>JACVBY030000428.1:0-701789 GCA_017589505.3 Metroxylon sagu
TAATATAAAATTAAATTTAAAGTACCATATAAATATTATAAATAGAGCCTATTACGCTTGCTTAATGCAAACATCAATAATAACCATAACTCTTAATGTTAAAATGATGGTTCTGATAGTATAACATTAAAATATTTTTTTTATAAATCACAAGAGAAAGTGATGCAAAATTATTAAATTATTTTATTATACATTGTACAGAGTTATTTTTTCTTGTGGATATGAGTTATGAGTTATGACAAGCAGATTTGGATCCAGACATATTATTTCATACAAATGAACGAAGCTAATAAATAAATTACTTTTTCACAACTTTATATATATATATATATAACATTATCTCAGCCTTCCTAACAATCTCAGATATAACATTGATGTTGAGTATTTTATTTGGTGTAATTAATTTTCGAAAAATCCAGCAGCACGCACCATTACGGAAAGTGCACGGCAAGGCAAAAATTGGAATCAACGGTCGCAGTGAACGCATAAAACCAGGCAAGTGGGTGGGCCAACGTCGCACGACACCAACCGCACGATACCCACCAGCGTTCCTTTTCCCAAGCCACCGGTGACCGAGTGCTGTCCTCTCGCCCTCCCGCCAATCCGCGCTCAAGTACTCAGCACCCGCGCGCCGAGATTTTTGAACTGCTCGTTTCATTGGCGGAAAATAATATTATATAATTTATTAAATTATATTATATACTATAATATATAAATCAATATTATATATATATATTATTTTATTATATTTTCATAGATAGATCATAATATAATTTAATATAATATAATATATATTCAAATGTATCAATGTTGTTATTTTCTTTATTCTTTGGTTTGTATCATTTATAAATTTTAAAAATTAAAAAAAATTTAAAATTTACATAAATTTAAAAAATAAAAAAAAATTAAACTAACAAATGAATCCTTATATAATATATTTTATACATTATATTATAAATAAAAGTAATTAATATAAATAAATTTAATATTGTTATAATATTATATTATATTAAATCATATCTAACCTTTATTTTAAGGATATTACAGTTAAATTTATGTTTTCTAATGTAAAATTATCTCGAACCTAATATTAGAAAATATTTTCAAAGTTTTTTCAGTACAAACTTGCAATCCTCAAAATTTTTCTAAAAAAAAATGGATTTGAGACAACTTTTCTATTAAAACGTTTTCAGGAAAAAAGATTAAACGAGCATTAGAAAACAAATTATTTGATCCAAATTTATCGTTTTCCATTGGCTGCATGCACTATTTTCGAGTCTATCTCTGCCACAGAGGAGATCCAAAGGTTGAATAATGATGAGAGGTGGGGTCGGGAGGATCTGGGCCGTACGATCCGGCCATAAAAAGGGCAGGAAGAGTGGGGGCCACCGCCGGGAAGGGCCAGCGGGGATGGCGACACCGCGGAGGAGAGGGTGGCGGCGTCGTCTGCCCTTTCGCCTCGAGATTCGGGCAGTTCATGCACGAAGGACGAGGCGATATCGGGATGGGAACGGATGGCAGTGGGGGCGGTGGTGCCGGTGTGCCACCGCCTTCTTTTATCTTTTCTCTGACCACCGTCGCGGAAGCGAAGGCGGACGGGCGGGCTCCAAAAGCTGGAGGTGGGGGTAGGTTCTGCTCCTCCGCCTTGGAATGGCCGCCCACCACCGCGACCCCAAAAAAAAAAAAAAAAAAAAATCGTTATAATATTTTTAAACATATTTTAATAAATAGTTTAGTTGATGGTGGTAATTATTTTTTTTTTTTTGGGTTCAATATGATATATAATTTAGTCAATTAAGCATCCTTCTTTTTCGTCCTCAATGAATTTTTTTTTTTATATTTTGGTGACCGATTGTTTATTTGATAATAAAATTCAAAGTTAGTAAATTATAACAAACATGATTCCTTTTTCTTTTTTCTTTAAAAATCATTAATAATTTAATAATATTTAAAATCTACGATGTCACCCGTGACTGATCAATCATGTATGGAGTAGTTTAGTAATCACAGTGCAATCAATTTCCATGCAAGGGTAACGTCATGATTGATGATAAATTTTTTTTTTTATAATATATATATATAATTGATTCTATTTGAATACAACGAAGCTTAAATTCGCTTAACTTCTTTATTTTTAAATTCATATAATTTATAAATTAAAAAAATATATAAAAATAATAAAATAATTTTAAAATTTATATAAATTTAAAAATAATAAAAATAATTAATTTCTGAATTTAATTGTATTTGAATGTAATAAAAATTTAAATTTAATTTTTTATTCTTAAATTTATATAGTTTACAAATCTTTTAAAAAATAAAAAATAAAATAATTTTAAATTTTAATATAAATTTAAGACGAAAAAGATGAATAAATTCTTTACTTACTGCATTAGATTGAAGCTATATTCAACCCTTTATATATGTATATATATATATATATATATATATATATATATAACTCCTTTAAGGCCTGGGCTTTTGAACATACAAAAATCGTTGGTGCCGAGAAAAATCTTCTGAAGTTTGATATAAAAGAGAAGTGTAATTTAAATGACCATGTAGAAAAAAAAGGTGATGCCAAGTCTTAAACCTTGCGAATTTTTAGCATTGAGGAGGAATGACGAATGCTTTTATGATAAAGACGCTAGTGCACTATAGACACCAGAGCATCGCACGTGAGCGGAGTTCAAGATACGGATGGAGACTCAAGTACGACTTGGGGTGGCACCACATCCCAAAGTCAATAATTCTACGTTGAAATTTGTTTAATTTTATTCTTTCTTTATTCTAATGCATAGATTGGTTTTTTGTTTTTTTATTTTGTTTTAATTTGCGTTGTCTTATTAAGCTTCTGATACACGGCAGATCTTTCTTTTTAGTCGAATCTTCTCCGTCGCATCGAGAAAATGTGGAATATTTCTGAGCTTTGGCTGTCAGAAAATCTCTAAGACTATCGTTTTCGTTATTGATAATTAAAAATCAAAATATACTTTTCAGCCTTAAACTCTTGCTCATATATATATATATATATATATTACATTAAAATATAATTAAATTTAAATTTATTTTTTTAAAAAATATAATATTTTATTATATAAGATCAATTAAATTTGATAAAATAGTTAATATATTAGTAAAAAAAATTTAATGCGTTTGTATTAGTATAATTTGTTGGTTACTCATATAACATGATGCCAGTAGCAAATCATATTAACAAATTATAAGTGGGTTGAATTAATTTTAAAATATAATGATAAATGAATCAATTTAAATTTAATTTATTTATTAATTAAATTAAAAATTTAAATATGAACTTAATTTATAAAGTACATAAGCTATATGGCATGATTTGTTTAACCTATGTGGCTAATATAACTTATGTAACTCGTGTAATTCATTTGATAGGAATACATGAACGGTGTAATTTATATAACAACTTATTTATACCAAATTAATCATAAAGTAATTATATATTTAAAATTATAATTAAAATAATAATATATTTATTTAGCATAATTTTAATTATTTCTAACTCATTTTTATTCAATCTTTAAAACTTATAAAATAATAAAATAATAATTAATTAAAAAATAATATAAATTAATTTATTTAATAATCAGATCATATTAATTTTAAATTAGTAGATATCTAATTTATTTATTAATTATATTTAATTTGATTTTGATTTAAATTAATTATATAATTTAAAGCTGTTAATTTTGGGAAGGAATCCGATGCCCGGGGGTTAAAGTACAATAGTAGAAAGGTTGAGGATTAAAAGTATATGTTAGCCGTAATCAAACAGCGCCATCGTGTCATGTAACGGTGCCTTTAATCAGAGAAGTCCAGGCCTACGGCATTTTGGTCATTAAAATTTGGGCAGTGGGTTGTTCACGGAACCAGGTTGGGGCTGCTTCCCCCCGCCCCCCCGCTAGTTTAACGTTGAAGGGACGGGAGCTTTGGTGGGAACGAAAAGAAGAGGTACGGAATGGGGGCGATCGAGGTGTTCGCATTAATGACCAGGAGCATGGCCTAGCGCGTCCCACGATTATCCAAACACCCCTGTTGAAATTATTCAGGCAAAAGGGCGAATCTACGCAACATTCAACAATCATGATAGCTGACAAATAGTTCGGAGACTGGCCCGGAAAAAGGGAATTAGAATAAAACTAAGAAAATTAATATGAGAGAGGCTTAAGTAAAATATAATTATTAATAATATGTAGATGACTAAAATATAGTATTAAACTTCAAACTTATGACATGTACCATTTTGATTCTTATAAATTTTAAAAAATTACAAAATTAATTCTAAATTTTTTTATTATTTTTATTTCACTTTAATTTTTATCATTAAATAAAAAAACATCATTTACACGTGGTAATCATATGATAAAATTAAATTTAAAATTTATGATCAACCTATTAATTTAATATCCAATAATTCTTAAAAAAAAATAACTTCCCTTCCTCCCCGCCTCATGCTACAGCCCTCTTCATCCATCCTTCCTTCTCCGATCGTAGCCTCTTCTGTCTCTCACCTGCGGCCTCCTTCATCCCAAACCCTTCCCCCTTCTTCAGCCTCCCGCCGCAGCCTTCTCTATCCATCCCTCACCCTCCGCTGTAGCCTCCTCCATTCCCCTAAGGTGAAGGTCAAAGGAAGAACGGGGCCGCAGCCTCCCCGTGGGAGGGTAAGAGACGGAGGGGGGAACGGAGGAGGCCGCGGGGGGAAGGCGAGGGACGCGGCCACGGGAAGGATGGATGAAGGGTCGTAGTGGAAAGGATGTTGATTTTTTTTTAAAAAAATTATTGAATATTGGATTAATAAGTTAACGAGTTGATTATAGGTTTTTAATTTGATTATAAGACAAAATCAAACGGCACCTCTTATATTTAATGGTAAAGATCAAGGTGAAACAAAAATGAAAGTTCATAATTACTTTTGTAATTTTTTGAAGTTCAGGGATTAAAGTGAGTCAGCCCCTTAAGTTCGAGAGTCAAGACTGTTTCTATACGATCATTTTCATGAGCATAAATGGTGATTAAAACCACTTCCTATTCATTGAAAAGGTAAAACATTCCTGATAGAAAACTGTACAGATAATAAAACCAAAACATAGTTATTAAAAATATAAATCCGTTGAGAAGCTATTGAAAAAAGAAAAGAAAAGAAAAGTTAAGTGATAATCAAAATTAAATAAAATTGACTATCATCTGCAAATATGAAAGTAATTTAAGAGAAATTAATAATTTGCTTCTGTCAAGTAGAGATAAAAATCGAATTAATTCAGTCGCTTGATTATATTAATTTATATTTAAAATATTTTGCAACAAGTGATAAATTATTGGAATGATTCATTCTGTTGCTTGCAATCACAGCACATGTAGTCACTACCGCTTTGTAATTTGTGTTGGTGATTAAACTGGTCTGTTAATAAAATGGGTATCCATAGCATGATTATTTGCAGTGATTAAACATTTACGTTTCATTAGGGTGGGGAAGCTGTAATGGCCAAGACCACTTTTTTGTCGCAATATATAGTCATCAGTGGCCTATTGTTATATTTGATTATAATATTCTTGTATTTACTAAGTAATGAAATTTAATTTTGGTTTCCAAGAGTCGCGTGAAGAGTGGTAATTTTGATTCCATATGATCTGTTTCTTTTTTATTGAAATTTGGTATGATAGCTAAAGTAGACGCCTTCTTTCTTTTTATGTTTTTGATAAAAAATATGATACTCTTGAATAAATTGGGTTGTCCAAGATAAAAATATGATACTCTTTAATACTCTTTAAGAAAAATATGATTCCATACATTTTTTTTTAACTCATCTTCGGTTTTTAAATACTTCTTACCTCCCTCTTTTTTCTCTCCTCTTCCCTGAACCTACACTCTTTCTCTTCTTCGGTTCTTCTTCCCTTTTATTTATTTATTTATTTATTTATTTATTTTTATTTTGGTGGACACCAGCTCCCCGCAAACCATTATTGTTATGCCCAAAATCTAAAATGAATCTAAAACATAATAATCCATCGCATACCCTGCGTTATGCAAAGATCTATCACTGCACATTAATATTTAATTCAATTAAATATTAATTAAATTTTTATTTAATATTAATAAAACATTCATATTCACATACTTCAATATTATTGAATTTGATAAACATTTAAAGACTATCAATATGACTAAAAATTAAAACTAATGAAATAACTAAAGGCTCTGGCAGCTGACTGCTTGCTTCTGCCTAAATTCTCATTTTATTTCTTTTTATTTGAAACAAAAAATAATAATAAAGTTTTATTAACTTTTGCTCAGTAAATAATACTAAATATAAATCAGTAGATCAAGCAAGCATTATATTGTAAAAATTATTGAATCATATTATATAACAATAATAATAATTTAAAATTAATATTTTTATAATTATAATAATCGATACTTATAGTTTTTAATCTCATATCTGTGTTATAGCAACTCCTCAATAATTTAACTATGGCCATATACAATCCTCTGTGGTAGGACCAATACACCACATTTAACCCTGTGAATGGGGTTTCTTCTTCCATATATTCTTTATAGAGATGGGTCTTGGTATCAATCATTAATCATCTGTAATAACTGAAAGTTTATATATTGTATCAATCATATTTCATTTGTCAATAATCTTAATTTTCATTCTCTATTTTTATTTATCATATTATTTTATAAAATTATTTATCATATTGCTTTATTTTGAAATTATAAATAATTTTTTTTGATAATATTTATAGAAAATAGCAATGAAAGCAACCAAACGTTAAAAGATTATAAATCATTCTTCACATGATAATAATTTTTAGCAATTACTAATAATAATATATAATTTACATTATACTTACTTGATCCAAATTTTGTAATAAATATGCTATGTAGAATTTAAACCTTTAATAATATTTCAAAAATAATTACAAAATCTTATTATTTCAAAATAATTAATTATACTAAACTTTAGCAATTATTTCCATTCAAATAATCATTCATAAATTATAAAATAAATTTTTGACAATCTTGCAACATTATAAAAATCCTAATTTATGAGTTTGAAATTCTTTTAGTAATTATGAAGAATTTATAAAATACTATAATTTATGATTAGGTTACTTACCTATTTTTAATAAAATTAGATAGAACAAATAAAGTTGGTAAAAACTAATCCAATATAATTTAAAAATATAAAAATTTGAATAAAACATCAAAAAGTATTCTTAATTACTAACAATGGTATTTTTATAATTTATTAGAAATTCATCAGCAATAATATGCGTTTATAAAATTATTTTTCGATTGACCTTCAATTTGAGTGATTCAAGATGGGTAAAAAAAATTAATTTAATACCAAATATTATAAATATAGATTCATACAAAAATTTTAATTATATTTTTTTAAATAATTTTTTAATTTAATTCAGTTAAATTGTATCTTAATATAAAGTATGCTAAAGATTTGGATCTCATAGCTGTCATTAGTACTTTAAAGAAGGCTACACCATTGCAAACCTACCATCCATTGGGCAAAATTGGTGTACCAACAACAGGCGAGTTATAACCTAACCATGCGCCAAAATGTTATATTAGTAGGGTTTTGAGATAGCTTATGAACTTTTATTTGTTTCTTTGATAATAGTATGAGACACCTATGTTAAAAAAAAAAAAAAAGAAAAAAAAAAAAGGGAAGCATATGAAAAAGTTGCTCTATAGAACTAAATAAGCTGATTGAGAAAACCTAAGTCTCACCTTCTAATTTATTATCTGGTTAGCTTAATTATCAATGCGGTAACATCTAGAAGGGATTTGGGATGGCTTTAAAAAAAAAATCTCTTAAAAAAGAATGGTAACAAGAAATGTTATTTTGTGATCAAAATATTATCATGACTATTTTTTAAATTAATTATTATTATTATTATTATTATTTTACATTCATAGAGATCATGCAATGTTTCCAAATAATTCATGGACAAATAATTCTGCCATGAATACCAACTTTATGTTCCGATAAATGAGATTTTTTTTTCGCGATCGATCTCATCTCCTCATGGACTGACTGCACGCAGTGTACGTGGGTTTTAAAATAGTACGTGAAGTTCCACCTCTCCGCCATGACCAGCTGTGAACTGGTTGCCAGCTAATTAATACATGATCTGCATTCATTAAAATAAGATTTAATGGCTAAAAACTTTTGACTTAACACGAAAAATTTAGATGCACCAAAGCAAAAGCAAGCTTTCATTCTCTTTAAGAAAAGATGTGCCATGAACTCCTCATACGTTGCACAGTTATCAAAGGAAATTATTTAGCTCTCTCAACACAAATAAAAACTAAAGACTAATTTTGCACCATGGTATGCCAGCAGTCACGCTGATTCTAAACTGCAACCGCTCATTTTAATTCCCATCCCAAGCCTCAAAGCCTAATAAACAAAAGACACCTCACCCCATAAAAATTGTACATGTAGAGCTATTACCCAACAATGCCCCACTTATGATATTTTTTAAGGTCAATTAGGCAGAAGTTATAACAAAGGAAGTACTTCCAGCACCAGTGGATTTAAATTAGCCAAACTTATTAATAACCCGTTCTCACTTAATTGATCATATAACACAAATAAGCTCTCATTTGCTGGTTACTATTTGCTGGGAGAAGTTTGCAATTCCTGATGGCGATCTTATGCTGATCAAGCTGTTCTCTTTGAAGAACAAGCCAAACCCTGAACCCAGTTTACAGCCAACCACCGATTTTTTTTTTTTTTTTTGTGTGGGGGAACTTACAACTACGGCCTCCATTGGTCCCAAAGTTTCACTAAACTGGAGGTGGGACAAGGGAGGGACCAGAAATAAATTGTCTTTATAAAAGTGGGTGATGCAAGCATTTTTGACGTCCAAATCTTTTCCACTGGCAACCAGACACTGACTTAGACCACCATGCGAAGATCTCCTCACGGCTTCGTCCTATCAGGAAGTGTATTTAAATACCTGATCTCTTCCTTTTTGACAATTAAAAGACTAAAAAAAGCCACAAAAGAAGTACTTGAAAAAATAGAGGAAACTTGACGCCGGTCTGCAAAGAGACCACGCTTTAACCCAAAAAAAAAAAAAAAAAAAAAACCCTGAATTATTCTCTAAACAAGTTGTCCCCCATATCAATGTATAATAAATAAATAAAAATATTCAAATAAGTAGATAAACGTATCCAATAAAATAAATAGATAAGCATATATAAAATTAAAAATTATAAAATTAGTTAATAAAAACTAAAAGTTATACCCTTATTTTCTTAGGAGCTAATTATCAAATATTTTTCAAAAAATATTAGCTTGAGCTATAACAGCTGCTACCTTTCCGATCCACAATACGGGTAACGATGAGCATATTTTACTGATGACTCAAGGACTCATGTAATAATAAAAAGGATGGAACTTAAGTTTCATGGCCTAGCTATGTGAAATTTTTTTTTTTTTTTTTTTTTTTTTTTTTAAGTTACGTTTGATGGAACTCAAGTTTGTTGGCTTAATGGCCGTCTATCCACAATGGTTAACCTTTCTTTTTCCAAAAAAATAAAATTACGAAAATATACTTTTGGACCTTAAACTTTTAACTCAAAACTTTATTCTGATCCTCAAATTTTTTATTATGATAATTTAGCCCCTATGTTTTAAAACTATTAAACGCCTGCGCCAGTTAGCTGACGCATAATATAACAAACACGCCACGTCTGTCCTTACAATGATACGAGGGACTAAACTGTAATAATAATCAAAATAAATTTTAAATGACAACTCAAAGACCAAAAATATATTTTAGCCTTCCTGTTTTCCTCAATAAAAATAAAAAAATAAAAAAAAATAAAAAAAAAATAAAAAAACCTTTACAAACTCCATCCACGGCCGCCTGCACCAAACTTAGATGGAGAAAATGGATGCCTGATATCTAAGCATGTCAAATAATGACCACATGCCAGAGATACAAACCTTAGCCATTGATGATAACTCCAAAGATGCCACAAATCCCATCTAATCTTCCAGATTATAAAACGAGCGATTAATCTCCTCCAAAAAAATGAAATGGGCAATTAAGAAAAACTTTTTTTATGAGGAAAAAAACTCATAAAAAAAGGGCAATTAAGAAAAACTAAAACAGCTATATTACACATCCTTGAAAAGAAAGGATACATCCAAAATTCTACAACTCCCCAGACAGAGTCTACACATAAAATAAGAAGTTGAAGGTTGAAGATCAAAAGGCTAGAGAAGGGAAAAAATAAAACAGAATACTTACAGAAGGAGAGATAAAAAAAAAAAAAAAGGTAATACCTCCCCCTGGAAGAGATACTTATTTCTAATTATATGTTTTTCCAAGGTGGATATCGGAAAGAAATATTTCTCTCTCACCTCCCTAACTCTCTCCATTTTTTACATCACAGTGCAGGCGTTCGGGTTCTCGTCGCTGAAGATCTGAGGGGGATACGCGTGAGGGGGATACGCGTATCCCACGCCGTACCTCGGATAGTAGTAGAAGAGCTCGTTCTTCATCAAATCCACCACCTTAGCGGCGCCACCGGCAGCTAACGCCGCCGCGTCCTCGGCCGCTCCGCCGCCCTCCTTCGCCTTCTCCCCTCCGCCGCCTCCTGCGCCACCCTCCTTCTCGTCCTTCTTCTCCCCCTCGGCCTTCTCGCCGCCGGCGTCAGCCTTCTTCTCGTCCTTGCTGCCGTCCTTGCCATCGGCCGCCTTCTTCTCCTCGTCCGGCTTCTTCTCCACCGGCTCCTGCTTCACCACGACCGCGTGCTTCCCCGTTCGCTTGTAGACGTACTCCACCAGCTTGTCTGGGTCGAGCACCCCGGTCACTGTCACCTGGGAAGCCTTCAGATCCGGCTCGGCCGACTGGACCCCTGCTCCATTTCCAAATAAAAATCCAATTTTTATACCAATGCCCGCAAATCTATTCACCTAAAAGGGAGCTCTAGACCGAAATCTTGAACGTAAATGGGATTTAAATCGGTTGGAGCAGAGAGAGACATCAGGTAAAATTAAGGTTAGAAACAGAGTAGGTAGAGCATGAAGCAGCTGGAGCAGAGAGGATCACAGAAATCCATCTGGATCCTGAAGCCCAAATACATTAAAAAAAGTGGAATCTTTTCTTAAAACATTAATTATAGAAATGAGAGGTGGACGAATTGCAACTAGAAAAAGCAAAACACCAGGGACAATCCACTGAGTACTACATTTAAAGAATTTTTTTTTTTTTTTGCCAAATCCAACAGGAGAGCATGAAAATTGGAGCTTAGATTCTGCTTAAGAAAAAAAGGGGATAGTTAGATTCCGCTTAGAAGAAAGGGGAGCTTTTTTCTCTTCGGTGTTTGAGAAAGAAGGGAGCTTTTTTTTTAAAAGGGGAAAAGAGGGAAAAGGAGGGTATGACCTTTCATCTTTAGGATCCTTTTCTTAATCTCTTGGGCGCAGGCCTCGCAATGCATGTGGACCTTGAGCACCACTGCTATCACGGGTGGCTGGAGAGAAGAAGAAAACAAAACTTAGAGAAAGTATTAAGAAGAAAATAGAGCTTTTAAGTCAAGAGATTAACACGAAGAGAAGAGAAGCAACTGAGCTAACCTCCTCCTTCTTTTCCTCGGGCTTGGGCTTCTCCTCTTCCTTCTTCTCCTCCTCCTCCTTCTCCGGCTTCGGCGGCGGCAGGGGAGTAAGAAGCTCCACCTTCCGACCCGTCTTCTTCTGGACTCTTTCCACCACCTTCAGCGGATCCTCCGCCGCCTTCTTCCCCTTCACCACCACCTTGTGGATCCTGCAGTCCGTGTTCACCGCCTCCACCCCTTCCGACCACAAAAAAATCCGATTTTTATCTGGATTTCCCCCCAAAATCCAACCCAAAAAGGCGAACTTTACATATTAAAGAGAGGATTTTTTTATACCTTCGAATCCTTGCAAGCTGCGCTTCACTTTGCGGGCGCAGCCCTCGCAGTGCATGTAGACCCGCATCACGATCTCTTCCGGCGGCGGAGGCGGCGGCGTTGCATCTCCGCTCTTCTCTTCCGCCCCGCCGCCCTCCTTCTTCTCCCCCTCCCCTCCTCCGTCCTTCTTCCCCTCCTCTGCCTTCGTCTCCTCCTTCTTCTCCTCCTTCTCCTTCGGCTTCTCCTCCTTCTTCCCCTCCTCCGGTTTCTTCTCTTCCTGCCATCATCAAGATCAAAACGTTTCAAAAAATACGTCAATAAAACCCTCTTAAAACGAAAATGCAGAAGAAAAGGCGCCACATTTCACCTCCCCCATCTCTCGGTCTCGCGTGGCAGCCGAGCTCAAGTCTACGGTAACGCCGGCGATGGAAGCGATGCAGAGCGTCAGCCTCCCTCCCTCTCTCTCTCTCGTGCTCTCTCTCGTAGAGAAGCTAATGGGCTGGCCTGACGTGGCGTTAAATAAGGAGGCACGTGCGAAGGAACTTGAAAGGGTTTCACGTTCGCATAGAAATTTCTACGACGCCCCGTTCTACATTCGAGCCCATCCTGTCCGTCTATGTGAGGCGATAAAGGTGATACCGCGTTATATAGACGGAAGATATGCGTTTGGTTTGGAAAATGAACGGCGGATGGGATAGTTGCGTAGAAACTTTATGCGTGCATTTGAAACGTGGAATTGTCCTCCTTTTGGCGCTTCTCGTTTGCGGAGATCAGAAATGTGCCCTTGGTTTTGAACTAATTCTGTCCGTTTATTCTTCCAGGCGGTTCTGGCGAGTTCTACTCTTATGCTGCACCGAAGGTACACTGGATGCTTGTTTCTTAGCGTGCATTCAACGGTCAGGATATCAGATTTTTTTTTGGACAGACCGCTGGACCAGGCGGGGTCTCGGGCTTCCAAACCTGCTCTGCGGGATACTGGAACTCGCCCTTGCAGAAGGCTAATTCGGACATCCATTTGGGCCGCTTTTATATATATATATATATATATACATATATATAAATTAAAACTAAAATTATATTAAATATTATTGTTTTTGTGTTTTATTTTTAAAAATTTATACTTTAAAGATTTATACTTTATATCAGTATTTTAGTATTATTATTGTACCAAAAATAATTGTCATTATCGTTACTATCATTATTAATGATATTATCTTTGCTACACTGTTATTGCGATCGTCACAATCTTCATTGCTACAGCATTATCACTATTCTTACTATCATCATAATTGTTATTATAATCTTCTTTGAATCATTAATGTTTTTATTATTATCATTATTAACATTATTATTATCATTACCTTCATCATACATACTATTCTTATCTCTATCACACCATCACTATTATTATCACTTATATAAACTTAAAATCAACATTATTGATTCGTTAGCAACTCTACCGGCATTACCGCATTTATTTTTAAAAAATATTTGGTTATATGAAATATATTTATGTTTTAAGTGTTAAAAGAAATAGAACTTTTTTTTTTTTTTCAACATAGAAATATTAAAAGTCATTCTAAACCATATTTAATTTTTTTTTTTTTTCACCCTTCTAGATAAAATTGTAACCAGATGTGATTTGTGCTTATCAAACATTGAACTCAACTTGGCTAGTATGAAAATCTATTAAAGATTCCACGAGACAGATTTGGTGGGGCCTAAATGTGTTAATGTTCGTTGTAGTTTTATATTATATTTTTGATCAACTTTTTAACAAGACATAAACTTTAGCAAGGCCATCATCTCTCTCTTTATTGTTGTGTGCAAGTTACGAAGCTTTGGATGGTTGTGGTTGTCTTTGATTGGAGCCAAAAATAAATATAGTGAAGGTGATAGCCACATTTTAAAGTTATTATAGGCCATTACCAAAGTATTTTAGATCAACATAAAAACTATTTGTCAAGACAATGTAAAATGAAATTAGTTATCCATTATATAACAAAATAATGATGTTATAATTATCATTTTTTTCATATTTCTCAAAACTACTTTACAAGCAAGATGTGTGTACATGCATGCATTTTGAAATAATAACATTTTGATCTCATAATAGTTTTGATGATTTTATATGTAATTTTCACATCCACAAAGAATATAAAACCATCGCTTCTACGTTGTCATCTAATATTTGACATCAAAGATTTGTTATATCTCACAATCATTATCGTTGACAATTATTATTTATAACCTAAACAATGAAATATATATTTTATTTGGTTATTAATATTCTTACAAAATTTAATTACCAAAAATATACTAAGATGGCATTCGATTTATGATAATGTAATATTATTAGAAATCTTACATTTCTGATAACTTTACACTTGATAATTAATTTCTCAAGAATGAAAGATTATCACGTTTGTTTAATAATAACAAAATACGGTTATCAGCTTATCATATTTTTAAATTTTGTTATCAGTCCTTTTTATTTTAAATGGCTCTTCCTTCTTTTTTGTTAGAATGTTCTGATAAAAATTAACATTTTTTGTAATTAATTTTACAAATATTATATATTTAAACATTATAGATATATAATATATAATATATTATAATATTATTGAATATCTCATTATAATATATATTAATATATAATATATTAATATTTAGTAATATATTATATCATAATTTAATATGCAAGAAGGTCATAAATATTAATAATTTAATATTTACATATTATTATATAAATATATAATAGTATTTAAAATATTAAATATTATATTCATATCAAATTTTATGTTAATATAGAATATTATATTTTATATTTAATGTTAAATATAAATATCATATTAAATATTTAAATATTATCTAGTATAAATTAAATATATAATCAGATTAAGTATTATTAAAAACTTATATAGAAGTTAAGAGCATAAATTAAGATTATCAGATTTTAATAATCTCATTTTTCATATGGGAATCAAATTATCGTGATTTATGATAAACTTAGATTATCGAAAACCAAATATTACTATTTAAATTATCATGTCTAATTGATAAATATAGTATACTACCTAGTAATTTTAAATTATTCTTATAGATTAGTATGAACCAAACAGTTTTTAAGTTTTTTTATTCATTGTTTAAAGCTGCATCATGTGAGGTGATTGATCTTAATTGCATTAAAGGTAAATCTTTAAGATTTTATTACAATTAAGAGATTATAACATGAGAAGTGAGAAAATAACTGTACAAGTTGATCATCATGTCGAGGACAATATCTTGGCAAGATTTAGTTCTTTTTTAACATAATTATAAAGCTGCCGACCAACACCATCTTTTGCTGGATGGCATCCTTCTTCATTTGTGAATGGTCCAAGATGATTCTAGTGGCAGTAATTCCATTGCGTTCATCTAAATAAGCAAGCTGTTGCAAGACTATTTCTCGTACTTCAGAAGCTTAAATCGTTAACTTTTTTTTGTTAATTATATCTTTCATGCACCATAATTTATTTTAAGTGCATATTAAACAAAATTATTTTATCTATACTTTAATAATCTTCTTTATCTATCTATCTATCTATCGATTCATCAATTATTTTTATTATTAATCAAATAACCCTGATAGTGGAACCAGAATTTGCATTTGAATTTACTAGACTAGACCAGTGCAGTTTTAAATTATCAACATAATTTTTTTTTTTTTTGTTCTTTTGCCGAGGTGGATGGCAAGTGCCGTGCCATTTGATTCACCTTGACCAGTGGATGGCTTGCATGCCCTTGTTGTTGTTTTTTTGCGATGTCCAACTTACTGCCTCGCTATAAGAGATTTTGTAGCAGAAGCAACCTAGAGCTCCTCGTTAATCTCAACTTGTGGCATTAGAAAATTTTGTGGTGCAGAGCAAATGCAATGGCCTCATTTGTTGGTCCTTTTTTTTTTTTAATCAAGAGAAGCATGTTGGAATGCTAAATTATTACTTCTTTACAGTGAATGCGAAATGGTGCAAAGGGGGAGGTACTTTTCCACATGTTTTAAGCATTTGAGAGCATGATGATGCGACCATGAAGGCAGACCCCTACATCTGAATCTTAGACATTATCAATGAAGGGTTCCCGACTCTCAAGAATCTGGCAGAGGGTATGTTGGGATTAGATTAGTTTAAGCCACAACGTATCCATGGGCAGTGATGGTAGCTTGTGATAAAAAAAATCTGGAAATGGGTCACATGCCATGCCACAGGAACAGAGCATGTTGTTTGAGCCAAATCATGGCCACATGGGAGGAGGGCCTTGAAATTGACCTCTTGTCTACCGGCAGAAACTTTCACCAACAAGCATTAGAGATCCAAGCTGAAAGGAACTGATCAACTGCTGGCCCTCCTGCATCGTAACAGAGGGAGGACCACCAAGATTATTAGCATGTCAATTATTGAATGGAGCCTCCAGGTACCACATTGCTGGCTGAGTGCTTGGGACTCTGGGGTTCCAAAATTCATGAACTGAGATGCTCGCATAAGCTGGCCCACTTCGAAACTTGAGCCGAAGGACTCTTGCCATGGTCCATTGTTATAGTAGCTTTGGGCTCTTGTTTAAACTTTGAAACCGTATTTCAGAATGCATGGAAACAATCAGCAAATGTTTTGTGTGTGTGTGTGAAGAAAGAGGAGTCTTGGTGAGTAGGTGCCATTCAATGCACCATTTATTTATATGCTCTTCTTTCGGTTGATACTCTTGTCCTTTTGATTTATGTCAGTTGCTGAACCACTGCAATGCTGTTATAAGTTGCTTATAAGTAGAATAAATGAATCTTAGATACTGTCTTGGATGTTTGAACAATGCTGTGGGGGTTTCTGACTTGCATGCAGAGAATATAAATTTTAGCTCAACTCCTCCAGATTGGACTCTGGATCTTTGCCAAGATTGTTGACTGGCTCTCATGGAACAAATTTTTGAAGGAGTAACTTATGCTAGAGTTGATACTAGAAATCAAAATGGCTACTTTTTGGGCTTAATTTCAATTCTTTTTTTTTTAGAAAAAAGTAAACATCTGATCCCAAAAAAGCTCAGCTACTACAAAACAGAGCAACAACTCAAGCTAGAACTGGATGCAAGCTATGGGCTAATACATGACAAAAAAACACCAATTAAAGGACAAAGCTGTAACAAGGATGGAGCAGAACCTCTCTAAAACCTCACTATTGATATCATACAAGGGATGCAGCCTTTTATCTTGCCACTGTTGATCTGATACCCTTATCATTGACCAAGGAACTTCAGCAAATTGAAACTAATCATTCAAATAGAACATTTCTTAGATTCTCTCTCTCTCTCTCTCTCTCTCTCTCTCTCTCTCTCTCTCTCTTTTTATAAGGAGAATTCACCTATACCATAAATATTTAGAATTTAGTATTTAGAAATGCATCTCTTAGATTACTGAGACAAGTGCTGTTTCAAGATTAAAGGTAACACTAGAGAAATAACTGATGCCAAAATTACCTTCTACTGCTGTTATGTGATACCTTTTTTCTACCTCATATGGTCTGCCAACTGATGGTCGAGTTACATCCATTGAGCCAAAAGAATCAGGTGTGTGAATCACATATCAAAAGCCAGCATCTTATGAATCACCTGGGAAAAAGGGAATGCCTGGAATACCAGAGGTGCCTTGTACCACTTCATGATTTCAATCACTCTATAAGTGTATGAATTTTGATTCCATGGACTTTGCCAACTGGAGATAACCTCCATAAACCGAATTTTGCCTGCAAAGACTATCACATGACATGACCAAGGGGTCACATCTCCCATGCTTGTTGCTAAGAATTGGCAGCTAGCATGTCAAAGTAGATCGAATCATGTGTATTCCCAAGAACCATCAAGCATCCATGTACATGATATGTTGTGTTCCATCACTGACCACCTTCCTTAGGTTTAGCTCTGAAGCAGGCTTGGCCTTGCTTTAGATTATTTAGGGTTACGGCAGTTATGAATTAAATAATGGCAACTTATAAATTATTTTTTGAATTGTAAGTAGCACTGAATCTAAACTTATAGTACATGTTTCAATTGTGCATTAGTTTTTATATGTTCATGTCAACATTATGCAACCAAATTGCCAACCTCGGGTTAGATATGATGCAAAGCTTGTTGCATTGAAATGGATATTCGCAATTCACTAGAATATGGCACACGAACTGCGCATGCTATTTTGTTTTAATACGAAATAAAATTTATATAAATAAATAATGGATGTTAGAAAAATATTGGTTCTATTTTTCTTATGGTTGGTTATCTCTATTAGTAAGGATAAGTATGGATCGGATCGGTCATAACCTAATTATGATAGTTTTAGAATTTTAGACCTAAAATCAGATCGATCATATATAGGAACGAACCTAAAACTGACTCGATCAGATTGTGGATATGGTAGATATGATAGTTTTAGTTTTAGAATTACGATAGTTTTAAAATTTTAGTAGATATGGTAGGCAACTCATAAGGTCTATTTAAGATTATAGGTTTATTTCTTAGGAATACTTTAAATTTTATTTTTTTTTAAAAAAGAAGGTAGCCGGTCAAAATTAGGGAATCAACCTTTAGATTCGAAATTCAATCCGAAGGGAGTTGATTACATGATTGTGGACCCAAAACCATTCCTATCATCTAAAATTGATCCGATCCTATTCGATCGGGTTGGTATCGGTTCTTAGGTTACTTTAACCTGCTGCTCCCTCTTGCTTATTAGATAAAAAGAGAATATAGGAGAACAGATCAAAGATTTATAATTTCAACTTTTTAATGAATAGATCTGTTACATGGACTTGAAAGGCATAAAAAATGGACCCAAGGAGCCCAATCGATCTCACAATCGGAACATAAACTTGAGTTTCTATTTAAGCTTTAGAATAAACGGCTCCATTCACTCAGGTTACGTATCATCCTTGGCACAAGAAGCCACGTTTAAGGTTCACTATTCACACGAGTCTTGAGAAGTACAATAAGGCTCCCTATGCAACGCCCCTGGTCCAGGCTTTGGGGGTCGCGCGGGCCTTGGCCTTGCCTCGTATCGTCGTCCCCGCTGGATGTAGTTTTGCGGAAAGCCAGTGCGCTAAAATGATGCTCGATTGTCGCGGCTCGCTCGCCTCGTTGGCAATGGAATGGTTAACCTAATGGAGCCCTGGGAAAAGGCCATTTGCGTACCACCTACCACTGCGCGATGAACGTATAATGGAAAACTATTCCGAGGTGCGATGTGGGGGCCCGAGACCAGAAAAAGGGCCACTGATTGGAGGCAGGACCGTAGCCTCTGCTTCGATGGATCGGTGGACGGATGGGCTGTGGCTTGTGAACCCAAAGGAGAGCAGCACATGGAGGGGAGATTGGGAACAATGGAGGCATGTGGGAAGAGGCATATGGGAAGGAAATAGTGAAGGGATATATATAGGCACAGCTGAGCTGCTTGTACCATGTCTTGTTTGCATTGAGCCACGCACATATACACAGACGCATATGTTTGATGAAATCTTAAATGTTTGGTGGTTTCAAGATCTATGGTTGTCTTGAAAGGTACATTGGGTTTTGTCTGCATGTGGTTATGTCTTAATGATTGGAATTGTTTGCCTAGGTTATTCAAATGATTTCAAAATTTTTCTCTTGCTCTTACTCCTCTTCTTTCCTTTTTTTTTTTTTGTGATGCTTAGAACAAATCATTTATTTAGACCCTTCATTGTTAAAATACTTGAGAACAATTATTGTTGATGTTCAAAATTGGTTTTCACATGTTAACCAATGAGCTCAAAGATCTAGGATACTTTTGATGAAGCTTTTTCTAAATAAAGCTACAAAATCCTTCTCAAATAGGGTAGCGAACTTCTACTTAAATTGGTCAGTGCTTTTAGTAGGACTTATTTGAGATTGATTGATGACTTTGGTGAAAGTTTTTTCTGATTGAGACTTTTCTTTTTAAGAGGACATGTGTAGTGATTTGATTGGCCACATCATGCTACCTTCTAATCCCACCGTATATTGTCATCCAGAGGTTAGCCTAATTCATGTTATGTCACTTGTCTCCACTTTGAGGGTTAAGTTTAAGTCTATGCTCAAGTTACCAAAGTAGCTCGAATTGACTGTGGTTAATTTACTTTGGGCTTCTTTTGCTTAACTGCAATGATTTGTTTACATCAATTCTGAAGTTAGCTGTTCTCAAGATGTTGGTGCCATGGACTTCTGTACCCTCGCATTTTTCTCATTCTTTTAGTTCAGAGTTCGAAACTTCGGAGCTTTGCCAATCGTGGTCAGCTTGAGGAGTGATTGAAGATCACCCCTCCTAAAGTCTCTTGACTTGAAAACTTTTGCTGATTAAGGTTGGCTCTAGGAGTGATTGGAGATTACCTTTGGAAATAGTCTTTTAGGGTTGGCTCAGTAGGCGGCCTGTTGGATCTATTCAGGTTGGCTTAGTAAGTGACATGCTAGATTTACTCATATCGACTTAATAGGTGACCTATTGGATCTACTTAGGTCGGCTTGGTAGGTGGCCTGCTTTTTAGCAGCCTTCAGTATCCTTCTATTCTTCATCTTTCAGGTCAAAGCCTAAAACTCACGAGAGCTTTGCTCATTAAGGTCGACCTTAGAAGTGTTTGAAGATCTTTTCTGAAGAGCTTTGCTAATCGAGAACGACCTTATAAGTAACTAAAGATCACTCCTAGAGATTTATTGGTCAACATCAATCTTGAGAGTGATTGAAGATCACTCTTGAAGAGCTTTATTGATTGAGGTTAGCCTTGAGAGTATTTGGGGATCACTCCTAAAAGCAAGTCTCCTAAGTCAGAGCTTGAAACTTGAGAGAGCTTTATTAATGAAGGTCAATCTTGGGAGCGATTGAAGATTACTCTTGGAAACAAGTTTCTTAGGTCAAAGCCTAAAAATTGTATGCCTTATGGGGCATTTCTTCATTTTGACCAATTTTTGACCAGTTTGATTGTTGAGATAATTTTCATGACCTTCGACCAACTTCTCTATTGAGTGATCAAGCTAAAGAATGCCAATCAAACTTGGAGCTAACTTGAGTTATTTTAACAGAGCTTTTGGTGGTTGATTAGTCGAGTGATCAAATTGGGCATCATCACTCCTCCACCGAGCTTAGGCCATGTAGCACTTCAAGTGGTCAACTTTTAGCATCCCGTTCTTTTTAGTCTTTTTCTTCTCTTTTAATGACTCGAAGCCAATTTTGCTTATACTATTCTTTAGAGGTCAATTTTGGATCGCCATCTTTTTCTCTTTAGTTTGGTTGATCTTAGATCACTAGAATCGATCCCTCAACTTTGCCAATTTTGGATCACAAGCCTTTAACTTTTTAGCTCAGCCGATTTTGAATCACTAATCTTGAATCGTTAGCTCAATTAATTTTAGAACACGAGCCTTAGTTTCTTTAACTTGATCAATTTTGGATTATCTGCCTTAATTCTTTAGTTCAATCGATTTGAATCACTAGCCTTGATTCTTCAACTCGATCAATTTTAGATACTCTTCGGCTATTGATTTTGGATTACCGATCTTAACTCTTTATCTCGATCGATTTTGCTCGGGCCGGCTTTGATTATCTTATGGGGTGCCCTATATGGCGTGCCCTATAGCGCTATGAGAGTTTTGAAGTTCTCTAAATGGTCGATAGGATCTATGATCCTATAGTATGACTTTAGTCAAGGCATCTTAAATTTAGGGGGTAAAGGCTGGGCTATTACGTCTTTAGTAAACGATAGACGACAGCTCTTTGGGAGATCAAGCTCATTGAATAGACTTATCTCTTACCTCAGATATACTCTATAACTACTTCAACTCTTTGGTTTATCTCTTTTAGTTGCCGATATATTAGATGTCGGCTTGTCACAAGGTTCTTTAGGTTGGTATGCTTATTTAATCATGATAACCAATCTTGAGGCTTCTTCTTAAGTCGGTTGTCTTGGCATCCACCCCTAGTTCATCAATTCTAGATCTCTTAAGTATTCTTACCGAGTTTTGATTGAGGTCGATTATTACTGTCAACTTGGTGAGCCCTTTAGTTAACTTCTGGTTGGCTCTAGAATTGGACCCCTGGAGGATTAGGTTCTGAATTAGGTTGGTCAATATATTAACGCTGCAAAAGGGTGTTGAATTGATCTAGGGTAATTGCTCTTGCTAGTGGAAGATTTTCGTTGATAAGATTTTTCACAAAGGTTTGGGAGTTAACCTAAGCATGGTTTGTGCCTACTTAGGTGTTGCTTATTCTTGGATCTTTTCTCTTGGACAATATGACTGAATTTTATTACTCGTTTTCTATAGATAGCACAAATCTATTAATATTCAAAACTAGTTTTTGCAAGCCATTCGATGAGGAAGGTTGTAAGTCAAGAGATAAATTACTCTTCCACCAATTTGTGTGCACACTCTTGCAAGTGAGAGGGAGAGCAGAAGAGGTCCAAAGATTTTTTCTTGGAGACCCTTCAACATTCAAGTTAGCTCATAAAATGGAAGAAGAATGCCTAAATAATCTTTAGTTGGATCTCTAAGGCTTTAGTGCTTAGGATTGAATCTTGTTTACCTAAGAGGTTTGAGGTTTCTTTTATAGGCATTTTGAAAAAATTTCTCTTGAATTAGTCTACTTATTAGTGGATGACTCGGATTAGCTTGAATCCTTGAATAGTATATTTCCTTTGGTGAAGTCCTTATAGAATGAGGTTATAGAATCCCTTTTAAAAAGGATGGTGGATACATACTTAAATTGGTCTATGCCTTTGGTGAGACATTCTAGATTGATTGGTGAATTTGATAAAATCTTTTTTCTGATTAGTACTTCTCTTTTTAAGAAGATACGTATAGCGATCTATTGATCACATCATGCTTCCTTTAGATCTTACTATTATAAGACTAGCTAACTCATACCATATCTTTATCTCAATATGGATCTCCCATCCTTGCCCCATCGGAATGGAATCCACTTTATAAGTGTCGAGAAAAGAAATGATACCTTATCAATGACTCTTTTTACTTTCCTACCTCAATTCCGCTTTACCCAAATGAATGTCCTCTTGCCTTCCCCGTGGCCCTACAAGGGTAATTAAATGGATGAGCCTCTAAAGTAATAGCTGTCCTTCTTGAATTTGGAGGCCAATCAAATTATGCCTACATAGCTGGTATTTTAATTGTTACAAGAGCTACTATATATCACCATTTATCAATCTTTTCACAGTAACAGATAACTTTTGCACTATATTTCTTATTACTTTATTTTCTAGATAAGTAGTATTATATTTGAAGACACTACTATAATCTCTTATCTCTGCCAATACTATATTTTTTGCTCAACTATCATGCATAGAAATGTTGTACAACATAATAGGGGAAAAACGCAACCATGCTATCATAGTTATACAAAGTACAGTAATGATCAAACTAATCATAAGATGATAATTTTTCATTAATGGGATCAATTTGCAATGCAAATCATACCTTACTTTTTTTTTGTAAATTAAATATTCTTCTACATTTTTGTAAATTAAATTTCCTTGAAATTCTACAAAGTTTTCCTTTTTTTTTTTTTTGGTCTATGTAATTAATGATAAATACTCTCCAAAAAAAATTTATAGCATTTTTTATTTTTTAAATTTTGCAATCATTCCCTCATGTTATAATAAATGATAGATGGAAATATATTGGAGTTAACACAAACAACATACAGAAATAAAAGAGAATGAGTGGTAACAATCAAAACACTTATATGCCTAACTAATGCAGCACAAAATACGATAAACATATATTATAATTAGTTGCTAAATTTCGCAGGAGTTAGCAGATTCATAGGTACAGACTTAATAATTGAATATTTAGGAATTTAAAAATTTTTGATAGGTTTTTGTATTTTTATTAGAGATAATATCAAATTTTAGTCAAATTTCTATATTTATATTTGAATAATTCTAGCATGTTTTCATATATCGAGTCCTATTCCTCATATAATTTTTTATATTTCCTTATTATTGAGTCATATTCCTACAATAATTATATATTAGGTTTAATATCCAAATTAGAGTTAGGATCGTAATGTGTGTGTGTATATATATATATATATTCTTAATTTATTATGAAAAATAATTTTTAAGATATTAATAAAATTTAGTTTGTAAAATTTTTTTCATCAATAAAGAGTTTTTCAATTTAGATTACTTTAGTTTTACATGTTTAATTTATGAGTTCAATTTTTATCGGTCAACTCATCTTTCATTCTTTACACTGCATCACTAACTACAAACAATTCTACTGATTTCAAACTTCAAAGGAGCAAATTATGAAGACAAAACCAAGCAGAAACCAAGATCAGCAAACAATAATGTTCATCCAGTCGAGCTCTCAAAAGCTGAAGTGCTGACGTAGGAAAGGAAAAAATCAACCCAATGAATAAATCATTGTCTCAACTTCTACATACATGCAGACAAAATTCACTCGTCATTGACAGCTAGCGTACGCCAAGAACAACCTCAGTTTCTATTAAGTCTCAAAAAGTACAATAAATACCTGCTCGTGAATTAATATTTGGTCGGTGAGAAGGAAATCAGTTCAATGGCCCAGCAAAACCTTTGTCAGTCGGTTCTACAAAAGCTGATGGGAGTTAAGAGGGAAATCTGCTCACCATCATAGCAAGCATACCTACCACTTTGATCCAGTGTGTCAAAAGTTAGGCAATGAAATAAAGGAAAAGAGGGTGCAGGGCTATATACGTTTGTCCTTGCTCGGCCGTGAGAGTAGATGAGGCATTCATGAGAGGGATATCGAGTTCCCTCAAGAAGAACAAATCAAAACTCGAGGGCTGACACTCCTTGGAATTGAACTCCGGCTCCCGCCCCCTTGCTAATTGGGTAAAGAGAGATACCATCCAACTAAAACTTGTGATTTTATGTGAGCCCTTTGAGTAGGCTTAGACTTGGTCCAGCCTGGCAAGTCGAAAATGCCAAGGTTTCCAAGAAATAATAGACTAATCGATTAGTTTAATAGAGGTTTACCATCTCTTACAGTCTGAATAAATCCGCAATTTTTCATTTCCTTCTTCCATGAAATCATTGTATGATATCTTCCTGATGATCTATTTACACGAAGCATGCACCTTTTATAATCTTTCAATTGATACGATACGTCGCTTTGGCTTGCACTGAAACATTTGGGTTGGATGCAACAATTTTTATCGCTTGGGGCAAGGGATTGATTGGACCTCGTAAAGCGTCAACCCTCGCTTCAGCCTTTGTACACGTAAATCTAGTTTTGTGAGCAGTAGTTCTGACCCAGATGTCTGTTGACGCGAGAGCCGGAGGGATGAGGTTCGAACGCTTCGCGGCCCGTCTCACCGCGTCGATCCCTCCAGGTTGGCCGGCGTTCTTGGCTTGCTCCTTTTTGTTCGTTAGATTATTCTGAATTTTATTTTTATTTTTTTTTGAAAACATGGAGGCAAGCGCAAGGCTTGCTGGTTTAGGATCTAAGATTTACTGTCTGCAGATTGTTTTTTCTGAGAAGTTTTGGCTTTTTGATGATGCTATGATGCACAATTTTTTTTTTCATTCTTGATGGGCTGCAGGAGACTCATCAGTTCCTGGTCAAGATTCCAATGTTCATAATGTCACACCACTCAACCTTGTCAGCTTGATTGGATGGTGCCTGCTTTGAGGCCCTTGGCTTGCGCGAGAGAAAGAATGGGAGGTAACTGGACCACCCAGGTTTACTGATGAGGAGAGAATATACAAGGGGACTATACAAAGTGTGCCAGTCCCCTACCAGATTTACAAACTTCCAGGCTTGAAGATAGCCAGGGAAGTATATCCTGTTGACAGTCAAAAAAACAAAAAAGAAAGAAAGAAAGAAAGAGAGCACAAGAAAAAATAAAAAAGAAACTGAATTAGAGATGGAATAGTTGTTAATGTCCTGAATAGTGAAATGCCAACTTAAAGTTTTTCTTTGGAAAGATTATGATCTTTCGAGACATGGAGCATGTTCTTGACATCAAAAGAAATATAACGGTGATATATTTATTGGTAAAGGTTTTGTATCTGAGTGATTATCCAAACTCTATGTAATTTTTCCTTCAATAAATAAAAATTTCTTTACTAATTCTTCTCAAACAATCTTGTTAACTGAATCATGTGAAGTTTGGCATGAAAGATTGAGACATGTTAATTTTAAATCTATCCATAAAATGTTCAATCTTAATCTAACTCCTAAATTTAAAATAAATTATAAATCAAAGTGTATGATTTGTGCTTAATTTCAAGCAAAATAGAAAACCTTTCAAATCCATCTCTTAAAGAGATACTCAATTCCTTCAATTAATTTATAGTGATGTTTGTGATTCTTGTAGAATTCTAACCAGTAGAGGTAGTCATTATTTTATGATCCTTATTAATAACTTATCCAGATATTGCTATTCCTATCTTCTAACGACTAAGGATGAAGTCCTTAATAAGTTTAAGGTTTATCAAGCTAAGGTTAAAAACCAAACTGAAAAGAGGATTAGAATCCCAAGATCTAATAGAGGAGTGAGTATACTTCAAATGAGTTAATAATGTTTTGTGAAGAACGTGGTATAATTCATGAAGTTACTACTCCTTGCTCTCCTCAATTCAATGGAGTTGCTGAATAAAAAAACAGAACTCTATAAGACATAGTTAATGCTATGATCATAGGTTCTAATATTCTACAGAACTTATAAGGAGAAGCGATTTCTTATCCTCTACCTTTATCCTTAGTAGGATTTTATCAAAGAATAAAGAAAAGACTCCTTATGAGTGTTGGAAGAGACATGGACCAAAGCTGAGTTACTTCCGAGTCTGGGGATGCCTAGCTAAAGTTATTGTTCCTTAGTCTAAAAGAAAGAAAACAGGCTTTAAAACTATTGATTCTGTCTTTGTTAGTTATTCTCTTGATAGTAATACCTATTATTTTCTTGTTATTCATTCTGAATTTAGTGATATATATGTTAACTCCATAATTGAATCTAAAGATGCAATCTTCTTTAAAAATATATTTCCTTTCAAGACTCAAATCCCTAGATCAACCTCTGATTATGGTCCTTCATCCCTACCTAGTTCATCTTTGATTGCTAATCCTCCAACACCTTTTGAGCTAGCATCATATCAACTTGATTTACCTGCTGAGCCTAGTAGGAGCAAAAGGACTAGAATTGAAAGGAATCTGAGCAGATTCCTTCTTAGTTGAGGATATCCCTACCTCATACTAGAATGCTATGAGATCTTCTGATGCACCTTTTTAAAAGGAGGTGTTGACCTCACATTGATTTTGATGATCACAAAACAATTAAGTAAGTTACTAATAAGTTTTGTGGAGAATCATGTTGAAATACAGACATGCATAAATTATCAAGATGATTAAAAGTGATTTCAAGCATCTAAATGGGTTTATGATTCAAAAGAAGAATTTTTGTAGAAGACCAAGATCAACTAAGAATGATTCAAGACTTAATTCAGTGAAATTCAGATGGTTGAGAGGTTTTCAAATGGAGAAAGTTCAAAATTATGAGAGCTAGAATGATTCAAGCCTTAATCAAATAAATTTCAGATGTTTGGAAATTTTTTTAAATGAAAAAGTTCAAAACTATGAGAGCTAAGAATGATTCAAGCCTCAATTCAGTGAATTTCATATGTTTGGGAGGTTTTCAAATGGAGAAAGTTTAAAACTATGACAACTAGAATGATTCAAGCCTCAATTCAGTGAATTTCAGATGTTTGGAAGGTTTTCAAATGAAGAAAGTTCAAAATTATGAGAGCTAGAATGATTCAAACCTCAATCAAGTGAAATTCAGAAGTTTGGAAGGTTTTCAAATGAAGAAAGTTCAAATTATGAGAGTTGGAACAATTATCTTCTTCATTTGAATAAGTTTTATTATTTGTGGAATGAGATTTCAAGTTTTGGAAGATTTAGTCAACTCCTACAGCAGCTACCAGCACTTAGAATGGAAGATTGAAGCATTTGACCAACTACTTTGGAAGCTATCAAGTCAAAATTATGCCACAAGAGAGTTAACAACAAGTTTTACCAAGTTAGCCAACTATCTAGCCAGCTACTGTGGCAAAACAGTGGGAAAAATGAAGTTAACCGACTAACCAGCCGGCTACTGTGGCAAAACAGTGAACTCCCAGAAGTTAGCCGACTCAAGACAGTGAGTTTCCTGAAGTTAGCCGACTCTATAGTCAGCTACTGTGGTCAGAATAGAAGTGTTAACAAAAGTAGTCGACTCTAGAGTCGACTAACTTGCTAAGAAATGCTGTAATGGCTAGTTCTGCATCTCCAACGGTCACAAATGGCTAATTTAACGTTCCAATCATACAGTAAACTATAAATACTCATAAATAGAATTAATTAGCAAGAGATTGGGAGCATTTTTGAGGGATTACAAGTGAGAAAAAGGAAGGAAATCAAAGAGAAAAATCAAGAAAGTTTCAGCCTTTTAGTTTTGAAAAGATAGTAAGCTGCAGTGTTTAAATCTCCTTCAAGGCTCATTCAAGGCTCCTTCCAACTACCCAAGAGGCTTCTTCAAGTGCTCATAACTCCAACATTTAAAGAGGAGAAGCTTATTCAAAGGGGGAGGTCTTCAAAAAGTGTAAAGTGCTTTTATTTCTGAATTTGCTCATTAAGGAGCTGTAATTTTTGAAACTTTTTTCATTGTGAGTTTGTTTGAGTTTCAACTTGGTTGAAACTTGTGGAGGGTGTGCCAAACTCGTAATTGGTGAATTGTAAGGCTCCCTTGTGCCCGGAAACAAGAAGTTAGCTGAGAAAGCTAAGGAAAGGCTCCCTTGTGCCTGTGAAACAAGAAGCTAGCTGGATTAGCTAGGATTGTAATCATTTGAAGAACGATTAGTGGAGAAAATTCTCAAGGGAATCTTGGGGAGTGGATATAGGTGTAAGGAGTAGCATCGAACCACTATAAATTGCTGTGTTTGTGTGCTTGTCTCTTATTGTTGCTATTTATTCTTGCTTTCAATACTTCACACTCACACAGAATTTTTTGTTTTGCATAATTGCACATACTTGTTAAAAATTTTCAAAGAACCCAATTCATCCCTCCTCTTGGGTAACTTAGCTAGGCAACAAGTGGTATCAGAGCTAGTGCTCTTGTTCTTATTTGTCTTAACCGACAAAGAGCTAAAGATCTATGGCAACCCAAGTAAGTACCTTATTGACTGAAGATCAGTCTACAAATAGACCCCCTTTATTCAATGGCACAAATAACACGTATTGGAAGGCTAGAATAAAAATTTTTATTCAAGTACTTGACTATGATCTTTGGAGTATCATAGTAAATGGCCCTCACACACCCATTCTTAGAACAAATGATATTAATGTTCCCAAACCGGAAGCAGATTGGGATGAGCATGATAAGAAAATGGCGCAGCTCAATGCTAAGGCCATGAATGTTTTATATTGTTCTCTTGATGCAAATGCGTTTAATAGAATATCTACTTGTATTTCTACAAAAGAGATTTGGGATAGACTTGAAGTCACTCATGAAGGCACAAATCAAATGAAGGAATCTAAAATCAATATGCTTGTACATAAATATGAACTGTTTAAAATGGAACCAACTGAATCCATTACTGATATGTTTACTAGATTTACTGATATTGTAAATAGTCTTAAAAGCCTTGGCAAATCTTATACTAACAGTGATCTAGTAAAAAAAATTTTGAGATCTTTGCCTAGGTCATGTGAAGCCAAGATGACTGCAATTCAAAAAGCAAAGAACCTCAACAACCTTCCTCTAGAAGAGCTCATGGGATCGCTGATGACCCATGAAATTCAAGTTAAATAGCATCAAGATGAGGAAGAGACCAAAAAGAAGAGGACCATGGCTCTAAAATGTTCAGACCAAAAAGAGGAATGTGATGAATCTTCCAAAGAAAGTGATGGAGATGATGAGCTAGCTCTCATCACAAGAAAATTTAGAAGATTCATGAGGAAGAAGAAACATAGAGTAAAGAGGAGGCCTTTTGTAAAAGGAGAATTCAGTAAGGAAAAAGAAAAAGAGCAGCCTCCTATTTGCTATGAATGTAAGAAACCGGGATACTTTAAGGCTGACTGTCCATAACTTAAGAAAGGTCCCAAGAAGTTTAAAAAGAAGGCTATGATGACAACTTGGAGTGATAGTGATGATACAAGTTCAGATGATGAGAAACAAGAAATAGCAAACTTGTGTCTCATGGCCTATGAAGAAGAGGTAATTTCTGACTCTCAAACTGAATTTACATTTGATGAATTGCAAGATGCATTTTATGATTTACTTACTGAATTCAAAAAGTTAGGTACCAAAAATAAAGATTTGAAAAACCAAAACCAAAATTTAGTTTTTGAAAAAAGAAAAACTTTCAAATGAAAATTCTGTTTTAACCTAGGAAAATCTGAATTTGAAAAATGAAGTGAACAAACTTAAGCCTTTTGTTGATAAATTTATTTTAAGCTCTACAAAACTACAAATGATTCTTGAAAACCAAAGGGTTGTTTTTAATAAAGCTGGATTAGGCTATAATCCCTTAATGAAACAAAAGTTCTTGAAAAATATATTTGTTCCCTCCAATGATCTACCTAAAATTACTTGTTTCAAATGTAGCAAACCTGAACATAAGGCCTTTGCATGTAACTCACACATCAACAAGAACATTAAGAAGATTTGGGTTCCTAAAGGAACCATTCATGCTAACCTCAAAGGACCCAAGAAAGCTTGGGTACCTAAAAATATGGGTGCAGGTGTATCTTATGACCCGAAATGCAAAAAGAAAATGGTAATTGGATAGCGGGTGCTCAAGACATATGACGAGTGATGAATCTCAATTCATTACTTTAGAAGCTAAGGATGGAGGAGTGGTTACTTTTGGAGACAATGCTCAAGGAAAGATCATTGGCATTGGTAAAATTGGTATCACTTCCCATACCTTTATAGATAATGTTCTTCCTGTTGATGGTTTAAAACATAATTTATTAAGCATTAGTCAATTATGTGATAAAGGTTTTAAAGTCATTTTTGAATCATCTATTTGCATGGTTACAAATCCAACTGATGATAGCATGAAATTTATTGGTCATAGGCATGGAAATATTTATATCGCAAATTTGAATGAGCTAAATGATCAAAATATGGAATGTCTACTTGCCATGAATTCTAAATTTAATGAATCTAGCTGGTTATGGCATCGTAGACTTGCCCATGTTAGCATAGATTTGTTTTTCAAACTAATCAAAAGAGATTTAGTAAATGGTTTGCCAAAATTAAGTTTTGAAAAAGATAAAATTTGTGATGCTTGCCAATTTGGAAAACAAACTAGAGTTTCATTCAAATCCGAAAATGTGGTTTCAACTTCTAGGCCTTTGGAGCTTTTGCACATGGAGTTGTTTGGACCTACTAGAACCACAAGTTTAGGTGGAAAATTCTATGGTTTTGTAATTATTGATGATTTTTCTCGTTTTATATGAGTTTTATTTTTAGCAAGTAAAGATGAAGCTTTTTCTGAATTTTTAAAGTTTTTCAGAAAAATCACTAATGAAAAAGGTCTTCAAATTTTATCTATTCGTAGTGATCATGGAAAAGAATTTGAAAATCAAAATTTTGAAAGTTTTTGCAATGAAATTGGAATCAATCATAATTTCTCTGCACCAAGAACCCCTCAACAAAATGGAGTAGTTGAGAGAAAGAACCAGACTCTTGAAAAATGGCAAGAACAATGTTGTGTGAAAGCAATCTTCCAAAATATTTTTGGGCTGAAGTAATTAACACAGCATGTTATGTTTTAAACAGAGCCTTGATAAGACCCATTTTGAAAAAGACCTCATATGAGCTTTGGAAAGGTAGAAAACCAAATATTGAGTATTTTCATGTTTTTGGGTGTTGATGTTTTATTCTTAACAATGGTAAAACTAATCTTGATAAATTTGATGCCAAATCTGATGAAGGAATGTTTCTTGGCTACTCCACTAATAGTAAAGCATATAGAGTTTTTAATAAGAAAACCTTGGTTGTAGAAGAATCTATACATGTAGTATTTGATGAAACTAATGACCTTCCATCAAGGAAGAAAGAAGCTATTGATGATGCAGGGTTACTTGAAGAAGGAGTGCAAGAGATCACATTGAAGGACAAAGAAGATACAAATGAGCAAATCAGTCAAGAAGACACCATTGAAGCACTTTAACAAGCTGAAACTCAAGGTACACAAGGCTTAGAAAATGAGTGGAGGTATGTTCATAATCACCCCAATGATTTAATCATTGGTAGTCCATCTCAAGGGGTTAGAACTAGATCTTCTTATAGAGATGCATGCAATTATTTAGCATTTGTTTCACAAATTGAACCTAAATGTTTTGATGATGCTAAAGATGATCCTGATTGGATAAATGCTATGCATGTAGAACTAAATCAATTTGAAAGAAACAATGTTTGGACTTTAGTTAGTAGACCAATAGATTACTCCATAATTGGTACTAAATGGGTTTTCAGAAATAAATTAGATGAACATGAAAATATCATTAGAAATAAGGCAAGATTGGTAGTTAAAGGTTATAATCAAGAAGAAGGCATTGATTTTGATGAAACCTTTGCTCTAGTTGCTAGGTTGGAAGCTATTAGATTATTACTTGCCTTTGCATGCTTCATGAACTTTAAAGTATTTCAAATAGATGTCAAGAGTGCATTTTTGAATTGTTATATTGCTGAAGAAGTATATGTTGAACAATCACCCGGTTTTAAAAATCATGAACATCCAAACCATGTTTTTAAATTGAACAAAGCATTATATGATTTGAAACAAGCACCCCGGGCATGGTATGATAGATTGAGAAAATTCTTGATAAATAATAATTTTGTTAGAGGAAATGTAGACACTACATTATTTATAAAAAGAGAAAATGATGAGATACTCATTGTGCAAATTTATGTAGATGACATCATTTTCGGTGCTACTAATGAACTCTTGTGTCAAGACTTTGCTAAGCTCATGCAGGGGGAGTTCGAGATGAGCATGATGGGAGAATTCAACTATTTTCTTGGACTCCAAATTAAGCAAGCTGAAGATGGGATCTTCATTAGCTAAAGCAAGTAAACAAGAGAGATTCTAAAGAAGTTTGGCATGAAGAATTTTAAGTGTGCCGGTACCTCTATGAGCTCATCATGCAAACTTGACTTAAATGATAGTAGTAAAAATATTGATTTAAAGCTTTATAGAGGCATGATAGGTTCTCTTTTGTATTTAACTATAAGTAGACCTGATATTCTATTTAGTGTATGCATGTGTGCTAGATTTCAAGCAAATCCTAAAGAAGCACATTTAAATGTTGTCAAAAGAATTTTAAGATACTTAAATGGCACTAAAAATCTTAGACTTTGGTATGATAAACTCTCTTCTATTGATTTGATTGGATATTCTGATTCTGACTTTGCTGATTATAAAATTGATAGAAAATCAACTAGTGGAACTTGCAAATTTCTAGGAGTTAACTTAATCTCCTGGTTTAACAAGAAACAAACTTCAGTAGCCTTGTCTACAGCTGAGGCTGAATACATTGCTGCTGGAAGTTGTCGTGCTCAAATCTTATAAATTAAGCAGCAACTAGAAGATTATGGCATCAAACTTAAAGACATTCTTATAAGATGTGATAATACTAGTGCCATAAACTTAACTAAAAATCCAATTCAGCACTCTAGAATTAAACACATTGAAATTAGACATCATTTCATTAGAGATCATGTTCAAAGTAAAGATATAATTCTTAATTTTGTTAGTACTGATAAACAATTAGCTGACATTTTCACAAAACCCCTTGATCAAAATAGATTTTATGAAATTAGAAGAGAACTTGGCATGATTGACCCCCTGATTAAATGAGTCAGCTAGATAGATTAATTTTTTTAAATTTTTTTGGGCATATTTTTAATGATTAAAAGTGATGATAATTAGTCCAACTGATCTCCCTAGATGATCCCATAGCATACATACCCTTTAAAAATTATTTTGTGTGAAAATCCTTGATTAATTTGAAGGCTAGGCGTCTTTTCCCCTGTTTTTGAGCCGTTTGAATAGCCGGCTCATGAGAGTTAGCCGGCTCCATAGCCGACTAAATCACCCGATCGCTCGGACTATAAGGGCAACCGAGTGACCGTCCGACTCCTTCTCTCCCAAAATTCCTTTCATTCTCTTTTAGATTTTTCCCAAGCTCAAATCCCTCCAAATCTCTCTCATCTTCCCTAGATTTTACTCTTCCATTCATCCACCCTTGCTTGATGGCTCCACGGGCGAGAATCCCCTGCATGCGGCAAGGAGAGAGCTTGGAGGAATCGCGAGAGAGAGCCGCACCTCTCCTGACCTTGCCTTTCTCCTCCCATGTCTCCGGGGTCCGTTCCTTGTCTACGAGACCCATCTCCAATGGACGGGTAGTTGACTTCGGCTTCCTTGCTCGTGAAGGGTTCGGCATTGGAAAAATGCTCCAACAGAGAGGTTGGTCTTACATGTATAGAACTGAGGTCCCTATCTACCCCTCCTTGGTAAGAGAGTTCTTCTAGAATTTGTCTGTTGATTTCATGTCTGCTTCATCAGTAGTGAGGGGAGTCAGGATCAACTTGGACCGGGACATTATTGGAAACATCTTAAGAGTGCCGGTCGGTGGTTTTTGGGATGATCTTCCTGAGGGAAGGACACGGTGGATTGAGGTCATCCTTAGCATTGATGATGGGGAGGGGATTGACAGAGTGCTAGCAAACTCCCTGAATATTGAGATGAGACTCCTCCACCACATTATATCTAGGATCTTCATACCTCGTGCTGGAAGCTTCCATTTGGTCACTGAGAGAGACCTTTGCTTGATGTATCATCTAGTCAGTGACACCCCATTTGACTTTCCAGAGCTGATGTTAACTGTATTGAGAGAGACAGTCAACAGACTTAGGACTGCCCTGCCTTATGGTATGCTCCTCACCCACATCTTTAAACACTTTGGAGTAAGACTGAGGGGTGAAGAGACAACCAAGTTACACCATTCGGATGTTTATAATGAGCATTCTCTATGCCGAATGGGATTTGTGAAGGTTGGTGGCAGATGATCCAGAGGGAAAGGTAGAGAGGATGAGGTTGAAGTGTCTGCTGAGGGACCATCTTTTTCTTCTCATGAGACAGTTAGACCCAGTACTGAGCAGCATCCTGAGGAGCCCCCTGCACCATAGAGGACATCAGTTGAGCTTAACCAGGAGCAACTTCAGTATATTGTGAGGGAGGTGTCCTCAGCTATCTCCAGTAGAAGTTCAGGGGACAGTGGTTCATCTACTGGTGAGTTTATGATGGTACCACATATTTCTACAGTGAATGAGACATTGTCCCAGATAATGATGAGATTGGAGAGGTTGGAGCACTCCATGACTGTTTTGAATGGAAGGCTGATGCTTCATGAGATGAGAGACCAAGGGACAGGATCGAGCCGTGACTCAGCGGAGTTTGCACGCATGTCTGAGGAGTTGAGACAGTTGCGAGCTCAAATCATGGCCTTTGGTGAAAAATCTGAGAGAGTAGAGATGTCCATAGGCCTTCTTCATCATTTAGTCTCTACCATTAGTGATCAGCTAGCCCTTGTTGCATTCAGACCTCCATCCCAGTCATTTCAGCCTCCTCCACAGCCTACTCACCCCCATGCCAGGCCACCTCATTATCGCCCTTCTTGGAGAGGACATGGCGCTGGTTCATCTGCTCAGCCCTCTATTGTATCTTCCTCTGATGAGGAATAGATTAGATTGTTTAGGTTGCTCTGTTTATTTTTAATGTACTAGTTTGCTTTGCTTTGATCAGAATGTACTAAGTTTTTCCTATGTCTTTGAATGTTTGTATTAACACTATGTAATCTTATGTTATGAATGCGATATAAATTTTTGTGGTATCAAATTTGTGAAATGAATGTTGCTTTGTATTTATAAAATCTTGTGTTATAAATATGGTATCAGATTTCCTCTCTATTATGAAATCTTGTGTATGAATCATCTACTTAATGCAATGCTCTTTTTATAAAATTCTATGGTATTAAATATTATGTAATTTCTTTACTTCAATATATGTATCTTGGATATCCTAAAATTGAACTATCAAGGGCAAGATATTCAAAATTAAGTGCATGACTTCTCACATCCTTTTTGATTGATGATAAAAAGGGGAAGAAAAGAAGCATACATTTAAAAAGAAGAAGAATTCTTATTCATCATGTTTCAAGAAGTGTTTTTTAGGAAGAAAGGAAGCATACATTTAAAAAAAAAGAGAGAAGAATTCTATTCATCATGTTTCAAAAGAGAAAAGAGAAAAGAAGCATACATTTATCATATTTCAGAAAGTTTTTCAAAAATTCAGAAAGTTTTCATCATGTTTTAAAAATGTTTCAGTGAAATTCTTACAAAGTTTCAGCGATTTCAAAATGTTTCAGCATGTTTCAGTAAAGTGTTCAAAAGTTCAGTATTTCTAAAATGAGAATAATGTAAGCATATGTTTAGGGGGAGAAAAATTACGATTCATGCAAATAATTCAGCAAATTTTAACTTTTCAAAAGAAAGAAGAAAGTTTTTGAGAGTAAGATTGATTTTGCAACAAAAGGAGAAGAAGAAGCTTGTTGTTTTTCACTTAAATTTCACTTGCATTTCAAACAAATAAGTTCTACATGAAAGCTATTTTTAAAGTAAAACTTTTGATATCAAAAATCAAAGTTTCAGTACACTATACAGAATTTTGGCATGCCTTTGGCATGGACTGAAACTCTATATTTTTAAAGCCAAAATTATCGTTTCTACACAAAGACTCAGTTCATTGGTACAATGCTTCATTTCTAGAACATAACTTTTGTCTTTGGCACCAAATTCAGCTTTTGACACAAAATTCAACTTATTGTCATAAAATTCAGAATTTCAGCATAAAATTTAGATTTTCAGCATGAAACTCTCCTTAAATCTCTTTAAAAATCTGATTTCTCTGAATTTGAACATGAAAAATGTTTGTTACATTGTTTTCAAAGATTCTAATTCAAAATTCAAACTTTTGGCGCATGTTTCAAAGTTTTTGGTACAAAATTCACACATGAAACTGATTTCTGAATCCTCTCCTAACATGAGCCAAATTATCTCAACTCTATGATCAAGTTTAATATTGCACTACTTTATCTTGTTGAATTCATTATTTTAATTGTATACTTAATTGTTTTGTCATCATCAAAAAGGGGGAGATTGTTGACCTCACATTGATTTTGATGATCACAAAACAATTAAGTAAGTTACCAATGAGTTTTATAGAGAATTATGTTGAAATGCAGACATGCATAAATCATCAAGATGATTAAAAGTGATTTCAAGCACCTAAATAGGGTTATGATTCAAAAAAAGAATTTTTGTAGAAGACCAAGATCAACTAAGAATGATTCAAAACTCAATTTAGTGAAAGTCAGATGGTTGAGAGGTTTTCAAATGGAGAAAGTTTAAAATTATGAGAGCTAGAATGATTCAAGCCTTAATCAAATGAATTTCAGATGTTTGAGAAGTTTTTCAAATGAAAAAGTTCAAAACTATGAGAGCTAAGAATGATTCAAGCCTCAATTCAGTAAATTTCATATGTTTGGGAGGTTTTCAAATGGAGAAAGTTCAAAACTATGAGAACTAGAATGATTCAAGCCTCAATTCAGTGAATTTCAGATGTTTGAGAGGTTTTCAAATAAAGAAAGTTCAAAATTATGAAAGCTAGAATGATTCAAATCTCAATCAAGTGAAATTCAGAAGTTTGGAAGGTTTTCAAATGAAGAAAGTTCAAATTATGAGAGCTGGAACAATTATCTTCTTCATTTGAATGAGTTTTATTGTTTATGGAATAAGATTTCAAGTTTTGAAGGATTTAGTCAACTCCTACAGCAGCTACTAGCACTTAGAATGGAAGATTGAAGCATTTGGTCAACTACTTTGGAAGCTATCAAGTTAAAATTATGCCACAAGAGAGTTAACAGCAAGTTTTACCAAGTTAGCCAACTATCTAGCCAGCTACTATGGCAAAACAGTGAGAAAAATGAAGTTAGCCGACTAACCAGCCGGCTACTGTGGCAAAACAGTGAACTTCCAGAAGTTAGCCGACTCTGAAGTTAGCTACTGTGGCCAAGACAGTGAGTTTCCTGAAGTTAGCCGACTCTGTAGTCGGCTACTATGGTCAGAACAGAAGTGTTAACAAAAGTAGTCGACTAACTTGCCCAGAAATGCTGTAACGGCTAGTTCTGCGTCTCCAACAATCACAAACGGCTAGTTTAACGTTTCAATCTCATAGTAAACTATAAATACTCGTAAATAGGATTAATTAGCAAGAGATTGGGAGCATTTTTGAGGGATTACAAGTGAGAAAAATGGAGGAAAACAAAGAGAAAAATCAAGAAAGTTTCAGCCTTCCAGTTTTAAAAAGATAGTAAGCTACAGTATTTAAATCTCCTTCAAGGCTCATTCAAGGCTCCTTCCAACTACCCAAGAAGCTTCTTCAAGTGCTCATAACTCCAATATTTAAAGAGGAGAAGCTCATTCAAAGTGGGAGGTCTTCAAAAAGTGTAAAGTGCTTTTATTTCTGAATTTGCTCATTAAGGAGCTGTAATTTCTGAAACTCTTTTCATTATGAGTTTGTTTGAGTTTCAACTTGGTTGAAACTTGCGGAGGGTGTGCCAAACCCGTAATTGGTGAATGGTAAGGCTCCCTTATGCCCGAAAATAAGAAGTTAGCTGAGAAAGCTAAGGAAAGGCTCCCTTGTGCCTGTGAAACAAGAAGCTAGCTGGGTTAGCTAGGATTGTAATCGTTTGAAGAACGATTAGTGAAGAAAATTCCCAAAAAAAATTATAGGGAGTGGATGTAGGTGCAAGGAGTAGCACCGAACCACTATAAATTGCTGTGTTTGTGTGCTTGTCTCTTATTGTTGCTACTTATTCTTGCTTTCAATACTTCACACTCACACAGAATTTTCTGTTTTGCATAATTGCATATACTTGTTAAAAATTTTCAAAGAACCCAATTCACCCCTCCCCCCCTCTTAGGTTGCTTAGTTGGGCAACAGGAGGCAATTAATAGTGAGATAGAATCTATTATTGAAAACAATACTTGGATTTTGACCGATTTACCTTTAGGAAATAAACCATTAGGTTGTAAATGGATCTTTACAAGGAAATAGAATCTATTATTGAGGGCTGATAGATCAGTGGAAAAGTATAAGGCATGGCTTGTAATCCAAGAATTTAGACAGAAGGCTGGCATCGATTTCCTTGATACTTATGCACATGTTACTTGCACCACTACTATCTGAGTTCTCCTTGTTCGTACTTCCATCCATAAACTCTTTGTGCATCAAATGGATATAAAGATTGCTTTTCTCTATAGTGATCTTGATAAAGAAATCTATATAACTCAACTTCAGGATTTTGTAGTGCCAGATCAAGAGTATAAAGTGTGAAAGCTTATTAGGTCCTTATATAGACTAAAGCAAGCTCTTAAATAATGGCTTGAGAAGTTTGATGGTATTATTCTTTCTTATGGTTTTCAAATCAATGAATCTAACAACTATCTTTATACAACAGATTTGATGATCGCTATGTTCTTCTTTGCCTCTATGTTGATGATATCTTGATTCTATTTAGTGACCTTGATCTTATTAATGATATCAAGAAATTTCTTTCTCATCATTTTTGATATGAAGGATTTAGGTGAAGCTGACTTAATCATTGGCATGAAGATCATTCAATCCCCTAATTCCATCTCTTTATTTCAATCTTATTATACCCAAATGATGATTGAGAATTTGGCTACTCTGATCTTTCTAGTATTTCTACCATGTTTGATCTTTCTATCTAACTTTTGAAAAGCTTTAATATATCTATGAATCGAGAAAAATATGCTCAAATCATTGGATCTCTTATGTATCTTTCAAATTGTACCAGACTTAATATTGCTATACTAGTAACCCTAGCAAGCTTCATTGGATTTTTCTAAAAAATATCTTTCAATATCTTAAAGGTACAATTTTTTATGGTCTTAGATTTGTTGGCTATCTTGTTGTATTGAAGGGGTACAGCGATGCCAACCAAGTTTCTAATCCATCTGATGTTAAATCCACCTCTAGTTATGTATTCCTTTTTGATTGTAGTATTGTTTCTTGGAAATTAGCCAAATAAACCATATTAGCTAGAAGTATTATGAAAGCTGAACTTATTGCTCTTGATTCTACCTGCATTGAGGTTGAATGACTTAAAAATCGTTTATCACAAATTACTTTGTTTTCATCTTCGTTCCTCTTGTTTCGATCTATTGTGATTCTAAAGTTGCAATTAATTTTTACAAGAAGAAACTTGTGAATTTTAAAATAAGTAGATATATAAAAGTAAGCAAAAGTCTATAAGGAAACAAGAAACTTACGTGAATTTTTACCTGCATTGTTTGTTTATCTTATGTGAAAACTTATAATAATCTTGCTGATTGCCTTACTAAAGGTCTAAATAGGACTAAGGTCCTAGAGTCATCGAGGTGGATGGGACTTAGTTTATAATGGACCCTCCATTAGAGGAACCCTCTCTCTATGATAGGAAACCCCTTGAAGGAGGTTCAATTTGATAATAATAAGCTGATTGGTTGGCCAAGGAGTGCATTTATTATATATGTACATCTATTGAAGTCTCTATTCCAGCCCATCCTTATGGTGATTAGTGCTCTTATATAGATGTTAAGGAAGAGCATTGGTCTAAATGAAACTTAAAAAAGTATGTTCCTTGAGATGTGACTCTACACATATCCCTAAGAGGGCTTACCTATATGAGAACTTCTGTATATGGTTGCAACTATGAGACATGGGCAATCACTAGGTACTCTTAAGAAAAATTAAGATATCTACGTATAGCTAATAATGCACAAATCTGCGATAGATCTATCTATATTATGTATGTGGCATTTGAAGTCTGGACCAAAGGAATGTAGTTTAAGACCTGGTTCACTTCGATGCTTTTAGATGGAAATTATTAATGCTAAGTGAGGTTAAGATACCTCACTCATTTTATAATATAAATACCTGGCAATAAAGTTTTATTCACCTTGAATTTTAAAATAATATTTATTTATTTTCAAATTTTAAGTTTTGAGGGAGATTATTAGAGTTTTATTTAAAAAAAGAAAAACTCAAAATTAGAGTCCTTTCATCGCATCTCTCCTAAAGATGGATAGCTTCTTAGCCATCCATCGCTTCATTTTTAAAAGACGATCCACTTACTTGTCATCTATCAGTTCCTTAGAACTGAAGGCTTCTCCTCATGATCTATTTAAAATCATAGGATTGGGGCTTTGTATCATTGAGAATAGATAAAAGTTATCTATTAAGTATCTTCCCTTTTCCTATTAAAATTTCTTCCTCCCTTCAAGAATTAAATAATTCTTCTTTCTGAGTTATTTTCTCTTTATTATTTTATTTTGGATACTTGCTACTGGGTATTGAAAGGAGTTCTATCAACCCTCTCCATGATCATGCTCGCAAGAGGGAGAATTGCGGTCATATCTTGGTGTAGAATTCCTAGTGATGTTAGAAATTTGTCTTATGACAGTATTTGGCACGCTTTTGATGCTATCTTCTTCCATTGTTTTTATTACGGGCCAATCTAACCCGACCCTTAGTAAGTCAACTTAATCTTTTATTTGCATTACGTTGTTATAGTTAATTTGCATTACGTTGTTATAGTTAATTAGATTCGAAGTCTCCCTCAAGAGTTATTACCCAACATTTACTCAGCTCCCATTTGTTCTTGAACCAAGCTTCTTCAGCTGCTGTTGTAGCCCATGTTGCCTTTTATCTTTTCTCAATAATTTGTCATAATCAAGAAGAAAGATCTCCCAGGGTGCACTAGAGTATGGTCATTATCTGTAACTTTCCCCAATCCTTTTAGGGCTACATCTTTAGATATCGCCCTCTCACCTTTTAATTGTGGTTTGAGTTTATGTTCCGATATTCTTTACTCCATTACTCCAAAGGAACTGATGAAGCTCAATCGCAGTGGTATGGATTGCTACTTCATCCTTCTCAGGAGCACCACCCTAGGATTCAAGAGTTGAAGTCCTAAATCTTTCATGGCTGCTTTTCTTCGTTTTTTTTCCCAGTTTTCCTATATCTTGATGATACAAGCTTGGATAGTTGTTGCGACTTCCGTTGGGAAAGCATTTTGTACGTCGGATTGTTACCATGGATACAAGGGGTTGCATGTTGAGTGTATGAATCTTTTGGGCGGTTTCCTTTACAGGATGATGTTTCTTGCCTTGGTATTAAGTTGCTTTTGGTTGAGGACCGAGATCAAATTATGTTAAGGTTGGTGCGAGAGTTCACATTGTTAAGTGTTTTGTTCTACATCTTTTATGTATTAGAAATATTTTGGATAGATTAAGAAGCATAATAATATCTTTCTGATTAGTCATTTTGTATGAGATTCTAAGTTATTTTAAATGGCATAAGAGGAAACTCAGTTTATAATTTATGTGGATTAGGAAACACTGTAAATGAATTTTAAGTTTTTATGATCGAATTTGGATATGAACTTTTAGTCTAGTAAGAAAATAGCATTTATATAGGATTATGAAGCATTTTTTAATCAGTCCTTTTTGGGATAGTTTGTGAGAAGTGGTGACCTATTTGATACGTTCATCTTGTCTTGGAATGTAAGGACTGGGAAGGGAAGAGTGGTTTGGGGTAAATTGAGGATAACATATTTGGTGGCTTGTTTGAAGGAAAATTGAATTATGAAAGAGTCATGGAAGAATGCTTAGATTTATTTGTGGAGTTAACTTTCATTGTTGGTGTTAGCTGACTTGGCACTGGGTGCCAAGTCATGTGTCCACCCAGGCCTCCCCTTGTGCCCACTCCGGTGAAACCTCCAACCTTCTTCCTCTCGAGCACCGTAGCCTAGGGGTGTGGACACATCGAAGACTCTGGTAGCATCCATCATCCAACGATCCGTCGCTTCTGCTACCGATTGAGAATGAGGTACATCCTCTCCACTTCTCACGGCAACCAATAGTTGGGATACTGTGGAATCAGGCCATCAGCAGGTGTTCCTTCACGTTGGATTTCATAGCACATGGAAGGGTTCTGCCTGCGTTGTGAAAGTCCTCTATCTATTTGCTTTACCTCTAAACAATCTAAACGTAGTTTGGGTGGTATCGAAGCGCTTTTTGATGAATTCTAGGAGGAATGGCTATTGTGAGTCCACTGTCGGATGGTCCTCCGTGTCACTACAGGAGATTTCTATAGCGAAAGATTGAGCAGCGAAGGAAGGATAAAATTGATGGAAGAATGGGAGTGACAATTTTAATCTTGCTAATTGGCGTCACTTAAGTGATGCAGATTTTATAGGCTAAATTTTTAGTTAGAGGAGTAGCTACTTAATTCTACAATAAACTTTTAAATTTTTTATTTTTAAACAAGGGAACAAGTTTTACTATCTTACTATTTGTAAGGGTTTCTAAAAAATTTCTCAAAATTTCAAAGGAGGGCAACCGTCTACCCACAATTGAATATTGATCTACCTTGGGTTGAATAGAATAGAAGATAGATTTTTTTAACTTTGGAGCTGCGGATCTTTAATCAGCTTCTTATGCTTTATATTTGCCAAATCCATCCTCTAATCATGCACTGTTCATTTCCATCAGAGACTTGAAGTTATTAAGATTTGAAAAAAAAAAAAAAAAATCCTGTGGATTCAAATGTTGATAAGCTAACCGTTCATGGTGGTAAAGACTAAAGTTACACAATAAAGTACTGTCAAAACTTTGGTTCAACCGAACCGAACTAAAAGCACCAGGCATGAAAATTGAGCTAAATGTACTAGAAAGGAATAAAAAGGAAAGTAAAATAAAGCGTAAATTGATAGCATTGGCGTATAAGATCTACAGTTTATTGATCAATTATATGACATCCGTTTATTATATTAATTTTTTTAATTTTTTTAACTTTTTTATCTTCTATAAAATTATAGTATTTTTTTCTTAATTAAGTGGGTTAAGAAGATGGTTGTGTAATATAAAGGTAATTATGTGAAGGGATGGTAATCGAAGAAGGATTACGCGTCGGTGAGGATCGCTCGGTAATTAGCAAAAAAAAATTACAAAAAAAACAAACGTCAGTTGTTCCCGCGCGTCGCCCTCCCTCTCTCTTACGCACCCGTCGCTCTTCCTCCGTCCTCCGGAGCAAACGGAGTAAACGGCCGACGAGCTCTGTCCGAAACCAAAATAAAACAAACGAACGGAAGAAAGGCTAGTAACAGAAAAGAAAACCCTCTCCTTTTCTCTAATTCGGGCCTTTCCGTTAGGCTCTCTTCCTCTCCTCCCCTCCTCTTTTTCTCTGATTTATTCTCCCAATTGGTTCTCCTCCGTGCTTAGTAGGGATCGGTGCTGCTCTTAGTTTGGTCGATCCTTCCTTTCCCCCTTGTTCTAGGTTATCTTTATCCGAAGGAAGAGTGAAGAGATTTAGTTTTTTCGTAAAAAGATCAGATTTTGGAGTCGTAGCTCTTGATTCTAATTAGCATTGGGTTGGGGGCCGAAGGAATGGGCTGCTTTTGTTGTTCAAGCCCTCGTCGGAGGAGAGCTCGAAGGAGGTTCGAAGTCGGCGCGGCGCCCCGATCCGCATCCCGCCTCAATGATCCATCTGGTATGCAGGCGCTCCTCACTTCGTTTTCTTCGTTAGATTCCGCTGAATTTTATTTTATTTTTCGGATTTCTTTTTGGTAATATTTGTTCCTCTTTGTTTGGTAGAGTTGGAGAAGTTGGCACCTTCTCTGGGGTGGGACGGAGAGAGGAACAGCAATACTCATAGCTTTACCTTCCAAGAGCTCGCAGCCGCCGCCAATGGCTTCAAGGAGTCTAATTTGATCGGCGAAGGGGGTTTCGGGGAGGTCTACAAGGGGCAGTTGAAATCAGGCGAGGCAAGCACAAGTTCTCCTTTAGCAAACTTGTTTACTAATTACTTAGGCTTTGGCATCTATTAAGTATTTTTTTGCTGAAAAGTTTCGATTTTGATAGTTATGTTGTCCAAATTTTGATTTTGGATGAGAAGGTTGTGGCAATCAAGAAGCTCAATCGGGATGGGCAGCAGGGGACTCGTGAATTCCTGGTTGAGGTTCTAATGTTGATACTGTTACACCATCCAAATCTTGTCAGCTTGATTGGATACTGCTATGAAGGGGATGAGAGGCTCTTGGTTTATGAGTACATGTCACTGGGTAGCTTGGCAGATCATTTATTTGGTATGCTTCTTGTACTTTCGTGGTTGCTAATCTGGTTTATTGCATGTATCATTTGCATGGCTGTGCAGCTTTGGACTTGTTACAACCTCAGAGTTTTGTTTGATGAGAAAATGGTGTGTTAATTGTTCTGGAAAAATGAATTCACTGAAATTTGATTTCCTTTTAGTGCATTAATTGAGAAATTTCATGGATCTCTTCCTTCAGGAATGAAGTGCATTATCAAGTATTGGATGAAGCTCAGGAGCATGTGGAAAAATAAAGCTTAATTTATGTGAATACTAAATGAGCTAAACTAAAACCTAGTGACCTCAGTGCCACTAATTTGCAAGACTAGGCTCATTCCTCTATTTTGTGTGCTGCTGTTTCAGGATACATTCCCCTTGGTTTTTGCCCCCATTTTAGTTCTTTTTATTGTAATTCATATCGATTTGCCGTATATATTTGCTTCATTGCATGCTTCAGCACCTGCATGCAGGCCAATATTTCTAGTGCATTGTAAATTTTTGAAGTGAGAACTTTAGTTAAGACAAAATATTTATTTTCAGCATATATGACAGCCTTATGGTATTGCCCTCTCACATTCTTTTTACTAATCCATCCTGGTGTTCTCCTTTAGATTTCATTTCATTGAAGCTGAGTCATCCTTTTCCTGCGTTATTTTTGCATCATAACTATACAAGGAAACAAATCATGCAACATCCCCATGTCTTTATTCAGTTTGCCAGTTGAAAAATTCATGCCTGCCATCTTGTTGCCGCTCGTGTACTACAGTTTGCAGATCTGAATCTTTCATTTCTGATTGCATGGAAAGCTGTTAGACATGTAATTTTTTTTGCTCAGATCTGCCCCCTGGTAAAGAACCACTTGATTGGAACACGCGGATAAAAATTGCTCGTGGTGCTGCAAAAGGGCTCACCTATTTGCATGATGTGGTCAACCCGCCCGTTATCTACCGTGACTTAAAATCTTCCAATATATTGCTAGATGATGACTTCAACCCTAAGCTCTCTGACTTTGGCCTGGCAAAACTTGGACCTGTTGGTGACAACACTCATGTTTCAACTAGGGTGATGGGGACTTATGGCTATTGTGCTCCTGATTATGCTATCAGCGGCAAGCTGACCGTGAAGGCTGATGTATATAGCTTTGGTGTGGTTCTATTAGAGCTGATGACCGGTCAGAAGGTCCTTGACTTCTCAAAGGAATCCGGGGAGAAGAATCTAATTGTAAGGGTAGGTCATTGCCACAATGCCATTTCAGTTCTGAATCTACTTTCTTTCTTTTTTTTCCCTCTTCAAAAAGCATCTGAAACTTGTTATGTTTTTGTGTTTCTACTAGCTACAAGTGATACCATTTCATATGAAATTTTCACGATCTTCCTTCAACTTATTTTTCAGCAAGATTCATTAAAATGCCTTCTAACCGGTTCGAAGAATTTCCTTAATTTCTAACTTTCTGCCTTATGGCTAAACTAATATTAGTGTCTTCTTACTTAAATGTTGGAGCTGTGAAAAATGTATTACAGACTGATAATGTACGTTTTCTTTACTTCAACAATACTGCAAAGATGTTGTGGGCTGTTGTTGTTCAAGAAATAATCACCATGATATTGCTATAATTTTATATTTCCATAGTTTCTGATGTCAAATGGTATGAGAACTATCATTTCTAATTTAAATTTCTAATTGCCTCTCTGTTCTTTTTAGCCGAGTCTTCTTTAATTCTTTTCTAGCTCTAAGCTGCTGTTGTTCTAATTATGATTTTTTTTTTTTTTTTTTTAATTTTTATCCCAGTCGCATCCTTTTCTCAATGATAGGAGGAAATTTACTCGACTGGCCGATCCATTAATGGGGGGGCGTTACCCACTCCGTGCCTTCTACCAACTAGCTGCCATCACCTCAATGTGTCTTCATGAGAAGGCTCATCTTCGTCCCACCATGTATGAAGTGGCTGTTGCCCTCGATCATGTGGCATCTCAGCCCTACATCTTGGAGACCAACCACAGGGTCCGTGCCTCATCCTCAGCCAGTGCTCCTGGAACACCACTTCGAGGTGGCTATTAGGGCTAAAAATCCTTTCCTAAATAACAGTAAACTTACTTAAAAAAAAAAAAAAAAAGCAGGAGCTAGTTTTGACAATGCTTGTATTGGTCACGTGCAATGCACATGATTTATTCTTGAGAGAAATATTCGATTGATGACTGTAATCTTATCGATCAAAGTTATTTGAATTATATTTTATATAGACTCCCCTTTTAAAGATATATATTTCTCTTAAGTCATCTATTAGAGTGGAGGACTTCCCAAGGACACGAGCGTTGGATAATCTCCTCTGTGCCGTTCCTTATTCCTCCACGGTTCCTTTCATATGGAAGTTTGACCTTTTTTTTATTCCAGTTATCTAAAAAATGGGATTCATTGCTATTATTCTTTGTGTGGTTTGATACATGCGACTTTGTTATCTTGATTATTTAGTTTACGAGAAAAATGAAATCTTGGAAATGTCATGAGCACGTCTAGCTTTTGATATGGTGGAATGTTTCTTCTGTTAATTGTTTTTAATCCAAATTTTATCAAAATTTTATGTGATGCCTTACCATGTGATGGATGCGTGTGGAGGTCTAAACTCTTGGATTATGTCATTTATTCTCAGCATATGTCATTCCTATTTTGGCTATCAATCTTACTTGATCACGCTTTGATTTCCCGTGACAAAGAATTCAATTCCTGTTTCGTCCTCTTGCTATAAAGATGTGGTCACATTTCAGAAGGTGAAATTTTTATTGCTTTTGTTTCACTATTAATCATTTATTAAGTGTTGTTGATGAACCAAAAACAGTTTTTTTGGGGTATTCTATCCTGTTCCCCAAGTGTTTGCATCATTGTACCCATTGGTTTTTTTTGTTTCAGTTTCAAGGATCTCATCCACCTGCCAGCCCTCTTTGCTGTGATATACTTACAGTTAAGGACACAATAGCCTTAAATCCTAAACCATATATTTAAGCATTGCTTTTGTGATTTGTTTCTTGATGCTCTTTCCATGAGGAGGCTGAATTCTTGGTGTCAAAAGCAGTCCTTTCCAAAATTCATGACAGATTATTCAGAAACATTAAATGTCTCCAGATTGTTGTTGGATCAATATTATTATTATAGTTGATTCCTAAAGTTCGGTGAATACTCGTGCTTCCATTCAAAGTCCTAATTTTCTTTAATACTGAACTTATGTTGTTTTATATTCATTTTATTACCTACAAATGTTACTATCCGGTGTCTGCATGAGGTTTGTTCTCCATCTGTTGTCCATAAAAAAATTCAAATCATCCCTGATGCAGAATTTCAGATTAAGATCATCAAATTCTAGAGGCATCAAATGAGAGCATGGGTTCTACATTCAGTGCCCCTGAGATTGCCATGTCATGCTGGAGCTTTTGACTGGATGGAGGCCTTTTCAAAGGTAAAATCTTAGTCTGTTTAGCCTCCAGTCATGATCCACGTACAACTAGAATTGAAAGATTTTGTTATTTACGTTTTGATCGCTGTAACATTTCCACAGCTCTAGACCGCGATCTGAGCATATATATATATATATATATATATATATATATAATTTAAAAAATATCAGCAGTCTATTTTTATTTTAATGAATATAAATTCAACAGACAAGCGCCGAGCTGGTTATATGCATGGCTGATGGTAAATAAGTATTATCAGACCATTTTAAATCCAAACGGTTCCCTCGTCCGCCTATACTTTCTTTCTGTCTGTCATCTTCGGTTCCCTTTTTTTTTTTTTCTAAAAGAAATTATTAAAACAGCATTATATTTATTATTGATGAGAACTTTGGTCCTAAGAATTAGCTCAAAACTTAAAAAAAAAAATTATTCTTATTGGAACCCTTTAAGAAAAAATTGCTGAGAAAAAGAGTTTAAAGCATCAGAGCATGAAGCAGAGGAGATGCGTATTTTATTGCTTCTATTTTTTCGGTGTGATCAAAAATTTTGGTGTGAAAAAAGTAATTAGATTTTTTTATTTGATGAGTTTTTGAGTTTATTAATTTTTATGATCAACTTGATTTTCTGATGGAAATTTTTAAAAAAAATTAAAATATTTTTCAAGAAAGAAGAGGAGTGATGGGAGACAGATAGCCAATTGCAATATTTGGGACGTAAAAACCAAAATCAAGAGTTTAAGAAAGAAAACAATTCCACTGGAGAAGACAATTCCGCAAGCTAGATTATTCAATCTAAAGTATAATAGGCCATAAGAGACTAGTTTACTTGGTAGCTACTTATATCAATTAAATTACCAATAAATTTTTTAATACACAATTAAAGGAGTATCGTGTCCAAAGCCAATTGTTTTTCATGTACTCGTCAATGTTATGGTTGTTGCATACCGTTGTGTGCCGGGGAATGGCCTAACAGATGTCAACTCTGTATTCAAAACGGTGTTTCTGATCAGAGTTTCTTACATGATCCGTTTTTCAATTAAAAGAAACACAAACTAATGCGCATAACTAAGATATTTACAGTTAAAATTAAATTATAATATAATATTAAAATTACATTATTATAATATAATCTTATAATATTATTTTATATTATATTAATATGAAAAATAATATTAAAATTTTTAAAAAAACTTTTTTATAGACGAGGAGCATTTTAGTTCTTAACTCTCAATTCAACGTCACTTTTTTATAGAAAGATCTTGGATGTCCATTCTTAACATCAGACTTAGAAACATTAACTAAGGCTTTAATTATAGAGACAAGTGTAAGTTGTGATAGGCATTAATTATAGAGGCAAGTGTAAGTTATTATCACTATTATATAGGATCATTGGATACAATCAAAAAACAATGATTCCATCATTTTTATTCAAATCATTAGTAATTTTAAATGAATTATTTCATACCAAATGTCTCTTAAGAGAAGAAAGAAAGTAAAGTTTGATATCAAATTAAAATATAGTTTTTAAAAAATTAAGTATTACTAACTTTTTCTATTTTTCTTGTCTTTTCCACTATTTTTTATTTTTTTTCTCTTATCTTGCTTTTATTCCTCCCCTTTTTTCAGTCCAAATATCAATCCCATCGTTTTATTTTTTTATAAAGATTCTCAATTATCCAGATTAAGATAAATTATGTAAATAATATTATATAATATTATTTATTATATAAATTTATTGTTTATATATATAACAGATTATTATGACAAAAGCTGTCACCATGTGTCGTGTTTCACTGTGTCTTATTCTTCCTTACACCTTATGTCAACAGTTCATGTGAATAGAACCCATCTTTGATTTCCTAGGGCAACCAAAGCATTTAATATTATAGAGTATTTAATATGGTCCTATCAACCGCGATTTATGTTTTACAAAACTTTATTCACCCTTATGCCAATGACTTGATTTGATGGTGAAAAAATTTTTCCTACTTCATCTTCCATACAATTACTAATGTTTGGAGCTAAGAATAATTAGAGCCAAGGTAAAAGCAATTCATGCAGCTGAGAGCATAACAAATTGTTGTCGAAATTTTTCAGTCATGCTCCATATGTTTGTGCATATATTACCAGCAAACAATAAAAAAAAAAATTAAAGTAAACAAATAACAAAAGTCATTTCTAAACTCTATAAACACCATTATGAACTCATAACAATTTGAATATTTTAAAGTTGGCAAATTTTATAATACTTTTAGTTATTTATTTATGGTATCATAAATAAAGAAAAGTTTAAGGGCATAAAAGGATGGTATAAAAGGCTTAAGACATTAATGGATATTTTCAATGAGTAGAATTAAAGTTCAGTTTCTGAAAAAATTATAAAATGATATCTTAACTGAATCATTTAAAGTTTTCTCATGATTGATAGTGTTCTAGGCCAACTAGAAGATGTTTGGGTTTTCCTTTCCATGCTTAGATTAGAGAATTAAGATTTTGCTAAGCGGTTGAATTTTTTTTTTTTAAAAAAAAGCACGAAAGAGAGAAACTACATTGGAAAAGTTGGAATAAATTAACCTTCATTACATCAATGCATCTAGTTCATATAATTAAAAAGAACATGATAAATGGTTGAAGATGCCAAGAATTTTTCTAATTGGAAGTTCTTTTGCTCTAAAGGTTTAAGCTTTGGTTGCAGTAGTTGTTAGCCCTATCTGTTGGGAAACAACATATGCTTTATTTGGATTAGCTGCTGGAATGCTTTTAAGGGGTTACTTCTTAACAGCTATATGAGATAGTTGTTGGCCAACAAATAAGGCTAACAACCATCTCTAACATACCTAATTCACATCTTACTTAAAGTAATTGATGAAAGATAGGATTATAATCTTAAATTAAGCCAAGGGGCTTACGGGGCTCATTCATCATAAATATCGATGTAGTCTTGTGTGACCTTGTCGTAGCCTCAAATGAACTCTTCTTTCCATTCTTAATTGTCATGTAAAAAAAGTAATACTTAACATGAGAAGAAGTATATGCGATTGGGGTTAAAGCAGCTACTCTGCATGGTGGCAAAGATTTTTCGGGAGGCCTTATTGTGAGCAGTATGATTAAGGGTGGAGAGAGGGATGGAGGCTTCGAAGTGATAAGCACTACCTGTGTCTTTACCTACGTTGGTCACCTAAAAAAACTTCACCCGGATTCAATATTGGAACCTCTCAGTGCTCCGACCGCTGGTTAATGGTTTAGTTCACACCAATACCATTGTCTTTAATAGCCCGATTTTTATTTTTTTTTGGATTTTTGGTGGCATTGCATATGCTCACATGTTTAGATTACATCCATCTTAGCAAAATTGAGGGGAATCATAAAATACGTATCGTTCTTTGAAATAAGAAAACCTTTTCTTTCAATCAATAGTTAAGTAGAATTGTTATGCAAAATCTACTAAATTTATAAGAAATCATGATAATTGTTGTACAATAAGGATGCATTTGGCAGGGTAAATTAAAAGGAAGGGTAGAATTTTTTTTTTAATTCTTTTTTATGCTTATTTTCTTCAGCAACATAACAAAATTTTATTCCATACAACGAATAATTCCATTAGAAGAGATAACCATTATATCAGATGTTTTATTTTTATTCTGTTTGGCTACTATTTTAATTTTTAACTACTATTTTATTTATTTATTTATTTTTATTTTTATCTTCAACAATGTTTATTGTTTGCTAAGGCCATAACCAACCTATCTGAATTGTTATTTTATTTTTTACTAAATATAGTATAGAATAATTTTTATTATATTTATCCTTTCTTTTATTTTTATCCTCTCTTTTATTCTATCCCCTTCAATCTATCAATCAGAGTTATGGCATTTCCTTTCAATCGGCTTAGCCCAGCCCAGCCCAACCCATCTCAATCCATGCAACCCATGGCCGTGAGGATTCGTTCACCACCTAAAACCCGTCCAAAACCCTACGCCGCCGTCATATTTAAAATCCCAACCGGACCGCCGGCTAAACCGATTGAACCGCCGGTCAGTCAGGCCTGCAGTCCGAGTAGATCCAAAAATCCAGTCTGGTCCGAAATCCATTCCCCAAAGCGAACCGAGAGAATCGCCGGTAAAACCGGCTAAACATTCGAACCGGAAGTGGTTCGAAAGAACCGGCCGGTTTTCGAGCAGCCCCTACATTGGGTTCAGAAGCAAATTAGGGATGCACGAGCGTACGAAGTCGAGAGGGTTTCTCCTTCATGCTGTGACCTCTTCGTCTTCTGCCTCCAAGCGTGGTGGTGGTGGACGGCCAAGCGGAGGAGCAGCAGGCGGCGGACGGCAAGGTAATCCTCCCCTCCCCTCCCTCCCTCCCTCCCTCTCCCTTTCTCCCATCCTCTCCGTTTCTTCGTGCACTATACCAGCGGACGCCGGCGAGGGACAGTGCTGCGTCAGCTTCCTTTCTCCTCCACTTCTATCCCTAATCCTCCCAACCCTTCTCTCTATCGCCTTCCCCCTGATGCCTCTATCTCTCCTATCCGGTTCTCTCTCCCTCTCTGATTGGTGATTCAATCACTCTATTGAATATGATATTGGGCTTTAATCGAGGGAAAAAAGAATTATTGGCTTTGTAATATGATACAATTTTATAATTTTTGGCTAATTCGTTAGATGGTGGCGGATCAAGAAAGCGAGCGAGTGACGTCTGCTGCTGAACAGGTAAAGATATATTTCCTTTGAATGATTGTGCGATGCTTTTAGTTTTTTTTTTTCCCGATTCATGTGATTTAATGCAAATTGGGAGATAATGTGTGTTAGCTGCTAGGGTTACTTATATTGTTCTTGTCAAAAATCTGTGGCCTTTTCTGTTTTTTGTTTTTTGGATTATTTTTCATCAACTCCAGAAGTACTTACAATTGCAAAGCGTGTAGGTAGGGTTGATGATGTTAATGAAGTATCAATAAACCTGGGATAAATTAAATTTGTTTGTTTAATGTGCAGGATATTGCTAATGAACTGGAGTTGAAAGCAAAGAAATATTTGCGCGGAGATGGTGCTAACCTGGAGGTATGTTTCTTTATACATCAATTGTGATTTAAATATTAATGCCAAATCATGGAATACTTAATTGCTTGTGTAAGAACTTTTTTTTTTCTTTTAATATGTCAATTGCTTTCTTCTTTGAATTTGTATCTAATTCTCATGGTATTCAGGTTTTACGAGATAAAAAGTTGAAAGGTCAACTTACTGTCAGAGAAACATTATATGGCCAGTCTGCAAAAGCTGCTGCCAAGGCTGAAAAGGTTTGCATTTCAATTTTCTTCTTCTTTATTTATAGTATATGCGATACTGTCCAGTTATTCATGTATCTTACCATCTGCTTACTTAAGTATCACTGCTTAGTATTGTACATTTTTAAGTGATTCTTTGTGAAATTCTGAAAGAATTAAAGCATGCTATTAGTGGAACTTATCATTTCTGGTAGGTAAAAGCATGGAGTATGATAACAGTAACTGTAGTTTATAACATCATATGTTATACTATAGTGGTAATCAAGGCAGAATTACAACAAGTATAATTATAGGCACAGAAAAGTACAAGTAACAGCAGTTACAAATAACTGGATGTAGGAATATTTATATACTTATTAACAACCACAATGGCAATTTGCAAGCTTATCCCATTTGTCAGGGGGGTTCTGTTGTTACATATTATTCTAAACCTTGTGTTTCTATTCAGGTTAATATTATTTGTTGCACCATCTTTTCTAACCACTGTACAACTTCCATCCCTGTTAAATTAGGTTTTCCTTGCCCCTTTTGTGAACCTTTGCAACAAATCTGAGTTCCACTCTGTACTAAGGCCGTTTCATATCAGTGATTCTTTTCTATTTCCAACCACATGCCAACTTTTAAATACTTAGCCTTTCTCATGCTTGTCTTACATTTTTGAATCTTGTTTACTGCCCTACATTCTATTCCATATAATACAGGAGGCCGCCATGTTATTTTAGGAGATTATTGTTTAATGTCTTAGTAATATCCAGCGAGCACACAATGATCTAAAAGCACCCATCCACCTTTTCTATTCCATTAAATAGATTTCACCACTATACATATGCATACACATATGGTATAAAAGATTCAAGATAATGCCCAGAGATAGGGTTCATTCCTTTGCCTGAGTAGTCAAGCTGGTTGTATGATTTTGTGACAGCAAATGAGGGGCACCTATGTTTTATTATAGTTTGTGTGTGCACCTTTCTCTATTATTTTGTCCTGATTTGTAGGCTTGAGTTAGATAATTCAAATAATGAAATGAATGCTAAGTATCTGTAGTAGAAATAGTGTTTTCAGGAATTCAGCGATTTACTAGATCTATATAGGAAAAATAATCCATCTATGCATGTTCAAAATAATAAAATTATTAATCTGCTAATTCAAATCCTAAAACAAAGGTCAACGTAGTAATTATTGCAGCTAATGGGATGCATTAAGTGACATAAGTAAAATTTTAGTAATTTAATGAGATTTCTTCCGTTTAGGACATGTTTTATCTAGATTCCATCAAAAGGTCGGATAGATCTGGAAACAGTAGTGAGAAATAAGGGGCAGGCTAGCATATGAGGAGAGGTTATTTAAAAGTAGAGGGAAGAGAAAAAATAGTGATTTATATTATGCAGAAAGAGATTCTGTTCATGCATGTGTACTTTTGCAACTTGGTAAGCCACTTTGGTTATTATTCCAGGATTGTTATAGTCAGTTGTAGAATCCTTTGGTTCTAGGCTGTATGCTGTATGGAGTTTTTATTTATTTGATCGGCAACCCCTTGAGTTCATAAAATACTTTTTGTTATCCTAGGGTGATATGTTTTGTTAAATTAATTTAAACATCTACTACGTCAGGATATATGGGCATATAGTTGTCAAAAGTTATTTTGGAAAGCTCATAAATACCTTTTGTTATCCTAGGGTGATATGTATTGTTAAATTAATTTAAACATCTACTACTTCAGGATATATGGGCATATAGTTCTCAAAAGTTATTTTGGAAACCTGATGCCCATTATTTGTTAAGCTGGAGCATCTTGCAGGGGTAGGGTTTTTCATTCTAGTGGTACATGAGTACTCCTAGCCTTTTAAGTTTTAACTAAATGTAGTCAAAACTTTGTTTAGTTAAAACCACATTTAGTTAACTTAATGTAGCAACTGGAAAGGCTTTAGTGAACATTATGTCTTCACATATTTCATATGGAGATTTTTTTCCTTATCTCACAAAGAATAGATGATGATCCTCATTTGGGTTCTATCTTGTCACTTTGGCTTCCAATCAGAGTCTATAATGCTTGAGGTTTGTTTTATAGTTTTCTTGTCTTAATGGCTTATGAGGTCTCCTTTTCTTGCCCAGTGGCTTCTGCCCAGTGAGGAAGGGTATTTGGAGGGTGAAGGTTTAGAGAAGACATGGCATATCAAACAGGAGTCTATAATTCCTGAAGTGGACGTTATAAGTTCAAGAAAGCCATTTGATATGATCTTACCAGGTGAACCTTTTAACTCATTCACATTTTAGTTTAAGTGTTGTTTAACATTTCATTTTCAGAGGCTATTGATGTGTCATGCTATGAAACAATTTGTTGTTTTTGCATTCTTCTTTCTGGCTGTCTTTGTTTTCTGTTTCACCATGAAATTTACGCATGATTTAGAAGATTTGGACTTTGGACTTCTTTGAGTATAAACTTATTGAATCATGTCCATCTACTAATTGCTTGTTGTCTGGCATGAGAGCAGTTCTGGAAGTGGCTTTATTTTTCAGAGCTATAATTATAGTTTTTGTTTAACATGCAGAGTTAGGTCCATATACAATCAACTATACATCGAGTGGCCGTTATATGTTGGTGGGTGGACGGAAGGGTCACCTGGCAATGATAGATATGATAAGCATGGATCTAATCAAAGAGTTTCAGGTTTGTTTTCGATCTTCAAATATAGCTAGTCTCTTAACAACATACAAGGATATGCGCATGGGTGCTTGTGAAAGTGCTGACTGTATTATTGCAATTTCATCGATCCATATTAGTTTGCGAAATAAATTTGCATCTTTATCTTTACGATATGTCTGCTTTTTTTTTGGGTGGAATATGAATTGTCTCCTTAAATCCTTGAATTTTGTTGACCTGAAACATGCTGACTGCACTTGGTGGAGAATAGAAACGTATTATGTGCATTTTATTTGAAATTTAGACTTGAGTCTCAGGTTCTTCATCTCGGTTGGAAATACATCTTTTAAAATCTATTCCGATCCAGATAGACCTAGCTTGATCCAATAGTTCAAACAAAAATATTCAGAATATCAAATCTTGCTGATAAAAACAGACAAGACCAGGTCTGAAATTGACATTCTCCAATCTGCAATTCTTTATCTAGTGGGACCTTGGGTACTAATCCTAGACTTGAACTCAGTTTTGGTCAATTGTGGTACTTGTCCCACCTCTGCCCCTAATAAATCTTAAAGTACGATGAATTTCAATCTGCTTGCCTGAATTTCTGTTTTGTTTAAATGCTTAGAAATTAAAATTCGAAAATGTTAGCGCGAATGATATCTTTTATTGGGATTTCATGTCTTTTGTGTTTACTGACAGTTATTTTAAAGAAAATTTATGAAATATTAGATGTTTGCAACCTGTTAATTCTCTCTGACCTGCTTGCATAACATTGTTTGGCAGACATTAAGATTATTTTTTCATACTGCAATAGTATTTCTCACAAGCAATGACCTTCTTGTGCTTGTGAACAAATTGCCTTGATGGCTTTGGTCCAGGTCTCAAGCCTAATTAAGGTGAACTGAACCAACTGCAACTGACCAGAACAGTTCATAGTGATTGATTTGGCCCTTAACCTTCCAACCTGGCCAAGCTAAACCAGATCTAAAGCTGATCTAACTTCTTTTATGGGTCCGGTGGCTCTAAATCATAGAGTCAAAAGTTCCTTCGGTTGGAATGGGCTTGGCATATTATTTGAAATGCATTTCAATCATATCCTTCTGTATGACTACATGTTTTTTTCTGACTAGTTTTAGAGGATATTTCTAAAGCATTACTATGAGAAGTATATCTGCCACCTACTTGCTATAGTTAGGTTGGCAGTTATACTGATAATATGCTGAAATAGATTCTGTTTTCTTAAACTATAATTCTATACATGAGATGTAAAGCATTGAGAGGTCACATTTCTTGTTTCTTGTATGCTGTAAAGTGGAATCTGATCTTCAATATAACATGTGAACCTTGTAGTTCATGGTAGTCGTGGCTAGCATGGGTAAAGGTCCTTGAGTTTTCTATGTAGTGTAAGCACTCACAACTTGGTGTTATTTCAGAATGCTTTTGGAGATGTTGATTGCTAAAGGATAGCCTTTAACATACTTTATGATGATAAAGTACAAGGAAATCAGCAGAAAGAAGCTATAGGGAGGAATGAGTTTGTTTCCCAATGAAATGTTAATGTGACAGATGTGGTCTAGAGACATTTTGAGATCACACAAAGATCAAATAATTTCTCAAAAAATAAGTATCACTTGTCTTCTGAAAACAAAATTGGATGATTCTTGAAAGATTCTAAGGACTTTACGTACCAAGACACTGGATGGAACTGTGGTTTTAGACTTTCTAGGATTAACCATTGTTGCCATGGTCTCTCTTTATATATATATATATATATAAAACCATTGTTTCCATGGTCATTTGGGATAAAATATGATAGACAATCAAGTCCTTGCCATTTAGGTTTGATGAATTGATAGTTTTAGATAGTTCATAAGAATAGTTTTTCCCCTGGTGTTAAAGCTGAGAAAATCTTATAATCCTGCTGCAACAGCATAAATTTTTAACTACTTTCTTGCGCCTTTTCCACTACAAGTATGTTGCTGTTGATAACCAACCATCTTTTGTTTTCTAACATAGAAACCATGAGATCCATGTTCCATTCTTCTCCTGAGTTATCTCCTGATTGCGTGGAATCAGTATGGCACACTGTCCAGAATCAATATCAACAATAGGGTAGTGCACAAACTGATTAAAGAAACTCTTTGTTTTCCATCATCGTTACACTTCTTTTTGTTAATTGAACTTAGAAAATTGTTTATAAGCTTATGCAGAAGTTAATATCTTTATCTAAGAATAATCGAAAATAATTTTTTTTTCTTTGAATAATGGAAGAGTATGGAATTGCCTTTTTAATCAATTTCTTGTTTATTAATTCTTTTTATTAGATTAAATGTGATTCATAATTATTCACTGCTTCACAAGGCTAATTGGTTGTTTGTGTATTTCACCCTAATGAAAATCTATGGTTGCTTCTTCATTTCCTAAAACCTGATTTTTTTCATCCCATGTTTCAGGTTAGGGAAACTGTTCGTGATGTGGTATTCTTACAAAATGAGCAATTTTTTGCTGTAGCTCAGAAAAAGTAATGTTTTTTTTAGCATTATATACAAATATTAGATACAAATCTTGTTTATTATCTATCTTGTTTCTTGTTAACACTTAAAAACTCTACTGGAAGCTGATATATCTCATCCAGCTTATGAGCCAGAAAAAAGACTGCTTACATATTACATAAAGGCACTTGAAATATAGACTGGAAAATTTCTTGCACACAAAGGAAAGAGTAAGAAACCACGATAGAGTACTCTCTGGACCCTGGTACCTGTCCAAATGAAGATGAGACTGACATGTGGCTGAGTCACAACATGGTGGTTCAGACCTCTGAAACATGAAAATGCATGATGTTGTATATGTTTAAATTATAGAATGGTTAGGATTAAAATGGTTCTTTTCTGTGTATCTAGAAATTTTATATTCTTGACAAGTATTACAATTTCCGCCTTCGTAATGAGACAGATCCTGATGTGCAAGTCCTCAACCTATGAATTTATTCTCTTGCCAATCTCAGATTCTCTGACATCTGTTTGGATTCTAATTTTCATGTTTGTATTAATGCAACACTACCTCATAACATACTTGGATGGAAGTACTAAGATAGAACACGAAAAGCTTGGATTGGATGGATGTAGCCAGTGTTAGGAATAAGGAAATAAGGTTTTCAAAAATTTGAAGCTAGGATTTTTGAGTCATATTGTATTTTATGGGTTGGTGGGAATTAACACCTGCTTATAATAATTGCATGAGTTGAATTTGGTGGTAGATCACATAATCACAAAATTAGGATTGAGATTAGTTTCGTGAGCAAAATTCCATAATTTTTTGAGAAGATTGGAAAAATGGGATTGCAGAAGTTGATATGAGAGAACTACTAATGACCACAGAAAACATCAAATTCAAAGGGAAACCTGTGTGAAAATTCTCATCATAATGCATAGTAACTTGTGATTTGTGGGTCAGAAGTTCTTACAATACTGCATTTACGTGTAGATTCATCATCAGAGAAAGACTAAATGACCGAAGCTTAATATTATTTTTTCATGTTATGGTATGTTATGTGATATGGACGGATCATCCTGACTTTTTGATCATTTGTATATTACTGATTGGTTTAAAAGGGTTGACCTTGCAGTCATCTGATATTTGAGAGCAATTTATCATTTATTGGGATGCATCAACTATTGCTGCATTTTTCAGTTATGGTTACTCATTTGGTTATTCAAGACATGGTCAATGTCTACTTAGGGGGAGCAAGAAGGGTACACCGCACAGAAGCGAATATGTTGCCATCATTTGTAAAAATGAGTTTCTATTTATATATCATAGTGTTCTCTACCTTAAATAGGTTGCCAGCCTGAAGTAAGCTCTACTTTTTTCAAGTCCTTTGGACCAGCATCTCTTCTGTCAATTCACAAATCATAGGAATTGTTTGGGAATTTCTTCTCTTTCTTTTGCAAATAGATCATATATTTATCTTTTTAACGTGTATGAAATCGAATATGGACTAGTAAAATCTAGAGCTGAAGCAGTGTGATCCCTGTCTTCCTTTCTATACATTACTCTAATACCATGTTTCCTATCGACCAAAAAGTAAAAAGAATACTCTGTTTTCGTATGATATATGTATTTAGTTTCTAGATCTGTGATATTATCTTGATGATTTACAAGGTGATCTTAAATGTGGCAGGTATCCATATATCTATAACAGGCATGGCACTGAAATCCACTGTCTGAAGGTAATTTTTTTCTTTTGGAAAATAAATGACTGCTGGCATCGTTATCAACTCATCCTTCTTGTTGTTTTATCATAATGGTATGTTGTTTAGCTTCGGAGTAGATAAGGTAGCTTAACTTATGTTGCTGCCCCTGCTCCGGGGGAAAAAAAAGGATGACTGGCAAATTTTCATCAGCTTGAACTAAATATGGACCATGTGTTGCATTTGAGTCTTTTAACCCGCACATCCATCTAAAGAGCCCTTAATATGATGGCTAGTGAAAGAGGATTCAGAAATCTGTCCCAAGTAAGTGGGAGAAGGCTTTATGTCTGTTATCATGGTTATTTTCTATTATTTCGATTATAATGGACTGTTTAAATGTGAAAAATGACAGTTATTTTTACTGTACCTTCTTTCAATTAAGATAATATACTTATTACAAAATTTAAATTTTTTGGCCTTAAATTTCCCTCCAAAAGTGATTTTACGGTCCAAAAAATGTATTTTATCAAATGAAAAGTGAAGGGAAAGATAGCATCATTATTTTTCTGTCATTTCCCATTTTAATACCATTATAACAGCCATTGTTTCAGTGATTATTTTAATATTAAAAATTTGATAAGTTGCCTTTTGAGACACATAATGGCTGGTTTTGGTGGGGGTTTCTATAATGGGATAATGCGTTATTTAAAACTTTGTATTTAAGTTCTCTATCCTGTTTCTAGCTCTTGTTTGCCTACTCAATAACCATCCAATGATACCTTCGCTATCATTAAATTAGGTCATGTGCACTGAAAGATGTATAGCTGGTTGATACATGCCACCTTTTATTCTAATTTATGATTGCTTTAAAATGATATTCCATCCTATTGTTTTATCCTCTATTTTTTATTTTTAATAGAACTAAAATTTTGTTTTATTATGAAGTTGTTGAAATGTGGTAAAACCTATAATACAGATTTGGTTACTTCTTTTAAAAGCTAATGTTTGATGAGTTTTCAATTAAGTTCTTTGAATTCTTCTTTTTCTTTTGATGCTGAATTAGATATTACTGTTTTCTACTTGTAAGTTGAAATCTCTCCCTCTCACATGCACGATGCTGTGGACTGTTTCGTTTGCATATCAGGAACATGGTGCACCTCTTAAGCTTCAGTTTCTAAACAAACACTTCCTTCTGGTATCTGTGAACAAATTTGGTCAGTTGCACTACCAAGATGTGAGCACGGGCGAGATGATTGCCAATTACCGGACAGGTCTCGGCCGTACTGCTGTGATGAAGGCAAACCCCTATAATGCTGTTATCGGTTTGGGCCACTCAGGAGGCAAGGTCACCATGTGGAAACCTACAAGCGTGAAACCTCTGGTGACGATGCTTTGTCATCAAGGCCCTGTGACTGCCATAGCGTTCCATGGCGGAGGCCATCTGATGGCCACAGCCGGCATGGACCGCAAGATTAAGCTTTGGGATGTCAGGAAGTTTGAGGTCCTCCATGCATACTCCGGCCATGCCCAGACCTTGGACTTCAGCCAGAAAGGCCTGCTTGCCATGGCAAATGGATCCAAAGTCCAGATATGGAGAGACTCCTATGGGGACCATGCCTATAAGCCCTACATGAGCCACGCAATGGTGAAGGGCTATCAGGTGGGGAAAGTTTCTTTCCAGCCCTATGAGGATGTTCTGGGAATCGGCCACTCGATGGGTATATCTTCCATTCTCATTCCAGGATCTGGTGAGCCCAACTTCGACACTTGGGTTGCCAACCCTTATGAAACTACAAAGCAGAGGAGGGAGAAAGAGATTCATGCCCTTCTTGAAAAGCTTCAGCCTGAGACCATTATGCTGGATCCAAGTAAGATTGGTACTGTGAAGCCACCAATGAGAAAGGAGAAGCCGAGCAAAAAGGAGATCGAGTCCGAGATGGATGCTGCCATTGAGGCTGCCAAGAGCATCGCTTTCAAGAATAAGACTAAGGGGAGGAGCAAGCCAAGCAAAAGGGCAAAGAAGAAGCAGGAAGAGGTCTTCAAGGCAAAGAGGCCATTCTTGGAGCAGGAGATGGAAGAACGGCCTATGAAGAAGCAGAGAACAACTGAGCCTGAGTTGCCAAAATCATTGCAGCGCTTTGCTCGAAAGAGGGCATGACGTTTTTAAGTTATGTGGTTTGTCTTGTATAACATGAGAGCAGCCCTGAGCAGCTGCTATTGATCTTATGGGTGAGGTTGATTCAAATTTACTTCAACCATGTACAAATGCTAAAAAGGGCCAAGGAGCATGGCCTCCAGTCTAATAGCTTTCCGTGATTTGTCTGATCATATTTTAGTACAGAACTTGAATTGTTTTTTTTGTTTTTTTAACCTGTTGTGTTCTTAGGTGTAACGATTTGCGCTTGACCATATTTGAGTATATTTATCATTTTTCAAGCTAAATTGAAGGTGTGCATTCTTAATTTTAGGCGATTTGTACTTTAACTTGACCACACCATGCATCATTCAAAAAAGATAAACAAAAAATGATACAAAGGAGAAGAGGATGTGATCAGTTTATATGAAGGCAATTTTGCCCCCACCATACGTGATTATATTTAACATTTTTTATGCTAATTGATCTTATTAGCAGACTTTGGTGTACTTCGAAGGATCATGGTCTAGAATCTAACAGCTTCCCGTGAATGCTACAATTATATTTGATTATAGAAGTTGAATTGGTTTTTGTGCCTGTTGCATGCTTAGTTGTAAAGGATTTGCACTTCTTTAGATTTGGACCATGGACACCTTCTAGTTCTCAAGATAAAGCCGTCCATTCCTCAAAAAAGATGAAACCTTCCATTTCTTATCCGAGACCTACCATACGTGCGTGCACCTTTTAATCAAAGACTACTGGCAAAATAAAAGGAACAAAAAAAAAAAAAAGACCACTGCCACATATAGGCCTTGCATATGATAGAAAAAGAGTGCATCATGTAAACTTTTCATGCTATTTGCCATTTTTCATGCTAAATTAATGTTACATATAAAATTTTTTGTACTGAGATGAAAAGGGCCATGGAGCATGGCCTGTAATTTAACAGCTTCCTATGAAAACTATAATTATATTTTCATATAACTTGAATTATTTTTTGAAGTCGCTGCATGCTTTGTTGTAAAGATGTGCACTTCATCTTAGATTCGAACCACAAGCACTTTCTATTTCTCGAGATGACAATGTCTATCTCTCAAAGAAGATGAAGCCTTTTTTTTTTTTTCCCCTTTAGTGGTAACAAAAGAGGGAGGACTAATGCCTCAAAAACCAAAACAAGACATTATGAGCATTTGCAACAGCTAGGTGATTAAGAACACTAGGGAAACTTGAGGTTCAATACTTTTTCATCTTTCACTTCACCGTCTAATTTATATGATAATTAGCAATATAATTTGCTTCTCTATAAATATATCGATATTCAACTTATTGAATGGTTAGAAGGATAAAATATAAACCCACAGTAAAGAGTGAAAATAAAAAGAATTTTCTTTAACCAAAACACTGTGGTAGCGAAATCACCTTCCAAAATTATGCTAAACTGTTGGAATCTATTAAGCATCTCCATAAGACCATTCCAAGCCCTAACAAGTTCAGCAACAAGCACAGAATTAATGGATACCGGAATAGTAGAGGCAAAAAGAATGCTACCCTCATGATCCCTAATAACCATACTAACCCCTCCTTCCACGTGGTGAACAGAGTTATCAGAATTGACCTTCAAGAGTCTTGGTTGAGGAGGTGCTCAAGAAACAACATCAAGCTGTGGGAAGGCGCCTCAAGGGCCAGAATCAATTGAAGAGGTCCATTAGGTGGAATCATAAACTTTTAAGAATAGGGCAACAACATATCTAAGTACCCACCATGGTTTAAACTATTTACCTTGAAAATATGCCTCATTCCTTGCAAGACAAATGCACCATAGTAAATAACTAATAAGGATCTGGCTGTCTTGATAGAGAGTTGCTTGAGAATTAGTAAGAAAAAAAATCCACATTGGTTGTAATGATTAAAAGAAAGGGGGCCCTCGATGATAAACCTGATGCTAAATTAAAGAAGAGCCATCATTGAGGAAGAATAAATGATCAATAGTTTTCTCATCCAACTCACATCTTCGATGCATTAGAGAAATAGATGGAATTCGAGAAGCAAGAAGATGGGAAGGTGGGATTTCATTGTGCCAAACCTTCCATAAGAAGAATAAAATTCTTTGCTAACACTTTAATTTCCAAATCTATCTGGTTTCAAAGTAAATAAATCTATGTTCTTAGAGCATCATATACATCATTAGTAGATACCTTATTTTTGTATTCTGACCCCCAACACAAAGTATCCTCCTGAATGTAACTCTCAACTGGAATCTTTAGAATATCATTCACCACAAAAGAAGGAAAAATTTGTTGTAGCAACTCATCATTGCAAACCCTAGGCAATAGAAGGAGATCATTAACCACCTTTCTAGAATCTAGAATATTAGTATCATACTCCATAGGTAGTCTATTGAGAGAAATATGAGACCACCAAGGTTGGGAAACAATAGATATGGAAGTTTCATTCCCAATAGATTAAAATAAATGCTTAGAAGGGGAAGAAGACAACTTATATAACATCTTGCATTGAGAAGAGGCTCCTTTTGGGAGAGAATAATAATTTCAATCTCCATGAAACTTATATTATGCAAATAAGACCTAAGCATAACATAGGATAGATAAAGCAATAGCCTAGTAGTATTTCTTCCCATAAGAGTCTTTCAAAATCGTTTCACATTAGGAATGCTAAGATTGCCTTCATCTTGAACTACATATTACATCTCAAGAAATAGATTGAAAAGGTCTTCGACCAATATCATGACCCCTAGAAAGAGCACCTTAGCAGACGGAAGAACCATTCTACAAAACCTTTAGGCACAACCACATTAGAGACAATATGTATAGGAAGTGAGAATAAGATAGACCAGATAAGAGTAGTAAGCTATGGGGGAGATAAAAACTTTCACTTCTAAGTATCAAAGTAAGAAAAAATATGGTCTTTAAGGGATTGTAAATCTTCCATGCTAAAGCTTACTACCCTTCAAAGGAATACCCAAATAATTCCCCAAAGATTGGACCCTCCGAATCTCCAAAACCTAAAGTAAGGTAGATGCTATATCATTTGACAACTTGGAGCTAAATTAGATCATTGACTTTTGGTGATTTACTAATTACCCTGATTGGTAATAGTAATCCTCTAACACCCTTTTAAATATCAAACAATCTCTCCTTTTAGTATAAGAAAGGAACAATCAATCATCAACGAACATCAGGTGATTGACCCTCGGCCCTCCCGGGTCTGGTTAAAAACCTCTGATACCATTATTTGCAATAGCCTTCTTAAGCCTTCGCAATAACATTTCAATACACAAAATAAATAAATATAATGATAGAGAACAATCTTGTCTCAATTCCATTCCTGACTAAAAGAAATGAGTAGAGGACCCATTTATCAACACAGCAAAATCGAGTGTCAATATACATCCTCTGATCCAATCAATCATCATAGAAAGGAACCACAAATGATCCAACATAGAAAAAAAGTAAATCCAATTTATCCTGTCATATGCTCTTTCCATGTCCAACTTGATGGCCATCATGGATTTCCTCACTGGGGCCTTTAAAAGAGAATGTATTGCTTCTTAGGCTATGAGAATGCTGTAGATATACTCCTATCCTTTACAAAGGCCGCTTGCTCTTGTGAGATCAGTTTGGACAAAACAAGTCATATTTGATTTGCAATCAACTTAGCTACAATCTTATATTATTATCCCTCATTATATTATTATTCAATGGGACTGACAACTTTCTAACTCTATATATGAGATTAGTTAGAGTTAGAGTTGAATTAGAATGGAAGTGAGGACCGAACCATCATTGCGTCCTTCCAACCCAAATAATTAGGCTCTACACCTCCATATCATATACCCATATTTAATAATCACCACATGAACCCATCCCAATGCTTTATGGATCATATGCTTTATTCAAACTTATACTAATCATTTAATCTAAATTATATTTAATCTACTTTTAAAAAATCATAAAAGCACATAATTAATGATAGCTCGCATTAAGTTTCAAGGTTATGCCGTAGAGTAATAAATTCTAGTATGTATCTCCAAATGTAATTGCGAATATAGCAGGAACAACGATGAAACATGCATTTGAACCTGCTTGCGAGGTAGCTCTTAAATTTTAATGATTGCAAAGAAGCCATGAATGGGCTCAAAGGATAAATACGATGCCAGCAGCGTGTCAAAAGGAGGAGGTTTTGATGTGAGAGGCAAAGGCAACGAGGAGGCCAAATTGAGGAGGCTAACAGAGAATGGGTCCTGGCCAGAGAGAACATAGAGGTCAAGGAAAGAGAGGCCAGGTGATATAGTAAAGGAGCATGGTAAGGATCGTCCATGGCACATGAAATAGCAAAGAGAGTAGAACAAAAGGCTAAGAGTTTTGTACAGGTGTGATAATTTTGAACACAACTCAACTCATGAACATAACTCATATTTGGTCAGTAGGTTTGAATTAATCATAAATGAATTAAGGATAAAATTAGATTGACTTGTTAAACATAGTTAATAAATAAGTCATGTTTCAAACTGATTCATTAATCTGAAATTGACCCAAAATTGACATGATTTTTAAATGGATCAATTTATATAACATAACTCACAAGCCTGAATATGACCTCTTAGATCTATTTAATTTATGTTAGAAAATTATCTACATATATTTGTTCAATATATGAAATAAGCAAAATAGAATGAAAAAAAAAGAAAGTGAAGGATGTTTTGGATATTTTGATACTCCATCAAACGAAACCTAAAACATGAGTCACACGGATTAAATAGAGTGAAATCTGATTTTAGATTACATGTATTAAAAATATGTCATGCATTGTATCAACCTAAATATAACCTGTTTATTAAATGGTTATATGGATTATGTCGTGCAACTCGTATAATGGATTAGTTGGGTTCGAATTTAGATTTTTAATATAATTAATAAATGAGTTAGATTCGAGTTAACATATTTGCTATTATACTTTAAAATTGACATGATTCATTTATGATTAGTTGACTTAATTTGCCAACTTTAATTTTATAATATAAATAGATGCAATTACAATATTGACAACAATAATGACAATTAAGCATAAAACAAAGAAAAAAAAGATGACTTCTGAAACATGATGCTATTATTGATTGCTTGTACTTTGATTGAGTAAAATTGATTTATAAGAAAAATAAAGAGGAAATAGAAAAAATGATGTAGGATCTTATGTAGTTAATGTAGTTGATATAGTATGAGTTGGTAAATTGACTAAAAAGTGATGCGTGGTAGCCAACTATAAGGTGATAAATGATGGTCAATCTAAATGCGACATGTGCCCTTCTAGAAAGAAAAGCCTGTTAATGGTGCCATCCTCTCAAGGATTCAAGCCTAGTCATCTATTCATTACTGAGTGGATTAAATAAAGAGAACGTTTATGAAAAAAGCCTTAAACCATAGATATGACACATGTTGCAAAAACTCTAGAGCTAGATGTTTTTCTTTTGAACTAACTTGTACATTGAATGACCGTTCAAAGAAAATTCTTACATATCCTTTCTTCCCATTCTCTCAACTGCACGAGCCAGCTTTAAAATTGGCCCTGCTAGTTTTCATCCATATGTCGGTTAGACATGTGAAAGACGTCAACAATATTTTTATAGATTAAAGGCTTGTTTAGATTAGTTGTTAGAAAGGTTAGCTGGTAGTTGTTGACCTTCAATAGTTAATTTAAAGGTGTTTGGTAGCTAGCTAATGGATTCACCGTATAACTTTTGAGCTTTCAAAAACTAAATGTTGAGATCAGCTAGTTAAAATAGTTGTTAGACATAATAACTATTTTAAAAATAAAAATAAAAATTATAAAGACATAAATACCACAATAAATCAAACAAAATTTTATCTTTTTTAGTCTTTTCTGATCCCTTCACTTTCTGCTATCTCCTTTGCTCCCTTATAGATTTTTTTCTTAAAATTACTTATTTATCAATTAGTATTTTAAAATTTTCTTTTTATTTATATAATTTATTATATATATATATATATATTAAATATTTAATATTTTAACAGTAATAACTATCGTAGTTTAGCTAAATATTTTATTAAAAAATAGCTAAGAGCTGACTGATATCGAGCCACCGGTGACTATCAGCCGCTAATCCAAAGCCGCCTTGAAACAGCGGTGAGAATTTTGGGGACTGGATCCATTTTTATTTGTTACCGGTCGACAAGATTTCTATTTTCATACAACCGTCCGCCCGTTGCGAGTCTGACCATGGAGTAGGAAAGCTAATCGATAGCATTCCGACCGCAGCCTGGCTCATCAACCGGTGACCAGATCCCAACACGTGTGGGATATTATGTCCATCTCGACCCCTCGCCGACTCCTTGAAATCTTCCAACACGTGTGGGATATTCCATCAATCGCGGGCGCTCCTCCTTGACCATTAAAAGGAGGGCCCTCCCAGTCTCTCACTCATCTTTTGCAAACATGGCGGCTACCACGGCGGCGGCAGCCGCAGCGGCGAAACCCTCCTCCGTCCACCGCTTCTATCCGCCCTCCTTCGCCGCCCCCCGCCTTCTCTCCACCATCCCCAAAACCCTCTCCGTATCGGCCGCCTCCCTCTACGTCCGGAGATCCCTCTCCGTCTCCGCTGCCTCCGACGCATCCGGCGCCGCCCTCACCCCAGCTACCGCTGACTCGTTTCCTCTCCGCCACTTCGCCTCCGACGAGCCCCGCAAGGGCGCGGACGTCCTCGTCGAAGCCCTGGAGCGCGAGGGCGTCACCGACGTCTTCGCCTACCCTGGCGGCGCCTCCATGGAGATCCACCAGGCCCTCACCCGCTCTCCCTCCATCACCAACCACCTCCTCCGCCACGAGCAGGGTGAGTCCTTCGCTGCCTCCGGCTACGCCCGCTCCACCGGCTGCCCTGGCGTATGCATCGCCACCTCCGGCCCCGGCGCCACCAACCTCGTATCCGCCCTCGCCGACGCCCTCCTTGACTCCGTCCCCATGGTCGCCATCACCGGCCAGGTACCCCGCCGCATGATCGGCACCGACGCCTTCCAGGAGACCCCCATCGTCGAGGTGACCCGCTCCATCACCAAGCACAACTACCTCGTCCTCGACGTCGACGACATCCCCCGCATCATAAAAGAAGCGTTTTTCCTCGCCTGCTCCGGCCGCCCAGGCCCCGTGCTCGTCGACATCCCGAAGGACATCCAGCAGCAACTCTGCATCCCCTTCTGGGATCCGCCGCTCCGCCTCCCCGGCTACCTCTCCCGCCTCCCCAAGCTTCCCTCCTGCCCCCTGCTCGACCAAATTGTCCGCCTCGTGTCCGAGTCCCGCCGCCCGGTCCTCTATGTCGGCGGTGGCTGCTCGAGCTCCGGTGATGAGCTCCGCCGCTTCGTCGAACTGACTGGTATTCCGGTCACAACCACTCTAATGGGTCTCGGAAATTACCCGAGTGCCGATGAGCTCTCTTTGAAAATGCTGGGAATGCACGGGACGGTGTATGCCAACTACGCCATCGATAAAGCGGATCTCTTGCTGGCGTTTGGAGTCAGATTCGATGACCGGGTGACTGGAAAGCTCGAAGCTTTTGCGAGCAGGGCGAAGATCGTGCACATCGACATCGATCCGGCCGAGATCGGGAAGAACAAGCAGCCCCATGTGTCGATCTGCGCCGATGTGAAGCTGGCGTTGGATGGGATGAATGCATTGCTGAAGGAGAGCGGCCTCCATCAAAAGCTCGACTTCTCCGCTTGGAGGCAGGAGCTGGAGCATCAGAAGAAGGAATACCCTCTGAGCTACCGGACTTTCGGAGACGAGATTCCTCCCCAGTATGCCATTCAGGTGCTTGATGAATTGACGAACGGGGAGGCCATCATCAGCACCGGCGTCGGGCAGCACCAGATGTGGGCTGCACAGTATTACAACTACAAGCGCCCTCGCCAGTGGCTGACGTCTGCCGGATTGGGCGCGATGGGCTTCGGGCTGCCGGCGGCGGCAGGGGCGGCCGTTGGAAACCCGGGAGTCACCGTCGTGGACATCGACGGCGATGGTAGTTTTCTCATGAACGTCCAGGAGCTGGCGATGATTCGGGTGGAGAATCTCCCTGTGAAGGTCTTGGTGTTGAACAACCAGCACTTGGGCATGGTTGTGCAGTGGGAGGATCGCTTCTACAAGGCCAACAGGGCGCACACTTACTTGGGGAACCCAGCAAATGAGTCAGAGATATATCCGGATCTGGTGACCATTGCAAAGGGATTCGGCGTGCCTGCTGCCCGGGTGACGAAGAAGGCTGATGTCAGGGAGGCGATAAGGGAGATGCTGGAGACCCCAGGGCCTTACTTGTTGGACGTTATCGTGCCTCATCAGGAGCATGTGTTGCCTATGATTCCAAGTGGTGGTGCATTCAAAGATATGATCCTTGATGGAGATGGGAGAACAGCATATTAGTTCCACTTTATTCTGATATTTGGTGTTGCTTTGTTTTGCTCTTTGGACTGCAAGCTTAGTGTGTCCAATGCGTTAATTATGTCCTCAAACTGTTATTTTACTATTGATCGGAGAGTCTTTTATGTCCTAGTTGTTTCAGCTCTTAGCTTTTGTTCCCTTGTGATGGTGGGCCTCATATTGTATCAGTATTCTTGGTATAATGAGTGGTGGTAGAACGATCACCAACTTACTGCTTGTTGATGATGTTGCTGGTCTTGTTGGCTAATTTTTTGGGGAGTACATTTGGCATTCATGGATCGATGGCTATGGGTAGGATTGGTGTTATTTCTTGTAACATGAGACTTGGTGCCTGTAAAATGACTTGTTTGATAGCTTTTGTTCTCTTCCCGGGGAGGAGACTGATAGAGAATGACAAGATGTTTCAAGATCCAAGAGATTGTAGGGTTGTATGTAATTGTTGGTACCTTGGAAAGTATCATAGGGAAAAACTTTTGACAGCCAGCTTTTCTTGAAATTGTTAGGTCATGCACTTGGACAAGCTTTTGACAGACAGCCTTCAATCTATTTTGCACTCGGTTGCTTGCAATATCGAGCTACCATTGGCATATTTTATAAAGTTTAAGCTTTCTGGACACTTAAAAGAGTAACCTGGCATGTTAACTTCAACAAGTATTTGATGAGTTTGGTGGCCATCTAGAGGCATTGTGAGAGTGAAGGATGTAGATTCAAACTTTGGTCTTATTCTAGGATAATTTCCAGTGCATCAATTGCATCTTTTTCATCCTTAGTGATCTTCAGTCTTTAATGTTAGTTATCTGATGCATTTTATTGAAGAATCTGATATATGTATTCCAGAGTTATGTGGCTATAGAGCAGTGGGTTTTAGTCTACATCTTCAAATCTAATTATGAACCTAATGATAACAATAATGAAATAGCTCCTAAATTTTCTTGATTGCAGAGAAGCTATAGATGAGCTCAAGGGCATATATGATGCTGGTGAAGTGCGAAGGAGGAAGCATAAACGTTGGAAGCAAAGAAGGCAATGGGGAGGACAGGACCAAGGAGGCAGACAGACAAAATGAGTCTCAGGACCAAGGAGGCAGACAGACAAAATGAGTCTCAGGACCAAGGAGAACATAGAAGCCAAGACGCAAGAGGCTGACACCACATGGGAAACAATAAACAAGCATAATAAGAGTGCTCTGTAGCAAGAAGGAATATCCAAGGAAATACAATGGAGGCCTACTAATTTTGTAGTATAATTAGATGTAGATATACAAATGACAATGACAGTTACAACTAAGCATAAAATAAAGAGGAGAAGATGTAGATATACAAATGACAATGACAATAACAACTAGGCATAAAATAAAGAGGAGAAGATGGCAAAATAATTATGTAGGATATAAATTCACTAAAAAAGCTCAGTAAATAGGAAGGCACTCCCAACAAAAATAGTTTTGAGACGATATGTCAACATATCGATTGAGAGAAGTAAAACTAGAATTATGAAGGCCAATTTGGTATAGGGTGATCCATCCAAGATCATTAATTATTTGCATCTCGATGATTTTATGCGGCAATTATTCAATATCATTCACATCTCTAAAATCATCATTCAACCTAGTGATCTCATGCACATCCATAACATTGAGTATGCAAAATCATCCTTTAGCAATGAACCTGACTTGAGATTTAGGGATCAAAATACTCCTCATTCATATAAAAAAATGCTTGATATTATTTTAATATTAATATAATATAATTTAATATTATAAAATTATATTTATAATAATATAATTATGATATTATATTATTATAATATAATATGATAATGTTATACCTAATATAATACTTAAAAAATAATATTATAATTTAATTTAATTATCATAATACTTGCAAAGTGTATTAGGAGTAGTTATTTTTAAGATAAAGAGATGTTAACTAATTGGAGATAATTTGATATTTTATGATCGATGATCCAGAATTTTCATCGTGCACCAAATATAATAATCTTAAATCATCAAATATTTTTAATCAGCAACATATATTATACTAAATATAGTGATTTTAAATAACTAGGATCAGATCATTCGATACAAGAATCATCAGTGATCTAAAATCACTATGGTGATCCTATTTAGATTATCAAACACCCCTTGAAGTGTGAGAGAGCAGATAAGGGTTCTAATATAGCTGCATGGATTAAAGAAATAGTGTCCATAAGAAGAATTCTTAATAAATTTATATGTTGATAATAGTTGATACACAAGCACCACTTTTATTTTTAGATAGTTGATATATGATTGACAAATTTTTTATTTCTTTCAAGCACTACTTTTATGTTTAGGCAGGGATCAATCAACAAAATTTCTGCAACTATTCATTCAAACATTAATTTTGTGCTTAGTCAAGTCAATGTAAGTCCATAAAATTTATTTTTGTCTAATTTTGAAATCCAAAACATAATCTAATAATTTATTGGGCTTATCTTCGTACCCACAACTTATATTTCAAGTTGGTTTTAAACGGATTATCAGTCTCCATGCACACCCCTAGTGACATAGGTCAAGTAAACCAATTTGCAAATTGGAGTTACAAAATTATTTTCTAAATGACAAAAAAAATAATAATAATCTTAGACGTATAAATGAAGACGGGATGATTGAATTTCGGATTCAAATAAAATTTAGACTATCTGAACCCGACCCAATAATAAACGGGATCGGATTTCTTTTGGGCTCCCATCGTGTTTCGGGTCGGTTTCGGAACGAGTTCGCGGCCTTCATCAGCATTGCTCCGGTCGACCCAGCGCGAGGGGGAGAGAGAGGGGAAGTGGAGGACACGGAACTAGAGATATGAGCGGCGGCGGCGGCGGCGGCGGCGCGGTAAAGACGCCGGCGGACTTCCTGAAATCTATCCGGGGACGCCCCGTCGTCGTCAAGCTCAACTCTGGCGTCGACTACAGAGGTGGTTATCTTGTCCTTCTAGGGTTTCTTTTTGTATTTTCTCATAGCCTCTCTCCTTATAATTTTAGTTCCCAATGGGAGCAAAGGCTGTGCTTTTTCTCTTATTCTCTGAAACGTTCGATCCGTGCTTAAACTTTTATTCAGCCTTCTTCTTGTTCTCAGATAAGGGAACAAGAAAACCCCTGTATTGTTTAAACCCTAGTGAAATTTGTTGGGAAATTTATATTTTGCCTCTGCTATTAGTTCTGGTTACATTTTAATGATTTAAAAGTCATGGACAATGAATTTGATGCTTATCGGCAACTATTTCGATAATATAAACACAAAAGAGCAATCTTTTGAGGCTTCAATCCGAGGAACTGTGCTAATTTTCGTGGCTTCTCGTCATTTGCAATGTGAGATAGGTTAAAATACAGTGAAATTGAATAAAGGATAATAGACTGATTGATTTGGTTTGGTGAGTAGGAATTTGTATCACAAGTTCATCCTCGTATGACATTTAGAATCTTTCATAATGTTTATGGTTAACACTTAGATTAGAAAATTGAGTTGGCAATCCAAGGCTGTCCCTTTTTGTCTAGCTCCTTATTTCAAGCCTCCAAGTCCACGTTTTCTTCTGGTTTCACAAACTACATTTTCTGCTCATGTTTAGGTTACTGGACTTCTAATGAAGGATAGTTTGTCACTTCGCATAGAGTCTCATAAATATGGGAATACCCACCTTATTCATACTCAAATCACACTTCCTGTTATGACCACAAATTTGAATTTCTAGCACCAACATGTTGAACACAGACTGTTTATTATTCTACTTTATTTCTGATTTTTTCCTTAGACATTTCTTCACATCCGTATTTTTTCCACTAGCCTACATTGTTTTTGGCTTGGCTGTTAAGCAATTTGACCAATGGAAACTTATTATCTACAGAGTAGTGTTCGATCGGAGCATTTCATAATGACATTATGACTCAACATGTATCTCCCCACGTACTCCCACCATTGACTTATTGATTCTTTCCAGTTAATGCTTTATTGTTAAGCGCCTACATGCTTGAGTTAGGTAATTGCTGGACATGCTTAATAGATATCCATGACAGTCTGGACATTTAGAAGATTGCTATTGTATTCACCAAACATATAAGGAATCATAAGAAAAATCCAGAGTGATGGGGTTCAAGATCTAGATTGACCAATCTTAGCTCTTTAAGAACAAGTTTCCAGCATTCAACTCTACCTTTTGTAGTTTCTACATTTACATTCATGTATGCCTTCGATAGGAGGGACATAATCTTGTCTCTTGATCACTTTAAAATTTGTGTTATTCCTGTGAGGATGTGAAGGCCCATTAGTTGGATAGATAGAAGTGGCTTCATCACCAAGTGTGAAAGCACACAGGATTCCTAGAAGATTTCAATGTGGTGAGTACCTTGGTCTACACATTTATGTCAATTAAAAGGCTCACTTGTTGCCTCTAGCTAGGGATGTCTATGCCACAGGGTGTGCAAGCAGTGGATCATTCTTGTTTAGGAAGGATGTATGTTATCCCTGAATTTGAAAAGCATGCGACAACTATTTGAGGGATGCATGTTTCTTGATCATTTTAATCATATTTTATTTGTACTAAAGCATAAAATTGGTTTAAGATCATGTGACAATATTGATGGCTCCTAGATTAAATTTGATCAGATTGATTGACGCTTCTGCAAGATCTACAAAAGTTAGATTACTATATTGGGTAGCCAATCAGCCCTTACCCTATCTATAACATTTTGAGAAATGTCCACTGTCATGTTTTCGTAGTGCTTATGCTTTTTCTCTTTGTATGTTCAACATGTTATCATGCTTTCTGTCAAATATGTGCTGCTTTACATTGTCTTTTACATCCTCCTTCACACTAGAATCTGTAGTTGTAAACACAAGCTGATCAAGAAAGGAGTCTTAGCAACCAAGTACCAAAACTTCCTGCTTTGGTATTAATCAAGGATAGGTCTCCTTTGCATGAAAAACCTATAAAAATGGCTGTATTCTAACTAAAATTATCTGTTTCAAAGACTTGTGGCTATGAAGCTCCTTATTCTCTTGTTCAATTGATATGCGTAATTATGAATTTATAGAGAAATTATCTTACAACTTCATCTCTGTTATTTTATTCATTCCTTCAAATTCTCACATGGTTAAGTCGAAGCATGCCAATAATACCCACTATCTTGACTGTATTAACCTCTTAATCAGTAAACAATGATGCAAATCAGTACTTACCATTAAAAGCAATATTTTTGACATCACAAATTACAATTACTACTACACCATTTACTAGTTAGTTTGTGATGGCTTATACATGTATCCTTCCATACTGAAGAAAGTCTACTTGTGGTGTCTTTTTTCAATGTGAATTAGCCTGCCACAATTTCTTTTCACAACTGACCTCATTTCCCACTATCATCCTAACTTAGTTGCCTGACAAGATGACACTTTCCATCAGTCAATTTTCTTTGGCTTCCTAAATTTTCTGAAATACCATGCAAGTCCTTGTCTTACTGCATAGATGGAACTTAAAATATTTATCTTCTAATTGACTATGCCATATTCTGCCATCCTTACACGTATTGTCATATTAAAGGCATGCAAATTTAATTCTATGATAGGATTGCATAATTGTTATATTCTTAAGGTGTATCATCTTTTAACCAGATGTAGATGTGCTTAAGATGAGCTATTTCTTATTGCAGTGTATGCATCCTCTCCATTGTTTTTCTTTGCTAATTTACATTCTATCAAATGGTGTTTAAAAGTGTAACTTATTTATCATTACAGTAGTGATATTCATGCTAATGTTATGATACCATCACTATTTGTTTCATGGTCTTCTATATCTAAACACCATCGTTACTTCATGCGTCTGTCCTGTTTGTTCTCCTCCATCAAATAACAAAGACATCCTGTGCTACTAATTATATCTGCAGATTTACTTACGTAGCTATACCATATGTTTTGGGATATATTTCCTACTCTATCTGAATCCATTGCATTTTAGACACAAAATTATAAGCCAGAGTCCATAAACAGCAAACTTAATCTCATTGATGTGGGCTCACCTTTATGCATCCTTCTTTGCTCCTTTCCTATTGAGATCTATATTTTTTGTCAGTGCTAATTTTCTGCTTCATTTTTAACAACGAGTTTGGAAGGATCTGAATTAAGATGAAGTTGGAGAGATTCAATCTAAAAATTTGTTAGTCCAAAGGCAAAAGAGTTAGTGAGTTGGTTGTCAGTTATTAAAGATAGGAGCAGGACTTAGTTTGCAGGTGCATGCATGCTTGCAGGCAGGCGGGTGGGTGTGCGTGTGTGTGATTAAAAGGTCAAGTTTAGTCAAAATTATAAGATCAAGTTTAGTCCAGGCTTCTAGCTATCTCAGGCTGTTTCCCTAGCGTTGAGTAGTTGTAGTGAATTGACCTTGTGATAAGAGGAGATCGTAATGAGAGATATCTTTGGACTCCTCCATTGTCTTGAACCAAGCCAGCATCAATTTATGAACCTTACTGTTTAACAAATTTTTTTTTCCTTGTTCCTATTGGTGTCTTTACTGGTTACCTTCCAACTTCACTGTGAAGGGTGAATGGGTATAGCATTCAAATCATATTTTATTCGAAAGTCATGAGATGACTGATGGTATTTGGCTTTGCACAATTATCAATATGCCATGGCTGTCGTATGAAACATTTAAAGAGAAATCATGGTGAAGGGGAAAAAAAACCGAACTTTTCCTGTCAAGATCTTTATAATTGCCAATATTTCAAGCAAAAGATTTTCCAGCATTTTTATAGAGAAGATGACCATCTTCAGGTCAAAACAGATACTAATCCTTGAAGATTGGCAAAGTCCAAATAAAGTCTAAATAATGTATCTCTTCAAGGAGCACATTTCTTCATTCATATGATGTCCTAATGCACTAATAGCATTTTTATATAGACATGTAATGAAAATAGAGAAAATGTGCCAAAATTTGGCCATGACTACGTTGAATACATAAAGAATGGTGAGTTTTATTTTAGCAGCCTGATGAACAGATATGACTGTGGGCTCAATTTGACACCTTGGCCACTATGGTCAAGTAGTGAGCTTGAGAATTAAGGTCTACTCTCCAACAAGTGGCCCTTGCACCCGACCCAACCTGTGAAGTTTGATAATTCGGCCAGATGGAAACATTGTTGCATCAAATGTGATGTTGACATCTTGACTTATGAGATTTCCCTTAAAGCTCAAGAAAATCCACTGTTTCTCTATTCAGGAACTCATAAATTCAGTGGGCAGCCATTCGAAAGCTTACCACCTCACTCCACAACACAGATATAGGCGAATGTTAAGACCCAAGGTGGATCCTTTCGAGTCCAAACCAGTGTAATTAATTTGGATTCTACCAAAACCATCTTCTGGGTCAATCTATGGGCCAGGATTGCTACTGCCAGCCACACCTCTTTGCCCACCATCACCAAGTGAGGTTGAGTGGTGGAAGCTTTCCAAAACTTGTCATCACAAGCATTTTGTCAATCTATATCCAGCTGATTTTGATGTTTGTAATTGAAATGGCCAAGCTACGGTACCACTTCTTTGCCTTTCGATTGTGGCAAAGTGATTTGAAGGAAAGAGAACAAAGCTAGATTGAAAAAAATGCATAGAGAGGGTTGATAACATGCAACAAGTTCTTAAAATGGTCAAAACCAGTGGAGGCCTGCCAAAAGCATCATCAAAGATAAACAAGTCTCTTTCTTGATTTCCAACCAAAAGGCTAGAGCTTTTCTCTATTGCTCTCTCAACACAAAAAGGAAATCAAAAGAATTGGCAATCTAACAAAGGATACATGGAGATTGCCAATAATTTCATCTTCCTCTTTAATAGAAAGAACTCATTTGTTGACTACCATCAATACAATGAAGATAGATTCTCTCTTCTGAATGGGCAGAGAACATGGAAGGAAATTTGTTATTAACAACCCATTGAACGTAACCTCATGCTTGCCAACTGTAGTGAGGTTAAACTAATCGTTGTTGAGAACTCTTTTTGTTGTTTGGGCCCTGCCTAAGATAGATTTTCATATGGGAATGTTCATCTTGCTTTAAGTAGTCCTCTGTTTCATTGAGGCTGATGTGATGGTCTTCTTTATTTGCGTAAGACCATGCAAGCTCTTTCACTTTCCAACTAATGGTTGAAGGAGAAATGAAGTGAAATCTTGGGTCCATGGGTCTGCTGGATATTGGCAGCTTGCCATTCTTGTTAAAAATGTCATCTATATATGTCCTTTTTGCCAATTTCCTTAGCCAAATTTTTGCCTGGTGATCCATCTAAAGTTGTGGCCCTTAATGTTTACTTCCATGGATTCTACCCTATAGCATTATATTCATGTCCCTTTATTTGAAATAAATTCTTCTTATTTAAAAAAAAAATAAAGGAAGAAAAGATCAAAAGAAAGCCCTCTATGTTGGATTTCTCAGTCAGTCTTTATCCCTTTGGAATGCATTTGTGGATGCTGTACAATTTATCACGATCAAAAGGGAAAAGAATTGCTGAAAAAGAAGGATATGCAAGATAGATTGATACATAGGCTGACTAACTGGGACACCTATTTAGTGCAATGCATCTTATATCAGAATAATTCTGGCGTCACTTGATGCAACATGGCACCATGCCTTTGGGATGGAATTAGTATCTATTTTATGGTCATCTTTATTTTTTACAACCTGCTGTTTTCCATCAACTGACCTTTAAATTTGCATCGTCCAGTATCATGGGACCAATAACGACAATGCATCTAGCAAAAAGGAAACCTTTACCTCAAGTGATTGTCCTCCTTTATATTTGTAGAATCACAGTGTATTACCTCCTCATGAACTTCTAAATTTGCAATTTCGGCAATGCCATCACTTGAGCAATTATATTTACATCTTCTGAAAAATAGTATTGCTCTTCTTGGATCCTCTTGTTCAGAAATCATGTCACGTGATTGTCCCTGTTTATAGTTGTAGAGTCACAAACTATATTACCTACTGATGAACCTTTGCACTTGCAAATTCATCAATCCCGTCACTTTAGCAATTATATCTTATATCTTCTGAAAAACAGTATTCTTTTTGGATCTTCTTGGTTAGCAATCATATGCTTCTTGTACAGGTATTCTGGCTTGCTTGGATGGATATATGAATATAGCAATGGAGCAAACAGAAGAATATGTCAATGGTCAACTCAAGAACAAATATGGGGATGCATTTATCAGAGGGAATAATGGTATTCCTTCTAATTTTATGTCATCTATGCTTTTTACTGTTCTTTTCTGGTGAATGTGATTTGAATTTTGTTTTCCTCTGTTGTGGACACAGTTCTCTATATCAGCACCTCAAAAAGGACGCTTGGAGAAGGGGCATGACAGTGCTACCCTGAAATCTGAATTTGTGCATGGTAGACCCAATCAAAGACACATCTGTAGCTCTATATGATTTGATAGACGAGAGGGGCACAGCAGATCTTTGCTCTTCAACATTATGTTTAGGTTGGTCCTTGGAACTTGTTGCTCGACGTAGTAGTGTCACATTACTTTGGGATGCAAATACTGTCCTGCATCTCTGCTTAAAACCATGGTTGTATGCAAGGTGTTGTATATGACATCATATCATGCTGCTTTTGGGCGTCTAGAAATATTGAAGCATGAAAATCTTTGTTAAATTTATCAGACCACTATTCTAATTTTTAGCGATGCCACCTTTTTCCTACATGGGAAAAAATATCTGTTCAACTTGCAGATTGATGCTGTCAAGTGGGGGCATCATGATGTTTCTCTCTTTAGCCTTGTCTAAAGAAAGGATAGAAAGAAAAAGATGAGGGAGACCAAGGTTGTGTGGCTGAGCTTGGTCTTAGTGGGATATGGATAGACTATCATCTGAAATGAAAATTGGGTGGCCTCTCAATCATCTTCCATAAAGTAGGAGCTTTGGATCATCAGCAGCATTTAAGAGGGTTGCATAAAAGGTTCAGAGGCTTTCTTTTAATCCTGCGGGTCCCGCTTGCGTGAGGGTTCAGAGGAAGTGAAAAATTTTGCTTTGTCTTGCACTTCATTGGATCATCTTGTTTGTGGCTTCCGCTTTTGTTCTGTCTTCTTGTTAGTACTGAGTTGCTTGGTTCTGGTCTGCAAATGGTCGTTGCTGTTTGGTTGTTCAGAAATCTTTGGGAAGGAAAAGAAAAGGTTTTCTCAGGAAAAGAGAATGTTCCTAGATTTTGCAAAACTAGCTTCTATATTGTTTTCCCAGCATTCAAACTTCAATGAGTGGAAATTTAGGTTGCTCTAGAACTTACCTAAGGGCCCTTTAAAGATTCAGAGATGGCATGTAACTGATGTAAGGATGGGGGAAGATAGTTCTGGGATCAGCATTGATGGTTGTGTATTTTTGGTTATCAGCTGGTTTTAGCCTTTTCAAATTAGAGTGAAATTGTTTGTAACTCTTGAGGGCCCACTTGGGTGGTCGGCCAGCTTGTCAGTAGGATATTTCACACACAAAATAGGATTCTGTTGGAGCGGTGGTGGAGTTTTATCCCACAAAACCAGAGGCTGTCTGGTTGTTGGAAGCGCCGGTTTAGCTTAAGATGGCAAGGGCCCTACCGTCCTTGGATTCTTTCCATATCTATCTATTTTCTTTTTGTGTATGTATCTATATTATGTTAGAAAAGTAAGACTTAAATTTTGAAATATATTGTTGTAATTTTTTCTATCATTTTTTTCAGACTGTTTTTTTCTTTTTCTTTTCTTGAGAAGACTTTTCCAAACCACCATTCACTCAACTACAAAATATCCTTGACTAAGTATAACCATCAAACAAACTCTACTAATTTGGAAATTCAACGGTGCGAGGATGGAGGCTCCAATCAGAGGTTCCAAACCCTATACCAAGTATTGGATCACTCTGTTTTTAAAAATAAATAAATAAATAATTTTTTTTTTTTTTTTTAAAAAAAAAAACTAAGATGCAACCATTGGATTCCATCTTTTATCCCTCCAAAGATTATCTGGATGTTGGAACCTTTTTAACTAAATTTTAGCATCCCAAATATTCGGAAATAGAGAAACAAAAGTGATTTTCCATTATCCCAAACCATTCAGGATAATGAATATATTTTTTCTAACTACTTCAATCTCAAATTTCTCCACTCACCAACCAACTAGCTATTTGCAGGGTGGCCGAACAGGTCCTAGCACCGATTCCATCCTATTCAGCCATCCAAGTACAATCAGCAAAGGAAACTTTGTCAGAAGAATTACACAGGATATTGAGGAGTCGATTGGATGTTTTCAGTATGTTCTACAGGAATGGAAATTGGAGGATTTAACAATTTTCCACATCCATGGTTCTCAGATATTTTCTGTTATTCTTAATATTGTTGGTGCTTTCCAACCTTGGCAGGAACAATAAAAATCTGAGTCTAGTTTCCCTACTTTAGCCAACACAGAAGCAAAGGTTTAAACCAAAGTCATCCCTTTAAAAAGAAATGGTTTAAATCAAAATATATAACCATCAACAGTTGATTGTTTCAACACATGGACATTCTTAGGCAGCAAAGTAGGTGTGGCAGTACTCATGGCATCAAACAGAGGTCTGAAAGTAATGTTGTAACTAGCACCCAACAAAATTGTAGGCGAAACCACAGAGATAAACAAAAAAGTGAGAATAGTTGAGCTGCCCCTAGAAAGTGGATCTCTTGGCTCTTGCAAAGAATGCAGGATGAAATTTATCATGCTCTGCATGGATATAATTAATCTCAAGGAACATCAAAAAAAAAAAAAAAAAATCATCATTTCTACATATCTTTTAAAAGTTAAAGGCAAAGAAAAAAAATAAATTGGGCCAGCATGTTTTTTCATTCCAGACTTATTATTGTAGTGGAAGTAAACTCAGCTTCTTGTGTTTCTATTTTGCATTTTGCAATATGGTACATATGTGCATACTTGGACAGCTTATTAGAAAATTCATTTTACTGCTTTGAAGTTGGAACTTCATACTGTTTAAATATGGACATGCACAGTCAAATGGCTGCCACTGAGAATAATGGCTTTGCAATTCAAGGAAAAATTCCACATTAACTAAATGATTTTGATTCTATTGGGTGCTTGCTTAAGGCTTAGAAAGCAACACATGAACTGCTGCTTTGTGAAAGAGATTACTCAAAATATCAATGTCCACGAGCAAAAGAGTGTCTCTTCTCGCTTTATCACTGATCGCAATATGCTGCTTTTGTGCACATCGTTTTTGTCTGAATCATCAAAAGGTCTTTCTGGTTGGAAACAAAGTGCCTTCCAATTATGAACTCGTTTTAAGGATTATTACACTTCTTATTTCAGGACACTTCTCAGCTATCCATGGGATTATCATGGAGCATTTATGGCCTTGCTATTAAACGTAAATACTACTGCAGCCTACTACAAGGAAATGTATTACATGACTACATATTCTTGTGACTTTGATGTGTTCATAGTTCTCAATACTTAACAAGTTAATCATAATCATCCAAAGTAAATTGTAGCACATAATCTAAACCAAAAGTTGGGACTCGACAAGAATGTAAAGTGTGTGTGCAAGTACCTGGCACAAGTCCCATAATCTAACCTATAAATTACTTATTCATCAAAGTTAGAAAAACTACAGTGAAATTAATTATACATCAAAGTTAAAAACAGGTACTTATATTCTAAATAAACGTTCTCCATATAGGACGTTTGACCTCTCTTTAGTCCCATCAATGGCAACTTTATGCTAGGGCTGATAATAGGCCCAGGCTTTTGAAGAGATTCCAGTACTCTGGCATCTCCTGCATTGTTCAAGTGCAAGAGCAAAGCAACAAAATCCTCATGTAGCTTCATTATTATGTAAGATAGCTGAGTTCTACCTAGATTAATATCTGCAGTATAATAATAACTTGATTGTTCTCTGAATTCAACTTTTTATTTTCGTTCAAATAAAAACATATAACTGCAAAAGCTTTCTATGTGAGTATGTATCAGATGTGAACATCTGAACATCTTAGACAGCAGCCTATCAAATAAACTACAAGTAGAATTCAACTTTAAATGAATCAATTTGATGAAGTAATAAAGAAAAAAGCCTACCTCTACCCAGTAAAATAAATAGCACTTTCAGAGAAATCAATTTCCAAGCTATAACAGCATACACAGACTTTCATATGACATAAGGGTAACCTTAATTCACATCAGACTGATAATTGCAACAAGTTATCAGATTAGAAAACTTATAATGAGATATCACCAAGCTTAAAAAAGAATGGGTTATCAGATCAATAATCAAAAAAAAAAGAAAATTGAGCTTCGAAACAAAGCAGACAGCCAACTATATCAATTGGATGAAGCAAAGTATAAATTTCAAATGATTGTCTCTCATCTGAAACCTAAACTTATGCAAGAGATTCAACAGAGAGATCTTATCCCTTTTTTCACACAAAAGTAAAAACAAGATCACATAAAGTTCGACTGTAGACTGGATAGTGGAAAGAAGAAGCTGTTTCCTCGATTCATAGAAATTTCATGTCACATGATCTCAAAGCTTGAATCAGAACCAACATTTCCTTCTCCCTATAAATAAAAGATATTGAGTCACCTTTTTAAAAATTGAGCATAAAAGAGAAGAAAGATGGCATAAATTAGATATATATCACATAACGAACAATTCATTCCAGCAATTCACGACAATTATGCGACATGATTTCAAAGTTTAAAACCAGAACCAGCATCACATAAATTGCATCTGTGCCTTGAGAAACTAAATGAAAAGCACTGGAAATAATCTGAAACGTATCTGTTCCTTCTCTCCACTCCCTCCCTTTCGCTGCTAAGAAGTAGGAGGAGGTGGGGGAGGGGGAGGGGGATGGGCAACGTAGCCCTGCCCATCCAAACCCTGCCCCCCGCCGCCATACGACCCATCGTCGGCCAGCCCCTGCTGCCACAGCGGTTGCCAAGCCTGCGCCGAGCGCTGCATGTACATGGATGGATCAATCCCAGCCACCGCCGGCTGCCCCATCATCACCCCTGAGCCAGCCTGCCCCATTGGAGGATAGTAGTATGGCACCCCAGCAGCAGCACCCCCGCTGCCGCCTGCCACCAGTCCCAGACCCTCTTCCTTAATCTCATCTCTGGGAACAATGTCCACAAGGAAGTCAAATATATCAGTCCTCGTGATGGCCGCAGCAATGTCGTTCTTCTGCAGCGTCCGCCGCTTGTTCTCCTCCGCGTGGAGCCAGGACCGGATGGTGAGCTCAAGGATGAAGAGCTCGCAGGCCTTGGCAAAGAGGATGGGAGCCTCAGCCGATATCATTCTGACATCTTCATCAGCTTTCATGATCTTTTTGATGCGGGCGAGGGGGAGCTGGTGGTTCTTGAAGTCGGTGGCGTGCTCGATCTCTTGGCGCTGGTAGTTCCAGAACATCTGGAGCTGCTGGTTCTGCTGCTGGAGGAGGTGGTGGAAGGGAGCTTGCGGGAATGAGTGTGGCTGCTGGTTGTCCATTCCTTACTCTCTAGCTTACTGCAGGACTTCAAATTTTTGCCAAACACCAGTGCAGCTCAAGACCAACTAGTTTCGAGTTCCAGTTTAGAGGAGAACGATGCTTAAGCTTAGCTGACGTAAGGCAATGGAGTTGGAAGTTGAAACAAATACAATTCAAAAAAAAATTAGTTTAAGAGAGAGAGAGAGAGAGAAAATAGTCCTTCACCTTCTGGAGTTTGAAGCCTTTAATGGTGTCAAAAGAAGGAATTGAAGACATAAAAGTTGGTCTTTTCCTCTTTGAATTCAATATTTTCCTGGCAAAAGATCAAAACATGGACTTGACATTAGAGATGAGTTCAGAGAAAAGAGTAGTGCTCTTTTACCTGACAGAGCTTGAGCTTTCTTTGCAGACGGCATCGGATTCTCGGTGGAGAATGGCAAGTGGAGTTCAAAAGACTCTTCTTTTCAGTGTCTATTCGTTGATTCTTCTGCCAAAAACAGTTTATAATCCTGGCTAGATAATAGGAAATGGAATTGGAACTCAAAATGGGGCCTCTTTTTACCTCAAAACCAGAAGGAAAGGCGATGCCTTTTGGCCTTTTCTACCCAAAGTTCTCTCTTTTAGTCCAATGAGGGAACATAGAAGAAAAAGGAAGTCAGAAAAGAAGGAATTTTAAGATGGGTCGGTTTTGGCACTGGGGACACAGCAAACTTCTCTCTGTGTCCTGAGCTCAAAAGGTCCTTTGATTGTGGTAGTGGAAGCAGGAAATATATGAGCTTAAAATGGGTCGACCTCAGAGTTTAATGGGAGAGACAGAGAGAGGAAATGATAGAGAAAGAGGATAAGATGTGGAGAGACCAAAGAACCTTATCCAGCGAAGTTTCCCTCTGTGGGGATAGACCCGAAGATATTTTCCTTGGTGCTTTTGCCTCGGACCTATTAGAGGGGCACTTGGAAGGGGAAAATTCAAATTAAAATTCAAATTTTTTGAGTCACAAGAGGAGGGAGAGTCAGAGAAACTGTGCAAGGAGGCGGAGGTGAGAATACCAATAAAGAGCAGAGGAGGAGAGGCAGCAGGGGAGCGGTGCCGTGGACAGTGGAGTAAATGATGGGAGGGTGTGTTTTGGCTGGGGGAATGGTGAGCGCATGGATATTGGTTTGGAAGTGGGAGTCTTATTCATTGCCGCGCATAATTCTCAGACGGCTCAAAGATCCTCCCACCAAGAGCAAACCTTTAGGCCATAACCAATAGGCAATTAATTTTAAAAAAAACTTGGATAAATAGTTATTATTTTTATTATTAAATATTACTAATAAGTTTTGCAGGACTGGGAATCAGAGGAAAAAAAAAAAGTTAAATAAGGATTTGATGGTAGTCTAAGCAACTACTTCTAGCTGCTAACCTTGATTTTTTTTTTTTTTTCTCTCTCTTTTTTGGCTATGTTTGTCAGTTAAGTAAAATATGTATGGAGAACTGGAATCATCTGAGGTTCTATTGGCTTTATTGTCAAATCCTGAATGTAAAAACTGTGGATTAGTTAAGGAGTTGCAATACTGAAAACCATAGATAATGTAAACGACTAAAATCAGGAAAATTTTCTATTCATCTAATTTTTCGGTTAAGAAGATGTCAGAATTCTAGATCCATGATTTTGTCCAGCAACAGTGACCTGGGTTGGGTTACCACTTGAAATGGAAGATGAAAAGTATTCTAGTGCCATGATTGTAGTCCACCTCAATGGTTGCACCCAATACTTGCATTGAGCTTGTCTTCGTTAACATTCAAACCATTTCCTATGATCAATGTTTGCCATCTTTGAGAATGGAATCTTGGAGTGCTAACTTGATGATATAGGTTAACATTCTCCAATTATCTTCCCCACCACACCCCCCCCCACCCCAACCAAAAAAAAAAAAACAAAGAAGAATCTTCAATCAATTATCCAAGAGTTTCACACTTTCAACTTAAAAATAGAAGTCTGTTGCAAAACTGCCCCGGACAACAAATCAAGAGATATTTTGTGCTCTTTTCTATGTCTTGCTTTCCTTCTAGGAGAAGAACGCTCTACATGTTGCTAAGATATGATAAAGATTTCCTCTTTGGGAATTAAATAAGTACATTTTTAGATGGACCAAGTCATCATCCAAAAGCTAAAATTCCTACACATGACATTGTCTTTTCAACTTGCTAAGAATTTATACAGACCACCAGACAAAGGGAAGCTTATCAACTAGCATATTGTATTATGAGCATCTATAATATCACCTTGTCCATGGCTGATAAAAATAGATTTAAAATATATCATCACTCTGACTGTGTGATTACTCAACTCCGTAGACTACTAATGTGTTATGAGTCATTCTTGTATGCTGATAAACTTGTTGAGTTCTTCCTTGTATGTTGGCATTGTAACCGAAGCATTACCAATGTTCTAAGCAAAATAAACTTTTATAAAGCGGCCATAAACACAAAGTTTGCTGGGCTTTGATAAAGTAATAGGCAAACTGGTAAAAGAGAAAAGCTGGCAAACCTTTCATCCAAAATTGACTAATGAGGGGTGCTATGATAACAACCTTTAAAAAATCTCAATACTCTCCTCTTCTTGTAAGGAAACATCGTTTTCTAACTTCCAAGGACCACCAGTATGTGATATTTGGTCCCAAAATAAATAAATCTTGAGGGTTTTTATTATTATTATTTTTTATATTTTTAATGATGGCCTTGAACCACACAGTATTCTTTTCTTTTCTGGTAATCATCTTTTGGTAATCATCATAACATTTTTCTTAAAAGTTGGGAGAGGTGCATGCATTTTTCTGGAAGAGGCAAAGACTTTCTAAGCTTGCATTATGACTGTATGTGAAGCTTCCATGATACCCTGTCAGTTCTTGGAAAGCCAAAGCATAGGCTTTATTAGATCAAGGATCAGAAGACTTCCGTTGACTAGCAAAGTGCTGCTAACAAAACAAGCATTAGAAGCCATTTGATCACGGAATTCTAGAGAGAAAATAATAACTCATGAGAGCAGCAAGCCTCACAGTCATCAGGCAAAAAGTGACCCGTCCTGTTTGGGTTACAATAGGGCCCTGTTCTGGAGCATCAAATCACTTTTTAGAAAGTTCATGGCTGATGAGACTGCCACAATGGGGTGGGAGGACTTGTGTGTTGGTCAAAGACGTCGAGTGGGAAGAGGACAGCTCTGGGCACCATCAATATTGTTTACATGGGCTGGCTCCTTGACTAATCATTTACCCTGGTGAGCGGACTGCTTGCTTACTTTATCACATGCAAAAGCCCCAGCACTCAGCAGAGGACCTCTTAAAAGGGTAACCAACCGTGAAGCACGAGATCTCTGCAATGATTCAGATACCTGCTAAGGAAAAACCATTTGCTTTCTTTGGGCATGATATACTTGAAACACTCATCCAATATGTGGGAATTAAAAATTAGATTTATATTAGATGCTTTTTTAATAATTTTCCTTAAAAATAATATTAAAATCCAATCGTTAGAGCGCATGCAGTGTTCCTTAACTTGATATTAATTACAATACCAATCACTCACTGGCTGGGGCTGGAAGTGCGCCAACCGGATCGAAACATCCCTTAGTTCGAGCGCAATTTAAAAAATTTTTTAGACTTCGAATCAGGCTTAAGCTTAAAAAAAAATTTATAAAATCTTGGCCAAGCCTGGCCTGATATAGAACTAAATCAAACTGATTTATGGCAGTTTATTTAGAGCAAAGATTAAATTAATAAAGTTAATTTTTAATTTTTAAGTATTAATGTAAAAATAATAAATATTTAAAATAATTATGCCCAATTACTCTAGAACAAGATAAATATCTCAAATTAATTAATTTTTAAGTTAAAAAAAATTTACACAAATTGACAAAAAAAATCTAGTATAAATTTAAAAAGCTCGTCACTTTTTAATGTCCCCCAAATTTTTTTAAACCCTAGGTTAAAGGTTAAACTATTTCTAAATTAATTTAGGCCCAACCCATAGCCCAACCCAAAATCAGGCCGCCCGGTCTGAGCCTACCTCCATCCCTACTATTATGCCACTAAATTGTATGCCGGATTACATGCCCACTGCATTCTAGAAACGTTGGGGAAAAGTCATTTTCCTTTTTTTCAAAAAAAATAAATGGTAATAATATAAGATCGGTAGGAAACCAGCTTTGTTGACTAATTACAAAGAGATTTCCTCTAAAGACTAGTCGCAAAGAAGGTCCACTCTAGACCACCTCAATCATAAACGAGTGGTCTGGCTTGGTCTAACAGAGAGCCCTAGAGGTCCCTGGCCCGTGACCATGATATCCAATTGGACCAGCTTGGTTTGAAAAATTGGCCATTTTCCCCTTCTCCATTGCTTCCTTGAGTTGGCATCAAGAATCCTCTAATCTTTGACCCAGCTTCTAGGCATACATCTCGACCACAGGTACCACCCGTGGTCCAAGTGTAGTGTTTGCAACCACACATCAAAACAACAAGGATCAAACCTTCCACCTTCTCCTCGTGGAGAAAGATAGCAAACTGCTGGGCCCAGCACCAAGCAACACCGAAGGCCTTAGGTGTGAAGCAAATTGCACTTCCTCTATGCCTCTAATGGCCAGGAAATGGAACTACCCGTTACATAAGGTCGTAAACTGGATGATTATACCTCAATATTGAAACCGTGCATTCTGACCATCAAACAGAATGGAAGGACCCCACGCCAGTGGCCTGATCAGTTGCCTGGGATGTGCATCAGATTGTCGTATTTGCTGATAAAAAGATACCAAGATTGCAGAAAAGCATATTCTCTTTTTTCCTCCTCTAACTTTCTCCTGTGATTATATTAATAAGAGATATCCACAAGCGATTGGCTACGCTTCAGAGATAGCTCTCTACCTAATATTCCACCTTTGATAAAGGCAGCTATAAACACATCCATGTTACAACCACCAAACTTCACCAGCTTGGTCAGCTCACACCTTCCAAAAAGGATTATTTTTTTTTTCTTCCCCACAAGTGTCAAGACAGCATTAAAATTAAAGGCACAGCACGACTCAAAAGACTTAAATGACTGATGGGTAGATAGCTCAATGGTTTGAAGACAGAGACCCCACTCCATTTTCAGGCAGTTATCATCAGTCTAGAGTAACCAATGAATAGCAACAACTTTCATTTGTGACATTGAACGCATCATAGTTATATCTCCATCATGCTCTTCCTCCAAATAAAATTCAAAACAAATCGTTGCCTGCAACTACTGTAGAAAACTATGAACAACAGCCCTGCCGACTGAGTCACCGGGATCAGAGTCCAAATTTGTGATGGTGCTGTACCAGTCGCAGTCTGCCTGAATAAAATCAAATTATAGAAGGAAAGGAGCAGTATGAAGAACAGAGCAAACATGATAAGTACTCTTTTTGGAACAATAGGCAGGGAACCTGAAGGAAGGCTAATATAATCTTGATGGATAATTCAAGAATTACAAGTCAGTTAAAACATAGTCTAACAATGGAACAGTAGAGAGGTTATCAAATCTGAGATCTGCAAAGATTGCGACCACATTTTCAAGTTCATAACATTAAATAATTGACAGCACCGTAACAAACAATTACAATCAATTTTTCTTTTCAAAGTTAAACATCTTAAACCTAAAATTTCAACAGTTAAGCATCTTAAGCCTATACTCAGTTGAACAAGTACTTGTCAGTCTGCAAGCAAAAGATATTCCCATATGCTAATCAAGCAAGCACTAAGAGACATGGAATGTGTTCACAAGAATCATGTCAAAGGACCTCACTCGCTATGGATATTAACTCAGAAGTTTCCCCAAGGACTAAACCCAAAGCTAACCAGAAATGAAACTATATGGTTCCATCTTCCAAAATAGTTCATGCAAAGACCCCAAATTAGTGTTATACTGAAAAGTCCATGTTTAGCATGCTAAGACTGAGTGTGCCAAGCCCACTTGACACGAAAGTTCGACCATAGGGAAACACAGAGAACAATGTGACTACCATCCTGCACGGCCAAGCAAGCAAATTGAGAACGTGCTTTGCAGGTAGGAACGCATGAATAATTATTGGACATCCATGACATATGCCCACAACAGCCATAGTTAGGTATTACATATTTGAGCCAATTACAGTGGCTTATGCATGTCAGATATGGACATGGACATGATCTCTCATGGATTCATGAATCACAACGTCCAAGAAGCACTTATACCAACAGGTCAGTCCACTTGCAGGTGAACAAGGACAAATACATATGAGCTCCAATACAAGCATGCCTCCTGCAAGTTCAGTCCCCTACAAGAACCGCAGAAAAGCAAAGGTATAACGGTCCACTTGCATATCCAATCTAACGATAAAAGGAAACAAGGCTAGAACAATTAACTGCTCAGTGTATCTCATAGCACAAAAGAAAGAGGAAAAAGGCTAGAAAAATTAACTGCTTGGTGTATCCCATAGCACAAAAGAAAGAGGAGCAACAATGATGGTCCTCAGCTCGCAGAAGCATAACAATCATAAATAGTAGAAGGAGAATTTAACATCAGTGACAAATGATTCCACTTATGCAGCAAACCAATCTCCCAATATACAAGAACAAAATTGATATTCTCTTTTGCCGGGCAATAAAGTAATTCTCTCCCAAAAATAGATTTCTGATATTGTAAAATTAACCCAAATACCAATTGTTAACTAAGTTCCTAAAATAATGTACAACTAGGATTATGTTTAGAGGCACCTCTATATATGTTGGAGTAATTATACTTGCAATGCTCAGGACACACACAAGTACTTGATGTGATTGTCGAGGGGAAAATTAGGAATTGGTGTCAAAAGATCTGGTGATTGGAACACATGCTTATGGCATAAAAAAAAAATATAATTTAAATGATGCATGGAATCAGCATTTTGAGTCTTCTGACTTAAAAATGTATCAGTCAATGGTCCTCTTGACAAGAACTGACTAATTAAGACAAGAATGATAAGAATTTTGATGCATATCTGCATACCAAGTTATGAAAATGACAAATTTTAAAACCATAAATGTAACTAAAAATGTATTGTAACCAAAAAGGCCAACAGATGGAACAGCCCTTCACAAGCTAGGCTCTGTGGAAAACAAAGAATATTAACACAAATAAAAGCAACACCGAATGGTGACCTGATATTATCATAAAATCCGAATGTGTTTTCGGTTTTTAATCAGAATCATGAAGTTCAAACATATTAAACAATGATGTGAAGGTCTCCAAGAAATACAGAAGAACAAGTAAATGAACACACAAAGTAGGGATACATCTAGAATTATCTGTGTTGGCAAATTGAATAGCTGGAACAAGTACTTAAAAAAAAAAGCATTCACCTTGGAAATCATAGAAAGGTGGAAACAACATAATGAGGCCCTGGCATCAAAATGTTAAGTCTCCACAAACCAATTTCTGAGAACCACATCTAAATAATCTCCATTTTGAGAGAAAATTAAGGTTAGAGATGCCCACTGATGACTATTATAAAAGACTTAATCCCAAGTCATCAGCTGAGAGAGAGAGAGAGAGAGAAAAGATGGCGTGATAGAGCTTGAGCCCAATGAATGTTGGATGTTGGGATGAGTCCAGTATGTTTGACATTAGAAAGTCAATTAATGCACCTATAGACCCCACAATCAACTACATGCTTGTCATTCAGCAGTCTCCATCACCACATCTTCCTTAACTTCTGTAATTACCTGAAGAAGTTCAAAAGGAGTCGCTGCGGGGTCCAGTTCATGGCAACCTTTTGGAGCATTACAAGCTTCTTCACCTGAAAGCAAATAAGAAGGAACCTGATGGGAAAAACGAAACATCTCTTCTCTAGGTATCCTTCTAACCTCTTGCGGGTCTAGATGCCGATGAAACACTGTTTTGAAACCAGCTACTTTCAGTAAGGGGGTGACGGACACACCTTGCTCCTCATTATAGTCATCAAGTACTTCCACCATCTCATACTTGTATATAACATCATCGGGTGTGCGCTCATTCCATTTTGGAGACCAGTTTCTGTAAAGTGCCCAGATATCACCTTTTCTAGGAATAATTTTAATAACTCCTCGAGGACCTTTCTCCCATCTAACTCTGTGAGAAAATATATTAACTGTATCACTGATTTCATATCTCCCCACCCTGAAATCACCACACGTCTTCAAAAAACCAGAGGCAACCCAGTTTAATGGACCCAATTCACTATTGGACTTTGAATTGAGAAAACTCATGCGAATCTTAAAAGGCTTTAGTGAGATGACTTTTTGAACCAGGGCATATAGACGAGGCATACCATCTTCATTATCATAAGTAGCCCATACTTGTTCACCTTGAAAAGTACTTTCTGTACGATCCTTATCAAAATCATTGAAATCAGGATCAGGAACATCAATCGATATAGGTTTACCAGGCTCCTTACCTGATACTACATTATGGTCATTAGAGGAATCCTTGATACCAGGAATTTGTTTTTTGCCAATTCTGGAGACTTTTGACTGCGTCTGATTAACAGCATCCCCATCAACCATATCTACTACATTTTCATTATCCTTATCCTTTTGATTTTGTTTCTGTTTAGACATTTCTTTCTCTGCCTGTTTAGCTGCTGCATCCAAGTTCCATTCTTCCAACTTCTTTTGGATTGCCACTTTAGCCTTCTCCATCAGTATACTCTTCATGTCAAATTGCGCATACTCCCTGCTCAAACTGTTCTGCTTGGCAGTCATTCTGGTTTTACCATAATCCCCATAAACACCATTAGCCCTTTCCAGTTCAGAAGCACCGATTTTTCCAGTGCCCATCGCCATTTGTTCTTTCCCACCTCTGCCCTGATCCACTCCAGCATCAGCGCCATTGTTTTTTCTCTTTGCAGGTCTGCCAACCTTAGAAGCTGGTCGTTCCCGTTCATAAGCATTGCCACTTGCACTAGCATTATAACTTCCAGGGCCACTAACAGTGTTATTTGAGACATAATTCTTACTCTGAGGAGCCTCTTCACATCTAATTGTTCCTTGTGTTTCCTCATATTTTCTTCTTAATTTCTCAAATGTTTGATGAATCATATCTGCAGCCTGAGTAGCTGAGTCTGTTGAGCTAGCAACACCAGCTGAACCAGAATATGAACCCCATTGAAAGTTCGTGTTGCCATAGGAGTCAACATTTCCTCCACGCTGGAATCCTGTGTGTCCTGTTGCTGAAAAGGTGGAGGAGTTATTCCCATGACCATAAGCATTCTTCATTGTAGAATTATAATTCGAATTCTGATGGTGCCGCTTTGTTGAATGAGAAACAGAGGAATTAGGTCCATTAGTCGGAACACCGGTCTCCACAGCCAAGAAGGCCTGATGGCAGTTGGGACATAGAAGGTTGTGATTGAGGTACACTCTGAGGTACTCATACTGCATCCTGCATCGGTTGCATGAGGTCCAAAATGTATTGAGTTTTGATGGACGAGATGGAGGGGGGGCAGCGGATTGAGCCACACCACAGGTACTCTTCCGAGCTCTTTTACTGGATGTTGTGTTGTTGGCAAAATTGTAGAATCCATTGGAAGAATTAGAAACAGAATGATCTCTGTCTGGTTGAGAAACTTTCTGCTGGAATCCTTTTCCATTCCTCTTCTCATCATACATAATTTTCCTACTCTTATCAGACAAAACACTCCATGCTTCAGAAATAAGCTTGAAAGCACCTTCAGAACCTATTGACTTGTTTTTATCAGGATGAAGCTGGAGAGCTAGCTTCCTGTACTGTTTCCTCACAGTCTCTTCATCAGCTGAAGCATTCACACAGAGAATCGCATACCAGTCGCTTTCTCCATTTACTTTCGCTTCTGCTGCGAGATAAACATCAAAAGTTGCTATCATCTGGGTGATACCTTCGAGTGATGGAAAGAGATTTTGAGCCTTCAAAGCAAATTTTTTAGCACCCACAATGTCCTTTGCACTAAACTTCCTTTCAGCAATTTCTTTGGCCCTAAGGGCCTCATCCCTATTGCATTCCATTATCTATCTTCTATCTTTACAAAAATGGTCTTTCTGTGTATAAACTCTCCACTCAACACCAACAACAGCACAACCAACACTCCTACTAATTGAGACAGTAACTTCTTCAATGCTTGAATCAAATTGGTCCTGCTAAATTCTCCCATATCCTAAATCGCAGAACAGCACAAAACCCAAAAAAAAAAAAAAAAAAGGTTAAAGCAGTCACAAAGTGCAAAGCATACCAAAACAAGTAAGAACACAATAAGATAAATTATTCAGCTCAGTACAAGAAGAAATTGTGAATTGCAATGTGAAGAAAGAAAAGCAGGTAGACAATCATTCAGTTTCTCAAAACTTATTACAAGAACAAAATACAAATTATACTTGTACTGAAGCCAGCAGAAACACATCAAGATTAAGCATTTGATTTCTCAAATATTTACTACAAAAACAAAAATATAAAATGTGATGCGTACTAGAAGCAAGCAAAAATATACAAAGATTAATCATTCAGATTCTCAAAAACTTATTACAAGAACAACATATGAAGCAAGATGTGTACCCAACCAAGTAAAAGCTCAATGAACTCATAACTCAGCTGGTCAAAAACAGACCATAAGCACAAAACATGAAGTGTAGTGCATACAAAAAACAGAAAAAAAGCTTCGAATTCCATCATTTCAGCTGCTACGACTGACTTCCTACAAACACAAAATATAAAGCATAATGTGTATAAAGCAAGTAAAACCAAACCAAAATTTATCCATCAGCTTCTCAAAATCTTATTACAAGTAAAAAACTGAAAGGATAATACGAGTGAAGACAAGTAAAAACACACCAAAAAAAAAAAAAAAAAAAATCAATCATTCAGTTCCTCTCCACACACACATCAAACCCTAATCTAAAGTCGCAAGGCCAGTATACTAAAACCCTGATGGTGGACTGTTTTGAAATCAGAAGATGACGATATCTATCGATCAACATGACCAAATAAAAGCTTTAGTCAAGCAACAGTGAGATCACATTTCACAAGCACATCAAAGCTTTAAAAAATGGCTAAAAAAGTAACTTTCCATTTCGCACAACTAGCAAACAGAGAAACCCAATTTTTCTCCTCCGTTTCAAGGTAAAATCCATAATTCTCAAAAGATCTCGACTCTCTAACGAACCAGACCGTTGGAAAACTGAAACCTAGATGAGAATCGAGCATGAGAGGAAATATATAGCACAAACAGAACCGAGAAATCCACAGAAAGCTAAGATTCGATCGATCTACAAATATTTCTGGTCTTGAAGATCAATTAACAAACCATGGCTCGGAAAATTCCAATCTATTGAGCTTAAAACCTAGAAACCCTAGATGGCCCGATCTCCACCCAGAGGCCACGGCCGTCGGTGCAAAAAGATTCAGAAGATAGCGCGAAGGAAAACTAACGGAAGAAGAGATTACCCATTCGGATTGAATCGGAATTTGAATCCCGACGCCGCCATGAGACGCCCTCCAATTTTTTCCTAGCAAAATGTTAAAAATTGGGGGGAAAATTGAACCCCTCCAGTCAAACCCCTCCCCCCGCCCCCTCACACCTCCAAACAGAAATTCCCAAATACCAAATACGAGCGGAGGAAAACGAAAGAAAAATAAAGAAAAAGTCACAACTTTTATTTTTTTAATTATTATTTTTTTCTTGACCCTAATCTACCTTTATTCACGTATGATGAAATCCTAACTAAGGTTAAGTCCTAACCCAAGGAGTGGTTTGCCATTTTGGTCAGTTTGCAGCAATTTATTAATCTAAATAGGAGAGTATCAAACAAAATACCTAACACTTTACCATGAATGGCAATGCTCATATTTAATAAGAGTATTATTATAAACTTAGATGCAATATAAAATAAAATTTAATCTTTGTTTCTTATTTATAAAGAATAATATCTAAATTTCACCTAATTTTTTTTTTAATATTTTTACTAGAATATATGGATCAATGGGACGGCACATGTGAAGGATTTCCAAGCTAATAAGCATCCTTGTGGGACCCACACTTAAGGGATGCTGCGAGGCTTTGGGACTTTTTGGCCCATGGAGAAGGCTGGGTTAAGTTCCATCCAAGTTAGGGTAAAGGGTTACCCTAGTGGTTAGATCAACTGGTCTTTGGTTAGATTAACTTGGCCATTGGGTCCTGGGGGGGGGGGGGGGGGAGGGGGAAGTTTTCCTTCATGTGAGACCCACCCACCACCACCAATTTGCTTGCATTTAGAGTCCTCTGCATCATTTTGCACAATTTAATTATGATTTTAAAAGTTTTATTATTCTTATGTTATCATTATTAGTGCATTATTTTCCTTAACTAGAGTAGACATGTTCATAGATATGCTAGCATATGTCTGTAGTTGATCATCCTTCCTTTGTTACATTAATTCTTATCAATGACATGGAGAGAATAAAGCAGAGCTTTCTAACATATAGATTGAGTCCCCCACTGAAGTATGAAAGTCCCTAATTTGACAAAATGTAAGCAATTTGCTCGAATGATGCATTCAGAAGTGCTAGTTTAATTGAATTTAAGTCTGTGTGCAGGATTCCAGTTTGTGTCCCTGGAGTCAGCTAGTTAGGAAGAACTGATGGTGCTACTTGGGTAAATGTACAGTTTCAGTTTGAACCATTGCTGTTCTTCTGGTAACCGATCAGTACTCAGGCTCACTGTAGTGGCTGATTTGCAAACAATTCCTGAGTCACGACAATGGATAAAACTAGCTAGTTGTCAGTGAAAAAAAAAAAAAAAAAAAAGGCTTCTTTGTACATTCTCAAAAATATAAAAGCCTCTTTGCCCATGAATTTTTCTTGCTTCAAGGAATGATCTTTTATAATTGAAGCTTACGTGTTGCTTAAGCATTAAATAATTTATAGCTTTTACAATTTATCTTAAAATTTACAAACTCAATATATATATATATCTAAATAGGAGTCCAGCCCTACTCTTGATAGATTTGAGATTCAGTCCATGTCCTTGTAGAATTCAATTCTAATCCATATAAAATACTGTATGTTCTTTTATATAAGCACATGTAATCTTAAATTTCATCATCGAAATCCGAAGATAATAAAAGAGTTATTGTGAGAGTTTAGATAAAAATTCAAGTTTTTAATAGGGATTCTAAAGTCCGCTGAGGAACAGCCCTTGATCCTCTTTTGATAATGAAATTTCTGCTCTTCTTTGTTCATGAATGTAGGTCAATAGCCCGTAAATTTTTATGTTTACTTTTTATCTTTTTTATCTTTCTTTTTTTAATATTTGATTCTCTCTATGCTTATGTTACAGGAAATGGTATCAGAGCATTATCCTATCGCAAGAATAGCTGAATTCAGATATCCATGATACCACTGAATTATCCATCAGAATGTGAAAGCTGAGAACATATGAAATATCGTTGGTAAGGCCTGGTATCCGTTGCTTGTTCTGAGACATCCAAAGTTTATGGCCTCAAAGACGCAGGGTTAAGCCTGTCAGGTACATAGAACATTGAAGTTGGACATGATAATTGTGTAACTTACATCAATATGGCACTACAAGAATGCAGAGGAAATTTAAGAAAAAAATTATAGTTACAGGATAATATTAAGTTGGCCGAGAGCTTAGAAGAACGCTCAAGCATAAAATGGAAAATAATATATATTAAACAGAACCATCTTAATTAATCCAAGAAGAAGAAAGCATCTTAATTAATCCATGGAGATGTGCTGCTACTATATTATTAAATCCACTCCAAAACCAGCACATAGAAATATTGCCATTGCAGTAAAAATATAAGAGAAGAATGGGGAAAAACTGAAGAAAATTGTCTGTAATACAAAAGATAAAGACAAGTCGCAACCAAATTACCTGTCAAAACTAGTTCCTGGACGTAATTACTTATCAAAACTACAATCCTGCACATGCTTTTTTCCCAACTGAGAGAAATTGCACCAGGGGAGAGGAAGGAGCAAGGAGCTTTTTTTTTTTTTTTTTCCTAAAAAAAAAAAAAAATCTTTTGTTTTATATGTAAGGCCCAGAAAAATTAATATGGTTGAAGTGCAAAGATATGAGAACTTCTGATGTTTGCATTGAGATAGGTCCCTGCTTCAAGCTTTCAAGCCAACCGCATGAGACTGATCTCAAAATTCTTACCATTGCATATTAGTAAATATTGATTTTAAAGCCAACCACAAAAGGAGGGAAAAGGATTAAAGAGTTCACTGACAATATTCTAATTTGAAATGCAAAAGAGATGCTATAAAAGGTTCAAGTAAAATAATTCCATGTCAGAAGACAATGGATAATAATGGCACCACAAGTTACAATTGGAAAGCTAACGAAAAACAAAAGGTGAAAGGAGGAAGCCAAAGCTCCAGAAGATGATATACAATGATGACATCTCATTTCCACAATGACAATTTTACATATGAACAGAGAAGAAACATTACATATGCTTCATTAATCTCCCTTTCCCCAGCAAATTCTGCTGCATGAAAGCTACATATGATAATTCTTTCAAAAAAGAAAGCTACATATGATAAGGGAGGAACCGGCTCTGACAGTTGGAGAGGACACTAACCAGGATCCTGCATCTGACTTTCTGATGCTTGATGGTACAGAGAAAAAAACCATCTTTAGTACTGGACTGTATGCTTCCTGAAAGAAAAATTTCATGTGCGAGCACGTCCATATAGATTGGCATAGACAATCTTGGTCCTATAAACAAGAATCAGGCTCAAGATAACTGCAATGATGCACAGTCCTGACATAATTAAAGAACTGAAAAAAAAGCAAATGGCCCCCTTGCATTTTAGTGGCTCCTCCACCTGGAAACTTGCATCATGAAGTAAACTCTGAAGCAAAGATCCTGAGCTTTTATTCTTGTGTGCTTGTTTCTCTGCTTCATAGTCATATATACCACTAGCAATTAGGCCCGAGAAGATCAGTGAACCTGCAGGATTGGCCACAGTGAGAAAATTGTACAACGTTCCAAAGTTTTTCAAGCCAAACAGCTCAGAGGCAGCAGCTGGTACAATGGCCCAGTGAGCTCCATATCCAAGCCCAATCAGCAACGTTCCAATGTGCATTGTTCCAGGCCAAGCCATGGCAAAGAAGAAGTGTCCAATTGCCATCAGAATCTGAGCCACCGCCATAGCCACTGGCCTTGGATAAGCATGGTCCCTGATCGAAGAGTAGTGCGTTAGAGATAACAGACAGCAGGAATTCTAACCAATTAATAATAAATGTTATAGATTTATTATAAGTTCAACATGAGGTGACGATAACAATACCAGATCACCCAGTGACCAGAAAGATGACTTAATAGATCTTGCAAATGATGAATTTCAATAGGAGTTTTATTAGCAATAATGACACAGATGTGTTTCAGAAGATGCATAAAAGCAAAATGTTGCAATCAACGAAAGATATGACAAATATTGACAGGTGGTAGTTATAATATTCATATTTACATAAAAATTAGATCCAAACTTTTATATCATACATTTCAGCCAACCAGCAATAGATCAGCTGGTTGGCACTCCTCTCCACTCGAGAAAAGAGTTTCGAACCTCAGTTGTGGTGTGCCCCCACCATATTTCTAATAAAAAAAGTTTTATATCATACATTTCCTCATTTTATTTTTTGTTCTAATAATCTCATAGCTGCCACTAAAAGGCATCGCTGCACCAGGCAGCTTATGAAACAAAAGTAAGAAACATGTGATAAAATTAAAACCAACATACAGGAAATTCAAAGAAAACCAAGAAATATATGTGAAAGCCATGGGCAACTGGAAATTATATCTGTTGTGGGTCTTCTGTTGGCTTATATCATTAGCCACAATACATATCAACTTCCCTGAAGTTGTAGACGTTTTTCCACAACAAACTTTTCTAAACTAAATAAACTCTACTTTTCAACTGGCTTCCAGGTTATACATGGTTTGATGGGAAAAACAACTAGAAACTCGTTATTCAATTTATACATAACAAGAATCATGAATTAAAAAGGATGCTAAATTCATAAGGTGGCTGCAACTAGAAACACATGGTAGACCACAAGCCCCCAACTCTGACACATTGCACTAAAGCATGTCTTTAATGGCATATATAAATGAAATTCTTGCATATAAATGAAACTCTAGCAATATTTTGAATGCCCACAATTAACCTAATGCGATAATGCATCATATATTTCTTCACATTAACCAAGAAAAAGGGAAAAAATTAATCACCATATTTAAATCTTCCACCAGATTCGTGTGCATGACCATAGCCTTAACATAAAATATTTGAGGCTCAAACTCAATATCACTCTAGGAAAATGCCATCAAATTGTACCTTTATTATGTGGTTTATAAGATTAATTCCAGGATGGTTGTTACTTTTACTTTTCTTGTAATCAAGTTTCTCAACCTCCCTAGTTATTTGGAATGTACATAACAGACTTGTCTCTCCACTTTTTCATAATACTACTGGCACATCATCTAATCTGAATGCTTCAATGCTTCATTTTCTTCTAAAAGCCTTTTTTTTAAATTTACTGATGATGATACAGATAAATCCCATTCTCTGTGATTTTTCTAAATATGTGCCCTTTTAGGAGTGCTCTTTTAGTAGCATTAAGAATACTCCTTTCATCTTTCCTTAATATCTTAATCTAACTGTATTCCTCTAACAGTTTATTACCTTGAATCTAAATCCTGCTCATATGGTTTCTATTTCAATTTTTCCTCACCCTCACATTAGCTATGTCCTCAACACCTTTTAAAGAACTATATTGTAAATATCAATATGTTTAGCTCTTCTTTCTACCATTACTGCCCTATGAACCTGTTCCCTAAAAAACATAAACCAGGGGTCAATAGAGTCACTAGTATGCAAGATCCAATCAGATCAATCAGTGGGAATAAGTCCATCAAGGGATAGGGTTTAGTTTTGCCTCTGTAAAAATATTTAAAATTTCTAATAAGATGAGAACATGCAAAGAAAGAAAGCAGACAAGGGAAGTAATAACTCACAGGTCAGCCAATAAAGATTCATTTCATGAAATGAAAGTAATTGGGTACAAATTTCTCTGTGATAGAATGGCCATCATGCTGGAGAACTGGATAGACCGATAAGTGTCAAGGATACAAAATTCTCTCGTCGCTCAGTTGATCTCTTCCAAAGCAGAATGGAACTTCATGTTGGAAAACTTTGGACCATGAACAGGGACATAGGACCTTTTTGATACACATCATGGTATATAAGATATGCATAGAAGATTTGTCTACGGTGGTGTTGACATCAATTGTCCATGAGTGTGTGTAAAGTGTGAGAGATCATGAATGAAGCTTTCCTTATCCTCTTATATTGCAGATTGGTAATTATTTTTAGCAATAAACCAACAACTACCCTCTTTGGGTAGTTTCTTGTCTTGGTAACTCTCCTTTTGGAGATTGATAGTAGTTCTTGCATGACTAACCAAATAACTTCCTTCAGAAAAATCCAGAAAAAATCTACCTATACATAGTCTCTTGTATCCGTGACAAGTAACCAAGCATAGCCAAGTGTCATGCATCAATTAATTAATGAAGACCTTGATTGATCGAATGCTTTTGCCTATTTTCTATAGTTAGTTGATGACCAATTAATTTTTTGTGTGTAAACAATATACTTCCCCCCAGTTTAATCGAAATGAATGAAAATGATAGTTTTATTGAGTCATGAAAATTATATATATTTTTTATTTGGATTTGCATAAGTTGATATATGATCCATCAACTATATCAAGCATGACAATAAAGCACTATTTAAGATTGATCAATTATATTTATAACTATTGACCATGTTTATCAACCATGGTGCTAGTTGAGTAGGAAAAAATATATTTTGTTTAGTAAGCAAAGACATGCATTATGGTTACCAACCATATAGCTTCAATTCTTAATAATTGTGCTCCTAATAACTAAGTAAGATGAAGAATAATAGCATAAACAGTAAGTGTACATGGTCAAACATTATGATCATGCCATTATTTATGGTCGGCATGAAGAATGTTTGGGCCAAGTAGTATTCCATTGTCAATTGACTGTTTTTGGTTAGTTAGTCTTCTTTTACTTTGTTAGATCAACCCTTCTTGATTGATTGGCTTTTCTAGGCCTTAGTTGGTCAGCCAATACTAGTTGATTGCTCTTTCTAGGCCTTGATCAATCAGCCTTTAGGGGTCAATTAGCCTTTCTAGGCCCCAGTTGATTAGCCTTTCTAGGTCTCGATCAATCAACTACTATTAGTTGATTGACCTTTCTAGGCCTTGATCAATCAAACATTATTGGTTAATTTGTCTCTTTTGCATTTGATTGATAGGTTTTTTTCAATTAAATTCAACCAAGGCTCAATAATTCTTGCTGCTTGACAACTGGCTCTTTTTAGGCATTGTTCAAGATAATCAAACACCTTTTCATCTTGACAATAAATTTGTTTCTTCTTACATGGTTAAGTTAGTAAATAACTATAGTCACATCCATATGATCATTTTTTAGGTAATTTAACCATATGTTTTGAATAATTATGTCCTCTGATTTTAGAATTAGAGAACATACAGTGATCTGGTCAATCTCTAGGTGAATCGACCATGTATGCCTCCTCGGTTTAGAATTAGAGGACATATTAATAAGATTGATATTTATATGAATCGATCTTGCACTTTGAATCTTAGAGTGTGTTTGGGTTTGGAGAACATCCCTTTTTTTTATTTTCATTTTCATAAAAAATAGAAAACACTTTTGAAAACATGTTTGGTGGTTGAAAATGAAAACAGTTTTTTAAAAAATACAACTCCAAAATAACAGAAAACTGAAAATAATTTCAAAATATTTTCACTATTTTTCATCAAAATTAAAAAGAAAATAGAAAACTAAGGCTAGAGAACATGAAAACATGGGAGTGCACTTTTTTCTTTTTACTTATCCTTTTAAAAAGGTATCATTTATCATAAAAATAAAAAATAGAAAATAATTTTTATGTTCACTTACCAAATGCATTTTTTTTTATATTAGAAAGCAGACAATGAAAATTATTTTTAGAAAATAAAAACACAAAATAAAAATGGAAAACATTCTTGAAAACCAAACATAGCCTTGTTTCCTTTGAGTTCTGAAGTAGAGGGCATATTTTAGCAACGACATTGATTCAGCTATTTTTAAGTAATTGACCACATCATTTTCTAATCCATATGAGACCAATTATTAGGTAAATAACTGATTGAGGCTTCTTTTGCACCATTTTTTCTCTAACAACAAAAATTCACCATACTTAGGATGATTTTCATGCTCATTAATTGTGGTTTCAATGTTTTTCATGTGACTATTCACTTATAAAGTTTCACCCTACCTTGCTAACTTAGTATTCTTCTTTGGTATTCTATTCTATTAAATCCCACTGGGCATGCCAAAAAATATTTCCTGAAAAACATAAACTAGTGGTTGATAGAGTTGTTAGCATACCAAAACGATCAGATCAATCAGTAGAATTAGGTTGATTAGAAGATAGGGCTCAATTTGCCTTGGTAAAAAGACTTAAAATTTCTAATAAGAAGAGAATATTGCAGAAAGAAAACAAATAACTCACAAGTAGAGAAACTAAATATAAGAGAATGATTACATGAAATAAAACTAATTGAGTATACGAAAGATTCTCCACGGTGGAATAATCATCAAGTTTGTGAACTGAATTGTAGATAAAGGCTAAGGATGCAAATCCTCTCAATGCTCATCGTGGTACATAGTAGAGAAGTGGAAGCTTTATCCATGTCAGGATAGTCAAATGTCCAAGTATGTAGAGTGAGAGAGATTGCAAATGAAGCCTTCTTCCTCTTTTTATGTTGTAGATTGGTAACTATTTTCAACAACTCTCTCTTTTCAATGATTTCTTTTCTTGGTAACTCCATGTTTAATGGTTGTTCATTATTCCTTGCATGACTAACTTCTGGTGCAAATAACTTCTTGTATGAGTGACAAGTGGCCAAACATAAATTAATTAATCAAATTTTGATTGATCTAACATTTTTTACTTTTTTTCTACAGTTGGTCGATGACCAACTAATTTTTGGGTGTAAATGGAACTGTAGTATTCGATTGCTAATTCTTTTTACACTTAGATTCTCCATAATCTCTCTAGATCTTTCTTCTTTTCTTTGTAATGGATGCCACCAACTCATACCATAAAAGCTACAGGGCTTTTCCTAGGAATCATAGCAATTATTAACTTCCATTTTGTCTCCTTCAGCAGCGTATATCAAAATAATGCCACATGTTCTTCCTCATATTCCACCAATGTAATCATATGTATCTGTCTCATCCATATGCTAAATGCTCCTAGTGTACCCATTTTTCTAATTTTTGAAAACAATATCATGTTTGTATTAAGAAAGTTTTCTTTTGTATGGATTTACTGTCCTTTCATTTAATGGTGACTCTTCAACATTTAACAAATCAAGCTGATTTCTAGCATGCTTTATAATCATTATAGTTTCATTACTTCTCTTTATTCTTAAAATCAGTACTCTTAACAGCTAAAATACAGCCACTGCAATCTCAAATATTGCATGTCACATACTGTTTCCATCTCCAAATATGTCTCCCCTCTTTATCACTACTATTTTCCACCAGATCTCAGAGTAAGTTTGAACCGACCATGATTGATATAATCAATTGTTACATGTATCCAGAAGCTCCATGATATCCAACAAAGTCACATTTAAGTTAAAAAAGGAACAAAAAGGAAACACTGAGTCACTAATGCTTTTCCTAAAATATTAAAAATTCTGCAACTGGCAACAGCATATTATTTCTTCTATAAGAGTTGGAAGATATGGAAGAAAGTGAAATAATAATCATACCTCACAATGATCTCAGAAAAATAGCCTCCACCTACACGGCCAAGAAAGTTCCAAATACTGATCATGGATACAAAAATATGAGTATCATCATAACCCAAGGACTCGCTCATCTGGCCCAGATTATCAATGACTGTCAAACCAGATCCTGACCCCAACAAGAGAGAGAGAAAGATAAGCCAAAAGTCTGCCTTTATCAATGCCTGTGTCAATGTAAAGTCTTCTCCCCTATGTGGACCTCTTCTCTTCTTGACCCTCACAGCTCCTTCTGCTGCTGCTTGAAATAGTCTAGCTTGCAACTGGGCAATTCTCTTCTGCCTCTCCAATACAGGCAATAAGTCAACTTCCTTTGGCTTTTCATCTTCTACCTCACTTAGAATAACCTCATTTTGTTCCTCAGATTGACCTGACTTACTTGTCTCTCCTTTCAAAGGCTCAGGCAAGAGAAATTCTTGAGCAGGAGAAATAGCATCAAAATGGAAAGTCAAGAACAATGGAATGACAATGGGAAGTATCAGGAGAAAGAGTAGTATTGCAGTGAACAAAATAATCACAGTATGACTCAAGTCAATTAAATCTTCTAGAAGCATGACACCCATTAGATAAGCAGCAAGAAGCAAGCACAGACTATAAATGAACATAAAACTAGATTTATCCGAAGGTCGCACTTGTTTATGGCCTCCAACGGGTCTAACAATGAACATCAAGGCAATAACTACCATTGATGGTCCCACTGCAACCATAAAAATGAGAGCAGCATGATCAGGTGTGTGTATCATCGCAAATATCTGAGTCAAAATCGCACCACTTAGACCAGCAAATCCCTTTAGTATTCCCACTATAGGCCCTCTACTTTTGGGGAAATTCTGTACACATGAAACCAATGCAGCTGTGTTGAAGTAGGTTTCTCCATTATTCCCCAGAAATATCAAAATGCACATCTGCACCACAGGTAAAAGTAGAGCTAAAAATTAATACTTTTGGAATCAGATCATCTGAAAGTGGCGTAGATATTACTGATAGAATATATACATATATTCCAGTCATTAGCTGAACAAAAAGACTAGCAAACAAAGAGGAGGACAAGATATGCTAAAGTCTCAAGTAAATATCTTCATAATAGACTGTTGGAACTCCTATTTGCACCCTAGGACTAGTGATTCGATAATACTTCAGGGTAGAAATGGAACAGTCATCACAAGGATGACTAAAAAAGTTGCACAAAATGCATGTAGCTAAAAATGCAAAACTTTATAAAGCTTCAAAAACTTTTCGTTGTAACATAAAGATCATAGAGACAAACTACAAATTGGCAATGTTCTTGTTTGGAAGTAAAAGGTCTTGCTTGAACAGAAATGTTAAGTATATTCTTGCCCATGACCAAAATAAATCAGGATAAACTATGAATTCCAGTATGAAAATATCACATGACTTACAGCATGTTTGCATGATGTACAAAATGATATACTCCGCAACTAAAAGACTTTTGATGCCAACTGGACATTAATAACTGCCAGTATGAATGTGTGTTGATTATAATTAGAGTGATTTATTATTTAGCATGGGGCAAAAATTTGTTAGAAGAGTAGTATGGGGGAAAAAAAATCTTAAGCTTGAGTAGAGAATCAAAATTTCTATGGAAAGCAAAATTGGCTCTAACCCTACTGATGGTAAGAAATTGACATTTTAATTGTGATGGCAATTTCATTGATTCTCATCCGAAAGAAATACAGGGATGCAAAAAAATGCAAGCCTGCAAGCGAATGATGCATGTGAAAGAGATTAAAGTAAAATCTGATCACCAAAGTTACAAAAAAAAAATAAAAGCAATTCAATCTAAATTATAAGTTAAAAAAAAAAATTAGAACAGGAAAATTAATTATAATCACTAGATACCAGTTAGTTGTATTCCTAAATAACAATGAGAAAGAATAAAGATAAACATAACTCAACCAACTTTCTAGGATAAAAAAATATATATTCTGTCAATCTTGAAAGGCAAGGTTTGGTGTCTCAGTAGGATGGGATGTGTCTGAGCTGTTCTATTCCATTCCTATAAGAAAATGGGAGTAGGATGGGAGTGGCATACCAAAACTCAGCCATGGATGCAGGGAAAGAAGAAGAAAGTGGAAAGAAAGAGAGGAGGGTAAGAAGGAAAAAAAGAAAAGAAAGAAAAAGAAAAAGAAAAAGAAAAAGAAAAAGAAAAGAGAGAAAGAAAGAAGAAGAAAAAGAAATAAAAAAAGAATAAGTTAAAAAAAAATAAAAGAAAGTAAAAGGGGGAACTGAAATGAAGAAGAAAAAGAAAGAAAAGAAGGAATAAAAGGGAAAGGAAATAAAATAAAATAAAATAAAAGGCAGGCCATTGGGATAGGCCGGGTTGGGCATCTCGTGTTCCGTAGATCAGATCACTTTCATAAAAATCAGTTTCCATTTGCAAATCATTCATAATATTTTAAAAGGTTCCAAAAACGGTGAATATATCATCTATGAGCAATATTGATAAAGGCCTCATATTAGTCATGCTATTCACCAGAGCCACCCGATCACCCATGTTCTGGTGCATTTAATCCATAAAGTTTAAAAAGAATGAAAGTCCACCCATTTCCCAAAGGAGCAAATTGAGCAACTTAATACTCAAAAGCTGTATAAATTCCTGCAGCACAGCAATAAGCAACAATCCCTACCAACACTTCTAGAGAGGAGAACTTAGAAACAATGAGTTCTGAATATTTCACAAGACGAAGTCCAGTTCGCTCATACACATGAGAAAGGGAAGAAAAGGGTAATAATCGTAACAATAATGAACCAATAATTAAAAGATTCAGGTATTTCCAACAAACATACGAATTGAGTGAGAGGATAAAAAAGCCATTTAGAATAAAGTGCAGCCAAAAGAAAAGATTTTTTTTTTTAAGACAACTAAAAAAACAACGAATCCCAAATATTTCGCCAGACGAATTTCAGTTCATCCATATGTATAAAAAAGGGGCAAAAAGTTATTTTAACAATAATTAAAGGATTCAAGTAAGTCCAAAAAAACATCCACTGTTCAGCGGAAAGACAGGAAAGCCACTTCGAATAAAAATAATAAGCTGTATTGCGGCCAAACGAAGAACTAAATCAATCAAAGAACTGCCATATAATTCCATGACCAGAAAAGAAAGCTTGGCATATAAAAATAACCATGAGAGAAGAAACATCCAATTTGACCAGATAAATTCCCTGCTCGACTCCCCCAATCAGCTAAACCGACTAAAGACCTCAATTAGAAAACAGAACAGCAGATGCGTTTTCAGACAAAAAATCCAAATCGCAATTCACGAAACAACGAATCCAATTGCTAGAACTGAATTACACCATCAAAATCGGATGAACACATTCAACAAATCTCCGCATCATTTGAGCAAAAGAACATGACAAACCCCAATCATCGACTGAAAATTCACACAAGAAACAATCAAACCAACGCATTTTAACACAAAAACACATGACTCACCGCCCACAGAGGCAAAGCCGGCGCTCTTCCCGTCACGATGAGCCAAACCCACCCATATCCAATAAGATTCTGCAGCGCTCCGATGAGCAGCGCCGCCCAGAGCGGCAGGATCTCGCAAAGGCTGCCGGCGAGGAACCCGACACTGTCACCGAGGTCCTTCGCGACGCCGAGGCGGGCGATCTGGCGCTGGTTGTAGCCCAGAGAGCTTTTGATCACTGGAGAGAGGCTCCCAAAAAGGTATCCAATTCCCGCGACGGATTGCATCCACATTGCGGCCACAAAAACCAGCCATCTGTTGTTCAGGAAGGATCTAAATCCTCCTTGAAGCCGCGCCATTTCTTCTCAGATAGAGAGCTTCAAAACCTTGGGCTAAGAAAGGAATCTTCCCTCCCTGAAGTCACTTTTGGATGGAAATAGGAAAAACCCAGAAAAATTGAATCTTTTCCCCTCTTTCACGCCTACAAAGGAATTAAAAGAGATGGATTTAAAAGACTTTTTCGAACATACGAGACGGGTTCATGGGAAATTCCTCACAGAACTCGCGGATACTGCACGGATTAATGAGCAAAATCCAATCTTTCTGCTTGCTGGGAGAGGGATTTGTGATCGAATGATCTAACGGGATCTTTTTAGAATTTAATAGCGAAAAAAATGGAATGAAAACTGGGAGGAGGGAAGAACGAAGGAAGGGAGAACGAGGTCGCCTGAAAAGTATCGTGAATTTAAAATTTTTGTGCAGACCGGGGATGTTATGGAAAGGAGATCCGTTTTGGTTATTATTTCGAAAATGCCACCACGACCCCACACCGTGTCATCTAGAACGGCGACGTGTGATCGGGCACGTGGGCCATATCAGGAGATCTTGCGGTTGCTATTCCTCGGCTTCTGGCGACGACCCGCGTCAGCTCATCGGCGATCTTTTTGACGGGGCTTCGCCCAAAGGTTTACCCTTTTTCTTTTTCTTTTCTTTTTTTTTTAAATTTTAAATTCACGGACGGTTCCCTGTGGACCAAGCGGGCGGATAAATATATGCAGTCAAATGGCGTGCACATTAATATAATATTATATATATATATATATATATATATATGATAAATGGATAAGTATGTAAGTTTGATGGAAAAGTATGCATAAGAACCAAAAATCATGAGTCTTCTCTTATCAAAAGCCATTTATCATTTTTTTTTTTTTATATGTTTGTTTGTTTGTTTCAGATGATCAGAAACATGTTAGATTACTTGATCCAACCGATCAACTTGGTTAAATATAATTAAGGTATTAAAATAAATAAAAGTTTAATCAAGAGGAGGTGCTTGAATGAAGTTGATCAGGGTTTCCTAAGTTAGGGTCAAGTGGTATGCTTGATTAGAGTAGATTTTTTTTTTTTTTCTAAAGGGGCCTTCTGGATCAAGTTGTTTTAACCTCATTAATGTAGGGCCACTTGATCAACTATATTAGTGCAGTTAGATGGGTTAAATTTAAGTGTTCATTAGCTAAAGTGATAATAGCCATGTTTTTATAATTGCATTTTTCTCTCAATTATTCATAAAAAACATTAGGACACATGCTTTAAAGATGGCTTAAAGCTTTGAGAGAGATGAGAGAGATATTTGATGAGTACTTTGCTGTCTTTAATTTCAGGGCTTAAGAGGGAAGGAAACTTTATTTCCTCTCTTTTTTTTTGTTATAGGGATGGTATTTTTTGTACCTTTGTTCTATTGTTTATATTATTTTATTTTTCAAGTAAAATGATGATGATTTTGTTACTGTTTGCTTAAAAAAAATTTAAATTATTTATTAATATCCACTTGGATATTTTATAGAAAATACTTTTAATTCCCATCGATGCATCCTGTGTTTCTTATTAGGTTAATCTAAAGTTAATCTTTATTTAGTTTGGTATCGTACCATGAGTTATTTATATTAACAAGAGCTTTTATATTGCTTGTAATGGTATGGTTATACTGTAAAGCTCACTATATCACAAAATTTTTGGCACCACTCATAAAAAGCTAGAAACATCATAAAATTTGCATAATAGTTAATTTAAATAAGTCATTGATTATCATTAAAACATACAGTTGTTTGAAGCAAATTAAAAAAAAAAAGGCCAAACAGTCAGGGGATGTTGTTATTTATCTTGATTGTGTATTACATTATGCAGAAGCTCAACCTCTGTAGAATTTTTTATTTACATCATAATGTTATATTTTAAAAATAGTTAAAAAATATAACAATGAAAGCCAATATTCTCTGTAACCTTTTTTTTTTTTTTTTTTGTTATATATAGAAGCTTTGTAATTTCAAATTTTAATACATTTCCAATATGTTTGAGCGTTATAAACACCTGATTTTTAAAAATGATGTAAAGGGGAATGGATGAAAGAAAATTTGAATTTTTAAGAACAATCAAAGTAATCCACTATGAAAGCATCATGAAAATTGTGTATAAATGGGACCCACCATCAAAACTCATGCCCCACCATTTTGCTGTCAATTTTGAGCTAACAATAATCATGAATTAATTATATCTGACACAAACTATAGCGGTAGCAACTGCAGTAATTCATGAAATGAATTTGAACAAGACAATATTGAACAAATTCACCTGCGGCTAAACAATTGGGAAAAAAAAAAAAAAAAACTTATAAAAAAAATTGTTGTCCAACGTTCCCTTGGCATAAAGTCAGGCATTTGACACTACTTTGGTAGCATGCATACAAATTGAACATTTATATTGGAAAAGATGTGAAGTAAACTCTAAAATTAATTGTCGACGACTCATCTCTACTTGTTTGCGTGATGCAATCAAAAAAAAAAAAAAAAAAAATCTAACACAAGCTATGCCACCATTGCTCTACTTTGTGTAAAGAAGACTACAGGCAGGTCTAGATTTTGGCTCCTGATCCATCTATTATTTATTGACGCTGATTTCTAACTTAATTTTAATCCTCATCTTCTCTCGGCAATAAATCATATTTCTAGCTAGAGTGATTTCTTCCACTCATTTCAAAATCAGGTGTCAAAACAGTGGAGGAGTGCTCGTTTGACTTGAGATGAAAGGTTGATGGAACGCTACCGGACATGAATGATGGTTTAATATAAACCTCGAGTCTCCCCTGGATTGCTGGAGTTAAAGTTGGGGGCGTACCAAAAGCTGCGGTGATAATCGTTGCCGGCTCGTGTGGGGCTCCGGAATAAGATCACAAGAGAGTGGTCAAAAGCTGTGGTAATAATCGTTGGTGGGCTCCGGGATGGCAAAAGAGTGGACAACTATTTCTGTGAACGAAAAAGGTTTGAGCATCGCCGAATAAATGGTGCGAGTGGACCTTAGCCGCCGCTCCTTTTATTGTATTTTATTTTATTTTATTATATATATATATATTCTTAAGATTGATTAAAATTAATAAAATAATAAATATATTATTTTATCAATTAGTTTTTGTGCTTAGATGACATACCAATGATTTCAATAATTTTAACTGATTAATATATCAAAAATGCTGCATGCTTAAAATATAAAAAATTAAACTATAGGAACTAAAAATTTAGAGATTAAAAGTATATTTTAATCTTATTTCTTTTATTAAATATGATCTTTGGGAATATATTTCATGAAGGAAAACTTGCACAATAGATTTAAGATCAAATAGAAAATGTTCAAATATAGACCATGCACCATATTGTTTGCATGTTTAGGTTGCATTGATAAATCAAGTTTGTAGGTTTATTCCAATATATATATATATATATATATGTATGTATATTTATGTATGTATGTATATTTATGTATATGTGTGTGTGATGTAGTTTGTAAGCATTTGAAAGCAATAGTTCTACAATTGCTTAATGCTATTTATAATAAGATCATAGAGATGTCAAGATGGCTTTCTTGCCCTTCTAAGAAGTTATTTAAAATTTTAAAAATCTTATTTAACTTCCGAGTCACCCAAATACTTTCTGCAAAAATTTATAACATTTGAATATATCTTGAGTTCTTTGAGAGCACTTTTTCTCACTGTAAAATTTGAAAAAGTAAACAAGATTTACCTATTATGTGATTAAGCTACCATGATTTTATAGCTATACACCATTAGTGCTCGGCACTACTTTGCAATCATTAGAAATATTATAAGGAATTATTTTTTTGCTAACATTAAGGAAAAAATATATATTTATTACTATTACAGTAGAAAATAACAAATAATAACAACAAAGTAATAATAATTTTAACCATCTAGTTTTTAAAAAATGATGAACAATAAAATTGTCAAATAAATAATGAAACAATAGATAATATAACAAGTACAATGTCTACACCACACTTACTGTACTAGTGATTAGCTATTGCATTTTAACAAGCATATTTGTATTCTTGATCAATCAAAGATCAGATCTGACATGAAATTTTGACTAAGAAAGAAGAAAAAAAAAAAAAAGCACAACTTTTAATGTGATGTTAGAAAAATGGAAAACTGGTGTAACAAATTATGGGCTGCTCTTGACCACTTGTTTCTATCATATTGGGGTTGAATTGTCGAGGAACATACAAAAGCACCAACACACTAACTAAACTTAGAAGGACATAAAAATATTAAGAACACAAGCTCCCATGGATGGTCGGAACGTGAGACATCTCCCTAATAGTTTCTTGATCTATATACTATTGGAACAATGGCCAATCACAATCAACAAGGTCCTATTCATAACCATGGAGGGCATATTAGATTTTAGACTCCATTGTGATTAAACAATATAAGGAAGGGATCCATTGACAAATTGAGAATATTTTTGAGGAGAGAAACATTGGCTCTTTCCTCTATTTAGAGGAACCAGATAAGCTCGTATTAGTTAGTTAATTAAGCTCGCGTCCCTCGTTGGCATTAACAAAATATTATCCTGAGGTGAGCCGATCCTGATGCAGGGGAAGTGGTATTTTGGTGGTTATAGATAAAGGAGAGGGGGCCATGCCGTCTCAGAGACTGTTTAATATAAATATTGAGAGTTAGCTGATGGCGGTAAGCTATTGACCGATTGCTGCTAATGGTTAAAATGTTTGATTGCTATTGAAATACTAAATGATTAATAAGGATTTTTTTTTTTTTACATAATATATTATTTCTCAACATTTCTTTTGTTCAATAAGTTACACTAATAATGATAAAAAAACAAAACTTAATACACTAATTGGTAAATAAGCAAGTCCATAAATATAAATGTTATAATTAATCTATGCAAATCTATAATAACCTAATATTGAGTTCTTGTTCCCATCAAACTAAAAGCAATTTCATCACGTAATTCATTCATTTGAGCCGTTCCATTATCTCGATGGCTCTCATTTTGCTGATAGTCCTCCTTCACATTTTGGAATGCATCATGTGGCACAAAATCAGGATTTTGATCAAATCTGATGAATGCTGGATCGGCCGATGCTTTTCTCCGAATGTAATTATGCAGAGCCATTGATGCAATCGCAATATCTCTTTGTACTTCAAATGGATATGGATTCATTGTTTGCAATATCTTCCATCTAGCCTTCCAAACTCCAAAAGTCCGTTCAATGCAACTTCTAAGGGATGAATGCCGATGATTAAAAATTTCTTTATGCCCTCTCGATTGGCCACCATGTTGAAAGTCAGGTAAATGATATCTTGTTCCCTTATAAGGTCTCAAATATCCTTCAATTTGAGGATATCCAGCATCCACTAGATAATATTTTCCTACATATTTTGTCAAAACATGCCATGATAAATCGCACTAAGCACACATAAAGGCTTTATTAATATATTTGAAACAAAAAATATAGAGGGAAATGGTGAGATATATACCTGATGGAGGCGTGGGAAAGTTTATTACTTTTTCATGAATAGCATGCCGAAAGAGTTGCTCATCATGAGTTGTACCTTCCCATCCTGCTAACACAAATGTGAACTGCATGTCAAAACTACATGCAGCCATGATGTTCTGTGTCGGAACTCCTTTTCTACCAACAAATCGTGTTAGGTCTTCCTCTTTTACACAAGCAGGCACATGAGTTCCATCAATGGCTCCAATACAATCCTAATTATGACATCATCCATCATACACAGCGCTATACTTGAAAATATTGTATAAGTAAGATGTAAGAAAGCATTACCTTAAAATAAGGCATATATCTCTCATCGTTAAGTATTTCGGAAGGAATGGTACCGAATGTTGGATCTTGAGGTTTTATTAAATCAAATGAAAAGCATAACATTGCCTTTAGCACATCATGAAAATTTCGACTAACTGTCTCACCTGAGTGTTGGAACCGCTCTTGCACTTGCCTATTTGAAGCACCTAAGGCAAGAATATATAAGAACATACCAACTTTTTCCAAAACCGTCATCCTACCCGAAGCCTCCAATCCATAATTCCTTTGTAACTCACCACAAAGGCTAATCAACGTATTTTTATCCATTCTAAAGATATTGACACAACGTTTTTCATGTCCCCTTAATATCTCTAACAACCACATATTTCCTGTTTGAAAAGAATCCATATAAGGCTCTTCGTGCATATATGTCGAATAATACCGACATATAATAGCCCCAACTACGCATACCGTTGATTCCCATTCTTCATCCTCTTCATCACTAATGATTCTATGCATGACATCCATATCTATAAAAGAAAAAAAAAAAAAAAAACTCAATAAAGTATAAATGCAAATTAAATATTAATAGAGAGCATGCATAGAGATGTACCATAAATTGTCTACCACAGTATAATTGGGCATATTAAACATTCCAAATACGTAAATCTATAAGATGACACAAACCAAATTAATACAAATTATATGTAAGATTCATAAACAGAGTTCACCAACTGAAGATCAAACAACATCAATGTACATCAACCAAAGTTCAAACTAATTAAAGTACACCAATCAAAATTCATCACATACAACACAAATAAGGAAGGATAGAGGATAATATGGAGCCAATCTATAATGGACCTGGCTTCCACAGGCCTCTTGTCCACAAGCCATGGTGATACTGCAGCCATTTCCATTTGCTCTCTGCATTTTTGAGAGTAACATACATCTCTCTTTTTGACTTGTGCTCAAGCAAGAGCGTGCAAAAAAGATGAAATTCACTACCCTCCTCGATATTTGGCAAAGAGAGAACATCCTCCATAATCTCCTTGATGCTACAACCCGGTTTATCCCCAAATGTTGCTCTTAAAGTAGAGGTCCTATTGTCCATACTCTTTTTCAATTCTCTAACTTGTTCAGATAACAACCCTGCACCTATTAGCTGCTTGTTTTCTTTACTAACTTTCTTGTTTTGCTTTGTTTGGGAGCTACACACATCAATCCTCTTTTGTTTCTTCCCACTGCCTTGGGTGACATCGCCCCCAACTTCTTCAGACACCACAGTTTTAGATGCTGCTTGGATGGATGAAGTCCCCAACACAGTCTCACTCTGCATTAACTTATTTAAACTGTCCTCAAAATCCTCCTCTGAATCGCCACTCCCCTCCATACGAACAACATTATTAAATTTTGTCTCATGGGTATGGCTCGGCAAAACACCACAAGAAGGTGCATATGCATATTTTCCTGTAGCCTTGGTGTCCATGAATAAGGTTTCATATTTGGAGAAAAGCTCTTGCCCGATACCTTTCTCACGTAATTTCCCCATACTTGAATTTTCCTAAAATATTAAACACAATATCCATAAATTATTGACAACACTTAACACAAGTCAATATATACTTAATAATAGTTCATGAACTTACCTTAATTTTTTCGTTCCACCACTCATCGGATGCAACAATTGTGCCTTTAATAGGATCCCATTCCAATCCCGTTTCCTTTCCCATCAATTCTTTCCATAATTTCCATTGTTGCTGCATCCAATCCCATTTGTGTTTTAATTGTGTCTTTGTAAATTGCACACCAGCAGTCTCCATTTCATTTTGTAACCAGGACCAGCCATTCTCACCCCATCCACCCCCAGATCTTTTACCAATGGCTGTGCCTTGGAGACATATATCAATAAACAAATTGAACTGTTTAGTAGTCCAAATAACCCTTGAAGTACACTTACTTCTCTCTGACCAATTCTTGCGACCCATCTACGATGATATAAAAAACTCATTTTATCATATGAACAATGATAGGCAGTCAAGCAAAAACAACAATAGAACTTCAAGATCACATTCACAAATCACAAGAAAACCTTTCTCAAACACTGAAATAAGCTAAAAATTAAACAAATTAAGAAAGCAGCTGAAACAGAGAGAGCATACGCATGTTGCAAGATTAAGCATCTCAAACGTGCAACCTATAAAGAAAGAATCATGATTTACAAGTTTCAGCTCAAAACATTTTGCTTCACAAAAACATTCTGTTACTTCCAGTAAAAGAAACAAAATTGAATCACTGAAAAATCATTTCAGATGTTTCAAAAAACAACATCAAATTCACCACAAACATTATTGTTTTAATAATTTATTTATAGCCATGGTTTAGTATAGCAAATAAAAATTAATGGAAAAGCATAATAAATATGGTCAAAAAAATACAGCCAGCCAAATCAACAACCCAAAAGTTGGTTGCCGCAAATCTATGGTTCACATTCTACAAAATTTTCATATATGTAACATCAAGAGGACAACTTCCAACTATCATCCTTGGGCACAGATTTGTAAACCATTACTTAAAAGTTTACTCACTCAAAACAAGCAATGAGAATATGATAACTACCAAGAAGAAGAACACAACTAATAAATTTGTTACAAAAATTGAAGGAGAATTTTTGCTAAGGCAACTAAGAATCACCAATTATTGCTTGACATATAACCAAACAGTCAATGATGCATGATTCAAAGTCAAGTCAGAAAAAGAAAAAAAGAAATAAGGAAAGAAAAAGAATGACACACAATAGAAGCCAGAAGCCAATAAAAGATCATAAATCCACCAATCTTTAAAGTCATAAGAATATGAGCCTTTTCAACAATCAAGCCCATTGTATGTCTCTATTTTACAAACATGATATAGTTTGCATTCTTTAATGTGCTTAGAAGATGCCTAATTTGTACCCATCCTTTGAGTAGGTCCCATAAATATTGGAGCATTTGGCATGTGTTCCCTCCCTCAGAGCACAATACATGTGCAACATTCAAAGTCGAAAAGCCATAATTCTATTTCAGGTAAAGTTCATCTCAAAGAAAACCTTTGCAAAATTACTTGGACATATTAAGATTTTCAAGGACAAGCTTCATTTTCTATGGAATACCTTAGAATATTAACAAGAAATAAAAGAAAAAAAAGAAAACTAACAAACATGTCAGATCACCCTTAGAACATTTAAGCATCTGTTCCCAATAATATTAAACTATCTACACTTAGTAATGAGTTTATTGATAGTCACATCATGTCTAATCCTGAAAGGAGAATTCTCTTTAGGGAAAAAAAGAGAGAGACAAAATACAATTAAAAACTCAAGAACAGAATGCGGTTACAAACTCAAGATTCAAAAGAGAAAAAAAGACCTAGTATGATTATGTCTCAATAGAATGGAATCTATAGATGAAGTATATCTTTCAATTTGTGGCAAGCAAAAGACTTCTCACCTTAATGATTAGGGAAAGAAAGATGAAGGAATAAGCAACAGGCTGAAAATCACTAGTGGATAAAACAATAAATAATTCTCCTTTTGATCTGATGTTAAGCAAGGATAAGGTTCTGTTTTGAAATGGAAGAAGATACAGTTTACAGTAACTAATATGAAGATATAAGCACAAAGGAGCAGAGCTTGCAACAAACAAAATCATAGTATGAGTTAAGAAATCCACACATGTGAAACAATTATTGCCAACTGATTTTTTTAACATAGCTTCCAATCATCTTTATGATTGTTATAAAGGGGTGAATGAAAGAGAAAAATAGCCTTTAGTTGCAAACTAAACTTTACAAATTGGTAGGTCATTTGGCAATGCAAGAATTACAAGGTCATGTACAATAAGTCAGACTTGGTTCAAGGATATCAATCTTTTTTTTTTTTTACTTCTTTACATTGTAACCAATCAAGCCATAAAAATTTCTCGATAACAGAAAATCACCTATCTAATAAAGTTTTCTACCTTCAATAATAAGGACTCAGATCGAGTTTCAAAATATTTTTCAAGAAATGCAGGGAAGGTCAATGTGATCCAATTCCTAAAAGCAAAAAACAGAAGTAAACCAGTAGATGTGCACCTGTAGAATGTCATGCCATTGTAACATTGAGAAGAAAAAACTAACAGGCTAAGTATCAGCTACAAAAAGACTATCATAAGACTCATTCTTGAGTTGTGGTAGCATAAGCTTGCAATCAATTTGTTAGTGAGTCCAAAACTCTGACAGAGATGACATCTTCAAAGTATCAAATCTGTAAAGATATATACCATATATTATGGGACTGCCAGTAATAATAGGTTCAGATGATTGCCCAACCCCACTTCAGCCTACCATGTGACAGAAGACTACTCTTACGTACATAAATCAGGATGGTTTCCATGTTACCATGGTAACTAACTTAGATGTATGCTACGTCAAAACATATGGTAAGCCATCCAAGTTATTGGATCTATGATAGCCCAGATAAAGACAGCAACTGAGAGAAAATAGAGTATCACCCCAAGACAGCAAACAGAAAGAGTGCAAACATGCAAAATGACATATATATACACACTTATATTGCACACATGCATCCAAAAATCCACACTTAAACATGAGTCTCTGCGTATTAGACACGGATGGGCACATGCATACAGGTGCACACACAGGTGTGTGTGTGTGTGTGTGTATCAGTGGCAAAGTGTTAACATATAGGCACCTTATCACACAGTAAGCAATGAAGAACATGAGTTCGTTGGCTTCTTAGATAAACTTTATCAAATCTTAAATCAGTAAAAAAAAAATCAAATTTAGCAAAATCAAATAAGATGATGTCAATTTCACATCAACAACTTTATTTTTCAAAAAAATTGGGTACAACCTTACCCCCTCAAAAAAAAAAAGTTCAGGCACAGCATCAATATTCATCTGACATTTTGATTTATTGAAGTTACAATGATGTCCTCATATTATATTTATATCAGAAGGAATCTAGTTTAATCAGCTGCAGTTAAATTAATTAAGAAAATAACCAAGAATGATACAGCAAAAGACGGATCGATATATGAATATTGTTGTAAAATAGCACACAGCTGCAGCACAGAAAAGAAAGGATTTGATTGCTGAAGAAAAGCCAGAAAAAAGAAAAAGAAAAAGAAAAAGAAAAAATTTACCTAGGCCTTTGATATGGTTTCTTCTTTTGTTCCTTTATTCCTTCTCACATGAGATCTGATTAAATCCAGAGATATATATTTATCCTCCTGAGTTAACCTCTCCACATAAGTCACTAAATTCTTTGCTTCTTATCTCTCCAAAGGATGAAGCTCACAAATTTATGAAGTAAATATCAAATCACAGCCTGTAGGAGAGATAAAAAAGAGAATAATAACCAAAAAGCTGAATATCTATCAAATACCAGAAAGTCAAATTTCAGCCATGAGAAAAAACCAAATCATAAACAAAATAGCAATTAGAAATTGTAATTTTTAGAAAAAATAAACAAGAAATCAACGAGATCTATCAAAGAAATGGATCAAATCAGTGAGGAAGAGCAATGGCAAGTCGTGCAAGACCACTGCTCCCTGCCCAATCTTTTCTTTAAAAGGCCCCAAGCTTGGCACTTGATCCTGCACCAGTGCTCGAGCTCGCTCGGATGACTGGAGCACACAAAACCCTAGAAGAGAAGAACCCAAGAAACTGATGAGAAAGGATTTGAAGAATTCAAAAGCAGGAAAGAAAGGTGAAAAAGAAACAAAAATGGATAGAATTGGTTTCATTGTTAGGGATAATTTTGTCCTCACATTTTTTTTAATCTTTTACCGTAGGAATCAATGTTTTAAAAACCGAATCAGCCTTGAACCGGAAAAGAGTTAGTTTCAAGGGTCAAAGGTTCAATTAGGGTCAAACCAGAGGTTGAATCATGATGACGAAATAAATAATTAATTAATTTAAAAATATTTTAAAAAATAAGAAAATTATTTTAAAATTATCTAAAATAACTAAAGAAATCATAAAAATATTAAAATTAACTCCTATTAATAAATTCACAAATTAAAACATCATGACTCCATCATAATAGGATACCTCATATTATTAAGCAGACTTAAATATCATGAATCTCAATCTTATAGTGACATGAAAAATGACAGCTAAACGAGATCTCCTTGAATTACATAAAAACTGAGACGAATTTCTTATTGGGATACTATCAAATACTTGCTGAGCATAGTATGCAGAATTTAAACAACTTCCATGCATCAACATAGATCTGGATTACTTTACATAAACAACAACTTCCAGAACACTTAAACCATAATGTCCAATCTATGCTGGGTTCTAGAAACCAGCCCATAGATCTGGATTCCAAGACTTAAACCATCTAAGGCAATGATACATGTGCCAGCGACCAGGCAAGTCCAAGAAACCGTACTTTTTCTTCTTTTTTTTTCCGGCATAACATCAAATATGTGATGAGCAGTTTAGTCAGTGTGTAGAACAAACGCTACTCATTCTGGTTTTGACCAAACGTGGAACAACCATCTAATTTCTAGATGGTAAGGGGAAACAGATGCAATCCGTCTTGATGCCCTTCAAATCCTGGCCATCATAAGATGTGGAGATGTAGGGTGGATGGATCCTATCATGGAATGAATCCGTGATGCTAAACTACCACCAGATGTTGGAAAAAAAAAAAAAAAAAAAAAATCCCCCATGAATCCCTTCTCGATTAGTTGAAGGTGGAGGCTCTCGGCATCGTGAGGGTTACAAGAACCTTTTTAAGGGTAAAAAAACAGATATCCGGGGAATCTGAAGCCTACCTGAAAGCCGATGGTCGTTGGTGGTGATGACCGACAAAGACGACCACGCTTGAATGCTGTGAAAACTCCTAAAAATTTCCAGATCTTCTCCCTGTGGCAGCCGGAAGACATGCGAGGGTTTGTGATTTGCGAATGAGAATCGAGGAGCTTAAACAGTCCGGTAATATTAAACCGTGTCTGGTTCAGTAAATAACCCGGCGGTTCACAACGGGTTTAAGCGGGTTTTTTTTTTATGAAACGAGTTTTAATGATTTCCGGAACCGGTCCGCTGGTTAAATCGGTCGACCGGCTTTACCTATATATCTTGGTCCCCCACCGTCGAGACGGAGCTAGCGGGAGCAGACCACATATTATCATCAACGATGAGATTAGAAGATTAGTTGCCATCGAAGCGATTCTCGATTAAGATTGTCTCTATTCCTCAAATTAAATTAATAATAACCTAATTTGAGATTAAAAAAAATTGCTCTATGTTATATATCCATAAGTTCTTTATTAGGGGAGACCTTGTCATAATCATCGGATCGGTTAAACATAATATTTAGAAGTTGTATCTATATAGAAATGGCATCATCATCAACTATTTTTCAAGAGATGAATAAAGCTGCTGATTCTTTAGTAGGTAAGGCTGTAACCATTTCTTACGCTCTTTGTTGGAATGATAAATCATCTAACGATTTGATTCACATCCTTAAAATAGATGCTAGAGGTATATTCGATTCTTGCCAGTTTTGATATCCTAAACATCTTTTTTATCCACACACAAAAAAAAAAAAAAGCTTTACATCTTACCAAACACTAATTTGATTAGTTATTGAGTGCTAACGGTCATCACCTAGTTTCCATTAATAGTATCAAATATGATTGTGCTAGAGTTGAAGGCTCCAATGGCAACTTGACTCGAACCATTTATCTTTAGTGCTTGAGCTTTAAGTGAGCCTAATTCTGCTTTGAGATAGCTTAATTCACGATTGCAAGCAAATTGGATTCCAATCATGAGCATAATGCAAATCTAACTTATATTTAAATTTGATAAAAAAAAATTGAATTCAAATCTAATCTCCTTTTTTTTTTTTTTTTTTTTTCGGATTGCACATATTTATCAAAATTTTTCAGGTAAAATCAGACCAAAAATAATTTAAATATAAATCATAATAAATATATAAATAGATTATGTTAGAATATCACAAATATATTATGCAATAAAATAATATAATGCAAATTATTATTAAAAATTATTTTTACACAAGATTTGATTGGTATTTGTATATAGTTATAATTGACAATAAAAATTAATGACTAACTATATTATGAAAATTAATTCTTTATTTAAGGAGGAATCATAAATTTGATGATCCAAATCCAATCTAGAAGCAAGCTATATTAATTTATACCTAATATCACATGGGAACCATTTGACATTTAACTTGCATTACCTTCAGTCCAAATAAGTCTTCACCATCCTATTAGATCATCAGAATAATTCAAACAATCAAAAACATGTTTCTTTTTTGCCCACTAGAGGACAGTCTGAACTCATTTCTTAAGTCCTCAAATAGTGAAAATCAAAAAAGTACTCAGATAGTGAAAAGGTTTGATATGATCAAAATTTGAACAGGTTAGCCAATAGAGCAAATTCAGTATTCCACCTTGAACAACTCATCATGGTTTGAGAATTTGACTGCAAGTAAATTTGATAGCATTGACACAGCAGCAGCAGCAGCAGCAGCAGCAACATATGAAGCTTTAGATATCTATCCTGTGTCCCAAACTCCAGCACTAATCAACACCAATGGAACAAACAGCCAACCACATACATAACCATCATTTCAGAGTAATCACAGAGCACATAGGAGTCGCAGATGACATTGTTGCAGGTGCTTGGCCATGGTTGCTGGATGCTAATCTATATCCTGGGCATGGAACAACTGTCAGGTGATCAGAAATAAATGGCTTCTTTATCTCTTTTGTTTCTTCTTATTAATAAGAACAAGCTTGCTTGAGAGAGAGAGAGAGAGAGAGGTTGAATTTCACAAGGTTAACACCAAGTGATCAGAAATAAAATTTCTTCTCTTTTTTTTTGTTTCCTTTGAGTCTTACTATTTCTGTAAACTATGCAAGACACTAAATAGGTTTGCCAATATGTTTATATCTTTATATATATATATACATTGTTTTTATCTTAAGAAGATTCTTATTATTACATATTTATGGTACTAATAATTAATAAAATAATACTACTAATTTTAAATTTTTTTAATTTTTACATATAATTTGTAATATATTTATTATATAATTAATTAATAAATTAATATATTTATTATGTCATCATGCCATCATGGGTCAACACGGGTTGACCCATTGACCCAAGATGCGGTCTTCTTTTTTTTTTTTGGTTCGATAAATGGTTTGATTTTTAAAACACTAATATAATAAAGATATAAATAATAATATGCAAAAAAATGACTGTCATTTGAATTATAAATAGTTTTTATAACACATGATGGAAAAGCCTATTATAACTGTCATTATTTCAACCTCGATCGATGTTTGAGACCTAGTACAATTTAGGTCAGTTTAGGCCCTCTCTGCTTAAGGTTGCAAATAGTTTAGATCGATTCATGACCCAACCCAATCCTGACCTGATAAGAGTCATCCAATCGATATTTAAAAATCCATGGGCTGGGTTGGATTTGAAATTTAAACCTGATCTAAATTTCAAGTTGGGTCTAAGACTTGTATGTCTTGATTGAATCCAATTCGGCATCAATTCAGTTCAACTCATAATCATTAATTATATAAACTTTATTTTCTTTCACTTCAATTATTTTTATCAATTTATTAAACAAACTTATATTTAAACTAATTTGTCTTCTTTTTTTAATCTTAACAGCTAGGTGTATCCTAATTTTTTTCACTTAATTATATTTAAATATTTAAATATTCAATATCAATAATTTATAAATTCAAAAATAATTATTTACAATTAAAAGTTTTTAAATAAAAATTAAGTTTAGTTTAATTTTTTTATATATTATTTAAATTTTTTAATAGATTTATATTTTGAATATTAATTGCTATACTTTAGTTATAAAAATAATTAGATGCTTGGTTTGAATGCAAGCATGGTATGTTTCAATCTTATTTCAAAGCTTAATATTTTAAGTTGGATTCGAATTATATTTGGCTCCAAGTAGATTCAAATAATTTATTAAATTTAAATTTTTATTTTTTCATGAATCTAATTGGACCCATCATTAAGTAGAATGAATGAATTTGATTCGGTTCAAAAAACCTCCGGATCTCGCTTCTGCTCTCTCTCTCTCTCTCTCTCTCTCGTTCGTCTCTCGCTGTCTTCTTCTGAGAGAGCGAAAGGTAGTCTAACGACTGGTACATCGTCGTCCGCCGGCGGCGCCTAGGAGCTCTTTGGAAGGGAACGGCAGCGATGGATCCGGACGCGCTGGCGAAGGCGTTCGTAGAGCACTACTATCGGACGTTCGACACGAACCGGGCGGGGCTGGGAAATCTCTACCAGGATGGCTCGATGCTGACATTCGAGGGGGCGAAGACGCAGGGGGCGCAGGCCATCGTCGCCAAGCTCACCAGCCTCCCCTTCCAGCAGTGCCATCACAACGTCTCCACGGTCGACTGCCAGCCCTCCGGCCCCGCTGGCGGCATGCTCGTCTTCGTCAGCGGCTCCCTGCAGCTCGCCGGTGAGCAGCACCCCCTCAAGTTCAGCCAGGTACATACCCTCCCCTCCCCTTTCTCTTTGATCAACGTCGCATCTTTCTTTATCTAGGGATTGTTATCTCGATCCGATCGTCGGTTTGATCTATTTGTTTTAGGTTTGGATGATGGATCTTGGGTTTGGTTCGTTCGCGATCTGATGACCTGGTGCGTAGGATCTAGGGCTTATGTGACCTGATCCAGGGTTTCTTGTACTCGTGATTTTTATTAGTAGAATTATATTATCACTAGTGGTGGTTATCGACATGCGATCTATTTGTTTCTTGAAATTGATTGGTGCTTTAATTTACAAACTTGGTCTGGTGATCTTAGGGGTTTGAGGATGAGGAGGGAAGTCCTGTGATTGTAACTCGAAGGATGTTATCTCTTTTAGCTTTATGATCTGCTGTTGCTTTGGTTTTCCATTATGCATTATGTAAAGTGTTATAGTTAATTACCATTGAATCGATGTAAGAATATCAAGAGTTAATATTGGTTTGGATTTCTCCAACCAATTGAAAAAAGTTCGTTGTAAATAAAGGTATGGATTTCCAAGGGAGAATGCAAAATATCACGATCAGAATAGTTTTGATGATGAATGTTGGGTCTGCTTTGTTATATATTATTTTCAAGCTTAGATAATTGTGCTGTTTCCTAATGAATAGCTCTCTTATGCAAGTTACCTATATGAGTCAAATGATGCTCTTTTTTTCAATTAAATAGATGCAACAAAACACAAATGCAAGGATGCTTCATTACACCCAGGTGACATGTGAGATGGCTTGGATGGTGAAATATATTGGCGTTAGCCTTACTTATAGGCTTTGTTACACGGCTGCTGAATAACTTATTTTTATCCACCTTACACTGAATTAGGAAGGAGAGAAAGGTTACCTGCATTCATAAAAAAATGCTTTACTTGAAGGCTTGTTGTTTACACTTAAGATTCTATAATATGGTGCAAATGATTTATAGCATGTCATATGAGAAGTTAGTCTAATATGATGTAGTGTATGTGATGTGAAATCCAAAATTCCGCTGTATCTCTATCAAACTTGAATTTTGTTAGGTTAGATAATCTTCTCTATGCTGTCCTTGGCATTGGTAAATGTGAGGAAAGTTCTACTGGCATACCAAAAGGATGTAAATTTTGGTAATTGATGAAATTCTTTGTTATTGATAAATTTTTAATCTTATGCTCCTGGAGTATTGGATATATAACAATTAATGAAAGGTTTATCTATGGGGTTAGCCCTTGGGTTAATATTCACATATATAGCATGGCCTAGGTGGGTGGAAATAGTGTATAAGATAAGGCTGGCTTGTTGATTGAGATGTGCAACAGGGAAGCTTTTAGAGAGACTTTGGGTCTTGTAGACATTAGGGACTATAAGATGGATGAAGTAGCTTAAGGTTTAACGTGTAATGGTGTTTTATTTATGCAGAATGAGTCATATCAGGTGTTTGATTGAATAGGAAACATGACATGGTGAGGAAGAATGGGGTTGTAAGAGAATGAATGCTTAGGGCTGTGTCCAAGAGTGTAAGATAGTGCAGGATATTGTCTAATTGGCAATGAGATGGAGCCTTCTGGATCTTTGGGCTGCTTTTGTAGGAAATAGGATTTGTATGAAATCATATTTGTTATAGCTCCAAATTGTGAAAAGAAACAAGGAAAGGGAAATAGGATAGGGAAGGGAGAGTATGACAACAATGGATGGGCGGGGACATATAACAAGAAAAGGAGGGCAGGAATAAGGAGATGTGAAGTCTATCCATAACAGGCATGGCATTGTTTGTTATCAAAATTCCAATTAAACTCCTTAAGAAGCCAAAGAATGGTACAACATTTTCCATGAACTGCACAGTCATGCCTTTTCAGAACTTACCCCAAATAGTGGACGTTAATGAGGTAGAAAGCAATTGACATGTGTGGGTTGCTCTTATTCTCCATCTTTTGTAACTACATTGAAGAAGAAAGGAAAGAAAGAGAAGTCTGGCAGGTGGCTTCTAGCTTGAAGTAGAAGAAAGAAATGGATGAAGTAGGTAGTTATCATTTGAAAGAGGAAAGAAAAAGCTGCCAAGTGAGGACTAGAGAAGATTGTTATATTGAAGATGAAGAAGAAGAAAGTGAACGGATGGGGTTGTTTGTGTTCAAAGTCTCAGAGACATGTGTAATTTTCTTTACATTTCTTTTCATGTTTCCCTTTCTTTCTTTCCCCCTGGGACAGCTACTTCATATGGTCTTCTCCATTTTCATCTATCGACAATGCTTGCAAGATGTTTCTTGTTTGAGAGTTATCTTAAACATGCTGAACACCTCTATGTGATGTCATTATTCTTGAACTATTTAACTCTTATTCTTTACTTTTCTTTTGCTTTTGTCAACAAGATTCGTCAAGCTGTAAGATGAAAGCTGTGTTATCGTATTTGTGTCATAAAAATATAGTATAAAATAAAAATAAAAATAAAAATAAAAAATAAGAGAAGGGAATGATGATAAAAGAACTTTCATTTGCCATTAGAATTTTATGGTTAGATTTAAAAAGTGTTGATATGAGATCCTATTTTCATCATGTCTGAATAGTTTGATGTTTTGAAGGCCGGACAAAATTGGATAATCGTAGCTGTAAAAGCTCAACTACAATTAGATGAGAGATACAATAGATGAATTACAATTTGATCATGGCTCATTTTTCTCTTCAAGTTTTCCCATTTCCCACTTATCTTGATACCTATCAAGAATCTTCATAAATTGGGCTATCTTTACAGCATGTTCCTTTAAAGTAAAAGTCCTTGCTAATTTTGGTATCCATCTTTTCTTTTTTATCTTATTTAAACTGCTTCATTATATGTGTGTGTAAACTAGGATCTTATTGAATGGATCTCTATTTAAACCTTTTTGTCAATAATCTAAGCCATTGGACATGATTTGCTATCTTTGAACTGCTTACATATGCATATGACTCGTAGTTCCTTAACCTATGCATGAAGTGGTCAAAAAATATGCATTGTTTCATATTATTTAAATTATCCAATTTTTGACCATTTATTACATAGGATAGGGGACTCCAAGTCGTATGATTTTTCGCTTACAAGCAGTTTTTATGCAGTAGATCACATCCAATAGCTTGGATCCTCAATGTTGGACCATCATCGTCCCATCATGTCCTGATCGGATTCGAGTGGAAATCTACTCGACTGGATCCTAGTCTATCTGTGTGTGTCTCCAATCATGACCTAACCTGATCCAAGCGGAGATCCACTCAACCTGGTCCTACTCTACCTCTATCTTTGCGTGCATGCATGCATTCGCACGCGCTTGTGTGATGTTTCTTGTTATGGGCTCACCTTGCGGAGGCAAACCATGTGTTTTCCAAAAAATGGCACCAGTGGATATTATTGCAGTAAATGCTTAAAAAACAAACCACATGCTTTGCTAAAGTTTGCCACAGCCTGCCATTTTTCTTTGTCCCCTTGTTTTTTAGTTACATCTCTTGTTTCTTGGCTTGGTTTTCTGAGATACGGTAATAAAAGAAAGAACTAATATTTGCTTTGATACTGATTGAAGTGATCCAGATGTGCTAGACCCCCTTTCTCAGCCCAGTTATATAACTGTACCCTTCTATTGTAAAAAGATATCTAGAACCTCCCTTTCAGTGAATGGGGATAAATTAGTCCTTGCCATACCAATGAATCGCTTGTTTCTGGTGAACACTAGATGGCAGGTTAGTGCTACACCAGTTCAAGCATCCAGTTTGGGAGTTGCTGGAACAGGCTATGTGATATCAAAAGTAGTCTCATTCCTTTGAACTTTCAAATTAATAATAATGGATCTGGAACTTATTGTCAATTATTGTCAATTCTGATTTTGTTAATTGTATTGATGCCAGATAAAATAATGCTATTCGCTTGTTGAACTTGCCTCATGCATTTTGCAACATTTCAAGATACAATAATTTAGTTGTTGTGCTTATCTATATGGTCATGACAACTAATCAGAGGCCATGCTGGGTTTCTCTCTTCCATAGATGTTTCATTTGATGCCGACACCTCAGGGAAGCTTCTATGTGCTGAATGACATATTCCGGCTGAACTATGCATGAGGAGTCTCAAAGCAGCTGGTTGTGGTGGGAATGCGAGGACAAAAGTGTTTTGTGTTATGGGTTCTCTATGGAACGAGGATCGTTGTTTTCTTATTTGGCTGTTTATTTCCCTTTCTGGTTGAATGGATGGTGTGACAAAGGAATGTTAAAACCTGTTATAGATCTACAGAAATGAAACTGTGTTCATTTCTATATATCATTTCCTCCTGTTTGAGGGGGACATGTTTTGTTGCTTTTATCAGTAGTTAGTCATGAAATGCCAGGAGATAAAACTGTTTTGTTTTTTGTTTCTCTATGGAATGAGGATTGTTTTTTATTTGGCTTTTTATTTCCTTTCTGGTTGAATGGATGTTTTGAAAAATGAACGTTAAAACCTGACATGGAGTTACAAAAATGAAATCGTGATCATTTCTATTTATCATTTTCTCGCATAAGCCATTAGCTTAAAGACCACCTTGAGGGGTTACCATTCAGACCATGAAGTAGAACTACAGCTGTGTTATGGATGTTCCATGCTGCAATAGTGGACTGAAATAGAGTTTAAAACTGCTGCATAGAGCAAAATAATAATTTTCAGAACCTTGTCACCCCTCCCAAAGGAGCCCACAAGTGTGACTCAAATCTGAAGGAGGATTTGCAGAAAGGGTCGGTTGAGTCAAATGATGCATGGATAACTAATTCAAGTTCTGATGGACCTGATAATTTGAACTGACATTACTGCTATAGATGGTCATGGACGAATACAGCTGTAGTTCTTTATATATCCTACCCAGTGTATGATGTATAATAACGCATTTAGCCACTAAGGATGCGGAGTTAGGCATTGATTAGTGTCTTACTCATCAAGTTGTCAGTGTCATGGCTAGAGCAGATCAATGAATTCTCACAGCCTAATTGTGTGACTTGAAGTATTGACTACTGTTCTCTAAGCATTGTAAGCTATTGTAGCATTAATGGGTGATGATGATTGTGTTTATGAATCTATGGCATTGTAACCTGCTCTAGGTGTCACCGTGGTGTCTTTAGATGAATTTAATTAAAGGAATTATACTGAATTGACCAAATGGCAGCACAAGGTATTCTTTTTTAAAGCAAAAGGTTCCACCTTATTACAGGTCTTGAAGCAAGTAATCTATACATTTTCATTCAAATTGCATTTGTCATCTTTGATGTGCATTTCAATCCCAATACACAAAAGGGTAAGTACTCTCAACATAACAGTAACTCTTCATGCTTTTCTAGTTTTCTATCTGTCTAGAATTATGGCCCTTTGATGATACAGTGAAATCAGGAAATCTTTCTTACCGAACAATGTATTAACAGTTGTTAAATAACAAAGGAAAATTTTGACTAACCATGCTTTTCTTCACATAAGAGAAAATATCACTTCTGAATGCATGACTAATTTGGCTGATATATAACCAGTAGTACCTTCAAGGGTTAGATGCACAATGAAAAGGATGGTAGCTTTGAGAACGAAATGGTATGTTGATCAGAGGGTGGGGCACTAGGGATGCATGAAAAGCTCAAGGGATCTTCCAAGGATCATAGGATTAAGGGTCCTATTTTTAACTTATAATTCAGAGATTATAACTACTAATGCTAAGCCCTAGCTTTGCAACTCATTCTAGGATTACCAAGAGCTACCAGTCCAAGGTAGGACTGGTACAAGCTGGATGATTGATTGAGCCTCTGGCCATAGCTATTGGATAGATTCATTAACTAGCAGAAATATTAATTGTTTGTGTTATTAATTAATGTTGAGTATTGGGTAAATGGGTCTTGATTGTCAAGAAATCTATGCATAAAGTTTTAAAGAGCTGCATCAGTGATATGTCAAATTTTAGAGGTCACTGAGCTTTGGTTCTACTTTGATCCTTAGGTCCACTCATAACCCATGGAACGAGATCTGAATGATTTGTGGATAAATTCCAAATTTTGCCGCCCCACAGAAGAAAAGGCCAAATGGTATGTGTCATGATGTGGTAGGTTCACATTGGTTTAGTTTCATTAATTCATTTTATCGATGCATGAGCAACATATCTAGATAGAATGAAGTCTTCCATTATCAGGAAATTATAACTCATTTGCCATATATTAGCATCATTCACACATTAGTATTGGACCTATGTGGAATTATCTTTATCTTATCCTAATCCATCTTTCTTCTACATGGTAATAATTAAGATTTGCCATTTCAATACTGGACTAATATCACATTGGTATAATATCGGTACATTCGGTATACAAGTCAGTTCGATGTACTGAGACTCGATATGCACCTTGTAACAAGTACTCGGTATGAGCAATATGCGTCAGTATGATATATAATGACAATAGTATTCATATAGATTAGGAAGTGTGTAAATGCCTTGACATTTCATGTTATGCAAGTTTACGAAGTCTGGGCCAAGTTAATTGAGGATGAATTTAGCCTTGAAGAAAGATTGTGGCAACAGGAAATAAGAAGTCACACAAATTCAAATCACAAAAGGGGCTGGACCAGCAAGACAAGTTCATACTCAAAGGAATTTCCTTTCACCAGGGAAAAATTACAACTCATGGTCACCCCCAGGATTATGGAACAATTAGTAGTAGTCTAAGGAATGGAGTTGCAAATCTGAACAATCACATCCAGTTAATTAGAATCTAGCTTAGAAGATGATTTTTGCTGAAGCCAGGGTGTTGAGAGCTAAAATTAATGGTTTAAGCCAAGGATCCATTCTAGCAGTATGACACCAATAATATCAGCAAAACCTTAATACCAAACTAGTTAAAAAGGAACCATTATAACACAACAAGCAATTAGTTGCTAGCAGGATAATCCAACCTGCAAGGAAGACTAAAAGGAGTAGACAACTAAATTTTTGCAAGTCGTGTATCAATGATAAGGCTGCCTTCATCCTTGACCCTGACAAGAGACACCAGCCACAGGACTGACACAAATTAAACCCAAGAACTAGCTATGTATGTTGAGGGAGGAAATCAACCTGTAGAACAACTTGCAAGGAACGCCATAGTGGTAACGTGGAAATCCTGTACACCTATGACTTCCATAGGGTCTATATTGAACTGTATGAGGATAAAAACTGGTGCATTATGCATTATATCATGGGGCATGACACTGGTGCATTATGCATTATATCATGGGGCATGACCATGGTTGAGCTATGTGGTCATAGTAGAAAATGAAAGGAGTATGGTGTATGTTTTGCATATGGCTATAATAATAAAACTACTTAACACGTAATAAGCCATAGTCCAGCCAAGCCATGATGGTCAACTTATTTGTCCAAATGGTTGCTATCAGTAGTTGCTTCTCTGTTAGAACTTCTTGTACTTGATGTCAGCTCTTTTCTGGTCGGTAAGCTGTGAAACCAACCATGTGCAGAATGAAATGCCATTACCATCTGTTTGGATTCATCAGATTTACCGCATAAACTAATTAATATTTTTAAAATAATATGAATAAATCAAAGACTTCATATGTTTATTACTCAGCATCACTTCTTGGAAGCAGTTTGAAGATGAAATACAATAAAAATCTCTCATATGGTATGTTCAAATGAATGTCTAATAACATAAGAAGCACGCTTACAGGAACATATTGGATGTGACGTTCCCACAGAATTCATTCCTCATAGTTGTTTAAATTCAACAGAATATTGTTGTTTAAAGTTAGGATTGTAGATCAGTTTGTGGGAGCTCTGGAACACCTTCAGTCTGTGGCTTCCTGACCTGGCCCTTGAAAGATCCTTTAATCATATCCCAACCAGCTCTTAGTGGATGACTAAATTTCTCCTTAAAGAGTGAGCAAGAAAGAGGCTTGATTAAACTGCCAATAGGCAGTGATGATGATTATGACAGAAAGCAGGCATTAAGTAATAAAATTTTGCCTCCTTGCCCTCCTAAGCTCCCTCATTACCTCATCCATCCCCACCTCCTTGATACTACAATCTTTTTTCTTTGCTGACCCTGAGCTCTAGAATATCATGATCTTAAAAAACACATAATGGACAATAACAAAATACTTAATTCGAAAAAAAAAAAAAAAAAACTCTTTACTGTTCTCAAAGACATAAGAAGTTTTAGACAAAGTCCAACTGGATTATTTATTTTTCTGATTCAAGGAAATGAAACTTTGATTCAAATTACTCCTGTTGGAATAGCTGAAGCAGGCAACTCTTCATTCGTTTTAGATTGATCCATTGAATATAGGGACGTGCAGACTAGAATTCCAGATGGGTAAACAGTACAATTCATATAACGTGATACAAGTTCTGATTAGGCTGATTGATACCCTTTGAGATAAGTGAGGCAATTTTTGTTTATTTGCTGCTGAGACATTGAAGATTAAATACAGGATTTTATTTTATTTTAATTTTCACTATAGTTCTAATAGTTTAATAAACGCATTCGATGCAATCGTATTAGGAGGTTGATTCGTGTGAAACGAACCCAGGTTTTTTCTAACGGCATTAATTGGCACCCAAGGTTGATTCAATTAATTGATCCTCTTGCAGATAACAATGGAGGAGTTCTCAGACTAAACTCCAGGAAAGTAATACAAGATTATCAGATTAGAATATTTCTTTTAATCCTTTTTCTTTTTTTTTTTGAAAAAAAAAAATTTTATCTGTCAGAGTAGGAATCCATTCCTCTTGGCAAAAGAACAGGCGCAAGATATCACTTCAAGCAGCTGTCAATGGTGGTCCCTCTCTTCATACCTCAGAATATATTAAAAAAAAAAAAAATCACAACTGTGGCAACAAACAACTTGGCGAGTCCATAACAAAACAAAATATGCTAAGACTTGCTTATTCACCATGTGGAGCTATTTGGATTGCTAGCTCAACTTATGGATGGAAGATGTATAACACCCTCTTCGAATAAGCATTGGAAGAAAGGCGGGGGTGTCTTTTTCTTGCTAGGAAATGTTTGGAATCCACAAATCCCTCAATTTTAGAAAACCAAATCGATCAGGAGATTTTGGAAGTTCTGCTTTAGCCGTCTTAACCAGTCCTGAAGTTGATCCTCAAAACATTTTTTTTTTTTTAGTTGACGACAACTCTGAATCATTGGTTATCTAGAGAATAAGGAATCCGGGTATATAAAGAGGCCAAAAAAAAGAGGAGTAATAGACGTCAATTAGTCACACAAAAACTTCCTTTATCTCATGTACATATTTAAAAAGACCATAGACAGAGGATTGGGGTAGTTCTGAGTTGTGATGGTAAAGATCGGTTCGACAAATTCCTCTGCCTCTAGCGCATGTGCCCACTTGGGGCTGTCCAAATCTGATGGCCAGGTGATGTCTCAAATTGTTGCACCCCTTCATCATCAAAAGTTAAAATTTCAACCTCTCACCCACATGAAATTCCAGTGAAACATTTAGGCCCAGGAACGAGCCATCGCCATCAGGATTGATTCAAGAGTCATAAGCAAGCACCAAAAATTAGCGGCGTTTATGGCTTGGGAGGTGATGGCTGGAAAACCTCAAAGGTCGGGGGAATCATTTGTTTATTTTAGTAGTATGGAATTTTTTTAATTATTCCCAACTACTTAAAACTTACGAATAGATAAAGAGATATATAATAATTATATATATACAGGGGCTGATTTGAACGCCATCAAATATCCATGTTCTCAAACACCGACGGCCAGAGAATTGAATTATTCTCATGATATAAGACAGTAACAATGGATGTCCACTTGATCCATGAGCTGTTCATCCTTTCAAAAAATAGCTCTCGCCCAATATTTCTTCCGAGATTCTACGATGATTTAGTATACTCACCCATTTGGATGGATGCTTGAATTGGTCGTTGGGACTCATCATTCCCCCTTCTATTAGGGCGAAGGGCAGGCACGTACTGAACTGCTGCTTCTTTTAAACCCCCTGCTTACTGTTTTTTGTGTCTAGATGGGTGGTCTCAGGGATCGATTCCACTCACGAGACTGATCTCTTTAGGTAAGCCATCACACCGAGCCCAGCAACGAGCGCAGCTCCTGCTGCAACTGCACTGTATGCCGATGCCCATGCGTCCATGTTGGCATATTCCATACTTCCTGATCCTCCTTGCTTCTTTCGGACTCCTTTGCCCGTGTAGTCTAAATGCAACCTTAAACCCTGCAAAAATAAGGGAGGAAGGGAGAAAAAAAAAAAAAGAAGAAGCGCACTTGGTTAATCCAGGGCAAATTAAGTAATGAGTAAAACAGATGGCACCAAAAATCTTTCTGATCCTCTATTCCCAAGAGGATTTCACTGTCATTCAAGTAGCTGACAGTGGCTGAAAACAGTTTTTCATCCCAAAAGAAAGGTTGAAAGCCATATTTTATGACAGCCAGTCTTGGTTGCAATGGTAGTGGTGTTCACAATATTATCTTGGGTAAGGCTATGATACCTTCCAACCAGCAAGTCTAGCATGGTCCACAGCTGCAGCAAGGTCGCTGTCTGATGCAAGTATGACTTTGTCGTGATCCTCGTCTTCGTACTGTAGAACATTATGTAAAGGAATCACGTTAAAGAACCTCTTTCAGGTAACAGGACTACCATCAAATATCTTAATAAAGGCATTTCTAAGATACCAGAATTTGTGGCAAATTATTCCTGTCGATGTCATTGCCCACTCTTTGAAGGATGGAAGTGATAAGGTATGTAAAACTTCGTGTGTCTGAAATGAAGACCAGTAACATGACTGTCTAATAAGACAGGAGTATGGTAGAGATTGATGATTATACTCTAAATGACAATGAGAGTATGGATTGTACCACAATTAAATCTATGCATCCTGCCCTTTTTATCCTCGAGCTTAAATGCAAATGTAGCAGGTAGGTTTGAAGAAGCACAAGGAGACCCCATTCCGTCTGTTATGTCAGACGCAATTTTGATTGAATTTTCACTGGAACACAATCACATGACTGTGAGTTAGATGTGCTAATTAGGATTGAAGGGTCTCATGATGCAAATTAAAGCATGAAACCTCCGTGCACCGTCATCATCATCTGAAGGCCCTAAGGCCATGGCAGAATCCCAGAACTTTTGCATCATGGAAATTGTTGCCTCACTTGCCGCTCCCCCAGTGCTTTCAACCTTGATTGATGAAAGACAGAGATCCAGTTTACAATCCATCAATAATGCACAGGAAAAAAGATCACAAAGCTGAATATGTAAGTTAAATAGGAAAACCTTAACTACATATGCTTGTAATAAAGTACAACGTATGACATTCTTATTGTAAAAGGTTGCAATTAGACTTCAAATCCATAGGATAAATCAGATAATTCCAGACATACAGCTTCTCTTCCAAAAGCAAATGAAATGTGACAGTTATGCACCTGTGTGAGATTTGTGTGATAATTAGAATTGCTATATGACGGAGAACAAGATATAACCAAATACATAGTTTAATTTCTGAGACCAGAACTCAAAGTGATCTTAAGAAGAGGAGCCTGAAGGTTGAAGTACTGAGGTCACTTCTTGACCTAGATGGTGACCTTTGGACCCAGCTAGTGTGTGCCTGAAGTTCAAGCATGTGACATTAGACATGCCAATATTGTCATATAAATATACATTAGACATGCCAATATTGTCATATAAATATATTACGTATTGTACAAGGAAAGAGTTGAACTAAATATAGACAAAATATAACAAAACCTTCATCGTAAATATTGATTATCATTAAATAATTCAATACCATAATGCAAAACCTCATATAAGATACTAAATAATTATTATAGGTGTTAGCCAATATAATCCATTACCAAGGCCAATTGATCTTACAAATTATAAAAGATGGCTCTAATGATTCTTTCCATTTGCTTCCATAGAGGGTTACATCGTCCATTTCAGCTACATTGTGTCTATTCATTTTTCCTGATGCCACATGATCTTTGTCATGCATGCCTGCATCGACTCACTTCTCCATCTGATGCCCCTAGCCAGGTCAATTTCAATGCTTTCACCAATTCACTCAATTCAAATAATATCCTTTTAGTTTTACAATTTCCACCTTAATGCATGCGCTTGGACACTCATTATTGCTGATCTTATTCCATAGAATATTGCAGGCATCATTGCTGTTTTATGTTGGGTCCTGAAGGTGCATAACAATAACAAGACATCTCAAAGAAGCCCTTACCCTTTGACTACCATTAGAAATATATTCATCTTTCTCATCAGTTTTTTTTTTTTTTTGGTCCGGGGGGTGGGGGGGTGGGCGTGTGGATATTTGATGTTAGCGCATCTCTTTGCAGTCATGTTTGAAAAGCTCTTGATTTTCCCCACTTAAATATCATTCTATAAATTTATGCCTTATGCTCCATATATCCAACTAAGCATTCATTCTTATTTTCATTTCATTTCACAATTACCACAATATAATATGCATTTAACATAACCACGGCACTGCTCATAAGTGATCTCTTTTCTTTTTTTTTTTGCCCTTCCTTTTTATATATGTATACAGCTAGACTTGGATACATTCGTCTATAGATAAACCGAAATCTAATCACCTTCCCTACCGTTAAATCTACACGTATCTTGAAGTCAAAAAAGTCATCCTTAACCATGATTATGTGCTTAAAAAAAATTCTGATGAAATAAATAAAAAATTGTAAAAAATAAACAAAACAGGATGGAAGTAAATACTAACTGTTTTGAGAGTGATGGTAAACACTTGTCTCACACAATAAACACCATGTCCAAAATAAACAATAGTCTGAACCAATAAGCATCTAGTTTGGATAGTAAACAAAATTGCTGTAAGAATAAATAGAAACAATTGAACTGAAAATGTTGTATTTTGTACATTCCGAGGTATAAGACACGTGAAGGCTGGACACACACGGCGCTCAAGCATTGGCTACACATTATGTACGTTTCCATAAATGTGCATCATTTTTTACAACGCACTTCATATAAAGTAGTTTCTATTTATTTCTCAGCATTTTTGTTTATTACCTAAACTAAATATTTATTAGTTTTGGCTAGCTATTTATTTTGGACATGTTGGTGTTTATTTCATAGGATAAGTGTTTATTTTCGTCCTCGAAATAACTAGTGTTTACTTCCATCATATTTATATTTGTTATTTCCTATTTCTATTTAATTTTCACACGTTTCTATTTATTTCATCATTTAAAAAAAAAAGAAAATGAAGGTTAACAAGTGGCTTTTTAACTTTGAGATTCATGCGGATGTAATAATAGGGAAAGTGACCAGATTTGCGCTCGGCTATATGCAAGTGTAGCCAAGTTCAACCATATATATATATATATATATATATATATATATATATAGAGAGAGAGAGAGAGAGAGAGAGAGAGCTATATAAATAAGAAGAGTAAAGAGATAACCTCAAGAATGGGCTTACTATAACAAGAGACTGAATTGTCTTCAATTGTCCTAAAAAAAAAAAAGAGGAAGAAAGAAAGAAAGAAAGAAAAACATAAAATGGAACTTCTCTCAAAAATGTGCTTCAGACAATTTCTCCTACTCCATTGACGTATTTGATGGCCTTAACGTAAACCTTTGTTAGATATTTTTTCCTTCACACCCATTAAATAACTTCTTGCAGAGCTCTATGGTTTCCCTAACTTCACTAAAACCATGCTATTTTCTTTTCTTGTACTTATCAATTATTTAAGCACAGAAACAACCTCTATATTTGCATCGTTGGAATAAAGATAAGCGAATTTGTTAGCAAGGCTATTTGATGGAAACCAACACAATTTGGTTGAAATGAAGCAGTTTCAGAAGGAACCTACTCATAGAAAATCTAGTTTGGAATCTTGATCACCTTTCGGTTTCAGTTGAAGTTGATCGGTTCAGCTTGATGAATAGATCAGATTTTAGTACCACCTTTGGAACTTTTTTTTCTTTCTTCCTTTTGTTTTTGTTTTTGTTAGTTATGATAGATCTAGGTCTAGAAGCTTGCTATTGAGAATTTTGATAATGTTTGTAAATCACTGAATATGGGATTCAAACGAAGAAAGCCTATATAGATAGAACTTAAGGAACTACCTTTTTGCATGCTAAAAAAATAAAATTTAACTTATTTTTCCTTGAAATATTTTTAAAATATGTGAATTTCTTGCACATTTCAAGGTGGATTGCCTTAAGATCAATTCCACACCAATATATCACACAAGCCTGTCACTTTATATGCATTTGGTGGCAATAAATTGTGTCAATTTTTGATGCATGGCATAGAATACTCTCATTAAATAATTAATTGGTCTTTTTAATTTTTCTTTTTTTTAATTTATGAATTCATTTCTTTTATAATTTCAAGATATTTTGAAGGTCTTTGATTGGAACCATTTAACCGTACAGCCAAACATAGATTATACTGTAAAAGTAATGAGTAATATGTCTTTTCAGTATATATTATTTTTAAATTTTTTAAATCTTTCCCTCTTTTCTTGCTTCCGAAATATTTTAAATAACTTTATATGCTTAAGTATTTCCAGACCAAAAACTTGTTTTCAAATTTTGGTTTTTTTAAGGTCATTATCATTATTCTTGTACTGATCGTTGTTAACTCATTTTGTGGGCAATAAGTTTAATTCCATTAGTTGATGCAAAACTGCAATTTTTTAAGTTGCATGTAATCTTTTTCATATAATAGGGCCTAGAAAGGCATTGCCAATCGTTTGATGTTTTAAATTTTAAACCTTCCTGAATAAGCCAGTTGACAAAAAAAATTGAGATTCTTAGATTGTATTATGTATTACCTTCATGACATAGCATCATTTTCAAAGTAATCTGAATTACGGTGCCACCTAGGGCATCTTGCTCGTCCTCAAAAAATATCCTCTGGTAAAGTTTTCATTTAATAACTTCTAGAAATAATCTTATTTCTGTGTCCTTGTTCTCACCATCTGTCAGCAGGATGATAGCATTTTAACTCTTTATGTATCAGTTTGATTTATCTTCTTCTTCTCCCTCATCTTGCAAACTATACACCTTTCAAGGCACTCATTAGTGGGACAAAACATTAATTTAGTTTTAAGCACCTGAATCCAATACTTGGACCTATATTCCATATTATTCCTACCAGTTCACTTCTTCTCCTTAGTTTTATATCTCATCCTATCTTATGCCATTTAATTTTTATCATTCTAGAAAGCATGGTTGCCTTCCTGGACTTTTAGACATCAGATCCAACTACCAATTCTATTGAATATATGATGGCTAACTACATATTTGCCTAGAATTATCTGAGTGACATTTATAGAACATATCATATGAACCACCAACATAGTCAACAAAATCATCAAGTTTAGTTGCCCTCCTTTGACACCATCTCCCCTAAACCCAACTATAAGGAAAAATGAAAAAGAAAAATGTCTCTAAAAGTCATCACATGATTTCCTTAAAATTTCCAATAATATGTACTTTAACATCTATGATTTCATCAGTTTCCTTATTCCTAGGGTGAAACCACAGCCAAAAGGTTTTCTTGGTAGCACTTGACAACATTTACATGTCAGTCTCCCCAATAAGAAAATAATGTGCATAACATGATTTATTCTTGAATCTTGATCATCAATAAATCACATAGCCCTGGCTATTATTGCACCTATCTCAGTCCAGATATCAATATTTCCCTTCCCCTTACCTTTAGTTGATTAGTATATTCCATCTTGGCTTTTGTTGAGTGCAACTTATCATATAAAGCATCATGAGCTCAGCTCTATTCACTAGCATTTTGGCCTCCTCAGTTTCTTCTAAGCTCAAGTAGTCTCTATAAAATTTTTAAATTTCAAAGATCAGCAGAAACTTGAGAAACAAAGAGAACCATAACCATTCTGCCTTTTCCCAGCTATAGGAGTCCGCTAAGAAGCAAAGACAGAAATGAAGTAAATATATTGTAGGACTAAAAATTGCAAAACTGGCATCATTTTCTGGAGGCATTGTTTGTTTATGACTACATCAATTGTTGGCTAGTAAGAACTGATTCTAGGCATGAACTTCTATCATCCAATCAAATAATTAACTAGTGACAGATTGGAAGGTAAGATGACAAGTTGCTAAGCAACATATTAGCATTCAGTCATATGTAACTAGTTGAATGGTTTGTAAAATGCAGCTGAAGCAGGCTTGCTTATTTTGGATAATAGAGTGAAGAAAAACAATCTATACAATGGCCTGACAGAGGTATAAAAGTGACTTACTGTGGCTACTGCAGCATGAGTAATGTGTATTACATCAACAATGGAAACAACTTTCCCATCTATTGCAAAGAACAAAAAATAATGTCAGAATGAATCAAAGGGATTGCTGTCACTATTAAATATATAAATAAATCCATGTGCATATTTATTACTAACATAGATATTATTTATATATTAATTTGTCTTAAAATTTACTTTGTTGGCACAGAGAAAGTTTACCTCTGTCTACAACAGGGAGATGTAAAAATTTTCCATTCTGCATGATCTGAAGAGCATCAAGGATTGGTGTATCAACAGTTGCACAATCAGGATTTGGAGTCATGACCTGCAATTTGAAAATCTCATGTCCCATGCCTTGAGCTCCATCATGCAGTTGAAATATTACCTTGTCAAACATGTGTGTGTGTGTGTGTGTGTGTGTGTGTGTGTGTGTTGTAGGTTTATGCTATTAGCAAAAATTTGTGAAACTACTCGGACAACAGATACCCCACCAATAACAATAAATAGTAGTGGTCTAGTATTACCTTTGGTTATAGCGTATCTATCCATTAGATGATGTTTAGACCGCATGAAACCTTTTTATAAGAGTTCCTTTGTTTAGGCATGGTATCGCACCACTAACTATCCATATAACAGTGTACCAATCAAGATGTTACGTACATGGTAGGAGCCTACAAGCAGGTTGAACAGACTGATCCTGTCCTGACTTACACCCTACTGACACCCCCTATCAGGAGCAAAATGTGTTGGGCATGGATCCCAAATGAGGACACACCTTCAACCAGGCGAGGTATGGATCCCACGAAATGGACCAAACCTGGCCAGCCCAAAACAAACTGATTCAACCCACAAAAGTTCAAATTTTTGAGTCTAACACTTTAGCTGTGGAAACTTAGAATCCAACTCTGACCCTGCCTGAAAGGAGACTGGACCAGACCTAGGACAACCAGGTTATAGATTGAATCTAACACTAAACCCAAGACCATTTGATTCAAGTTACCAAGAACTGGACCCAACCCAACATACTTGCAGCCCTATATGCACCGTTGTTTTTGTTGAGACAATTGTCATTGATCTAGTTTATGTTTAAAGGAAGTAACTTTATAAGACTATAACTTAAAACAAGTGGTCTGATACACTTTCTTTCCTAAAGATTTGAGAACATATATGGGGTAATCCACCATACTCCCACAATTGTAGAGCTAAAGAAATAAAAACAATAAATAAATAATAAATACACCATTTTCCTGCCTATTTGTAGATCGCATTACCATGTAGATTTTTATTGTGCTCCACATTGAATTTATCTATCATCCATACATATCTGCCTAGATGATCTCATGGATTTGGATACATAAGATATCCTAGACAACCTATTGGTTTAGCATGACTTTGTATCAAAATGAATGACAGTAAATGTATTGAACAGCATACTTGAAAAATCAATGAAGACGCAGGCAAGAAAATCATTGCCAGCATCGAAGTCTGGAGAAAAAAAAGGGTTTCAAGTGCTGATCTTTGTTAGTTTGTTCCAGCCAGCATGTACTGTGTTAGACCTGGTCCAACACCCAACTTAGGTTGACAAAGTTGTTCTTTTGCAATCCTCTTCTTTTTTTTTTTCTTTTGTTTTTTTTGTTTTTTCCATTTGGCATGATGTGGCACATGTGCTAGCAGAGGATTTGCATGCACCTTTGGTTAAATCTTTGGTTGGAAAGGAGCATAAATGTGATATAAATAAAACAAACAAAAAAGAAACAGAACCAGATAAGACTTTCTTGATGATGTTAGAGACCAGATACAAAATGAAATAACTGAGAAGAGAATCTTGTGGATTTACATCTCAGTGAATTGGATTGGACACGTTCCAATCATCTTTCCTTAAAAAAAGCCTTAACAATTCACTCTCCCAAAATTGGAAACTCACTCAACATTGAAACAAACCTAAAAAGCTTCTGAAACAAGATGATGATAGTTAAGTCTGAGCTGCCCCTACACTTACTGTAGGAAATATATAAACAGTGATAATAGTGGCCATAATGAGTGAAAACTGCCAAAAATATCATTGATTGCTTCCATGAAACTAGAATGCCAATTCTGTAATTGGCTATCTCTTCTATTGCAAAAATACTATCCCACTTTTTAAAATTTTAGAAAGGCTTGAAAATATTTGCTGTGCTGTCTTTTCCAAAGCCTGAAGATGAATCTATAACTGCTACTTGTTTACTTTGAAAGGAATGTTGCATAACCATGAAATAACATCACTGCATAAATCTGCAGATTGGTATTTACGTTGTAGATTCGGACCTAAGTATTAATATGCAAAAAAACTCTTAATGGTGCCCCTGATATAGGATGTTAATTGTATTAAAAATAGCAGAAGCAGTGGTTTGCATTACAGTATCAGAGATCTTGTGCTTGATGAGCAACTTCACGTTTCATTGGTACTATCTGGTATTTCTAGGGGAAACTGAAGAAGATGAAGAGCATAATGGTTTAGTTCTAGTTAGCTTATTTTGCTTATGATATATGCACTGGGACTAGTTGTGTCATTTTCCTATTCCATATATAGGCACTATCATCAATGTTACATCTTGCATGTACCAGCATAATAACATCACATTTTTATTACAACCTTTATATATCTCAATCTATAACTTAATAGTACCCAAACTTGCATCTCACCCTGAGATGATTATCACCCACCAGTGACCTAACTTCATTAATGCCTCCATGAAAAGCTCAATAATTGCTAGCTTGTTGGTGCTCATAGAAGAAAATGAATCACCCTTGTGGATGTTTCGAAGCTTGTAATATTTTGTGTTTCCACAATTTCATAAGTTGGTAAATATTTAAAATTGTCATCTTGCCCCTTATATTTTAGTCATTCCTCTCCAATTGGTTGGTGGTCATTTGCTGGCGTGAACAAAGGTTTTCACTAGTTGAGAACAGAATTTTCCAGCTTGTGAAATTGCCCTTTTGATGCATCATCCCTCTAAGATTCTTGAAAATCTCAACAAAGGATGGGAAAGCCTAATCTTCCAGTTCTTGTACTATGTGATGCAGGATGTGAGGCTAGGGTAAGTTTTGGAGTAACACCATGAAACTTCTAAGCAAAAACTAATTCTTAAAGTAAACTAGAAGTAAATAAATAACAACTAAAAGCTTAAAAGAAAACTAGAAGGAAGAAGAAAATTAGATGCAAGAAATTTAAGCTAGGAACTAAAGGATAACTAGCAACTCTTAACTTGCTACCCAGGGGGCTTTACCATTGCCTGGAACCCACTAAGCTACACTAAAGCACACCACACCTTAGGACTCTACCAACTAATTGTTGTTGCCATCTCCAAAATCTACCAGGGTCACTCCACAATCCACCAGAACATGCACGGAATCCACCATGCAAAAAGATTTTAAGAGGAAACACAAAATAACATAAATTCAAGAGAAAAGATATTGCATTAATATCAATTTTGAGTACATAAGGAGGTTATTCATTAGCTTTCTAGGGCCTTCACCACATTGGCAGATTTGCAGGGGGGCCTCTGAAACTGAACTAGGATGATAACTTGCAATACAAGGCTCTAGAACAACTCCTGCGCCTTCGAAGCGCTTCTAAATGTAGAATCCCTTCCGATGGTATGAATTGCACCATCAAATCCTAATAACACCAATTATTATGGAGTTGGAAAATATTTTGACCTAATTCCAGCTGAATTCAAACAAAATCTGAACTAACATGGCATTAGTCTATTGTCAGTTGCCTTTTACTAGTTCAACTAATGCACAAGTCAGTTCAACTGACATAGCTTCACTTTTTTGACCATATCTTCTTCATTCAGGCTCTGATTTAGGAAATTCAAGATCCGTTGGAAGTATTACTCGATACTGGACATAATTGAGGTAGTAAGCCTCAGCTTCAACATGTGCTATCCGTAGCAAAGTCATCTTTCAATTGGTTGTGCACTGGACAGCTACTATGACCATGATTTAACCTAATATTAACCTCATTTACCAAATTATAGCATATTGGACACTTGTGAGTCAAGTGTCACTTTATGTCCTCTCTTTGACTAGTCTTGGAAGGATCAAAAGTTCACTCAGGGGTCTTGTGTTAGTGAAGGGTGGGGAACCAGCCTGCATCTCTATATACATATAAATCTTAAAATGGTCAAAGTGGAGGCGTACAGCCATCTGAAAAGACATTGATTCTTTTTTACAATGACCCAAAATTTAACTATTTTTGTCTTGTTGACCCACAAAAATGGGTCTGTCCTTTTACTGCCGATAGGGTTACCACTATTTTTGGTCAAAAGCGGAGATTTTAGCATCTTTGCTTGCTACTCTGGCCCTGTTCACTTAGTCATTGCATCTTTCCTCGCTTTTAGAGGTGATTAGATTTTGCATGGGAACTCTACATTCTTTTTTTTATCATGAATAAGAAATTTTGAAAATATCCATTATGGTTTTTTCTTCCAAACCAAAAAATATAACTTTAAATACTCTTCGGCTTGGAAAATGGTGTTTGATCAATTAATCTGTCTGAATCAATGACAATATTTAATCACATCAATATGTGATACAGGGAGATTACACATTCATAATGTTTTCGCTTAGATAACACATGTGCATGCATGCATCTCTACATATAATGCAAAAGTTTGAAGTCTAGCACATATCTGGACTCCAAAGCCCTTCACATAACTTTCATGCAAGCGGCTTATGGGAGTGCCCACCAGCTGCTATATGGCTGCACATCAAAGTTTGTACAGCCGCACTCTAGCTAGATGGTATCACAACCAAAGATTGCAAAACCGGTCCAAACCACCCAGCTCAAGACTTACCCCACCAAACTACTGTAGAACCATGTTGGTTTGCTGGTTTGATATAGGAATTGGTCCGTACTGATCTCTATCATTTCAAACCAATGGAACGACTCAGTTTTGCTTGGTACTAACCAATATTGTCTTGGTATTGACTTGTACTATTCTGGTTTTGAATGGTACCATCATTAAAAAAAAAAAATACTCAAGAACTGTCCCAGTGTGGGGTGCAAGCTGTACCATGCCATATTATATCAATAATGTACTAGTACAGAATCGTTATTGAAATTATGGACCTTGAACACGGCCATCTAAATTATGTTCCTCCCTTGGAGAATTTGCATGCATTTTGCATGATGAATAATAATACAACATATTAATAATAAGCTCTTAATCTTGATAGTATTGACAAGTTAGAAACAGAATCTAATCAAGGTAACATGTTAATTATCAGGAACTATAAACACCAAGATTTGCAATATAGATACTAGATCCTGCATTGGTACTATACTAGTACAATATACTAATACTATACTAGTACAATATCTGTATGCTTGTTATGAAGGTCAGTTCGGCGTATTGAGACTCGATACACCTTACATGCATGCAAAGTCTTAGCTTGGTACCGGTACAATATATACACCCAGTATGGGATGGTATATATCAATGCGAAAAACCTTGCTAAGCACAATATACAATATTTAGAAACTTATTTATTTGTATCATGTTTGTAGAGAAGTCAAGAAGTATAGAGGAAAAAAAAATGATAGATTAGAGCATTACAAGGCAGCAAAAGCATGGAAAAAAATTATTTTATATTACAAGGATGGAACAACTTCTTACATTTTGTCTATTTTTTGGGTAATATAGCATCACAGGTGTTACCAAAAGAATAATGCTCATCACAAGAGAGGAGATGGAAGCAAATTGCACAATATATGGCAAAGCATCACAGAAAAATTTTCTAAAATGAAAGACTCCGTGAGGCATTAATACCTTCTCCACAGGAGTTGAATCTGGAGAAAGATTTTTTGCAATAACGCGCATCAAGATATCACTTGAGCTGATGCAAAAGCAATGAGAAAAAAACAGAGAGGCAAACAATCACAAAAGAGTTAAAAAATGTATAAAAACTATCCTTTAAGTAAAACATATATGGAATAAAACCAAGGAGCTTACGTCAATATGCCCCGAGGTTTATTTTGAACTATCACAACTGCTGAACTTATTTGAACTTCAAGCATCTTCCTAGTTGCGGTTAATACTGATTCAGTTGGTGCAACTGTAAGAACCCTGGCATATAATGTTAGAACTAGTTAATCATAATTCTATTAAGTTATCTTAATTCATACAAAATCTAATAAAATAATTCATATAAATTCCACATGAAGATATTATCTACTTTGTGTTGCCAGAAATGATGGTTGACAAAGAAGGCCTAAACATCTGATCTCGAAGAGTTTCAATGAATGTATTAGGCCCTGCACAGAAACCAGTCAAGACATGGAGCTGAAATGAGAGCTATTTCTTTTAATAATTAAGAAAGATTAACTTAATAAACTGATAAGCCATGATAGGTGATGTATAAAGCAGAAGGAAATTAGATAGTATGCTATCATATGATATCAATCATTTACTTCGAACAATGCACCATCCACACACCAGAAACTGACGTTCCCCAATGTTTTTCCACTCCTTCAACAGCAGCTGCAATGGCTTTTCCCTTCTCAGCTGCCCTTTCCATTCGTGCAGTGGCATCATATAGACACTTTGCTATATCAAGCAATGCAATTACCTCACCATTCTCCACAACAGGCAAATGTCTGAATTTTCCTGGAATTAGAAGTTTTAAAGGTAAGCATTTTGGGTTTCATATATTAAAAAATGTTTTAAAAAAAAGAGCCACAGACTACTAAGATCCATAAAACCTTGCACCATTTTTTGCAATGCTTCCACAGCTAGTGTGTCTGAAAGAACAAAAATAGGATTGCGTGTCATGACTTTGGAAACAGGTGTATCCTCAAGCTTTAGTTCAGGAGCAATGACTCTCGTTGCTATATCCTTCGATCCAAAAAAGATACAAACAACATCACATTATGAGCTACAATAGAACAACTAAAGTGCTAACAAGTAGATTGCACATGAAAGAAAAGACAGTGACCTTGTCAGTCAAAATTCCACAAAGCAAGGCATTTGAGTCTGTCAGCAAAGCAGCATCAACCCTACGAGCAGCCATCCGTCGGCAGGCCTCATGAACTGTTGTATTTTCAGGCAATGTTAAGGCTTTTGATAGACGCAGTCTCTTTACAGTTCTCTCACCACCTAGAGTCCTGCTCCTGAGGAATGGATAGTAAGAAAAAAGCATAGCATAGAAACGCTAAGTTTATTCTTACAATATTTATGCACTTGATAGATGGGATAATTGGTTAAGGAATTTATATGCCAGCAGGTATAGAAGTACAAATGAAGCATAATTTCATCAACATTAACTTAGGCTGATGCCCAATAATCATGATAAAAATTCTAAGCATCATTTTAATACTTCTTTTTAAAGTGAAATGATAAAATTAGTTGTATTTCCCAAAACATCAAGTTTTATCACATTATCAAGTAGAAGCTTTCAACATGGAACATCATAATGGATCAAAACAAATACCAAGCTGGTGTTCTCCCCATAAAAGTCATGCATGAAGATAACAAGCAAAGTTGATTACATGCACGGTAACATGCGTATGGACAAAATATGTTTCAAATACAAAAAAATGTAAACATTGATCTAGGATATAATGTTTTCCGATCACAAGATGATCAAGGTGGTGCTTATTTTATTGTCATAAAGTTTAGCAATAATTAGCGCGCAAAACAAAAATGCCATAATCCAACCACATTGAAGACTATTTCTTTTATACATTGTTTATTTGATCATAATGACCATCCATAAGATAAATCCTCTTCAAGAGCCTCATTTCAATTTACTTCGAATTCTATCAACATTGCTTGTTATAATTCAAGAAATCACGTCTCAAAATCAGTACAATAAATGATGACACAAAGGAAATACTGCAACAATAATTTCATATCCAACAAAAGGACCGACAATAAATGGAAAAATAAATAAATAAATAAATAAACGGAAAGACAAATATTTTTTCTTGAAATCAAATCCAAGATTTCAGGCAAATCAAACAAAGAACTACGATGAATTATAATGGCAGCGAAGGAAGGGATCGTACATAGAGCGCGTCACCGGCAGCCTCCGACAGGAATCAGAGCCCCTATTCTCGGAGAGCTTCTTCTTCCCGGGCGAGCTGGTCACCGCCGTGCTCCTCCGGTGGCCGTCCATCTCCGTCCAGTCGGGATTCCAGCCGGAGTTATCAGTCCGGCGAGGACTCGCTCGGATCTCTGGCGAGGAAACGGGAACTCGTGGGAAGAGGCGAAGGCGTCACGGTCTCCTCGCTTCCTTCTCCCGTTTCCACGGAACGGAAGGTTCTTTAACGGCAACCATTCTCGTCTCAAAAGAGGGGGAAAAATTGATGGAAATGATTAACATTGCTGACGCTTGCGCACCCAATTGTATGCGGGTTCCACCACACCTAGTCTCCACAATCAGAGAGTGGGTGTGTAGCTGGGTGTACTGCTTTGGTGCAATAGATAACCATCCGAATTTCTGTGTCTCTAAAGCGTTGGAAACATTTGGGGAGGGGACAAGGGGTAGCTCTTTGGTCACGAACAGCAAACACTGACCTTCAGCAATATTGGTGTGACCTTGCTTATAATTATACAATTCTTTTAAATATGTACGCATTAGGGGTAAAAATAGATAAGAAAATATCCATCAAGACATTTCTAAATTTGATACTATGCAAATATGTATTAACTTCAACATTCACCTAATATCTATAAACATTTTGTAGAAACTTAATTGTTAAATAAACATGAGCATGCTATCTATCTTTTGATATGCATGTTTACTGATGATTCTTATATTTGTTCATGCTATTATATATTGAATATTTATGACGATGGATCATATTGCATGCGAATGTTTAAGTAAAGGATTCTTATAAGTCGTTATTGATTCCATTTTATTATGTGTTTTATAGAACCTTATAATGTTTAGATTTAAATTATAAAGTTAGAGCTAGAATGAAACGCAAGAGACAAGAGGACTTAGAGTTTTTTATGCATATAATTGTAATAAATTAACTAGATTAAATAATCTTAGTGCGTTTGGACATTGTTAAATTTAATTGAATCCGATGTTGCCTATCATATTTGAAGGATTGTATAGAGCAAGGTCTTGTATAATTTCTTAGACACATCATATGCCCAATTTAAGTGATAGTTTGGAGGTGTGATAGCATCTTAGGTTAGGCATGGAAAGGGCCTATGTTCAAGTACCTCACTTCTAGTTCCCTGCAATTTTTATAAATTGGATAAATGTATGTGTTCATGGTACCTCCTTGTAACTCATTAATGGGTCACCTTCATAATCCTCAACCTCCTCTCATAGGTTTAAGATAGGGGTGTTCTCTGTCATGCTATCTTTTTCTTCTTTGTGATAAAATTGTGCCGAGAGACATCCATGCAAATTTGAACAATGCTATTGTTGAAGGTTTTAAGCTAAACTCTGTTTAGCCCTATTCTAAGCCACTTACCATTCATTGATGATTGCATTCTAGTGTCTAAGGCTTGAGAGCAAAATGCAATAGCTTTTTTTCATGATACATTGAATCAATCTGGTCAGTGAGTTAATTTCTCAAAGCCATTTATTCAATCCAAAGATCCCTTGCGTTATTAAACAGCATATTTCTTTTTTGCATCATTTGAGAACCAACAATCCAGGAAAATGTCTTATAGTTCCATTGCAAGGAGCCTATCTTAAGAACCAAGACACGAACTTTGTTAAAGACAAGATTTAAAGAAGACTGAATGCTTAAAAATGGCAATCTTTGTTGTTTACTGGTTGTTTGACCTTGATCAAATCAGTCTTGTGTGCTACACTTATACATCCCTTATCAAATACCCTCTTACCTCAAAGTTTTATTATTATTATTATTATTTGGATCCAATGGGAGGCCTAATACCTCAAAGAAAAAGAAAAAATAGTTCAACTATTGCTACATATCCATTCAGAACTAGAAAAGCAAAAGCTTAAATCACATTCAATGGATTACACTTAGTGGTAAAATTCCTTAGCTAACAAGATACTGATTAGGAGTAGAGATCGAATACCAAAATATTTTATAGTTGTAATCTTTCCAAACATGCAATGGACTGCTCCATAACATCATTTTGAGTCTCCTTAAAATAATTGATGAAGCTTCATTCCTTACAGATTAAAGAATAACCTACATATTAAATAACTGAAAACTAATGTGCTAAAAACTTAATGCTACAAGTAATTAATACCACAAGTGAGCAGGGTTTGCAGCTGTATCTCTCCTTCAAGGTGAACTTTTTGATGATGGGATTCTGAGGCTAACCAATCAACTACTTGGTTAGTCTCCTTGAATACGTGGGTAGCTTTGCAAGTTCATAATGTTCTACAAATTTGCAAAATATTTCTTAAGATATTAGAGCTAGTAAGATGATTCAAATTATTAATCTAATAGATTATAATACTGGAATCTTCTTCCAACCAAATTGATGCTTCTTGAAGTTTATCAAACAGTAGCATAAAGACTTTGTCATGTTGTTATTAATTTAGCAAAAGAAATTGTATAAGAAAAAAATCCTCTTCCTAGTAGCATAAATTAAACAGCCCGTATGATCCTTTATAACAAATTTCACACCTATAGTAGATTGATTTATAGGCCCATCAAAATTAACCTTTAACACTCCAAAGGGATGCCTCAAATTTTTATTAATTGGTTGAGGTGGATTACTTGTAGAAAAGAAGCAACATACTATTCCTTGAAATGTCATTTGTAGACCTAAAAGGGCTGGATGACTGATGCTTTAATGAGTAAATTAACACGAAAGATAATATCAATCCTCTAAGCCTTTACACTAGAATGATGACCTCTAAATATCATTTAAATGATTATTGGATCAATTATAACTATCCAAAAATATGCATAGTAGCTTGGAAATCGATTGCAAAAACTAAGACTATCATAATATGGACTTGTTACAGGGTAGTTTCCAGAACCATCGAAAATTACTTCATAAGCTCCTTCATCCTCCCTTCCTTTTTGAAAATGGTATGTATCTGTAAGAGAAAATGCAAATTCGAAAGGCAAATAGGAAGAGAGACTAGGGATCTTCTTTTTCCACCATTTTCATTCATGTGGATACATGGTTTTAGACTATAGACAGAGGAGATTTTTCATCAATGATCATCTCCTAACTAGTGATATTCCTTGAAATCTTCGAGCTAGTGATTCACCCATTGGTAAGTCCCTCCTTCCGCTACACATTATCATTTTCTTCAATTCAGATGGGCGATTAGGAATGGAAGCAACATCAAGATTCTTAATTTCTAATAGTTTGCAACTACTTCATTATATTATATGCTAGTATTATTCAACTTTTTGCCGAGCTCTTTATGGTGGATCACCTTCGAATTGGAATTATAGCATGCTACTAAATTGCTTTTCTTTAGAGATTGTTGAAATTATGAAGGATACTAATTTTTAGAATTCCTGAGCTAAATAAGATCTACTATAGTATGGACAGCTTAAGTTCATCGCAAGGTACTATACTACTTATGAAAAGCAACTTGGAAGAAGTTCGCCGCATCCTAGTTACTTCATAAAGGATGTTTGATTAACATTTAGGAGTTGTTTAGTTCATAGAATTTTTGAAGATTCTTAGCAATCTTATGGTTGCAATCACACATAGCCGCATTTAGTTAAATATACCCAAATATCTTTATGGATATTTAACATTGCCTTAGGAACTAGATGGCCACAAAATGTAACAATATGTTTCCCATTATGGAGGTAGGTAATCTGAGATTGCCGATAAGTAGGAATTTTTCACTTTTTTTTAAATTAAAATTGCCCCTCAAGTAACCTATATGTTATATAACTATAAATTAATTATATAAAAAAGTTCTTACGAAACATATATAATTAATATTATAAGTTTATCATATAATATGTTATATAAAAATTTTAATTAATTTTTTATTATATATGAACATCAATAATAAAAAATATTATGTTAAATTACATAGAATAATTAATTATTTCAATATATTTATATAACTATTATAATATTTTTATAGAGACATATCAATAAAATTTAATATTTAATAATATAATATTAAATTTATCATATGATTAATATAATTTAATAATATTATTTTTGTAATAATATTGCATTATTATTTTATTTTATTTTATTTTATAATATAATAAATAGTATACATTATGAATATAATATATATTTTAATTATAAATATATATTAATATTTTTGTTAATAGAATAAATATATAGTTATTATTATGATAATTTTATATATTCATTATTATATTTTATAACTTAAATAATTTCATATAATTTAATAATATTATTAAATTATTATTATTTTAATAATACTATATTATTTAATAATGTATTTTTTATAACTAATAAATAGTATATAATATGAATATAATATATATTTATATTATAAATATATTAATATTTTTGTTGATATAATAAATATGTGGTTATTATTATATATTACTTACTCTATTATATATTATTAATATTATTAATCATAATATTATGTATATTATATTTATAAATATTTAATTATAATAAAATATTTTTAAATAATTATTTGTGTTAACATATAATATTATGTAATTTTATATAATATATAAATATAATAATTATATTATGTAAATTTATAATATATTCTATTGCTATGTGTTAATTATATATTTTATATAATATTATTAATAATAATTCATATCATATTATCTAAAAATAATATGATTAATTATTATATATTTTTTATAATATATAATTATTATTTTGAAAACTTGCTCTTTTTTCTTTTTAATTTATAAAATATGAGTATTTTTGGTATTTTAACATGTCTTCTATCTAAATTCCTTGTAATTTGACTTATTAACTAAACATATCAGTATAAGATATCTAGTAATTTACAGTCAAATTATTATGTGAATTAAATATGGATATCTTATATGCCTAGACATTTAAAATTCAGGAATCAAATGCCTAATGTAATGGTAGGATGAAATCTTTCAATCCATAAACCAAACATTCGCTTAGATGGCATTTGGTTCTTAGCAAAATAATATTATCAGAAATCTTACATATTAGGCAATCTTATACTTAGTAATCAGATTATTAGGAATACAAGATTACCATATTTAGTTTATCTGAATAATGTTAAGTTGGATTCCTAGGAATATTGATTTAATATATATTATATATTATATTAAATTCTTTTCTACAAAACTGTATTTTTTTAAGCTAGAAAATGAAATGATCTACTAGAAAGCAAGAATTCTTTGTAAAGTTATTTTAGAAATATTAAAGTATAAATATTAAATTATATTTATAATATAAATAATATTAAAGTATAAATAATATTAATAATTTTAAATTTAATATTTATATATTATTATATCATTATATAATATATTATATTATATATTTAATATTTAATATAGATATAATGCTAAATATTTAAATATTATTAAGTACCTATTAAATATATAATTGGATTAAATATTATCAAATATTTATGTGAAAGTCAAGAGTGTATTATGAGATTACTAAACCTTGATAATCTTAGATATCTATCTTTTAGATAAGAATCCAATTATCATAATTTGTGGTAATTTTAGATTACTAGGAATTAGATATAACCATTCAAATTATCATATCTAATTGCTAAATATGACAATTTGTATGGTACTCTAAGATTACCAAAGTAAATTATCACTAACCAAATATTCCCTTAATATAGTGCCATGTTTGGTTGAATGGAATCAATAACAGAATGGAATCATGATTCTAGTTTTTATTCCATTTCATTATTTGATTACCTAAAATAAAGTCAGAATTGTCATTGAAATTAGAATTTCTTTACTTAGGTTATGTTTGGTTGCCACACCTTCCAATAAGAAAACATTTTTCTTAGAAAAAAACTTTTACCCCTTTATGTTTGGTTAAAGTTTTCAACTTGATCGATGAAAAGCCTTATTTTCAAAAGCATCCACTTTCCTGTAGCCGCACGAAAGTAGCATCCTTTGGTATGGATGGAAAAGTTCTATCCCATGGAAAAGAGCTTTCCTAGGTATTTGTTTACCGTTTGTCAAGCGGGGTCTTAAAGGAATGAATACCCCACTACCTATGATTAAGAATCATGATTTCATTTTATAGCCGTACCGTCCATATTATTATTATACTAACTTTGCCCATATATTATGCCTAGATGAGCATATTACTTTTAATATTAAATTTAATATAATGTATGTCCCATTATCATCAAAAAAATTAATATAACATCTTTTATTATAATATAATATTAAATTATAATATTATATTATATTATAATCAATATAACATTGAATTGAATGTCATAATATTATCAATATTATATAACAACTTTGATGGATAATCTCATATTAAATTTAATATTATATAATATTAAAAAATAACATTCATTATAAAATTATAATAATTATATTAAATTTTAATAATATAATATTATAACAGTAAATATTATAATGTGAAAGTTGTTATATTTTAATGTTATTTAATTTTATGTTTATTATCACCCAAAAAAATCTAATATAATAACTTTCATTATAATATATTATTAAATTATAATATAATATTAAATTGAATGTCATAATATTATAAAAATTACATGACAACTTTTGCTATAATATTATAATAGTTATAAGAATATTAAAATTGTAATAATATTATGATATTATATTTGATGTTATAATTTAAATATTTAAATATTATAATATTATAATAGTGAAAGTTATCATATTTGCTATGGCCTATATGGTCATCTTCATTATTATCGATTTCTTCCTAGGCACCATCATCAAAATACATAATGAGATAGAAATCACTCCACTTACTCTCCTTTGTGTCACCCTCTCCATCACTACCTTCTTTGTCTTTGCCCATTCCCTTGTCAAATTCAAGCTACATGTAGCATTGACACCATTACATTGATTTGAAAAGATAACTCACCCAACTCAAGCACTCAAAACATGGACATCTACTGTGACCCTATCTGAACCCCTTCCATGTACATGACCCTCTCTACCCACACTTGGCTTTGCTTCATCCATGCCAAAGCTCTCACTTGCAATGAGGCCATCACCCTCGCCTTAGTCATTGACTATTAAATGCATGATGATCCACCGATCAAGGAAGCCTACACCATGAATTTTGCCTATGATTTATGTGTGAAGGCCTCATTGATTGGCTGCCATGTGGTCATTGAGATTCAAGTTATAAAAAATAGATTTCAAGTGAGGTCGAATCATGAGTAAAAGACAAAGATCATTTTAGATTTTTTTTATATCTCATGATTCCTAACATCTTTGATAACAGCTTTTTCAAAGTCCTGAATTTTTTTTTATAAATTAAATTCATATTATTCCTGATTACAAATAGGAACAAAGGGAGGTGTTATATATATATATAAAATTTTTAATGTGACATACCAAAAAAAAAAAAAAAAACCTTTTCTAATTTATATTGATTTTAAAGTACTATTCAGAATAGCTACATGGGTTAGAAATAAATGAGGACTACATGGGGGAGGGACAAATATTGTTAATTTTGATTGCTAATTTATGTCGAGAGACAAAAGTTAGAATAAAGGTTATGAATCATCAAGCTAAAATATAGCTTTAGCCAAGGCACGAATATTCACATGAATTTTATGTAGCAAAAGATATAGGCTAAGCCTAATTCATAAGCTAAATCCAGATTTTTCATGCCATCATCCTTTACTTCGTAATATTATTTGATTAAATTTATGATACTTATATTTATGATTTCTGTGATGAGTTGTTTTCAATATAATATATCTAAAATCTTTGCATTTATCATCTTGACTGGTATAAATTGATATATTTCTAGTCATTTATTTGCATAAAATCAATATTAATTTTCTTTTTTTTTTCTGTTTTATATAAATATTTAGGAAATAAATATTTGGATTATAGAAATTTATTTTTAAGTAAAAAAAAAAAGAAAAGAAGAACCGATCTCTCCGGCCGGGCTTACCGCCAAGAAAAGCGGAAGCGGTCCGGCCAGCGCACGCCCCAGAAGTGGGAGCCGACTTGGTTCTCCCACGCGTCCGCCGCCGCCGCCGCCAAGAGTCCATCTCGAGCCGAGCTTAATTACCGAAAAGAAGAAAGTACAAATATCAAATCATTGGAAGTTATTTGAAGTGCCAAGCGTGTGGCATCCTCGCGGGAGTCGAGCATCGTAATTTTGAAAATATTTTTTAGATTTCCATGTCCGATTCCAGCAAAAATTACGGCGTGCTATTTATACGGCCGGGAGGGGTCCGCTTTAGCTGCCATCGAAGAGGCGTTCGCCTCTTCAATCCCTTGTTCTCTTTTGCTCTCTTGCTCTCCTGTTTCCGTCTCCTGAGAGTCTGTGTGTGTGTATATACATACATATATATATATATATATATATATATATATATATATATATATATATATATATATATATATATATTAAGGAGTTGGGTTCTCTCTTTGTTGGGTTTTAATGGGGAGTTTTGTAGCTCTGGAGATGGATAATGATGAGTATTCCCCAAGGTACGAGGTTCCTTAATATTCTTCGGTTTCGTTTTTTTTTTTTTTTGGATTTATGTTTTTTTTTTTTTTTTTTTTTTTTATAACTGGGCTCCCGTCTTGGGTTTTTGGTGCATGGAGTTTTGGGGATTTAGCTGTTTGGTTAGTAAGGATGATAAGTGAGCTCTTCCCTGTTCTCTTCTTTATTTGTTATTGTTTTTTCTTTAAAAAAAATTGTTCTCGATTGATTTGGGCACTCTTTTGTTTTGTCTCGGTTTTCTTCATGGATTTTTTGTGCCTTGAGTTCTGGTGCATCATGATAACAGTTTTGGCTCTTCCCTGATCTTTTTCCCCCAGTATTTGGTTTACTTCTTATTCGATTTTAGTGCCTTTTTTCTTTCAATATCTGGGTAGTTCACCAGGATTCCCATCTGATTTTTTTTTTTTTTCCTCCTTTTTCTTGGTGTAGAAAAAACAAAAATGCTTACTAAGACTTAGCGTCGATTTGGCTCTAATTTGAAGTTTCTTCTTTTATTTTTTTTATTTGTGGTTTTTTAAGCTCCCGTCCAAGGTTATTTATATTTTTTAGTGTTGAAACTGGGTTAAATGGAATTTGAATTCTACTAGGAGGATGAGAACTTGTAGCTGCCACATGTTACCATGTTCCACGTTTTCCATTGGTCTCATCTCAGGCTCCCTTCTCTCCATGATTTCTCCTCCCTATCTCCCTTTCCTTCGTTTTGTGTACTGGTTCTCAGTTATATATTTCGCTTTTTGCTGCAGGATTGTGATAGACAATGATGCCTGCGGTAATGCCACTGTTATTCGGGTAAGAATGAACTTCTATTTAAGCTATCTTTCTCTGTTGAGTCCACTCCATCCATATTTCTGGAACTCTTGTTTGTTGTATTGTTCCTTAGCGTCTTTAATCTTCCATATATTAGGTGCATGGCGTTCACAAGCATGGAATTCTCCTCCAAGCAGTCCAAGCCATCACTGATCTGAACCTTATCATCACCAAAGCTTACATATCCTCAGATGGGAGCTGGTTCATGGATGGTTAGGCTAGCCACCAGAACAAAAGGAAACAAAAATTTAAGGCCTTCAACTCTATGGGCTGAAATTTACTCACTGAATTTTCTTACGGTTTCAGCCTTTAATGTGACCGACCGTGACGGGAATAAAGTCTGGAACAAAGAGATCATCTCCTGCATTCAGACAGTAAGCTTGCTGTACTCCTTGGCTAGGGCTTTTAGCTCTTCATAAGCTTCAAATTAGCTATATTGGAACTCGGGGACTTCCTAATTCTTCAAATTCCTGATAAAAATTCATGTTAGAGTTTTGATACCTAGATATATAGTTCACTTCCTTATGGATTCTAAGTACCAGATCAAATTCCAAACAACTAATCATCTTGTTTTGGTTTGTATTATCCTGCAGTCCCTAGAAACAGATGCTTGCTTCTTCCCTACACTCAGGAATTCAGTTGGCGTGATGCCATCCAAAGAGCACACAACAATTGAGCTAATGGGCAATGATAGGCCTGGCCTATTTTCTGAAATATGTGCTGTGCTCAAAGACTTGCATTGTAATGTGGTGAAGGCAGAGGTCTGGACTCACAACACCAGAGCTGCAGCAGTGGTTCATGTCACTGATGAGTCGACAACGGGTGCAATTGAGGACCCGCAGAGGCTCTCCACTATCAAGGAACTCCTTTGCAATGTTCTTAAAGGGCACAACACCTCTAGAAGTGCCAAGATGGTGGTCTCGACAGGGCTCACCCACACAGAGAGGAGGCTGCATCAAATGATGTTCGATGATCGGGACTATGGCACAGTAGACGCGACTGGAGAGGGAGATGAGAAATCCAGGCCTCAAGTTGCGATAATGGACTGTCCTGAGAAAGGCTACACTATAGTCATTTTGAGGTCTAAGGACCGGCCCAAGCTTTTGTTCGACACTATTTCTACTCTCACTGACATGCAGTATGCTGTGTTCCATGGAATAGTCGACACACAAAGTGCAGAAGCTTATCAGGCAAGAATTACAGAGTTACTCATGCTCGACATCAATATGATTTCGTCTAATTTTTTCTTTTTTTTTTTTTTTTTTCTTGTTCAGCCTTTCTTAAGGTTTTAGTTTTGTTCAACTGCAGGAATATTACGTAAGGCATGTTGATGGGTTCCCCATAAGCTCAGAGGCTGAAAGACAGCGTGTGATTCAGTGCCTTGAAGCAGCTATTGAGAGACGAGCCTCAGAGGTATAATTCACTTGAAGCCATGGTGAAATATGTGCGATGCTTTCATTTGGTTTTCTGAAGTACAAGCTTTGGATCTTTACAGGGATTGGAATTGGAACTGAGGACAGAGGACAGGGTTGGTCTTCTCTCGGACATCACGAGGATATTCCGAGAGTATGGCCCTGTGTATAAGGAGAGCAGATATATCAACAATTGGGGGCAAAGCAGTGGACACTTTCTGCCTTTCCGATATGTCAGGCAACCCTGTGGAAACCAAGACCATTGATTCATTGCGTAGGCAAATTGGTCAGACGGTATTGAAGGTGAAGCAATATCCCTCTTCTCCTAAACCTCCTGAGGCGGCGAGAACCATCGGAAGATCCCTCTTTGGAAATTTCGTGAAGGTCTGCTCATTCCAGAGCTTCAGGTTGATTAGATCATACTTGTTTCACGCTCATTAAAGAAGATAAATATACAAAAGAGAATCTAGATGCATAGCCAACACACCAAAAATAACCGAAGCACCACTCTGGTAAAAAGTTAGTAGTCCTTCAGAATATTTGGCATTGAAGGTTGGATTCCAGCTACAGAGAAATTTGTAGGGGAATCTGATTCTTATCCTTTAGTTCTTAATCACACACACACACAGAGACTTGTAGATGATATTGCTTGGTTTGTAAATGAGATGTACAGTTGTTGATACAGCACTACAGAAATTTATTATTTGTTTGTACGCTCGTGTACTGTTCTATTGCTTTCACAACAAAAATTCAGAGCACGTGATGCTTGTGGGACTTCTTCGCTGCAGTTCTAACTACTTTTAATAAAGGAAACTAGATTTGATGGCGACTGGGGGATCAGATTTCTATAGCTTTAATTGATCAAGACCTAATTTGAACTGAGGAGCTGAGTTGCAAGTTATAATCGCTTAAGAAAATGGTAACGTAATACATAATTTTAAACTGAGGGCTGAGTTGCAAGTTGTAATCGCTTAAGAAGAAGAAGGTAACGTAATATATCCTAACATAAGGGCTTTTTTTTTTTTTTTTGGGTTTATGAAGCATTTAAGGCTGTCTCAGTGATGCCTTACAAAGCGATCACGTATTGCATTCATCTTTGCAATGGAAATATAACCTGAACGTCCCAAGTGCGAAATATAAAAGCAATCTTTCTATACATGAGAATAAGATGCGGCGTACATCCGATCCTTTCCACATCTCTGCAGTGAGAGGTGTCTCATGCTCTGGAACAACTTTTATCATGCTTAGCTCAACTGGTTGATATATAAATTGTAATCTTAATGTAATAACTTTGTAACAAGTTCGCTTATCAAGAAAGGCAAATAATTAAAACCTTGCCCCCTCTGTTAAGATTAAAAATTTTAGCATGCTTGCAATGTCTCCAATTTTTATGCTTTCTTGCAAGCCTTTCTCATCATTTGTTCTTATTTCTTTCGTTTTCATTGAAAATTCAAACAGGGTAGATTAATTTAAGATGACAATTCAAATCAAAATTCCTCCACCTTCCTCGGATTCTTCTTCCACGAAAGAAGCCAATAGGAACACTCTTAAAGAGCATTCTAACTCTTCAGGCCGAGATAGATTATTTTATTTTAAATTGGACATTCTAACTATCAAATCAAAATCAAAGAACATGTTCATAGGAGGTTCTATTTAAATTTTTCACTTTATATTTTGCAAATAGATTCAAGGACAGCAAGTTCGAATTTTATTTAATTTTTCTGCATTTTCAAGCATAGCAAGTTCAAGCCTTCCAGCCTGCCCAGAGAGAATTAGACGCTCCAAATTTTGACAAAATTGAGAGTCAAAGGACCTTAACATCATTTTTTGAAAATTTTTTCAACATGAAGCCCCCAATTCTACAGAAGGCCCGAGATTCTTTTAATATTTTTCTTCACTTTATGTTTTCCCAAGAAGTACATACAAATGAGCATCCCCGACCCTTCTCAAAGGTTAAAACCCAGGCCCCTCTGGTCAGCGCCGGCACCAACCCAAGCTCCATCACCACTTAACAAAACCACGCGTCATTGACCACACAAAGGAGCAGAAATAGCTGTTAGCCAAAGACATGATTGGTTGCTCACAATCTTTGCGAGGAAATTCAGAGGTCTTCTGTAAACATTTCTTCAATATTATAACAAAAGATTCCAACACGGACTCCACCAAAACAGACCATCGAACTCAAGTACAGGATTTAAAAATCAGAGAACCCCTTGGTGAAAGCTTTTGACAGAATTATCAATATTTGCTTATCCAAACAAGGAAAAAAGTGCTGAAACTCGATAGCAAAGGAAACACATAAAGTCACATAGGTCATTTAGTATTAATGAACGCCTCCTTCACCTATATGAAGGTACCAAGTTGTCCAAAAATTGTATTAAAAAATACTTAGGGTGCTTTCTTTATACAAGAGCTGCATGCATGAAAAGTAGGAAAGTACCCTACAACCACGAGTAAGGATAAGAAAATAAGGGGCTCCCTTAGGAACCATTGTTCAACAAAGATTTGGGAAAAGCATGGTCCTTCCACCTTGGAATCCCAGCCTGAAATATCTGCTGAATGACCCCTACCCACTTGTCAAGAATAGATTCTTTCATCTGCTGTATTAGGGTATATTCCTTCTCCATAATGAACTCCAGCTCCTTGAAATGGTTGATTTTACATTGAATCTTTTTCATCTGTTAAAAAGACCAAGACAAAAAGGAGGTACGGATCACATTTTTTCTAAATCCAGCTCAATTTTACGGTTGCATCCAGAGTGATTGGCTGCCAGGAATACATAATAAACATTGTTCTTGTTGAACCCCAAAATTTTGAATGCACAAACAAGTTTAAGGAGATATTTGGTTGTTAAAGAAGAGACAGATTGAAGAGCAAAAAAACAATGATATTTTAAATAATAGTGCAATCTAGGTCCTTTCAGGAGGGGGGAATGGATCATATTCACAATTTTTTCAAGCATTTATCTCTTTACAACAATTAGCTATTTTTCTGAAAGGGCTAGAATGCATATTGTCAGATGCAACACCTTTGTACAAAATTAAGCTAGTTAGTTTCAGATATTAGCAGGTTCTGCGTGTTCCACCCACCACAGAAGCTGGAATATTGGAGGCAGCCAGGAGAAAAAAACAGATCAGTTTGTGTTTTATGATAACTGAAATTACTTGTCCAACTTGCAAATCCAAAGATGATTTGCCATCAAAGAGAATCATGTTATATACTTTAGAGACTGAGCATTAAGTTAAAAAAAATGAAAGAAAGATACCTGCGCTTCAATAATTGACGACATTAGAAGTTCCATTTCCCTTTCTTCTTGGTCTGCTAGTAGCTTGGCACGAGCAGCTGCTGCCCCAAGAGCTGTTGCAATAGCAGCTTTAATTTGAAATGCTGTAGCACCAAAATTCTTCTCTGGCACAAGTTCTGGAGTATCTAGGGAAGAAAAGAGGTATTCACATGTGAGATGGCTATATATAGATGTGGTACCATAGCAGCAGAGAAACCTTTCAACATAGATCACTGCAAAGCTGAATCAGTCATTCCATTTATGTACATCTCGGCATCCAATATGCATTAACAACAATGTTTTCGGTGAAAATGGTGGCACTTACGATGATTTGAGATACTGCAAAGCCAAAACAGTCATTTCATTTAACCTTATGACATATGCAGTATTTATTCTGTCAGTGAAGAGTGGCAATAATTTAATAAAGAAGAATTTCGAATAGATGGATGGATGGATGGATACAATGATGTAAAACAGATGTCTTCGGAAACTAGATGTGCAAACTCTAGTAAAGCCTGTAAATGCCAGAATGCTTCATTCATAAACTGACCACTATCTTCGACTAACCAACCAACTAGGACAGTACCTCCCCAAAATATATGTGAAACGTCATGGTTACCTATTTTGATAGCTCATTTGTTTGGGTTTGGATTTGCTATTTGCAATTCACTCATTTAAACAACTTGGATTTGCTTGGGGCAAGATGAGCTTTACCGATACATAGTCCTAATGTGATATTTATTATGTTTTATAGAGAGGTTGTTGATAAAATGGCATGGACTCACCAAGAGATATATAAAAGAAAATTTAGAAACATTTAAGGAGAGGAGCGAGGAGATATTTTTACAGAGTTTAGAACCAATTCAATAAATCTTCATGGACTCTTTGCATGCTTCCATTGTACTGGACTGAAAAGGGATGCATTGTGAACTGGTTTCATTGTACCCATAAGAAATTCAATCATACTTAGAAAAATCAGGTATAACTATGTGCTCAAACAACAAAACACCAATTATACAATGTAAATATTTTTTTTAACTATCCCCTACCACAAAGAGTTTTCACTACATATTTATGGGCTGGTTCAAAAGCTTGCAAAACAATAAAATTTGTCAAGCTTTTTTAGCCATGAGGACCATCTTATGAAAGGAGGCAGGGATGCGAACACAAGCAGCTAATATGGTAAAGGATGCGATTTGTGACTACAACAGACCATGCAAGCACAGAGAAGAGAGCGGATATTGACAAATGCATGAAAATTTATGATAGGAACTATATTAGTTCTTCCCCCCACCCCCCCCCCCCCCCCCCCCCCCCCCCCGCGCGCGCGCAGGGATGGCGGAAAGGAGGGATGGAGGGAAAGAGAGGAGAGAGTGAGTCAGTCTGATCTTTAGGGTTAACAATCTCACTTCACAGATATATATTGACTTAAATAACTAAATCAGTTATTGGAGTGGTAACAAACAATTTTATAAAATGTACTCCATTAGAAAGGACACCATGCTATAGACACACTTCTTTTTTTCTGGTTGATCAAGACCAATCTGAAATGCACATCTAAGGCCAAAAACATGGACTCTATAACCAAAAATTTAACAAATGTGTAGTCGAATTCATATCCATCTATATGTATGTGTATAATGTATGCATATCCTAAGATCTATACTACTATACAAGAGAATCCCCATCTGGCATGTTCTCCAACTCCACTCTAGGGGTGTACGCTTCTTTTCCTCTTCCATTTTTACCCTCAATTCATCTTTCTAATCTTATCCTTTTTAAATATTGGAGATTAATAAACATCCTTATCTTCTATTCCCACCAACCTCTCTCTTGATCACAATCTGAGAAAAATAATTAAATGTGTGTCTGATAATCAGAATAGAAGCTCACTGTTTGGCTATCAATTCTTTACCATATATTAGAATTGGAGTATGCATCCCATAATTAGCATCCATGCAATCAAGTAATTACTCAGAATGAAAGCCATGATGGTGAAACAAGATATCACAGCAGTCTATCCAAAACTCCTTTAACTTAGGCATACCCTGAATGTTATGGCATTATAACCATCCATAAAATTAAACACATGCATCCCGTGTGCCAAATGGAATGACACTGACAAGGCCCTATGGCCATTAATTAGAATCTACCTATGTGGCCAACATAGATGTAAAACGATGTAATCTACTTATCACAAGGCTACTTAAAAAATATTGGACATGAAGGACCTTTAAGTTGCTACAACATGATAGAGAGGTATGGTATTAACCTATGGAAAAGCCATATTTGAGAGACCATGCACTAAGGCCCATAATGATGGAAGAATATAGTGTCTATTTGGATAGAGGAAGATCTTATCAGCCAATAAGATCTTATGACATCCAAACAACCCCAATGTTGAAGAACTTGCCTAAGCATGCTATACATTTAAGTGTTGCTTTTACTATTTCTGAATTTGTTTTTCATTCTTTCCAAGGTCCACCGTAATGACGTGTACTGATCATGCCGTAACTTATCCTGACCATACCATACTGCACCAATAAGGTACTGATACGGTATGGAAGTTCAATTCGATATGAATCGAACCGATCCAAATCGAGCAAAACCATTCTGCACCATCTAATACCAGCTGATATCATTTGATATCGAGTAATACTATGGCTATGCTACCTTCCTATCTCAATGTGAGGTGTGGACCATGCCTTACCAACCTTGCCATATCAAATAGGTAATGTATCGATATGGTTATTAGTACAAGTTTTGCAGGCCTTGATTAAATTGTTTCTTTTTAATTGTTTCTTTTTTTTTGTAAGGTAGCAATTTAAACATTAAATAGTATAAGGTGGAAATTAAATTGTAAATGCACCCATAGACATCACAGCTGCGGACCTTGATTCTTTCTGTAATTGCTTCATTTTTTTCAAGGTAGCAATTTTACCAGTAAAAATTAGATAGTATAAGATGGAAATGAAATTATAAATGCACCCATAGACATCACATTAATAAAGCTACGCATTTGATAATATGGACCTTACTATTAAAAAGCTTTTTACAATGATTGTTGTAATATCCCCATTCTAATATCTATCACCATTTAACCAACCAATCCTTGAAGGCCCCACAAATTTTAAAAGGACCAAACTTTCCTACAGAGCAGTCAAATTTACCTTCTTGTTACCTCCAAATATTGTAATTCACATGGGCTTTAAGGCACCCTCGGGCGTAAGGAGTCAAATCTCCATAAGAGGCTGAAGTTTCACAATGTTTTAATGGACAAGGTGGCATCATAGTGCAAGATCATGAAAACAGATTCTTCTAATTTCTAGAACTTGTCCATTTATATAGGTCACCATTTTCTTTATGGGAAAATTTTCTATTATGATAGCATATATGTTAAAACAATTGCTATTGGAATAACCCTATTAGCCCTATGAAACAACCTCCACTTTCTAAATGTTCTTACCTTCATTTATCTCTAAACAATGAAACCATCCAAAAAGGTTGTCAGGAAAGCCCTAAACATACTAGTTGAATCAAGAAACCAATTCTAGAAATTTTTTCATCCATCACGATGTTCGAGCACATCATATATATCTCTATGCAATTCACAAGCGACAAGGAAAGATATACTTGATTCTTTTGAGCAAGGTTTTAAATCTTATGGGATGGAATCATCTCAATTTTTTCATGAAACGAGACGCACCACCGTCTCATCCCGCCCTAACACTTGGGACAGAGAGTGTCCCAAGTTGTTCCGATTCGGACACTGGGATGATGGCGAGACGATCATGTTTCGAAACTTGGGACAACAACTCATCCCGATATCCCACAGGACGTCCCACCGAGGCCTAAAACCCTGCTATTGAGTACTACTTAAGTCAAGTCCATGCATTCCCTTGCTTCTTGTGAAAGAAAGTAGTCCTCAGGAGAATGCACTCATCTCATGCACAAACTAGAGGTTTGTTCATTACAAATTTTCTAGGATGAGTTCAAGAAAGGTCCTAGAGGAAGCTGACACAAAAGTCCTGACCATGAACATCTCATTTGGAGCTTGATAAAGAGACACAGTCCTCCATCTCCACTTCCTTCAGCTCCCATGAGGAAACTGATGTTTCTGATGGTCTTCAGCCGAATATCTTAGCTGAAATAATCTTAAGCTGCACTTAACTTGTAAGGATTATCCCATCACATGGGTTTGCTTTATGGATAAAAGTTTAATAACTTTACTGACTCTCAATCCAGCATCGAACCTTTGTTGGTGTTGCATTATTAGTTAAGGCAACCATATGCAAGAAGAAGGCTCCTATATAGCTTTCAAGACTAATCGGTAGGAATGAGGACCTATGTTACACGCTACAGTATTCAGGCTCATGCAGCGTTAAGCAATCACTCATGATTCACCATGATATGGAATTAGATAATCAGTGAAGAAGGCAAGGGCCATTATAGAGAACTATGCTCATTATTAAGGAAAAACAATTCACTCAACAAGGCAAAACAGAAACACAATTTGGACACGTAAAAATATGTGAGATACCTATAAAAATATGCCAAGAGCAAAATCATCTTCTTTAATAGATTCTATGGTTAATAAACATGCACATCCAGTAAAGCAAACATCAAAAATGAAAATATGTAGTTTAAAATCACACCTATTTAACATGCTTGTCAAATCATAATTCACACTTCCTTGCATGATAACAACAAGATAAACAGGATCTATTACTTGATGAAGAATCTGAAAAAGTTCGATACACTGAACAGGCAATGCTATGTCCAAAATATGCCAAAAATGAGACAACAGTGATCAAATACCTGCTTGTTTATGCATCTCATCTATTACTTTATGAAGCATCCACAATAATGCAATATTAAGAACAAGTATGCACGTGATGTTATCCCCGAAAATATTGCATACAACAACAATTAAATATCTTATATAACAACAATTAAGTATATCTGCTGCAACTCATCTATTATTTCATGAGAATTCAAAACGGTTCAATATACAGCACTAGAATGCCACATAGCAAAAGACTAAATACCTGTTTGTTTATGCATCTCCATATCCTGATCCTCAACCTTGACATCACTGAAATAAATACATGATACTAAGCACAGGATAGGAACAGTACAAAAAATTTTCATTAATGCTAAAACACCATAAGAACTGTATAAATGCTCGCTGACCTCTTTGGCTCATTGTTATTTGGGAATGACTTAAGCTTTTTTCTAGCTTCATCTTCGCCAATATTGAAGACCTTCCCTGCACTTGGGTTCTCATTGCACAATGCTTTAACAGCTGCAGCAGCACCAGCAGCAGCAACATGCGGGCCAGCTACTGTAGACAAGAGAGCTACCTAACAGAGAGATATTAGGTCTCTTTTTTTTTGTTTATATATGATTATTTTAATTTGCCATTTGTAATTCAGCAGATTGAGATGAGAAAACTGACCAGCAGCCCATAATTACCTGTTTCATCAAAGAATCTGTAGCATTTGCAACAGATGGAATGCATCTTCGCTTTGAAGGACGTACTGGCGTAGATTCCTCTGCATCCTTCTCTTTCACATCATTATGCACATGATCATCTGTTTTAGGCTCTTGTGGTAGCTCACTAGAAGGATGTTGGATTGCTCTTAAATTGGTTGCTTGGTTGCCTGAGTTTCTAGCATCATATTTACCACTGAAGGTACCCAACATATGGTCACCAAATGGTAGCTGTATAAGCCTTGCAATACAATCAAGTCTATTCTTAGTTCGCACATGCTGGGCAATAAGATCCCAATCATCTCCATGCTTTAGAACAGCTTCTAAAAGAAGCAAGGTCTCTGCATCTGTCCATGCACTAGTTGCATCGTTAGCATTGCCATCAGCATGATCACTACTGTCATCTGCTAATTTTCCTTCAGCTCCATTTCTATTTTTAGAACATTTCAAACATACCACAAACCCTCCCTGCAGACACATTGCCAGAAAATCATTCTCAGATATCAATATAATTTTCATATAGCAGTCCTTGTAGAACCATGAAAGATATTAAACTACCATAGCCACACCAAGTGCAAGTTTAATTCATAAATACAAAAAATATTTTAGTTCTTCTGACTTATGAGCTGTTTGAGTAACTACTCTTACCGATAGAAAACTTACAAAATGCAGAGTCGAAGATTACTCACTGTTTAATAATGTTGTGTTCGTTAAATTTAAATAACACAGTCAACTATACCAAATTCAATAAGTAGCAGAGAAAATAATTACAGGAAAAAATGGGGATACAAAGTCATTGCATCAAATCTTCAAAAATAATAAAAACTACGAAGCAAAAGTAATAAAGAAATGATGGCAATGAGACGTTACCCCATGGGAAACAAATGTAGGGTATAATCTACATATGAATTGTCTCCCACCTCCCCACAAGTTTCTCCATCACTTCATTCATCCGCAAGGACATTATCAAAAGTATTACCTCCTTCCAGTGGTGAGACATTCAACCTCAACAAGTAATGATGCAGATCTCCAAGATTTGTTATTCATGCTAGAACTGCTCACGCATTTGCTTTGAGGTTCTGTCTAGTCACATGTTTCAGCTTCATTGCTGCCTTCGATTCAATAGGCTTAAACCGCACAACAGATTGCCACTATAACATGATGAAAACTTCTCAGTCCCAACTTTACTGGGTTTTTTGCATTAATAATGCCAAGCAACCCTCACCCCAACTCCCAGGCTTGCCTCTCTCCCAAAAGAGGGAGGAGGGGAGTTGAGAAGCTGAGAAGCACTTTCATCTATTTTAACTTGTGCCTACTTGACTTATGCAGAAACAAATGGCAAAAGCTGAAAGAAATAATTATTGGCAAAGGTGACTTTCAACCCACCATGTCCACAAAACTCAAGTTTCATCAACCTTCCCACTGAAAAATTGCAGTTCATGGATCACTTGCATTTTCTCCTAGCCAACAAGGCCCTAAGTGTAAAAGCTGAGGGCTTGAAATTGGCACCTTGTACACACTCTTTACCACAATAAACCTCTTAAGTCTCTCAAACACTCTTGTACCCATTAATGCTCCAACAAATGCAAACAATAAGAACTGAACAACTAGTGGTTATAGTTTAAAAATATTCTCAGCCCAAGCCTGGCTTGAAAATTGATCCCAAGCCAAGTTTTTCTCTAGGTCAGATTTTTGGGCCATTCAGGCCAACCCAGCCAATCGAATCCCCAAATTATATCTTGGCATAGGCGATGCACATGGTTTATTTAATAATAAGGAGCATTTGATGGATGTATATGAACCCATCAGTCAAGATAAATTCCAATAAATTTGATAAATATACTTGCTATTTTAGTTTATTTTCTCTTTAATAGCCATTTATTAAACAATAAATGTAGGGTATATTTACAAAAAGAAAAGTGTATTTATAATGGGTTCAAGTAAATCGTGGCCCTTCCAATAGAATTCAAGGAGATCGCTCACAATCCATGGTACATGCAACTTTTTAAAGGCTCCTCTTTATTTGAAATTTCTTTGGCCTAGATGGTCTGCCTAAGCGCTTGTCTTGACATTTTGAATCAAGGGGGTGCATACCGGAAACTAGTATTTGATATTGTCTAGTTGATAGTTCCTAATTTCCATTGAATTACCATGTCTTAAATGATAAGTTTTATTCATTTATTAGATTATAGCTATCTTTTTGGGCTTCTCCTTCTATTTTATTTTAAATTTATCATTTTGGGCCACCTTGACCTTTAGATTCTTGCCGAGGTAGCCACCTAGCCCCTAGAAGCAAGCTGGCCAGGGGACTGTCCGCACACCACCTACAGAATTTTAAAACATTGCTCTCTTCAGAGCCCTGATTTCCCTTGTAAAATTTCTTCTCACAAGCAATCATGTAAGATACATTGAATATCCAGTATGGATGACAATTGACAAGCATCCATAGAGTTTGCTTCACATACTGATATAGATTCATCATATCCATATAAACATTAAAATTTATAGGTTTTAAGTAGAAATTAAAGTTTCCACACAAGATAATATGAAACTTCAAAATTTAACATTTGTGAGAACAACAAAAAACTTGCTCACAAAAGGATATAAAAGTTGACTAGAACATCTGATAACCAAATCAATTATTTGAACAGAGAAATACATACAGGACAATGTCAGATACAAGTAAAATTAAACTGTTTCTCTGCCAAACGTTTCATGTCAAAAGCATCAAAAAAATGTGTTTACTAAAGAAGCAAGTGCATTTGCATGACTTAATTGATAAAATACACTAGCAACTTCTATTTTGCACCATAAATGCCTTACCCTTTAAGTGCACTTTTGATAGAAGAGCTGTAATATCTCATCATATCTATTTATATATTAAAATTAATGGAGTGTGTCTAAACTGTGGGAAACGATCAAAGCAGCTTCCTAAGCACAGGGCAGCTTGTGGGCACCCAACTACATACCTAACTGCCAACTCAAGCAATTGAGTGGATGCATTGCTTAGACCCTTGAAAGCAGCAGATGTGTAGGACATTAAGCTACCCAAGTGCCCCGGCAGGGCAAACTAGGTGTCCAGGAAGCCACCTTTGATAACACTAGGTCTACCCTTTTTTCCTCTTTTTTTTTAATATTTCCCTCTTTTCTAAAGTACAATTTTTAGAGATGCAGCATCCAGGACTTGAACCTAGAACCTACACTTATTTGGTGGAACAGGTGAGATAACGAAGGGAACACTCAATTCATGAATTTAGCTCTACTAAATGCTCATGGTAATAGGCTTCATTATATGTTATGTGTTCGACTAGAATAAATGCCACAATTAACTTCCACATTCAGTCAAATATTTTAACATAAAGCAAATCATAATATTGAAATAAAGATTTAATTTTAATATAGGCTAGTATCAAAGGCCTCAAAATTCTCCCATGTATATATAAGCTTCACATAACAGGCTTATATAATACAGTACGACTTGAAATTTTTCTGCTAGAAGTGTGATAGTATATCTAATGTCGAATGAAACCTAGCCATGTTAATCAAATCTGAAGCTTCGAATCATAAGAATTCCAAGCTTGCATCTAATTTCCCTTTTTTTCTCTAGTATTTTGCACCCTGTACATGATGGTAAAGTGAGAGGTATCGGTGTAGTTTTGTTAATGACATAAAGCCTTAAGTAAAAGGAAAAGTGACCCCATGCAGGAAAAATAATGTATTACAAGTACGAAAGGAGAAGGATGTGCAAACAAGCATAAAGACAAGCTCAAAAAAGAACATATAAAATTGAAAAAGGAAAAAGGAAAAAACAATCAAATGCAGACTGCAGGTAATTTTCAATATCAGGTGCCTTAATAAAGCTAGCGTCATTAAATGCCTCTAAGGTCAATCGACAGGTTTAAGTTCAAAGCAACACGCTCAAATTACGATCACTGTGGCCACAAATTAGGCCTAGCAGGATGAAAAAAGGAGAGGTAATTAATGTAAAGGAGAAGAAGATGACAATCAAATGGAGTACTTTCCTTTTTAAGAAAAAGGAATGCTTATATTATTTAGCCATAGTTGATTGGCATTTTTTTTAAGATCTTATCAAAATAAAGATGGCTATGATAGAGTCATCAGAAATGTTTCTGATTATCTAAGCCTTTTATTGAGACTCAGATACCATTTTCAGTTTTATAATGCTTAAAACCATTATAATTTAACACATAGTGTTGTTTTCCCAATGTATGATATAGTTTTATGTACAGTTGTTTTAGCCAATATGCTTTTGCATGCCATGCAGAAATGAATTCCGCGACAACACGAATCCCAGCTGCAAATAATGCATTCATGTAAATAATATGTACAAACATGGTCAAGAAACAGATTAAACCATCTTACAAGGTATAAGTACCTGGTTAAATGAAGTGGATTTGGTCAGTTAACTATGGAATATATTGTGAATGGATATGTTGTACTGCTGACAAAAAGGATAAGACAGTCACACACCAGTTATCAAAATGTGACAACTGACCGCATATGATGGCAAATTATTAATATAATCAAGGGCACATGCCCTTTTGTTTCCATGTTCGCATTGGTATTTGATTAGAATTTGCATTCGCATCAGTATTTTATTAGAAACTCTTCATTTTTGTGATGGTATAATAATTATACTGCTACCGTGACCTTATTTTTTGACTTAATTCTTTGGTAACAGGAATGTATGAGAAGAGTTCAACACAATTCATATCAAACTCTTTGAGCCATCAAAACTCAGGCAGCTAACTAATGAATTTCTTTCCTCATCCACGTTCGAATTAGAATGGAACGAGAGAAGAAAGGTTTAAGGAGTATTACCTCCATCGGGGATTCATGACGACCAGAGGCACACTGGTCCCCGCAGGCCGCACACACCGGGCCCTTCCTTGGCGCCCAGTCCCCAAACACATCCGAGTACGACGACAGCGGCGGCAACCTGAACCCGTTCTCCCCCGCCCCAGCAGGCGTCGCTGCCACCGCCAACCGCCCTGAAACCGACTTCGAGGACGCCGGCACCACCTGCACGCCAGCCCCAGGCTCCTCCACCACAACCCTCGGCCCGACCTCCTCCGCTGGCCGCTGTCGCCCACCTGATACCCCAAAATTGATCAGCCCCCATCTCCCCAAGAAAAGGAACACCTTCTGGATGGTCCCGACGTCTCCGATCAGCGACTTCCGGACCTCTGTGAAGGTCAGCCGGCGGGAGGGGTCCTCCCGGAACTTGTTGATGATGAAGTCGCGGTACTCTTTGTAGACCCTAGGGTTCCGGGAGGCGGCGCTTCCATCGAAGAACTCCGGCAGCTCCCTCCGCTCCGTCTCGTGGATCTCATCCCACCGAAACCAGCCTGCAAGCAAGAAAGGCGACCAGGAACCGTGAGATCGATACCAGAAAAACCCTAACCCTAACCCTAACCCTAACCCTAACCCTAAGAGAGAAAAGGGAGAGAAAGGAGGGTTGTCCATAGGTAACTGGAAGAACTGGGGATGGAGTAGAGATCGCGGTCGAGGGCGTCTTCGGAGTTCGGCGACATCGCGCTTGCGAGCGGGAAGAGGGAAGGGGGAGGGAAGGGCAGCACGGGTTGGACGGTGATGAGATGAGAAGGTGAGATCAGACGGGTGGAGGATGTGGAACACGGGATTGATGGAAGGGTATGGGAGATGTGGACCGCCTGATGGATAAGTCTTCTGTTTGTTTTTTTTTTTTTCGGTTTAGCGAGGATCGGAGGAGAGAGGGAGCGACGGAGCGGAAGGGTGAGATACTGGGTCCTTTTTCTAGCAGGCTTCGTGGTTCTGGTCACCGTACGTAAGCTTACCGCTGTTGTGGGAAAAGACTGGGCCGAGGGCCGAGGGCCGAGTGGGTCACAGCTTATGGATTCAGGCTCGACCAAATGGCATCTTTTGGCATTGAAAATCTTTTTTTTAAAACCTTTGACAAGAGTGGTGATAACATTCTCTGAATTGTTAAGAAACACGTCAAATTCTCTCTCTACCCGAATGACTTTAAAATATTAAGAATTTGCATTAGTTAATCAAGAATTATTCCAATTATGCACGGATTTTATAATTTCTACATCACTAATTTAGAAGAATTTTGGTGATGATGTGATGTTTGTTATGCTTGGCATTCTTTCTGTCATTTTTTTCTTTTCTTTTCTTTTTTTTTTTTTTTCTCTTCTCCAATCCTATAGCTATATAAAAAAATAAGGGTATATTTGGTTCAAATCTAAAATTAAAATCAAATTTAACTGAGATCAGAATTGCTTATTTGCTCTACCTACTTGGTTGACTAGAAATTAAAATTAGAATTAAATTGATTTTATTATTATTGTTTGGTTCTTTCAAATCTAGAAATTAGAATCAGCTTAGATTTTTAATTATACTCATGAGCCAAAAAAAAAAATTTAAAACTTGATTGTTTGTTCATTTTTTGATATATGTAATCAATTTAGTATTTATTTCACAAATAAATAAGTCTAAAAATTAATAAATAAATAATAATAATAATAATAAAATCATAATATAATAACATCTATATTAAGATTTTATAAATAACATAAAGCCTATTATAAGATAACATAAATCTAGCGAGGTAAAGTTCTTATACATCACAATACTAATAACTTTACTACATATATTCTAAAGAAATATAAAGCAATCACCATAATGCACAATACTTAGAGGTTAGAACTAGATCTAACATTGTTTGAAAAAGAAAGACAATTGCTTATTGCCTTCTAAGATGATGTGAAAGTTAAAAGAAAACCACAAGCTTATTTGGCTTGACTGTAAGGATATCATTTACTTTTAGTATTTAGCACATCTTCAAGTTAATCCCTCCAATTTAAGCAGCTCCTCCACCATCTTATTGTTTTTCTCTAATATTCGCTATTCACATTCATTCTTGTGAGCCATTGTGGTAGTCATTGTAGCAAAGTAAGTACTAAGGTCATGTATAAGTATTCTAAACCTATATCACAGAAATAAATTGCTACCAATAAGCCATCTGCATTATCTTCTTTTGCTTTTTTTTGCCTCATTTCTTTAGGTAGATTTTTACTTCTTTTGCTTTCTAAAGCTGCTTATATTTGCAATGACTGATGGAATACGTTGTGTAACTGATTAGTCCTCTTTAGGCATAATTACATCATCCTTGTCACTACTAAGATGGACTACATTAATTTTTGGTCTATTCCAATTCAAAACTGCTTTTGCTTTAGCTGAATTGATAGAAATACCTTTCTTTGGGATAAAATGACTTGAAAATTTTACTTATATAACCCAAAACTTACATTTTGCCTCCTTGGTGTATAACTTATGCTCCCGAAATATCTAGAATATTTTATGTAGGTATTGTTCATGTTTAGTTTAGGATTTAGAATAAATCAAGATATCATATATAAAACCAATAACAAACTAATCCAAATAAAGTCTAAATATTCGATTCAATAGATTCATAAAAGCTACAGGTATATTGGTCAAACTAAATAGTATAACCAAAAACTCATAATGTCTATACCTAATATGTAATGCAGTTTTTAGAATATCAATCTTCCAAACCCGCAACTGATGGTATCCAAATCTAATATTGATCTTTGAAAAGAATTGAGATCTACCCAACTGATTAAAACGTTCATTAATGTAGGGTAAATGATATTTATTTTTAATAGTCACCTGATTTAGTTTCTGATAATCAATATATAAACAGAGTGTGCCATCATACTTCTTAACAAAAAGAGCTGGGGCTTCCCAAGATGATGTGTTTGACTTAATAAATCCCATATCTAATAGATTCTATAACTGCTTCTTCAACTTTCTAAGTTCTACTAGGCCGTTCAATGGTATGCTATACAAATGGTCTTAGTTACAGGATAAAGCTCGATAGTAAATTCAATCTTCCTATGTGGTAGCATGCTTAGTAGTTCTTATGAAAACATATTAAGATATTCATCTACCATTAGAATGAAAAATTATTTAACTATCTCTTCCTTGACCTTCCGAAGTAAAGCCATAAAAATTAAATTATTCCAAAATTTCTTATTTCTAGTATAGAACTACAATATGAAGTAGGAAAACATCATACACTTCATACCTAGGAAATATAGAGCTAACCCATTCGCAATACATAATGAAACTCTCTTTTATTAGTAGTCAATCATAGCTCGATATTTAAACAACCAGTCCATACCGAGTATAATATCATACCCATTCATATCCATCTAAATTAGATCAACTTCAAACTTCTGATCAGAAATTCTAAAAACACATGACTTACAAATTATATTAACTAACACCTCCTCTCTCATAGGGATAGTGATGTGAAGGATCAATTCTAAAGGATTAGATAATAATTCAAGCAATGCAGCAAATGATGCAGAAATGAAAGAATGAGAAGAACTAGTATCAAATAATAATCGAGCCCAAGAGTTATAGATTGAAATTATACCTTCCACCACTACATTGCTAGTCTGAGGCTCAGGTTTTCATTGAGCTAAGGTTGGTTTAGCTAGAGAGAAAACATGCCTAAATGCTTAGATCCCATTTCCTTTTCTTGTTCTTTCACTTGAGAAGCTCTAGGGGAGCTAGCAAAAGCCTCAAGATAGCTACTCTGAGATGGAAAGGATCAGCACTATTACTAAGGTGGATGTTGCCAAGGAGCATTTATAAATGTAATTGGTTTGTAGGGCTAAAGAGTGGGATGCTGAAATCGCCCTTCAAAATTAGTGGATATGGAAACACTAAGCATAGGGCAATATCTTTTTATGTGCCCCGGTTGTCTACATTGATAGCATGTGATATCTCAAAAAGTTTTAGGATGGTGCTCCCTAGTCAGTTCAATAGCAGGCTCAACTTTGGACTTATTTAAAGTCTAAGGTTGGCTTCGACACCCCATTTTCTTTATTCATGAATCCTTTGTAAATCTTTCATTTTCTATTCAACAAGCAATGCCTTTTCTACCACCTCGATTTACTCTCTCAATCTTAGTGCAACCAGTTTACCTTAATTGATAGTTTCAAGTCTTTCTTAAACTTTTTGGCTCTCAGTATTTTATTGGGAATAAGTGAGTTCTAAAACGTCAAAGGTTTATAAACTTCTCTTCATACTAAACAATTAACAAATATCACTACGTCAGATGAATAAACTCTTGCACTTTAGCATCTCCGATAGCTTCTCTAAAATATTTATCAAAGAGTGTCTTCTTAAAATTAGCCAAAAACCTTTGGGTTACATCCTGAGTTTTCTTTACTTAATCCCACTAGTAATCAATTTTTTCCTCTAGCATATATAAAGCAATGGTTATTTGATATTTAGTAAAAATTTTAGATACTTCAATTAATTTCTTGATTTGTTTTAACCACTTTTCTACCATATCAAACTTGGACTCTCCTTAAAAAACTTAGAGGTGTTAGTTTCGTAAACTCTTTCAACAAACTCATCTTCTTTCCAGCCCTAAGGACCTCGGTGGATTGAGTGTCTACCACTTGTTAGGATTGGCTCTGATAATTTCTCTATACATAGGTTATCTGTCGTACCATAATTTAAGTCATACTCCACAAAGCTTTTATATACCTTAGAGAGATCCTCTCAATGAGGATGAGAAGCAGAAGCCTTAATCTTTTATCTCGATATTCTTTTACAGAAATACATATTAAGATATAAAGAACACAATTATTAAGTCAAATCTAGCAATTCATCTCATAGTTTAAAGCAGCAAACATGCTAGAAAATAGATTAAATAGCAGACATTTTACAGAGATTAGATAAAGCACGTGCATATCAAGAACAATTTCATCCACTTGCAATGCATTCAAGTTCTTCAACACAGAAAAAAAAAAAAATATATATATACGCTTCTCAAAGTAAGACATATAGTATATTCTTCCTATAAATCTATAAATTTTTTTTAAATCTAGTCTTTAGTATCATATCTATCACACCCACACTTCTAAAAGTATGAACGATTGTCATCTTTATTGACCAAAGTCAAAAAAGATCCCAAAGCCTTATATTATTAATACTATTATTATCAATTCATTTTGTTGTTTTGGTGGAGGCTTATGCGTTCAAAAACACATTCCTTAAATAATCATTATATTTATTTGAAATCGATGTAAATAAAGTAATATTTAAATTTACATAATTCCTCAAATTCAAGACAACCACAGTTTATACAATTACCATAAATGTTTCAGTTTTTTTTCGAAATTCGTTTTGAAATTGATTGGGACAGATTCGGTCGAGCTCCTCTGTTAGGTTGGAGCAAAATTGCTGGTTGCAAGCTCGGTGTCTTCGGGCCAAATGCTCGGTGTCTTCGGGCCAAATGCGACGGATCCATCCACCAACAAATTGCAGAGTCGGCTGCACCATCCGTCTCCAGAACCAAATTGACGGTCCTGATCATCGATGATCAAATGCGTTCCCTTATGTCCGAACGCGCATAACGTTGGTGAGATTTATCTTCGTTCGGTCGCCTCCGCAATTGCGATCGTGCTCGCTCCCGTTCTCCGTCGCGCTCCCACGCTCTCCTGTTTGAAATCCTCGAACGAAGGGAAAACCCTGAATTTGAGACCCTTGGATGCCCGGATTCTGTGACTCCGAGGCGATTTCACCATGGGAGCGAGTCGGAAACTTCAGGGCGAGATCGATCGGGTCTTGAAGAAGGTGCAGGAAGGCGTCGACGTCTTCGACAGCATTTGGAACAAGGTATTTCTTCCAAAATTTTCTGATTTTTATGGGTTTTCCTTTTTTTGGATTTTTTTAACAATTTCTTGGTCTTTTTCGGGTAGGTTTATGACACGGAGAACGCCAATCAGAAGGAGAAATTCGAAGCGGATCTGAAGAAGGAGATCAAAAAGTTGCAGCGGTATCGAGATCAGATCAAGACATGGATCCAGTCCAGCGAGATAAAGGACAAAAAGGTTAGGCTCTTATCTTTATTCTATAATATATTCCGGGATTTTCATTGTTAGGATTTTCATTATGTAATGGTGGGAAATTTTTGTGAGGCTATGTTCTGAGCCCATATGCGATGTTTCTGGATTCTTTGTGCATGTGTACTAGCTTTTTTTAAGCAAGGTTTTGAAGTGGTTATACTTAGGTTTCCTGTTAAATCATTCAATATTGGTGTCATGGAAGTATGACAATTTAGGTTGGTAAGAGCAAACAGATGGAATTCAGTATTCTAGGAGTAAGGAGACAACTTTTTTACGGAATTTAAGGTATAAGAGCATTTGGTAACAATTAAACACCAACAGCATTTCATATTGAAGCCAGGATAATAATCAAATTTGAAAAAAAAAAAAAAAAAGATTATTCACCCATTCCGTATTGAATCCAGCATAATAATCAAATAAGAAAACTAAAGTACTCACCCATCAAGATGGGCATGGTTGTCTCTATGTCATTTTAGACTTAACACCATTACCTTCCATAGTGTCGCAACAGCATAATGCAAAAGGTGCTATATGAACTGGGAACATAGTTTATCCAAGTACTTGCACTTCTAGATTTGTTGTCTTAGTAAGATGCTTCTACTTAAGCTAGTTTCTTCTAGCATCATCTCAGTCCAATTTCAAAATCTATCCAAATGTTAGTTACTTAGAGGAATTTCTCTGTGGATGCTAATTCAGATATCATTAGGAGAGAGGTTCCTTGAATGTTGGGAAAAACTTCATCTGCCTTAATAAAATCTTAATAGAAAATGCTTGGAGTTATCATTATTTTACCCACAAGTTTCTAGCCTTCAGTAGGACATTCTTCAAAATCTCTAGGATCTATGATTGGTATTGAATCATTAAAAACACTATCAATAATGTATACTTAACATTACTAATTATCTTGGGTTTCCACTGGTAGTGCCCTAGCTGCTGCTCTGATTAGGTTGCTTAGGGGTTGGAATACATGCACAGTGATTGAATTAGTGGGCTTAAAGTACTGGTACAAGTAATTTCAATTTTAAGATTCTGGATGATACTTCTTTCACTTATGATCTGTCTGGGAGGCTTTCTAGTCAGGAAGTCATGATAAACATGATAGTGTAATTATGAGAATTATAAATTAAGGGGGAGAGACACTGTAGAAGAGGAATAGATAGAAAAATGCTTAAAGTGGTTTGAGATAGAGGACTAAATTACTGAGTGGTGGTTTTTACATCTGATTGTATTCTTAGGTGAAACTCTGAATCATAAAACGGTGTAAAAAGGCTTTTTCTCCCCACATGTTGGTGGACATTAGGTTTTTCTTAAGAAAAAGTGGTAAGAAATGCAGTTACAGAGTACATGTGTTGGATTTCATTTATTGTTAGATGCATACAAGTTACTTTGTTTTCTCTTTCAAACAAGTATTGTTTAAAAGGCTAACATCAAGATTTTCTAATTGAGGGAACTGCTAAGCGAAATTGAACAATCAGTCAGTCCTGCTATTTGACAACAGAGCGCTGCTTTTCTTGCTGGCTGGTGGATTTCTTCGGAACTCTTCATTATTGAATCCATGTGCTTTTTGCTTCGTAGTAGTTTGCTTATTTTAAAATTAGGAAAGTTCAATTAAAAAAGAAAGTGCACGCTTTCGACTGAAATAAGTGAACACTTCATGATAGAATTTTTTTGATGTTTTATGTCTATATTCTGAAATGTATGTTTAATTCTGCTTGTATGGTCATACCTTTGAAGTCAAATGTTAACTCCATCTGTAGAAGTGTATTTAACATTATTTATAGCCATACATTAGTTAATGCATATTACATGACACTTCTATAAATGTAGGACTCATGACTCGGGGTTGACAAATGATTTTGTGATATATGTTGACATAGGTTAGTGCCTCTTATGAGCAGGCTCTCATGGATGCTCGCAAGCTTATTGAGCGTGAAATGGAAAGATTTAAGGTCTGTGAAAAGGAAACTAAAACAAAAGCCTTCTCCAAAGAAGGGTTAGGCCAACAACCAAAAACTGTAAGTGGCACTTTATCTTTTACTTCCACACTTTGTCTCATGAATAAAGGTCGCTTTAGTTTTTATTAAATAACAAAATGATTCAATATGCTAATTTTGTACCATTAACTATGCAACCTCTAATGTTGCAAGTGCAACAGGTGTAGTTTTTGTTTCTTAGAGGTCCATTTTCAGAACCATTTTTTGATAAAAATCATCGTTAAACAGATAGATGCTGTATTGATTGCTTTATAGAAACATTTCTAACAATGACATGCTCATGTGATGAACATCAAAGAGAAGATGGTGGGAATTTGGTTGGATACTTAAGTGGGTTTTGGGACAGAACAAATTAAGATTCTAGGTCATCTCTTGCCTAGCGACCATCTTAACCTGAGCAATGAAAATAGTACACTCGCTTAAGCCAAAGTTGGCAAAATGGAGGAGGGCAGTAGAAAGGTCACCAAAGATGAGTTGGGTGGTGGCCTTAAGGGTTGAAGAATGTAGAAGATTAGGCCCAGACAGGAGGGGAGGAAGAGAAGGAAGGTTGGTGGAGAGGAAGCACCGAGCAAGGAGATGGGATTGTGGGGCTAGTCACGACTTATCACCTAGATTGAGAAAGTCAACAACAATCCCAACCATAATCAAAGTTTTCAGTGACATCCAAATTTTCTGACACCTTCATCTGTAATTAGCATGATCAATGATCTTGTTTAGCATTGCTATTTTGGCCACTTTGATGAGTAATTTGGAATGGCATTGACATGATTGATGTTTGGAATGGCATTGCCCGTGATTAACATATTTGACAACCTCAGCCACATTCAGTAATTTTGACATTTCATTTGCAGCTGATAACTTCGAGATCCTGTTCCTAACCCAAGTATTTGGTGATTTTGCCTGCAATCAACAACTTCATCTATGATTGTCATGTATATGATGAACTCTAGATCTTTGTTTATGGCTGTTATGTCTATGACAGAGACAAACTTCTACCATCTCTTTGATGGCTTCTTTGTTCATGACAAACAACCTTGGAACAATATTCATTCATAACATCAAGTTTCCACATGCATCAAATTGTTTGCATTCGAAAAACTACCTCATCATAACCACCTTTGATATGTTATAATTAGATAGCCTATGAAAATGTTTAAGTTGCTTTGGTAAGAGGTAATTGATAGTTTATGAGAACCTCTGATTTCTATTTCCAAGCTATCTTGATAGCCAATGGAAATTGAGTAACTTCCTCTTTGATAACCTACGGGAAGTTTGGGTTTCTGCCCCTTTGGAAATAACCATCATCCTTTTGATGATAAAAATGGGGAGCACTAAGCATGGCCAAATCTCAGAGATTTTGATGCAATTTCCTTCACTTTGAAGACTGAAGGTTTTCTCAAGATACTAAAAGTGAGGCCCACAGCCCTATATGTCAAAGGACTAAAGACCCTTAACCGAAATCTTTATTTACACTGTCCAAGTTCTTAAATAATGGTGTTATAACCGTTGCAGTTATAACAGTTTTGGCACCCCCCTGTAACTTTACGTGTAATAATGGGGCAAAAAGATTATGCCTGTTATAGTGCATGATTTAGTGTTATAGCGATCCATTATGATATAAATAATTTCCATTATTTTTACGTACTTTTCTCTGAACAAAATGCTATTTTTTTTCCAAAATCCAAATTTCTGTGCATGATATTTCCCTCCAAAAGTTATTTTATGGTTCAAAAAAATATAACAGCCATTATAACTGTGATTATTTTAATATAAAATTGTTAATGCCTCTTTTTGAGGCAAATAATAATTGTCATAACCGTTATAACACTCAATAATGGTTTCAGTGGGGGTCTTTTGTAGTGGCATAATTCATTATTCAAAACCTTGATAATTTTTATGTATTATGAGCCAAACTCCTTAATCTTTTTTTTTTTATTATTTTTTAATGAGATGTGATTAATGAGTTCTTTAAATAGAACATCTTGAAAGAATGGTTCCTTCAATCTCAATATTTTGTTTTTCAAGGTGCCTGATTTTCGAAAGATACTCATTCTTGCATATTGGCTTCGCTGTCCAAAAGATGGATTATATGCTTCTTTGATTAACATGGCCCCATCAAAATTTACTGTTCATTTGAGATTCCCTTTTGACTCTAAAAAATATGATCCTTAGATAAAAGGGATCTTGGTGGACAAAATTCACATATGAAATAGATATGGTTGGGAGTTATGAGCCCTTACATAATTTAACCATAGTTGTGACCTTGCCGCTACCAAGGTCACAAACCCTTGCGCTGCCAGTATAATCGCTTTTATCACCACTATCAATACTACTGTTACCACCACCATTGCTTCTACCCATTTCAAGCACTGCCATCCACAACCTTCACAAACCACCCCCCCCCCAACCCCAAAATACACACATACACATCACCACCACCACCACCACCATCACTCGTTACCATGAGTTACCACTGCCATTATGAACATCATTGGTGTTGCCATCATTAAATATATTTTATATCTTCAATTTTAAAAATAAAACTATTCTCATAACTACTTGACATATACATATATATATATATATATATTGAAATTTGAAAATGAAACCAAGATGTTTAGAAATTAAAACAATAAATAAAATCAAAAAATGACAATGGTGCTAAACATAACTTGATTCATTGTTCTCTTTAAATTTCATTCCTGCTTTAGCTCTAGGCTTTGGAGAGGATGAGCATTTCCAGGATTTTAATAGATAAAGTGAGATAATCCTAGTAAAGAAGTTAAAAATCAAAAGCTATCAGCTATTAGAGAGTGTTTTGAGTTTTGGTCCTTTTGCCTCACCATAATAACTATGTGCCCAAATCATGCAATCGATGCTTAGCCATCATTGGTTTGGTGACAAACTCTATAATATTGCAACATAACGAGCTGTTACACAACCATGTGGATGGAATTTAGAAAAGTGACATAAACATTTAATAGTACCTTTTAGTTTAGGTTTTACCCTCCCCAGGTATTCAGATTTAAATGAAGGAAAAAATAGGACTTATTTCTGATGTCTTTAAAAATGAACAAGGTTAGCTAGTACTCTGAGAAAAAGTCCTTTTCTGTACTTATTTCCAAGAGAGCTGAATTAGGTTGTTTTCTCATGAACAAAAAATATCTTAGAAATTATATCTTTGCTATATTAAGTTATAGACAGTATGGAAGATCTGGAGACAACCAATCATTGCACATTACTATTGTAAATACTATTTATTGACTTAAATATGAACACTTAATGTTGTTTTATTTTCACAAACTGTTTTTTGTGTAGGATCCGAAAGAAAAGGCTAAATCAGAGACAAGAGACTGGCTCAACAATGTGGTATGCAAACATTTTACCTCTTCTTTTATCCGTGTTTACTTACTGGTGCAAGATTTTTCTCATAAATTTGATACTATAATAATTAATAAGCTCTGTTACTTTAATGTCATGTTTGTCAATATTTCCAAAAAAACCTTCAGCCAAGGTTCTGGTGACAACAGCCATTTATTCAATTGGACCAGTATTAGGAGTTTTATCTTCCATCTTATTTTTTGTGAATGACTGTTCAATCTTGTGTGCCCTAATAATTGTGTGTGTGTGTGTGTGTGTGTGAGAGAGAGAGAGAGAGAGAGAGAGAGAGAGAGAGAGTTTTGAATCTTCATCAATTGCAGAGGGGCGTTGATACAATTGCACTGAGCAGCTTGTAATTAGCCGTCTCAGAATATTATATATAATGAATGATAACTTAATTTCTTGCAATGTGTTATACCATTTTTATGGCCAACTTCATTTCCTGCAATGTCCTATAACTGTCTCTGTGATCAAGTAGTAGGATGCCGTGACATGTTGGACAAAAACCTGCATATATGTAATGTATAACACACACAAACACACCCAAGTATGTATAGAATGTCTTTTTTAAATCAGGCGCTGCTTTGCACCTAGGCTGTTTTGTGGAAGATAGGAGATTGCTTAACAATTCATTTCCAATTTGAAGAAGATAGACTTTAAATTCTATGTATCTAAATTTCAGCGCTGTTGGGAGAATTAAAAGTTTGAATTAAATTAAAAAAATGTAACATATTCTATTTTTGCCATTTTTTTGGAAGAACCGAAAGCTCTAAGATTTGGAAGATTGGCTTCTTCATAAAAGTGATTTCTTAGAAAACAAAAACTGTTCATGAAGGTGCAGATGTCTTGCTGGCTTTCATTTGAAGCTGCCTGTGCATTGGTTCATCATCTAAAATTAAGAAATCAAATTAAGGATCGGATTGGCCTTGTTAGTTGTTTCTGAAGAAACACAATTGACTGGCCAGCTTGCTCTGGTTTATAAATTTATTTTCCAACCTTTTTGCTTTACAACTTGGGCTAGAGATTTTACATTTCTTTTGTTTATCATTTTATATGGTTCTACTGGAGTTGGAGGCAGTTGTTTAAAATCATTCTAAATCTTTCCTGTAGGTTGGAGATTTGGAAAGCCAGATTGATAACTTTGAAGCTGAGGTTGAAGGGCTTTCTGTAAAGAAAGGAAAGACAAGGCCACCTCGACTGGTATGATTGGACAGAAGTTTCTTATCTGATTTATATTATTATCTAGCATCAATTTTTTTCTTTCTTACCTCAATTTGGTTTTTATACATTATTTGACAACTTATGATATTTATTTCAGACACATTTGGAAACGTCTATTGCAAGGCATAAGGCTCATATAATGAAGCTAGAGTTGATCTTGAGACTGTTGGATAATGATGAGTTGAGTCCTGATCAGGTCAATGACGTTAAAGACTTTCTAGAAGACTATGTTGAACGCAATCAGGTGTGTCTTTGTCAAATCATTTCAAGAATAAACTCATGCATATGCAGTTAATTACTCAATTGTTATGGAATTGACTTTATGGGTTTTGACTCGTGAATACACAACTGTTTATGAAGGAGGATTTTGATGAATTTAGTGATGTTGATGAGCTCTACAGCACTTTACCTTTAGAGAAGGTTGAAGCACTTGAAGATTTGGTGTCACTTGCTTCTTCCAGTCTTGTTAAGGTGATCTCTATTTACTGATTGATATCTTGCTGTTTTCTTGCTTTTAAATATTTCTTGCTCTGAAAATTGGACAAGTATAGAAGTTGAGTGGTCTTATACTCGAGATCCATGGGATCACCTTTCTAACATGTTGCTTTCCGTAACCAAGGAACAGTTTTTAAGGAGCTTAATTTTGTTTCAGTTACCTTTGAAGGTGTCATTATTATGCCTAGAATGTAGTCTTCATTTGCTTGTTATCTTACTTTCTTTCCATTTTGATGTTTTGTTGATTATTGCCTCTTGTACCTATCATTTGTCGTGGTTGGTTCTCTCTTGGCAACCTCTGTAATTTTTGTGTACTTTCAATCTTTTTGTTAGTGTATACATTTTAGTCTAGGATATTAACTTTGACATTTAAAAATTTGACCGTGTACCACATACACATATTTTGGCAGTTTAGAAGTTCAGTTGTGTCAAAAAATGTTTATTCACTGAGTCTTTCTAAACACTTTCAAATCTAATTTGTATTAGACTTGGCTACATTTTGAATATGACTCTTCTAGGAGATTGATAAATTTTTGCATATGACAGTCATGCATCCTTCCTGAATTTTTTGTTCAAAGGGGCTCTGTATTTCATGTGGGTTGCCAAATCATCTGATATATTTCTGTAACTGCCTTTACATGCTGCACTCATAGCCTCAGACATGATGTCTTGTTCATGATAAATGTTTTGTAAGCATAATGGCTCCCTATAATAATTGATTACAAACAAGTTAATTTCTAGCATCTGAAGATGCGTATCTGGAGCTGAGCCTTAGCAACTCCAGTTTCAGTCATTTCAGTTAAACCTAGTAGATACCCCTGGCTGCCTTTAGCTGCTTGAAGTCAACCTGTTGTTGTTCTGTCTATAGGTTAAGTTGCAGTATTGGGGTTACTTTATATAGTTGGAATTACATGTCATGTTACGCTCACAGAGAACCATTTGCATCAGAAAGGTAACAGTTGAGATAAATGGACTTGCAGGCAGTCTTATTATGTGCAACTAGACAGTCCTCATCATATATATTCCCACATGACTTTCAGGCCTGATTATTATTGGTTTGAATTTTGTCTCTGCAAGGGACTAAAAGAAGAAAAATGTTGAAGACTAATCTTTTAGATCCTTACTCAACTGTGCTTGGCACTCTTCTGGATTTTGTAATGGCTGCTAGAATGATTTACAAGCATATTTTAACATTCTTATACATTTTATTCACTGTTATCGTGCTTTTATTTATGATCAGTATCGTATGTATGCTGAAATTTATGGACCATCTGTTGCAGGGATTTAATAAAGAATGATTTGTTAAGAAATTGATTTGCTACATATCTATTTTTTAAAAACTATGATAAAGGTGATCTTCTAGCATAACAGAAGAGCTTTTCTACTGTTGACTTTACAAGCTTGGAGTACCATATTGAATGTTTAGACAAGCTTTTATGATGCTCTTTAGTGATTGAAGTCTAAAATTAGGGATTTAGAAGGCTATTATCACTTTAAATTTAGTATGATATTATCTTTTGAGGATATTGCAGCTAAAATACTCCAAAATAACAAAAGATGAAAGAGAGAAAAGGGCAATGGTGAAATAGACAGGTGAACTGGGTGACGGTGAAGGAAAAAGGAAAAAAATTGAAAACTCTTGATCTGAAAAGGAGAAGAAAGGTTACTCTTCATTCAAAAAAAAGAAGAAAAATTACCCTAAGGTGCCCCTTGCTAAAGGCAATCATTTCAGAATCTCTAGAGATAAGGTGTATGGATTCCTTGAGGGGATGGGGCATCTTTCCAGACCTTTCTCCTCATCCTGTTCATTCATGGACCTGCTCCATAAGGGGCCCCACTTCTTACCTTGATGTTGATGTGGCACTATTTGATTGCAATTTGATTGCAATGTCATATAATGATATTGACCCTTCAAAATTGAGATAAGACTAGGTGATCTCCATCAGTCATTAAAATCTGCTAAAATGTAAAACAAAGACTATAAACTAAAACACCAAAAGTAAATCAGAGATCAAGAGATTTTGAACATAAAATTCCATGCATCATCATCGTATCCAAGTGATAAAGAATTTGTCATGTCTTTGTTGCCTCCACTCTTATTTTAAGTATTTGAAAATGAATTTTGCATCTGTTTGATGTGTCTTTGCTATTATTCTGCAGAATTTTAAATTTTCTGTAATCATTTCTCCTTCTGATTTGCAGGCCACAGTCATGGACTGCATATTTTATGCATAGAAGACAATCTATAATTCTTGTTGTTTCACTAGGGGCATCACAAAATAATAGGTGTTTATCTGTAAATGTTTTAGCATTTTTGTTGGTAGTCCCGCAATTTTAGTTCCTTTTATGCTCAAGCTCAAGTAATGAAATCACGGTTTGCTGAACCATTCCGAACTGGACGGTTTGGGTTGAATCGAACTGATATAGAACTGGGACAGTTCAACATCTTGGTTCAGTACAAGGGAAGAACCGACCAAACTAACTGAACCGAACCGAACTGAACCGTCTGGTTTGGCTTGATTTGCGCCGATCATAGCTTGAGGCTCCTTGGTCTACCTGATCAATATACTATCAATTCGGTATGGTACGCTTCATACCGAACCATACCGGTCTGGTACCGAAATGGTACTGATTCCCAGTATGGTGAATCTTGAATGAAACATAATTTTAATCGATGCGAAAAATAATAGACATTAAATATGCCACTAAAATTCCTGTTTCTATGTACGCTAGATTAGTTTTCTTGTCTTCCATGAGGTCTATTCTGTACTTTAATATTTTTTGTTATAAACATTATTTGTTATTTCACCTGTGTGCTTCTATTACAGTTCTCTTCCTGACTAATGATTGTCTCATCACACCATTAGTACTGAGCGCTTTTTTCCTGAAATTACCAATCCTTCTCATTCATTCTTTTTTTTTTTTTGCAGGGTGTTGGTTCTGTTTCTGCTGCTAGTGCAGTTTTAGGCTTGAAGAATTCTGTTGCAAGTTCCTCTACTCAGGTTCCTTTAAATTTCATTTGTTGACTTAAACTGTACTAATCTCAGAAACTGTAGCTGATAACTTGAAGTTGTTGAATCTGTCCATGTTGTGATTGTCCAATGATTATTGCCAATTGGAAGGAAATAATTGAGTCTCCAGTGCACTATGATGGATATGTCTTATAAGTAATCTGTTTGATGTTCCTTCCAATGTAGGCCATATATTGACTATAATTTGTTGGGAAGCTATTTTTCATTTGCCAGCAGTGTTTCCCTTCTGAAGCAGTGTCTTTATGGACGAGAATTTCAGTTATGAATTTTTTGTTGCTTAGCAACCCTTTTGATGAGCTGAGCAACTTAGTGTGAATCTTCATTCATTTTGCTTACTGTTTTATTCTTTGTCCACTCTGGATGTCCATATTATTCTGATTAATATGTGCATACATCATATATATATATATATATATATAATTTTGTATGTATGTGCATATGCTTGTTAGTACACATTTATATAATTTTTTTGAATTTTAATATTTTTAAAGCTTCTTTCTGCTTGGTTGGTACAGTCTTTTTGCAAGCATGTGAAATTGATGTCTAGCATTTAAAATTATTCATGTCTTTCCTGTCACCTTTTTTTGTTACCAAGATGCAGAAAGTTCCCCCCATAACTAATGGCTCACTGTATGATAGCTGAAGCCCTCTAGAAAGCTTGATGGCTTATGTTTATCTATTTACATTGTCTGTGATTATTTGATGACTAAATCATTTTTTGATATTGTTTGATTTTGTATGCTATTTTTTTCCCTCCAGGCTGCTTTGTCATCAACTGCCTCTCAAAGTACTGCCCAGGACCAAGGCGAAGAAACAGCTTCTCAGGACGGTAATTCTGATATGGCTCCTAGAACACCACCTTCCAAAAGTGGAGCTGTGGAATCTTTGCTTTCAGTAGCTTCTCCTAGTGTCATTTCTGGGACACCTGCAGGTCCCACTTCTACTGCCACTTCTAATGTTTCTGGGCCCCCATTGGCTGGTGTGCCAATTGTCACAGCAATACTGTCCAGTCCACCAAGTGTTCGAGCTGTTACAGATAACTCATCTGCAGCCATGTCTGCATCTATTGCTAATTCATCAAGTTCAGAGAAGGAGGATGATAAGATGATCTTCCCTGGTCACAGGTCATCTCCAGCCATCCCTGAAATTGGAACTGGGAGAGGTATTAGCCGAGGGATATCAAGTCAAGCATCTCCCTCAAGTTTAGGTTCAGTGAGTGGGATTTCAGGCAATGGAACACTTGGTTCAGTTCCTGCAGTGTCTGATTTGGCTAAGAGAAACGTGTTGAATGTTGATGAGAGAATTGGAAGTGGCAACCTTTCACAGCCATTAGTTTCTCCTCTAAGTAACAGACTCCTATTGCAGCAGGCTTCAAAAACTAGTGATGGAACTAATTCAAGTGATTCTAGTAGTGTTAATGAGGGTGCAGTTATTGGTGGAAGAGTCTTTTCACCTTCAGTTAGTGGAGTTCCATGGAGACCTCAAAGTGCAGCTTTTCAGAGTCAGAATGAAACAGTATGTGTCTATTTTTCTCTTCTAAATAGTTTTGCTGCTCCCTTAGAAAACCTTCTTTGCCTCCAACTTTTCTTCCTATTTGCTTCACATAATTTGTTAGTTTGAAATATTTATTTCTTGCAAATGCTGATAGTTTTTTTGAAAAGTATTTCATTCATAACTGTGACTTCAACGTAGAAGAAAAAGCAAAAGATAAGCATGATAATGATTACGCTCATTTCTGGAAAAACATGGGATAAGCTATAGAAGGAATGGAGAACGTGTTAGTAGAGTTGTTAGCTCATTTACCTTTATGTACTGACACCAGATAGAAACTTTGGTTGAAGATATCTCATGTATGTCCTCAGCTACTTATTCGGGCATGATCAATGGATCCTACATGTGATTGTTGTATTGCTTGGCATATTTTTGATATTGCATGTCCAATTCCAAACTAAGAGATTGAGGCTTGGTTGTCATGGAATAAGAAGGTTGCTGCTGGATTATGGAGAACTCAGGGGAAACAACATTCATTCTTCTGGTTGCTTCTTGGATTACTTGTGGACTAGTGGTGTAGAAACATGATGTTTGAATTTCTCAGTCATTCTTTATATTATGATATATATTTTCTTGACATCAGGCCCGCTCAGATAATATCCTTGCTGAAAGTGACCATTCACTTTGCAGCAGTTTGTTGAATAAATAAACTTTGCACTCTTGAGCAATGATACAAGTACTGGTGAACATAGTCCTATTATGCTGCTTGTAGGGCAATACTTCCACATGGTATGCACCTCACTTTTGCTGCGTTGGCACCTATTAGGCACACAACATCAGTATCGTGCTGTACTTTATCAGTCCAGATCATACCAGTAGTTACTACTGTACTAGTACCAGTACTTCAACCTTTGCCCTTGAGCTTAATATTGTGGAAGTTTAATGCCTTCTAAGAGAGTTTCACATAATAGCTCAACACTCTAGTTCTTCCTTTTCTAAATTGGAGTTGGATGACTAGTATATTGTTTAAACAGTATGAATTTCAATGTTGCTGTTAAATCTTCCAAATTTGTGTCAGATCTTTGTTAATGTAGTTTTCTCCTGTTATTTTTTAATCTAATTCCTAGATTTATATCTATGTTTTTTAAGATAGAAGCATCTTTTTGAAGCTTGGCTGAAACATTTCAATGTTTTTTATGGATTCAACCAAAAACCAAACCTGTATAATACCTTTTAAGAGAGTTTCATATAAATAGTTCAACAATCCAGTTCTTCCTTTTCTAAATTGGAGTTTGATTATTAGTCCAATGTTTAAAATTATGAAGTTCAATGTTGCCTTCAAATCTTCCAAACTTGTGTTAGATTTTTATTAATATGGTTTTCTCTTGCTATTTTTTAATCTAGGGCCTAGATTTATGTTTATATTTTTTAAGACTGAATGTGGTTTTGAAGCGTGGTCAAAACATTTCAATGTTTTATATGGATTTAACCAAAAAAATGAACCTCAAAACATCAATGGAAGCTGGAAGTGATGCATGTAATTTGAAGCTTTCTGTTGCTGATTTTACACTTTAATTCAAGTATGTATTCTTTTATTTTTAGTTTCTTTGCTTATTTGATTCTACACTAGAGACTAGTTATTCTAATCTTAGATTTGGATGGTTTAAATCTGTTTTGATGTAGTAATTTAAGTAAAAACTGCCTCATGACCTTATGTGTAAATTGCGGTGCCTTTATAAGAGCCAGCCAGCTAAATAGAGAGAAGAGGGAAAGAGAGGAGGGACAGATGCCTCTTCTCATTGAGGCGGGTGTCTGGGTGCCCTGTTCCACTGCCCTCTTCTTTCCTTCTTGCCTTAGGCTGCTGCTATTGGATGGTAAAATCTGGAATTCGTATGCCTATTCAAAAAGTGGAGCGAAATAAACTCCTTCCTTGACGGTTAACAGATACTGACCCCTTTGAAAACCCAAAATAATTCCTTCCAGGAATAGTTTATGCTGATTTTCATGGAGTCAAACCCCTTAGATGACATCATGAGAATATCCTGGTTTTTGTGAAACTAGCAAACTGATGTGTGCAGCGCACCCTAAAATAAAATATAGGGCTTACAGAAAAAATCTAAATAGATTAAATTAAAAATAGACAAAACAGGAAAATAGAAGTGCAAAAACTACATTGAAAAAAATATAATATAAAAAAATACAAAAATAATGTAGTGAAAACAAAAATAATAATAAGATAAACATGAAAATAAATTTTAAATAATATTTTTTCCATTGCCATCAATGTCATTGTGCTCATATTGTTCACTATGTCAGATTCCATAATCCCTACTTATCCACTTTTTGTTAGAGGCCTTTAGCAAAGGGACACTCTTTACAGATACCTTAATTTTTTTTTCCCAAACAAGTTAGAAGATCACATTATGTCCATTATTTCTTTGTTGTCTCTATTATTTGTTAGGGACTAATAGTAGAAGGCTGGTTTGTTCAGAAAGAATGTGGAGAAAAAACCATAGTGAATGAACATGTTTCAGAAATAAAGATGGAATTGATTTGTTTCCACATGTTTAATGCTCCCTTTTTATAGTATTGTATAAATAAATCCCCTTTGACCAGGTTAGAATAATTTAAGGTCCACTTTTTGTAGTATAGTATAAGTAAAGCCCCTTTGACCAGAATAGCTAATCTTGGAATAACCTTAGATTTGAAAATAATATTTCACAGTGATAGGGGTTATTCCACCTTTGTTTCCCAGCCAAAAGCAGCATTAGGGGGGCCAGCTACCATAGGATGGCATGGGGATATTTTGATTTCTTTTTTTTTTTAAGGGTTGCTACTATGGTAGGATTGCCTAATTTTAAAAACTCATTCTATATATATACAGGGTTTTGTAACATATTGCAGGAAATAAAGTTGTTACTCATTATATATAATATTCTGAGAGAACTAATTACCAGCCATTTGGTGCAACTGTGTCCAAACCCCTGCAATAGATGAAAGTTCAAAACTCAGTGTGCAGGCATCTCTCTCTCTCTCTCTCTCTCTCTCTCTCTCTCTCTCTAAGAAACTCAAAACTATGAGAGTTCAAGATTGAACAAAGTCATTCACAAAAAAGTAAGATGCAAGATAGAACTCCTGCTACTGGTCCATTTGAATAAATGGCTGTTGTCATCAGAACTTTGGCTGAAGCCTATTCTTTTGGGAAATATTGATGAACATGACGTTAAAGTAACTGGGCTTATTATAGTATTATACAATCAAATCTATGAGAAAAATCTTGCACCAGTAAGTAAACAGAGTAGTAAAAGATGAGGTAAAATGTTTGCATTCCACATTGTTGAGCCAGTCCCTTGTCTCTGATTTAGCCTTTTGGATCTTACCCAAGAAAAGGTTTGTGAAAACGAAATAGTATTTTAAGGCAATAAATAGATTTACAGTAGTAACGTGCAGGATTGATTGTCTCCATATCTTCAATACCGTATATCACTTAATAATAGCAAAGATGCAATTTTCAAGGTATTTTTCGTTTGTAAGATCACCATTTAATTCAGCTTACTTGGCAATAAGCACAAAAAAGAGGACTTCTTCTCAGGGTACTAGTTAACCTTGTTTGTTTTTAACCAAATGATTGAGAAGGAAAGACATCAGAGGTAACTCCAATAATATTTTTCTTCATTTAAATCTGAATGCTTGGGGAGGGAAAACCTAATTTAAAAGGCACTGTTTATGCCACTTTTCTAACTTCTATCCATATGATTGTGTTATAACTTATTGTGTTGTAACATTATATAGTTTGTCAACAAACTGACTACAGCTAAGCATTAATTTGCATGCTTTGGGCACAGTCATTATGGTGAGGCAAGGACCAAAACTCAGAACAAAGATACCTATCCGGTGTCTCTAAACTCGCCACAAGGATGGGCTATTTTTCTTCTGTTCTCCTGGGTCTTTGCACCTATTTGCACCTATTCTGCATGTCTTTGCACCTATTCTGCATATCTCTTCATATATTCTTCTTCTATTTCACCTTATTTCTTCTTTTTCAGAACTTCTTTAGCACTGTCCTTTGCTCTCTGAAAAGAATCTTTTCAATATTATACAATTTCATTTGCAGCCTTAATGCTGAGCTGCATCAGGTACCAACCTGCGAAATATAAATGAGTCAGTGTTGGTTCTGTTTCTATCATTTCAGCCTTTGATCAATTGTTTTGCAGGAAATGGCGACTTGCCCAAGATGTTGCTATGACTTTGCTAGTTATTTTTATGCTTGATTCAAGATTTCTTACCCCCATTGGACTCTTGTACACTTTCTTCTTCGCCCACCTTTTTCTATATTTCTCTATTTCCTCTATTATTTTTGGTTTATCATATGTTGTTTAATGTTATATAATAATGATTGCAAAGTTTATGTTCCCACCAATCATGACCACATTTAAACATTTCCGTAAAGTCATGCTGTATTGATTGATCAAAGGATGAAAGACTTGTGAATTTTATTTCATCATTTGAATTATTAACAGGACAGAAAGACTTGTGAATTTTATTTCATCATATGAATGTTCAACAGGACAATCTCATCAAGAGAAATTAGGAATAGACAAACTCATTGTGCTTTCCTTCATATGCTATTCAAATTGTGCTTTCGTTCATATTGTAGTCAAATGTTCTTTAGATGTCTGTGCCTGTGCTTATTGCAATGCCGGTTAGCCACTGACTCCCTCATGTCATAGGTTGCATCTTGTCTGAATGGGAAGCCATGCAATTTGACCAAATTAGGTGACCATGAAGAATTCTTTGTTCATGGAGATACAATTTGTATTGTTTTATTTGAAACAGCCATGACTAAGTTCTTCTCCAAATCATTTGGAGTTCATTAACAGGTTACGTGTTAGGACTTGCTAAATTGAGCAGTAAAAAATCAGACTGATGCTATCCTAATATTTTAACAAATTAGGTGGCAAAATTGCTCCTAGATTTGAATGTTGTAATTTTGTCAACAAACTACACATCAAATTTGGATGGTTCATCTTGCTAATAATTTTTCTTGTGATGGAGTTGCCTTGTTTTTTAAAACAAAAGAAACGAGAAAAAAAAAACAAAGAATAAATAAAAAGGACACTAATTTCCATCCTCTCTCTGTTTTATAGAATTATGCGAGTTCTTTTCAAAATACCATATGTTCTGATATCACATTTTAGTTCTAGTTTTGCACTTGTGTTGACAGTTCTAATTCAAGATTCTTTGAAGAACCTTTGAGAATGAATTAAAAGCAATCTAGCTGGTTGTTTTATTTTTGCTGTTGACATGTCTAAGGAATTTAGTGTCTTAAGGAATTTTATCCTGGGTGAACATTTATTTCATGATGTCAACCAAGACTGAGCTGTCATTTTTTGCCTTTGAACTAATAGCTTCCTGATCATCATCTATATTTTGGCAACTCTGATCTCATATTAGTTTGTACAAGATCCATAATGGTATCTAATTAAGAAGATTCCCTTGTTGGATTCTTATTTCAGGGTCAGTTTCGAGGACGACCTGAGATTGCTCCTGACCAGAGGGAGAAATTTCTGCAACGACTACAACAAGTGCAGCAACAAGGCCACAGTACCCTAATTGGTGTTCCACATCTTCCTGGTCTGAATCACAAGCAGTTATCTGCACAACAGCAAAATGCACTTTTACAACAGGTCCTTCCCTCCTCGAACTCAAAACTTGTCAAATCTTATGTTTTCAATAAAATTTTATCTTATGATTTACATATAAGAGGGCTGCATGACTGGTTTTAGAATCTTTTTTAAGAACTACTTTATTGAAATACATTTTGCGCAAGAAAAGGTTGTCTTGATTTCAAAATATGGCAGCCTCAGAATGCATATGGTTGGTCTTGGAAAGTTAATATAATATTGACATCATTTTTGTGCCTATGTATACCTTTGATTGTTAGCTAATTTTTCTCATAAGCTATTTTTGGTTCTTGCAATTCCCAAAACAACATAGGTTTGTGCTTAAAGAGATAAAGTAGATTAATATAAAGCATTATGTCTTCAATTTTTCAAAGCAGTGGCTTTGTTCTTGCCTTATTAGAATGTTTAGAGGCTTTAAACCTCGAAGCCGCTGTTTGGTTGCAAGATAAACTAGACTGGGTTGAAACAATGCCTAACCAACAGTGATTCAGAGTAAGTCATTTCGTCCTCCGCCCTGTACAGTGGAATTGTTCACTCCAGGCTAAGAGGAAAAAAGGTACTGCCCCCTAGGAAAATGCGGACTGGTAGAGGATTTTTGGGCAAGAATAGCTATTTAAAGGGATCCTATTTCATCTAGACCTTAAACCGAATGCAGCAAAAATATACAGTGGGCAAAGCAGTAGCAATATTTTCTAGAAAATCTTGAATTATAGATCATTGTTTCCTTGGCGAATGATTCTCTGGATTGTCCTCAGAAAAATGAATCGATCAATGACCTATTAATTTTTCACAAACTATGTGATATTCAGAGTCATGGCCTATTCTGGAAACATTCCTGGACTGAATTCTATCTGCTTCTGCTGCTCCTGCTGCTGATGGTGGTGGTATTTTGGCTATTGTTTGATTTCTTTCCACCTCCATGCTTGCTTTTACCCAAGTAATTTACAGCAAGGTCTAAGCCTTGGTGGGATTAGGGGTTTTTAGACTGTCCCGTCCCATTCATATGGGAAAACAGGACTGGGACCAGGTTGAGACACTAAAACCCATCTGTGCAGAGAAAGAGGGGTAAAAAGGAAGAAAGAAATGAAGGAAAGGAAAAAAAAAAAGAAGGAAAGAAGAAGAAAAAGGAGAGAAAGAAAGGAAGGGAGAAGAAAAAGCAAGAAAGGAAAGAATGAAGAAGAGAAATAAAGAAGAACAAAAAGGAAAGAAAGAAAAGAAAGAAGTAAAAAAAGGAAAGAAAGAAAAAAAGGAAACTAAATAAGAAAGAAATAAAGAAAATAAGAAAGGGATGGGACACTTTACCAGGATGACTGTTAGGATAGAACGGAACAGTGGAGCATCCTATTCTATAGAGAAATTAGGACACCCTTGTCTCACGGGATTTAAAATCTCGATTTACAGATCTATTAGAAGTCTTGCATCCTTTAGTGTATTGCTTTTCTATTATTGTTTAATTATTTTAATGCTTTCTGCTTTTTGGTGATATCTCTGGATTTTTCCTGATTTTCAATTTTTTTCACCTGGTCAAATTGTTCCCAAATGCCAAACTAGTGGCTATGTTAGCAGGGGTAGTGCTGTGACTGCTGTCATCACTAATGCCAGTGTTCCAAGTAGCTGCTTAAATGGTGGACATACAGATCATAGGGCTGAGTTTAACTTAAATTCTGCAATTGATGTCAGGCCACTTTCCTTTAAACGTGAATTGGGCCTTGGGCTTGTTTGATGTGGTCATGGATATGAAAGATGAGCATCATACTTACTGTTAGTTGTGAATGTCAAGGACAAAAGATGCCTTTGTATTGGCATGTTGGAGTGAAAGGTACTTTGGAGTCACGCCATCTTGGTATCTCCTCTTTGTTCGCAACCTTTATATATATATATATATATATATATAATCATGTTCACAATGTTCAAAAAACTGGTTCCAGATGAAGCTTAAATATGATGCATCTTGTCACAACGCTTTGAAGTTGCACATGTCAGATCAACTCCTATTCAATGATGAAAGGAAACTACTAAGTATTATGAAAATGAAAAATTTGGAGATATCTAAAGAAATTGGAGTGGTATCTTATAGGCTAAATTGCTAACAGATGTTCTTTTCATAGAGCTGGTGCACATGAATAGTTTAGTTGGAAGTATTTGATGGATAATTTTATTTTCATCAATTGATGAAATGTTCTCTCTCTCCTTTTTTTTTTTCTTTTTTGCTACATAAATAGGCATTCCAGGTTCAGATCAACCATTCTGAGGCAAATTTGGTCAGTGAAATTCAAATATCTGAGTTATAAAAAAAGAACATTTGAATCATTAGATGTGATCTTTAGTGGCTAAATTGCCTACGAATGAATAATCAATTGTTTTTGAGAACATGCGCCTAAGCATCTATCTAGGTTAAAATATCAAGGTATGGGGTGTATCGATTGGAGAAGAGTATTGAATGCATGGTATTGAGGATTGTGCTAACGAAGACTATTTGATGGTTATGCATAGATATGGCCAGTATGCTCTTGGTACAGCTTCTTTTTTGGCATTTAAAATCTGATTTCTCCCTTTTTATCATGATTTCTATTTTCAATGCTTTAATTTTGCAAGAAATAAGTGAAGTATTGATTTAAGTGCTTTAATTTTGTTTGTCTATTTGTGCTGAAGCTAGTGACATGCATGTTTATCATATAAAATCACATAACTTGGAATCAAAAATGCATTTAAAGCACACAAACACATTTAAAATTAACAATTGAAATGAAGTTAGGTTACTGACATACAGAACTTCACATAATTGAAAATCTTTATTTAAGTTCTAAAGTTTTGAACCTCTTTGAAGTTCTGAAGGTCCTTTTTTTTGGCAAGACATTTTCCAAGGTTTCATGTTCAGGTTAGTGTGACTTTTTTTAAAAGAGGTGTGATAGAGAGAAAAGAGGGCTGTCATAAGTTTGTTGTGAACCAACCGTGTTCACTATATTAAAAAGACATGGAAATTTATTAACTGAGTATATATGGTCCGCTTTATGATAAGCAGTAGGCTTTTCTAACCTGCTAAAGTGGTTACTAGACTTTAGGGTTAGTATGGTATGTATCAAGCAATTACATGCCTCAGTGATTAGTTTTTCGATATCTATAGAATTATTATAAAATGGTTGATATAAGTAGAGTTAGTGCACTAAATTGCAATATGGGCTATGCAAATTAAAAATCTAAGTTGCTCTTGATCTAGATCTAATAGCCTACTTGCAAAGAATAAACCAAGGTCTATAAAATAGGTTCTGAAACCCATACCAATACATTACTGGTTCAGTATGGTACGATACGGCAGAACCTTGTATCGACATAGAGTGCCTATTTTTTTCTCTCTTAACTATAATACTGTTCTAATACTATATTGTACAGGTTAGTTTTGGATGGTACAGGATAATTCAGTTTGGTTCGAACTAGTTCGGTTCATATTGAATCAAAACTCAATACCATACCGATACTTTATTGATATGATATGGTACCGTATGGTTGATATGGGTCTTCTCCAATTGATGGCAAAATATAGATTGTGGGCATCCGAAACACAATTTTTGGTTTGTAGGAAGTTACGTAGGTCATGTTTAGTGTGCGTTTATTTGTTATTGTGTGATGGGGTGGGGTGGGGTGAGGTGCGAATTTGGTTGTGTGGATACAGGAATTTGGGATACGAAAATAGGTGAGGTGGAAGTTTGGTTGTAAGCGTGAATGTGGGGGCTGGGATGTGGTAATGTAGTGCTAATATGCCCCATCTGATTGTCTGGCTGCTGAGACACTGTTATCTTTGAAAAATACACTCCTTTATTAATGTTTTAACCCTCATCTGGGTTTATGTTTATTTATTTTTGTAGTGGCTTTATAGATATAAAATAAGATTCAGGTAACTTAGGCAAAGACTATTTATCTTATGAATTGTTCATTTATGTTTTATTTTCATATTTAGAGCTCAAGATACGCTCTGGATGATGATTTTAAAAAACTTTCAATGATCTGGCTCTTCCCATGTTCAGTTGAAATCTTGTCTACTTAACAGAAGAGTAGGGCTGACATGGTGCTACTAATTGTTTTGACAATTGCAACAATCTCTTTGTTTGACCATGGGTGGGTGTGTTTAGGTTGCTCAGAAAGTTTTCTTTGACATCCATGTGACGACTTTCACTGGCCTATTTGGATTTGAGGGCATAGATTGCTTGACAACACCCATGGTGATGTCTGTAGCATCCTCACCACTTGAAGATCTATGATTGCCATAGTATCTGGGGTTAGATTTCACCAGAACCAAAAAATTTCTCTATTCCATCCTAATAACTCGGGCTATGTGTCACCAGAAAACCAAAAAATCTTAGGTTAAATATTGCTCCATTGTTTTTTCAAACGTTCTCACAGAGGCTTATATTCTGGTTGAAGGGTTCATTTTCAGTAAATAGGTTGCTTTTAGGGAAAGTCTTCAATTACCTTTTGTTGATATGGTTCAAGAAGTTCTGAAATTTCAGAGATGCTCATCTTGCATGAAGCTTAAAAAAAAAAAATAGTACTGAAGTCATCATTCTTAAAATACATTTACCACTCTAAACTCTGATGTAGATAGAATAGCATTTAAATCTGTTATCCACATGATCCCTGACATGAAATTTTCTATGCAGCTTAATTCTCAAAGCTCTTCTATTTCACCTCAAGGAGGGTTAGGAGTTGGAGTACAGGGATCAAGCCTTGCTTCTGCTACACCAGCCTCGCAACAGCAGGCAACTCCGATTCTTCAACAATCCTCCTCACATCCCTTGATTCCAACCGGACCAAAAGATGGAGGTATGTTTATTATTCCTTAAGAATTTGTTGTTTTTACCACAATAATTGTCAACATTTTGCTTTTTGTAATGCAGATGCTGGACACCTGAAAGTAGAAAGCCAGAACCAGCAGAATTTATCTGATGATGTGAACGTTGAAGCTGCTGCAAGTTCTGGTTTCAACAAGACTGTTAGTGATGATGACTTGAAGGTGCCGTACATGGTAAAGACTCATCAATTTGAACATATATTCTTTGTTCCTTCTAGGGCATGCTCAATTTAAAACACCAATTTTGGATTCGTTTCATCCGAGAAACATCTGCTGGATGTCGAAATTTGCTATATTAGGACTTCACCATTTCAATGTGATTTATAATTACTTTTGGCATTGTCCCTTTTTTCGTTATTTGTTGGGGTGACAAAGTTAACATTGACAGACTCCTTTGATATCTGTTCTGTCCAACTTCATATGTCAATTAAACCAGTTTCTGTTGACATGAACTGGTTTATTTGTCATTAAAGTGTCCGCATCACATTAACTCATCAAAATTTGTCTTCATTAAAGGTGTTATTCGTCCTATAATTGTCTACTATTTGCATTTGCTAATATCATACGTCTGGACATGGTATTCTTTGCCCAGTGAAGCGTTCGCTACTTCTCTTTTGGAATCTTGAGCCAATTTACATATTCCTGAAACGTATGGTTTGTCATAAGTTCATAAACCTGTAAGAAGTAACAGGCGTGGCAGGAAACCCTTGGTAAATGTTTATATTGGAATATGTGATTGATTTGAAGGGGTTTACTCTGTGTGCAGTAATTATGTATCTAAAACAATGAGTTAAAAAAGTCATTGCATATCTAAAAAACAATTATCGGAAATTATTCTTAAATAAAATTGCCTTTTATAATAATTTGCTTTTAAATAAAAAATAACAGTATGTGGAAATGATCAATTCATTAGCATTTGTAATTTCTGAAACCATAAAGGCCTTTTTTTTTTGGGCCATTGTCGCAGGGCACAGTTTCATCATCTATGACAGAAGGTAATCAGCTACCCAGAGATACTGATCTCTCACCTGGGCAACCATTGCAATCCAGTCAGTCTTCGGCTGGTCTTGGTGTTATTGGTCGAAGAAGCGTCTCAGACCTTGGTGCCATTGGAGATAACCTTGGTGGAACACCTGGAATTTCTGGTGGAATGCATGATCAGATCTATAATATGCAGATGCTTGAAGCTTCATTTTACAAACTTCCACAGCCCAAGGACTCAGAACGTGTAAAGAGCTATGTTCCGGTAGGGAAGTTCTGATATGCATCATTGTACGATCATTAATATATATTTTTTGAGAGTATCTTTGTATTTTCTTTTTTAATGTAAGAATGTCCTTTTTTTTTATTTCCAGAGGCGCCCTGCAGCGACTCCTGCTAGCTATCCCCAAACTCAGGCCCCAGTCATAGACAATCCTGCCTTCTGGGAAAGATTGGGTCTTGATCCGATTGGCCCAGATACTTTGTTCTTTGCATTTTACTATCAACAGGTGTCTTATATCCATTATTTAAAAAAGTGGTTATAATGTTGCTTTAAACTGCAAATTCTCAATTTGTACTAATGTTAAATATATTATTGCAGAACACTTACCAGCAATACTTAGCTGCAAGGGAATTGAAAAAGCAATCATGGAGATACCACAGGAAATACAACACATGGTTTCAACGGCATGAGGAGCCAAAAGTCACAAATGATGAATTTGAGAAAGGAACATATGTATACTTTGATTTCCATATTGCAGATGACGGTTCACAACATGGATGGTATGTTCAGCTCCTTAAAATATTCCTTTTTCAAGAATCCGTCATGTGTTCAATATAAAATCTGATATTATTACTCTTAATTGTGCTTCTGATTTTGCCTAGCAAATTATATTTGTGTTTCTCATTTTGGCTTAGTAATTATTACAAGTTCATTTTTACCGCTCTGGCCTCTTAAGCACTTGGTGGGAATAATTAATCCACCAATAAGTTATTGCCTTGGACCCATGAAAATGGTATGATTGTCATTCTGAAAGCAACACTTCGTAGCATGATTGGTTGATGGCCTTGATGATTTGTTGATAAGGCTACTTTTGTAGTTAAATAGCTTGCTTGGCTTTGTTGACCATGAAAAAAAAAATATCGAAGATTTATTTTCTAACTATCATCGGTCTTTGATGAAATCTTTCTGAAATCCTCTTTGTTGCTTTCCAGAGCAAACTGACATCTTGTTGCCAATTGCAGGTGCCAAAGGATTAAGACAGAGTTCATATTTGAATATAATTATCTTGAGGATGAGCTTGTTGTGTAGATATGCAGGATCATATTATATTGACAATTTAATTTTGATGTTTTTCAGTGTGCCATAACTGGAGGTTTGTAATTTTGTTTAATGATCAAATTTAGCCACTAATTTTTGTACATTGAAGTATAAGCCATCTATCTGAGGAATGTACAAATTTAGAATTTTATCTGTTCGTTTTCGCTAATGTGATCCTGCGCTTAAAATTTTGCTCCTATCCTTTTAAATCCTCCAATGTTCTACCCCCTTTGACGAAATCGGGAGGAAAGAACAGGACTTGTTTTGCCTATGACCTGTCAGCTTTTTTCTTCTCTGAAAGTCTAGAGGGTACAAATTTGAATGCATGAATTTGCACCCGCCAGCGGTGGATGTGCTAAGAGTTCAGGAGAATGCAACAACAAATGAAATTGATAGAGTTAAGACTTGAAGATCCGTGTGCTCCATGATGGTACTTAAATTATGTTTATGCTTGAGATGGAAAAGAGCTGATGTTGGCGAACTGCTTGTTATAGTTAGTGATGGTGACGACACTCGGTTGTAACAATGCCGATTATCTATTCTTAGGAATGGGAGGTGGATGTTTAGCGAATGCTAACAACAATTGTGTTTCAACATATATAATTTCAATGATATGGTTGATAACGTAACTCGCTCTCTTAGTCTTCTTCATTAGCAGATGCCTGGGCGTGGAGCCAAAGTACAATTATCTTTTCTCTACCGCTTGCCGAAGGTACACCTAATATCTGGAATCTGAATTCCCTCCAAATGTTGTAGCATTATGGTAGTTGCACAATCTACTGTAGATTTTTTGCAATTTGCTTCAGAAATGCAAGGTTTCTCGAGCTATAGCAACGTGGACGGACTATCAGGGGAGATGCATGGTCTGCTGCGATATGAATTTAATGCATATATGCATATAGATTAAAGGTGATGCACGTTCGGAGAACGCACGAACACACACACACACACTCTCTCTCTCTCTCTATTTCTATTTGAGCTGGAGTTTGGTAAAGCTGAAAACAAAGAGGACTATATGTTTGTGGCATTTGAGTAAAAGTTTGGTCTGTCATTCGGCATTTATGGGTGTGAGGTAGGCTGGGTTAAGGTTAGACGGGACGGGGCTTAACATAGACAAGCAGCCAATCCAGCCAGGCTCGCCTGGACCCAGCAATTAACTTGACTTACTTCAGGTAAATCTGGCATGACACCCAAATATTTAGCCCGTACACAATTTAGGTTGGTTGGTTCGGTTCGGTTCAGTTCATCTTCGACCTGAGCCTATGTAAAGCGTGTTTCATGCTGGCCCAGCCAACCCAATGATGCAAAGCTACCATTCCGCCAAAATGGAGCATCCCTTATTTTAAGTCGACGCTATAACGGAATTCCAGTCTAAAGGCAATAATCATCCAATCTTCTTCCTGCGTTTCATCCAATCATTCCATCTCGTATCGTGGACGAGTTTCACTATCATGTATCGCTAGCATGCTATGTGATCTTGAAGTTTGTTTCTTTTCATTATGCTATTTATTTATTTATTTATTTGGGGTTGGGGAGACAGGCGCCGAGTGGCTTTTTTAACACGATGGATTTGTATTTTCTACAGCACTATATTTTATCTTATTGTTCGAAGACCTTAAGGATCGCAGCCATGCTTGGCACTGCTTGATTTGCCCCCATGGTGTGCTCGGCATATGGATCACTTGGCATACATTTCTTGGAAGCTCACCTAGGGCTTTAAAGGTGCTTTCCAAGGTAGCCCCTTCAAATAAGATCAATTTTATCCTTCAGTAATTAACATTTCTTTGTATCGTTATCATAATTTCAATGAAAGTGATAGTTTCTACTTTATCCCTATCTCTGATTTTCCTTTCATCGTTAGGTAACCAAAGGTGGGGCTTATTGCAGAGCTTCATCGAGATCTACTACCTTAAAATAGTCAATGAGATGCAGTAAATCTTATGCCAAGATAAATTCCTCAACTTTTGAAGCTCAAGGTCATACCTTTGCTTCTTTTCATTCTTCTTCGAGACTCTTTAGTCCATAGATCTCTTTTTTGAGAAGAAGATTATGGAATCTTGCTTTCTTTTGAAAGCATCTTCAGCCTTAGTATACTTATTTGACTGGCTTAGGAGCTCTACCATGTTCTTGAGCTTTTTCTTGCCAAGCAAAAAGCTAAAAAGTAAGTCTAACAACCAGTACATGAGGATAACAACAACCATGGACTTCTGGAAATCCTTAACTTCAAGCGTTTGGTTATTAAAACACCTAATTAGTCGCACAATAACTCATATTTACATTTCCTCATGGATATTAGGCCTATGCTACTCTTCTTCTGCTTGATGCTGATGATAAAGTGACTGAGGAATTACCTTTCGAGATCCTTGAAAGAGGCAATAGACTTTTGGCTTAATACCTGACTACAAGGTTCAAACCATCTTTCTTAAAGTAGTGAGGAACACTCTACACATGATGACTCTAAGATCCTTTGGATCATCGTTGAGGTCTTGTAAGTCTTTAGGTGATCTTTAGGGTCACTCAAGCCATCATATTATTCCAACGACATTTTGAACTTAGGTGGTAGGGGTTCTCTCATAATGTTCTTTATGAATAAAGGATTGACCTCCAAGTCCAGGTCATATAAAGGATTATGCTTCTTTTAGGCTTCTTTTATTATGATACCGAGGTGTTAAATTATAGCTTTGAGCTACTATCTCAAGTTAGGATCTTCTAATTCGATCCTCCTAGATGGGACCAAGGACTTTATGATATTGGCTCCATCAATGCTCAACGTATTTTCTCGTTATGGGTTCCTACGTTTAAGGTGCACGAAGGTCTACTTCTTAAGGGCTTTGCTATAATGGTACTTGTTGTACCGATAGCTCTACCTCCTGTTATTGTACTAGCTAGGGGACTAAAATCTAGACCAGCGTAGTGAAGGCCTCAACCTGCTACTGTAACCGAGCAAACAGATCAATAGTGATGCCATCTTTAGAGGAGTTAAGAGGGGGATTTGGTCCCCAAGATGGTTTGAGTGATGCCATTATTGCTGGCCATAGTTTTCTTGCTAGATTTAGGCAGTATGACTTTCTCCTTACTCCCATAACGATGCCGATATAATAGTGTCGGAATGCAATGGTGGGACCCCATATATTAATAGAATGATGATGGGGATGATGATCTGAAAATAAGGGTAATGATGAAACCAACAAAGAGAGTTTGAACGTCTTAGGAGAATGCCTGCAACAACAAAGAAAGAACGTAAGGGGTGTCAAGGGCTCCTCGATAAAGGCCCTCCAATACTTAAGTTAGTAGAGAGGGATGGTGATGGTGGCCAAGGATGAATCTTATACCTTTCCTTAATTTTGTTGGAAAAGAGTGTAGAGAAAAATGAATGAGAGAGATAGTCGAGCTTTATTAGAGGCTAAGAACGAAGATTAGTAGAAGATATATACTTTTGCACGAACTTTTCTTTTATAGCCAATTTTCATATTTGGTGACATGACTGTGTAGCTTATTTAAATTATGAGCCATATGTTTTGTTATCATGGGCTTATCTTCTGTGGTTACATTGATTGCCATATGTCGCATTCTTTGCAAGTAATAATTTGCTCCATCATTCTGTTATAGGACGTAAGCATCCTTTGCGGACAAATGTGTGCCATCTATTGATTTATCAGCCACATGCTTCTAAATCACTGTATCAGTTTTCATTACGGGTGGTGCAAACATGGAACAAGTTGTCATGCGTCGTCTCTATCTTATCAACTTTGAAACGGTTCATGAAGTACCAGCCAATGTTGGTTCTGTTTACAAGAGACAAACATAGTCAATGCTTGATTTTAAATAAAGTTTTTTTTTTTTTTTTTTGGCTGGCAAATATAGGCTTATAAATATCTCAAAATATTGGTGCTCTAGAGCTTGGAGGGCGACATGTGATAGCTCCTTCAAATTGGCTTCCATTTTTCAGTGGCTCATAGGCACTGAAACTCCTATTTCTGTGGCTGACGACGATCTTTGGTTGTCCACGATTCCTTTGTGCAGGTAAACCATTCCAAACTCTGTTGATCTGCCAAAGAATCTTATCGCTGCTCTCCCTTGGCGAAAACCTATCACTTTTATTCCGATGTCTCGAGCATAGTGGGAGGATAAATTATGTCGGGGTTCATCGCATCACTATTCTATCCAGGTTTAAGATGCGTATTGCTCTCTTACCTTTCCATTATCCCGGACTCCACTCGCATTTGGATTTCTAAATCAACGCAAAGAACCGCTCCTTTTATGGGAGATGGTGTGGAATTATTTTGCCCCTGGCTACTGTGTTATCCAATCATGGCTTGAACGCGAGTTTTATAATGCTGGTGGTGTACCGCCGAACATGGAGATCCGCAGCATTCTCTTTGTTTTGGCCCCACTCAGGACATTTGGGAGGAGTCATGAGCGACACTTGGGACTGACCTTTTTTTTTTTATTTTTTTATTTTTAAGGCACTGGGATGAGCTACTTTTTTTTATTATTTTTTTTAATTTTTAATGCAAGTGAGAAAAGGATCCCACTAATATTTATTAATAAATAAAATATTTATAATAAAAAATATTTACAAAAGGGATAAGAAAGGATAAGGAAAGAGCAGGAGTGTAGAATGAGAATCAAATAATATTTTTAAATAGAGTTTACTGTACATGAAAAAGTTAGCCAAAATGTTATGTAAAATAAAATATGATAATAATTTGTTTAAGAAAGATTCTTAGTTCCTTTGTTTCAAAATATTTCACATGAAGGCTATAATTAGCTGATAGTACCTTTTTCTCATCTTAGTTGGTACTTTTCTTTTCTAAAGTGAACATAATTTGTAAAGTAGGAGTGGCAAAATTGAACATATTATGCGAACACGGCTCGAGCCCGATGCAAAATAAGTAGATTTAAATTGATTTTAAGTCGATCGATATCATAAATGTGTTGACATCATTTTGTCATGAAATAATCATATTGTGCCATGAATTGACCCACCAATTCAAAAATAATCTGTTTAGGATCCATTTAGTTGATAACATATTAAGTGGATCGTATTAAGTAAGTCAGATTATGTTTATTCATGTTAACTAAGTCGTACCTATTCATATTAAGTGAATTATATTGTATCAATCCAATATAGCTTGTTTATTAAATAGATTATGTAAGTTGTATTGTATTATTTGTGTAATAATTCTATAATATTTGTGTTTGAATTTTTGATATAATTAATTAATTATGTCGTATTTATATTGATTCATATGTTGTTATACCTTAGTCTCTACATAGCACGAAAATGATATAAAAACATGAATTGCTATCCCTATCATAGAGATTAGTAGGCAATCTGCTTACCTTGAGACAATTGGCTGGAGTTACATAGTAACTTTAGAGAAAGAGTATCTAACAAATAAGTGATCCATTCTCTTCTGATTGGCTCCCATAGCACGCATCCGGAACAAATAGAAAATAATTTGTTCACTTATTGAGGAGGGCACTTAGGTGCTACTCACTTCTGCTGCTAAGATTATACCATTGACGTCTCAGCTCGGAGGAATGAATTAAGATAAGATTCTTGTCTATTATATATTTGAAGCCCTGACAACTTCCCCTCTTCATACGTTGCATTACCATGAGAGAGGAGGAAGAAATTCAAAGTTCCATCCTGGACTTGATGATATTGTGCACTCTAATCTACTGGGCTGTCGATTTATGAGGAAAATTTAATTTAATTATGGACTTTGAGTGACCCAAAGAAGTTACTGGATTAGTTTTCAAAACCGACAAAAAACCATCCATAAAATTTTCTTCTTTCCTCTCTAATCCGAGCACACATCAGCTAACAAGAACAGAAACGAAAGGATTTTTTTTTTTTTTTTTTTCTGAGAACAAAGAAAAAGACCAGGCTAAGTTTTTAGACCAAACGCGGGCGGCTCATGGAATCTTTCGATCGCTCGCTGCCGAGTTCCGCACCCTCTGGAGGCTGCCTTCGCTATTGACCGCGACCGGAGAAACGAGGACCGCTTGGTCCACCAAACGTTTAATATTCTCCCCAAGGAATCGCTTAAATTTCCGCGTTCTAAGCGCCAGCCGCTGGAACTCCAGCGGAATCAACCACCAATGCCCGCCCGGATATTCGACGCTTGCCTGCCAAGAAGGTGGACTTATTCTCCCTTTCTTTACGTCCGCCGTAACCCACGCGCTATCCTTGCGTGGGTCAACCGTTTCACCCAAACAAGCATAAAATAAATAAATAAATATATATATATATCCTTGGTATCCCGAATATCCGTTCCTCATAAATGAATAAAAAGGAGGTGCAAAAACAGTGTCAGGATGAAAACAAAATAAAGACTCCTCGAGAGTATAGAATACGGCAACTCGCCCCTCGACCGGAACGCAGGAGGGACCACGAAACTTCGCGTAAAGTCGTCAAGCGACAACCGAATGGACAAAATGGGAGTCACCAGCTATCTTGGAGGTACCACCTGACTTTCCGGAGAAGATAAGGCAGCTGGTGGATGATACCTGCTTGCTAATTAAGGGGCCGGATGCTTTTCAGCTAGGTTTCTATGCGATTACTTGCTGCGTTGGTTAGCCGAGTTATCTTCAATGGACAAGGCTTTCCTTCGTATTTGGATACAGGTATACGTTTCCTTCAAATATTCCAAGGTACAAATTATGGCGCCGCCACCATCTTCTTTGAGTTGTGCCCTGGACAATTATCATTGGGAAATTAGACCTCTCCTAAGATTGGAGAGGGTTTAAACTCTTAAATACGTAAGTAATACCTTCAAATGTAAATAATTTTATACTGAATAAAAAATATAATAATTTAAAGATTTATAACTCGAATTTATCTGCTACTAATCAATTTGTACTTAATTTTTTTAAAATTAAATTAGTTCAATATAATGGTTAACCTATAAATGAAGAATGAATTCTAACTAATGATCACATATATCTTATATATAAAGAAATAGGATTAACAAATATGTTTGAACTTGATAGTTTTATATTTTTTGAAGGCAAACAATAAGGTTTTGGTTTAAAAAAATAAGTATTTTAACATTTGTTTTCTCATAAAAGATAATATATTTTTTAAGAACTAGGCTACATAAAAAAAAGTTAAAAAAAAAACATACATAGTTAAACATAAGCTATTATCTTCACGCACTAAAATAATAATCCTACCATACATATTTATGAACTAACAAAATTAAACCATAATAGAAGGTTAATTGTTATGCTAACACCAATAAAGATTCTAAACAACCAATTAAAAATAATTCTAATCAAATAAAAACTTACACTTTAATTAAAAATAATTTTAATCGAATAAATATTAAAAATTCATGCTTGACTTAATTTTTATCCCTTAAGAAAAGCTATGTCTATGTTCTTATTGAAGAGATTTTATGTAGAATATATATTGCTCATGCAGAGGGCAAAGATAGATATAACGATGGATTGTTAATTATTATTATTATTATTATTATTATTTTGGCTCAACAACTCGTTAGTGGAGATTAAAGAACTAACCTCCTCATCATGCAGCTGGTGCCGAAACTTTTACTTGGCACCAAATTTGGCCCCAAAATAAGTTCTTTTTATCTTACGCTGTGACACCCACTTTCCTAAGTCGGCAAAATTTCGCGTTGGATCCGGCCGCCGACCATGTCCTCTCTGGGCCATGCCGCGAATAGAACAGTACACGTGTGAGGGCGCACGGAAACACCGCCAAGTCTCCCGTCCTCTGGAGCAGCCACAGGCTGCCACGGGGCAACTCGCGCTGCCAAAGGCCGTGGGACGAAGAATATATACGTAAAAGAAAAGACGAAGCCGTGTGGAATGGAGAGAGAAGCGGAGGCTGGGCATCAACTAAGCCACCTTGCATGCTATGCATGTGGACGGATGGCAACACCAGGGAAGATGACATGGGAGTACGTGTTGCCATTATTCTCGCTCACACTGGCCTCAGGATAAAGACTTTAAAAAAAAAAAAAAAAAAAATGGATATACTCACCACCCTATAAAAAAAACCAAAAGAAGGCAAAAAAAATAAAAAATAAAAATAAAAATATACATCTAATCTTCAAATAAAATTTTTAATTATTACAATTAATCCCTGAATATTACATCCTTAGCTATGCTAATTACTAGCTAGAATAAGTAGTAGTGTATGCCAGAATAATCTGGAATGTTAGAAAAAAAGGGATTGGGAGCAAAATGAAATTTGAGTGAAAGTTTGAGAATCAAAAATATATTAGGGAGATAATTTTGAGCGTTAAGCTTTGTTCCTTCTCTGCTGTCAAGCCAAAAATAAAAACCACATGAAAGAGAAGGGAAACGAGCCACAAGAGGGCTCCGGAATAATGAAGGAACGGCTTCTTCTGACTACTTCTTATGGAGGCTGGGAATATTATTTTTGGACAGAGCATCAAATGGACACGTAATTGGACTTGGCTTCTAAGCACGACCATGTGATTGCAATGATTCAATGGAATATCATAATAAGAGTGACTGCAGTGGTGGGCCGGCACGTCATGATTTTATCTTCAGACCTTTGAGATGATGCGCCATGGGTCCAAGCCTTTAAACAGGTAACGTTTGTTTTTATTTCAGTATATGCCCTTGGTCCTTGGTGCATAGCTCAACTCTTTATACCTATTTGTGTACACAACCATCTCTACTACTGGTGTTTTGAGATCAAGACTGAATGCTAAATGATAGTTCATCCAGGGATAGCTGATGGCACACAATTGCTGAAAATCCCTTCTAGCTGCTGCTGTCCTAAATAGGGCTTATAATTACCTAATCTTTTTTTTCCAATTATATAGAGGATCATAATGAGATTCATTGCTTCTAATCTTGATTCACCTTAATTTGTTAAGTGATAGTTCATTGAAGGTTTTGAAAATAATTCATCATAATGACTATTCCAAAGTTATCATACTGTAATTGTTTAATCTTTTTTTAATTATGTAGATTATTATAAAAAGATCCTTTGTGACCCTGTTTCATCTTAATTATCATTTAAATGAAAAATCACAATAAACTTCTTCTTTTTTTTAAAAAAAAAAGAAAAGTTACCTTGTTTTGGGCAGGAATAGCATTTCTTTCTATATATATCTATAGAATTTTAAAAATTCAAACATCTTGAAGATAAATATAGAGATAGGAATTAATTGAATGAAAGTGCATTTCCTTTTATATGTTGGAAATCCATCGATGAAAAGGAGCTTGAATCTATTTTCCTACATTGATGAATTTGGTTACAATTCAAATGTTAAAAGAAGCTAAAAATTTGTGTATCGACGAGGCGGTTCACTATTTCTTTTGAAGCTCAGCCAGAAATTATGTAATCAAGAGAGATCATGGACAAAAATAGTAGAGCTTGCCTCATCTATGTGTAAACTAGGAATTATTAATTTCATTTGTCAAGTATTTATATCTAAGATCATCTCAAATATTCTAATATTTATGTGCATTGAATTTGGATCTATTCTATATTTATTAATAGATTCTTATAGTGGATCTTGACATAGACCTTTCATCTTCCTCGTTTCCAAAAAAAAATACAGAGATCATTTTTCATACAAACTACTTAGATTATTGATCAAAAATTTGGTTACCAACTAAACAGTATGGAGGCATGCTATTTTATCCTCTGCACCAAGGTCAATTGCCATTCTGACCACTGCATCCAATTGAATGAATAGGTGATGGATGGCATAATCAAAATTAAAATATCAAAATTATATTTTTAAAAATAATATTTTTATTTATTTTTATTTTTTTAATAAAATAGTCTATGCTAAAATCAAAAAAAATAAGGTTAAAATATTTTTTTTCATTTCTCAAATTTTTAATTATAATTTAATCTCTTATAAAAATAGCTAATATGCCGTTCAAATATATATGAAATATTATTTATCATACATTTACTTTTCACATTAAGGTGCCATATTAATTATTTTATTAATTTTAAAAAAATATTAAAAATATAATATTTTTTTAATATAAAGAATTAATTTATAAATTGTTTTTTTTTTAAAATAAGGAATTAAAATAAATTTTGAGTGAAAGTTTGAGGACTGAATTCAACTTGATTGTGCCACCCAAGGAATCCGAGGGATTTAGGATGCATGATGGTGAATGGGAATCGTGGGGGCACCGTTGCCATGGGAATCGGTGATGGTCAATGACCAGCTTTCTCAGACACAAAGCAAGTGGCCGTACCCGTTTCCAACTTTATTTTTCCAACTTTACTTTGCCGACTGAGACTAAAATACAGAGACCACATCGATGGCGAGGGGCTAAGCCCGTTCTCGTCAATTCAGTCCAGTCCACAGCCCTCGTCTCTGCCTTCCGAATTCCGAGATCCCTTCCAGGCTCTATCCCTGGGTCCCGCTACTAAACTATTCCCGTCGTTTCCTCGGCGTCTTGCTCGCGGCTAATTTTGTTTTCTCGTTCCAGTTTGCTTCCTTTTTTTTTTTTTTTTTCTCCTTTTTATCTTTTTACCGTGGTTAATAACTTTAAAATTCTGTATTAGAATTAAGAAATTACGTGGGTTAATTTGGAGTACTCCGCGTCTGACCCCGTCTTGGATTCTTTTCTTCTTACGCTACGATAACTGTGTGGCATTTTATTTAGCCAATTGCGTGTAGTCTTTTTCTTTCTCATATCATCTCTCCTGGTTTCTTCTGCTATAAATAAAGGGCTAAGGGTGCCAAGAGGAGGCTTGAAGCCGCCTCCGGAGCAACTCCTCTTCCCTTCTTTTGCTCTGAGCGCCGAGCTTCTCTTCTCTCTTCGAACCCTTTTGCCTTTAGCTTTCTACGAACCAAAGCGAGCTGAAACCGGACCTAGAAGAAGAGAAGCCAAGCTACAGCATGGTGGGCACTTCCTCGTCCTCGTCCTCGTCCTCGTCGTCCGCTTCTTTTGGCTCTTTCGACGACGTCTCCGTCAGGCCCGCCGCCGGCGGCACCATCAAGTTCCTCTGCAGCTACGGCGGCAAGATACTTCCCCGTTATCCCGACGGCAAGCTCCGTTACGTCGGCGGCCACACCCGCGTCCTCGCCGTCGACCGCAACCTCCCGTTCTCCGGTCCGTCCCCCTCCCCTCTTTGTTTGGACTTATTTTATTTGCTAATTGATGATTTGAAGCATAAAACTAGGAAAAGACTTTTTTTTTTTTTTTTTTTTTTTTTGGTGTTTTGGGGAAAAATAGCAGAATTTTTCGATTGATCTTGTGAATTCGCCTTCAAAATCGAATCTTTTGATTTCCTTGTGTTAACCATGGATGATTTGAAGCGTAAAAGGTAGACAAGATTGGATTTTAAGGGTCTGGGTTTTGCTTGTGTGGAACAGAGCTACAGGGGAAGCTGGGGGAGATGTGCGGGTGGGGAGTGTTGAATCTGAGGTGCCAGCTGCCGACGGAGGACCTCGACGCCCTAGTCTCGATCACCTCCGACGAGGACCTCGCCAACCTGATCGAGGAGTACGACCTCGCCAGCCGCGACCGCGTGCTCCCCTTAAAGATCCGAGCTTTCCTCCTTCCTCCTCCGACCAAGACACCCTCCCCTCCTTCCACTCCGGACAAGGGGAAATCCTCCACCGCCGCCTCCGCCCGGCCGCCGGTCCCGGCGGACCGCTGCGTCCTCCACCAGATCTCCGCGCCCGCCAGGTTCGCCGTCAGGCCCGTCGCCGCCGTCAGGGATCCCCGCTTCCACGCGCACCACCACCACCACCACTGCCCCCACCGGAATCCGAGGCCGCACCAGTTTCTCGTTCACCACGGCAACTACTGGCAATAATTTGCCCACCGTTTCCGGTCTCACATAAATTGAACGGAGAAACAAAACGAGACCGAGGAGGTAAAAGAACGTAGCAGATGAACGGAGGAATTGAACTAAATATTTTGTTCTTCGAGAGCAGGGGACTGTAACCATCCATCCTTTTAAATTTTAATACAAGAATCGGAGAAGAAGGGAAAAAAAAACCAACCAAAAAAAAGAAAACCCTAAATACCAATTTGTTTCACTCCTCTTCTTTGCGGTGGCCTTTTTCTCCTTCCGTTATTTCTCCTATCTTGCGGGATTTGTGCTTTGCCTTGCCACCGCTCCCGTCCCCATTTGCGTTCGTTTTGCTTCTTCCCGTCCCCGTTTGTGTTCGTTTTGCTTGGAACGTGCGTTCCGTTATTATTTCGTCTCTTTAGTCATCACCGTTACTTCCTCCGTTTCATCCCTTCCGTCCGTTCCCTTATTTATTTATTTATTTATTTATTTATTTATGTTTGATGAGGTTAGTGCGTGTTTTTTATTTAATAAGCATCTTCTTTGATCGGCACGAACTTTTAGGGGTTTTTTTAAAAAAAAATAATTTGGGTTTGCTTTAGCTCTACTGATTCCTTTCCTTTTGGTCTGTTCGCAGGTTAATTAATGGCGATGGGAACCTTCCGGAAGCATACAATAACACATGGCGATGGGAACCTTCCGGAAGCATACAATAACACTGCCGACTGCCTCGCTTTTGCGGGCTATAAATGCAAGATTAAATTTTGCCGTACATACGTACAGATAAATAAAAATATTTTATTTTATAATCGTAAACAATATACTTATATATTCATTGACTATTTTCTAACATAATTTTCAATTTTTTTTTTTTAATTTCTCTTTAACATAGCTATTAACTACAACTCCTCCACAACTTGCCCGCTTGGATCAGTTTTATTGTTCATACGTGGGCAATTAATACAAAGAGAAAAAGAAAAATAAAGTCGTGTGTGTGCGTAAGCTCTTCCTGATTTATATTTCCCAACTTTAAATTATTTTTTTATTTTAATGAGAATTTATAAGTTTTTATAAATATAGAGAGAGCGGAAGGTAGGGGGAAAAAGAAAAGAAAAGAGAGAGATCAAGGGGGGGATGCATGATCTCTTCGGATCCTTTGGCTGATTCATTTGTTTCCTTCTTTAAATCTTCTGGTCGTGTGGGCCCCGTATTTAGTGTTGTCACTATTCTGGGGCCACAGGCATCTCACCAAGCAAGGGAGAGACCGCTTTATGGAGTGGGCTGAGGTGGGTAGCAGTGATGGCGATGGGACAAGAGGCGGGGCTCACACCACACCGCCCCCTCCGGCTCCCCAAGTTGGTCAGAAGAGATAGCTGGATTCCACCGGGGTTTGATGTGATCCGTGCTAATAAAAAATTGGCTTCCGTTTGGACCAGGTTGGCCTCGTGGATTGGACGTTGTTGGCCTTGTGGATCGGACTCGGGTGGCTCCCATAACAAATTCTCTTTGAGCGGTTTCCCGTCAAAGATGACTGCACGTAATGTGGATGGAGGACAATTTCTCTTTAGCAAGGGGAGCAACTTCCTTGGCAACTGGAAGAGCAAATAAAATATCCCATCAGATGACGAAAGTGACGGAGATATTGAAAAATTTAGAAAAGAAAATTCTCACGTAAAGATAAAAAAGAAAAAACAAGCACCTCTAATCATATTAACATGTAAGGAAAAGAGCAATTTCATAAAAACAATTCAAAGCATAGATGCTGGCAAATCTGAAAACTATAAATGATTGTCAGATATTAGATGATTATTAGAAACAAAATTTTATAATCTTAATAAATAAAAAAAGGTGAAGATCTTGTGAAAACATTTAAAGTTATAACTTTTTTACAAATTTGAAAATTATAAGTAATAACTAGATGTTTGATATGTTTGTAAAATATGCATTGCTCACAATCCATACGGATACTCCAATCACAAAGTAATATAATCCTTTTGACCATTTCTTCACACTTGCCTGCTGCAGCATTCAGGTCATATCTTTTGATTGCACCCATATTAATTGATAGATTTAATAAACAAATCATATACTCAAATTAGGGCAGCGATAATATTGTTAGAGCACCCACAGTATCATTCAAGTAATATCTTATGACTTCATCCGTATTAAATGATAGCTTTACTAAACATATAATAAATTTTAAAAAAAATTTCTAATGAAAAAAGAAGATAAAAAAATAAATATTATTTTTTTAATTAAAGAGGAAAAAATTAGTATTGTGTAGGTTTCGTACATAATTTTATCGGTTATTTGCGGTTGCTGCAACTTATGTTTATTCGTAGTATTGCTTGATAAATTATACATGCAAGTTTACAAGTGTGTTAAACAAAACATAAGTTGGTTTACAAATTTCAATCATTATTAGATAGAACAATTAATATTCATCACAAGTTTTAAAACCAATAGAACAATTTTTTAATACAAAGTCATTAAACCATGATCATGCTTATGCCCTATGACGATAATATTGCACACTTACACCCCATAATTAGGCATCAATAGTAAGAGAGAACATTTGTACCCATAATTAGGCATTAATAGTAAGTGAACATGTTCATATCTTGTGATTGGGCAAAAAGTCCAATGCTGATGCCCAATTAATGGGTGTTGACATAATGTGGTTGGTTCTATATATTCAAATAATCAAGTGTTTGCATTACAATCCAAACATGATCAGACTTAATTATCATATATTACATGGTTGAATTTATAATTGAATAAAATATTAATTTTTACTTGAGTATTGAAATCTGATTTCATAGTAATAAAAAATAAATCACGCGCATTCATGAACACAATTCCCATTCAAGATTAATTATGACCAAGCCAAGACTCTGGTTACAAAAACAAGGTTTCAAGTGTTTCGGATAATAGAGCGGAGCATCCGAGAACACTCACCTCCTCTTGTTTAATTAGATCACTATAATCCAACTTCTTAAATACCTAGAATCAACCTAACATAGAAATTTATTGACTGAAAAAATGCTAGTTCTAAGGTTACCCTTTTGTGTACATGATTAAATCTAGAAATTTCCTATTCCTAGATCTAAATCAATAGTGGCTGCTGCAAATAAAAATTTATATCTTTCTATTGATGTTCGTAAAATAATAATTTTTTTCAATGAAAACTACACCAACAATATTTTCTACACCCCACAAGATTGCGAGTCTTAAATCCACTTCTGCATAGGATAATCTTTTTGACTGGAACTTCTGCAGAGGATAACGATAAGCCCCAATGTATGGTTTTGAAATACGCCTTTCCAGCTAATACGCGACAAAATCTTAAAACATCCTAAACTTCCCTACTTGGAGTATAAAACAGGAAACTTTCCAAAATTATAATACAATATTATCGCTACGTGCTCGCCAAAAATCACATAAAAACATCAACTTAACTATCCTAGAGTCGGTGCATGGATCTGTTGAATTTTGTAAAACATGTCACTTCGGCTAATTATTTGACCTACCAAATGATAACTGAAAAATGATAAAATTTTACATAATTATTACTCTATAAAGTACATGATGTACAACCAAAATTCTAGATAAAGATTCTTACCCAAGCTCAAGTCGTATTGTTTTAATCATAATAGGCTGCCAACTCTAAGGAGACAAGTATGCATCTAAAAACTCTCTTCTTCTACGATATTAGGCCTACCCTAAAGTCGGAAAATCACAAAATTTAAGTACCAAAAATTGAAATCCCTAAACAGAAGCTAGGAAAGAAGTGTTTATATAAAGAAATTACATTTTAAATAGTATTTATATAAAGAAAAAAAAAGAAGCATTTAAGAATACTAAAAAATATATGCCAATAGAACATCCAAACTGAATAGTCTCATTCAATCACTAATGCCAACCACTGCTACCATCCAAACTGCCCCATCACTCAACACCGACCGCAATAATCAACAAGTATAACCAGTCATCACGAACTACACATCAAATCTAGACCTAGTTGTGGCCATAGTTTTGGCTTCATATTTCAAAAAAAATATCATTGGTCATGTGTTTTCAAGCACAGAAGAGGTTAGTTTTGTGTTTACAGCCTTAGCTGACTGGATATTTCCGGCCATACATCCAAGTTGTGGACAGAAATGATGACCACATGGCAATCAAGAACCGCCTAGGCTAGTTTCCCATCTGTCACAAATGGGGATGAATCTGCGTAAAAAATATTTCATAATCTAAGATTTCATCAGCTCCTAACCATGAATAGGACTGAAAAGAAGAATACTGGTTGATAAAACGTAAGCATGATGTGAATTTGATGAGATCATATTCCACTTAACTGTTGTTTAGCACAATAAGTGTGATCTCATTCTCCTATGACTGGTCTAACACTGTCAATTCCATCGCAGCAGTCTTCCGGCTTTCCTCTAGGACAAAAAGAGAGTAATAAGACCTGAAAATTCATCCCAGCTGCAGTACGCTAAGATGTCTTTAGAACAAAGAAACTATGAGCACAAAGAAAACATTAGCTCCCTTTGATGGAATTCAGGATTTTTTTTTCTTTCTTTCTTTCTTTCTTTCTTTCTTTCTTTTTTTTTTTTTTTTCTCATATTCCCTTCAAAAGTAGGAAATGAATGAGATCAGCTTATGTGTCTGCTCAATTGTACATGAATCATCTATGTTACCTTTGCTTGGTCATGAGGCATCATTGTGCTCCATGGACACTTTCCCAGTTAAGAAACATTTGTTGTGAGGTTGCGTAAATTCAATGAATTCATGATTGATGGCAACTAGCCTTAATATACAACAATGATATATAACGTATCTACATATATGTAATAACCATTCACAGTCGTAATAAAAAATCTCAAACACACATCAAGTTGTGAATCATGGATTCAGACTTTGTAGTGCTTAAGAGTGCAGCAATATAGGTTATGATTAGCTCAAAAGATTTTATTATAGGGATTTAAGCATGCGGATAGAAGTGTCAAACATGAAAATTATATTGCGCAATGTCTGCTCGTGAAAAGCTAGATCATTTACAATGTTTATCAGCTTCTAGGCCATTAAAGTTATGGAGAAATGAGATTTTTAAAGCCAAAGCCTAAGTTTACCATAAAGCATTGACACCCAAAAAATATGGCGTAATTTTGAGAATTGACCAACACTCAAGCCTCCACATTGCAGCAATAGCGAAAATCTGGCTTATTACTCTTCACAAGATGATAGAATCTTTAGAATGATCAGCCAGTATAATCACAGAGGCTCAATTATTTCTAGAAGAGAATGGGGCATATAATGGCCTCTCGAAAGTGCTAAAGAACATGCAAGAAAAACAGAGTCAACTAAAAGAAACAGCAACAAATAAGTAATTTTCGCTCAGGTGTTGTCCAAACAGACAAGGCCTCACGGTAGTTAACAACATTAGCCATAAGTGGTGTGTTCTTAGATCAAGGCAAGAAGATAAAGATAGAGCAGTTCTGTTGCATAAAATACATCCAAAGAGAGTAAATTCTAGATCTAAAATAGCCACTGACCAAAGTTATTTCTCAGATGATTCACCTTAAAGATATTTATGCGGGCAAAAATGGAAGCTTCATCACCAAAGATGACCACAGCATCAATACATAACAAGCTACAGCAATGCTGCAGGAAAAATGATGCATGAGAGCATAATCGCGATAAATCTAGTTGAATCTAAAATTGAGGGCAAAATGACTGATATGCTCATATCTGGTGCAACGGAGGACTTTAAGCCCATAGCTAGGAATAGGATGCAAATGCCCCTTGCCAGGGGAAGGCAAGAGAACGAATCACATAGAGGTAAAAGAATATTGATGTAAGCAAGGAGTCTAGTCATGGCTAACAGCAATTGTGATTGCTACCTGATTAATGTTTGCCAACGTCACAGAGGTGAAAGCCTAGTTGTACTTCATGCATAGCAGATGTTGAATAATGTGAACTTCAAGAAAGATGATGCCACAGGCCTGACTTGAAGGCAACCAATTTCTGTGTGAAGCCACAATCAACTGGATAACCTTTACAACACTCCATCAAGTTACAGGATGCCTGATAAATGGACTTACCTACAGGTAATAGGGCATTTCATATTGAAAGGGAAACCAGGATTCTAACTATGATTGTGCTTATGAGAATAGAGATCCTCAACCTTGAGGAGCTTTCACTTTTAATGCTATTTTTGAAGTATGAGACTTAGGCACATGATGGGAAAGAGACAGGAGCCATGAAGGAACCAACCCCTAGAAATCCATAATGATCAACTGCAATGCACAGTGGATTTTAAAGAGTAACATGTAACTTCAGTTATATAACTGCATTGAGATGGCAGGATCATTGCTTAGATGCAATGAGACTTGCATGTTAAAGTTGATGAGTTAAGAGGATTTCTACGTGCACAAAAACACATGAGAATAAAAGATGTTAAGCATTGTTTAGATCAACAAAAGTACTCAAATCTGGATGGACAAAGGGGGAAAAAGGGGAATGGACAGATAACCAAAAAGGAATCAATTAACTTGGAGTGAAAGGAGCATAAAGCTAAGAACCTTGGTTGGTATTATAAAACTTACTGGTAACATGCAGAGAGATATGAAGGCAGGCGGTAAAGGAATCAAAAAAGTAATTTTATTTGAAGTCCAAGACGTATCCCAAGCGTATATAATTTGTAGATCACGGTGAAACTATAGTGTTCAGTAAGAGTTAGAATATTATGACATGAATCATGATTAAAACTTTTCTGCACATCTCATTCTGGACAAAGCAATTTATTGTCCGAAAGAGCAATGATCAGAGATACCATGCCAAAGAAAGAATTAACCAAGGATTAAACAGTCAGCCATGCTGTTGGCACAGACCAACATGTTCCATGCTGGGTGGTCTGTGCTGGCACATGATACCATTCTGTGCCTATGCACGCGAGCTGATGAATGCTCATGTGCGCCACTGCAACCAGAAAACCACCACAGCAAATCATATTCTGTGGCAATGCCAAGGAGGCATGTCACCTGCATGCAGCACTTAAAACTTGCTTACACCTCATGCTAGAGCACAAAAATCAAATGATACGATCATGGCTTTCTCAAAATTACATAACCAAACCTGTAATGAAAAGTGGATTTGGTTTTTCTTTTTATTTTTGTGGACAGTCTAGGAAATTTTGAAAGGAATGGAGAAAGAATATGCATAAACATAGCTCTAAGAGGGAGCTTATATATCCTGATTTAATGTGAACCAAAAAACATGACCCCTCTCATTTCCATGTTGAGGGTCATTTATGAATCCTATTTGCTATTAAGTCCTATGAAGCAATACACATATAGACAATTCTAGATTTATCAATTCTATTCTTAGAATTTCTATTCATGTTACCACAGTCATACTTTCCTCTTCTCTAAACCCTTGCTAAATATTTGAGTTAACTAAGCAAGGCCTCATCAAACATTCAAAGCACATTCCATACCCTTTCAACTGTTTCATCTCCCATTGGCCTAAACTGCCACAACATCTTCACTCCTAAGTGAACAATTCCCTGCTTGCCCATCCCAAACTTACACACCACCATCTTAACCTTCCTTTTTGTGCACATCCTTCATCTTATGTTACTACAAAGTAAGTTTTAAGAAATTGCACTTAAAGGTAGTCAGCAAAACAACTTGATTGATATTATACTATATCAAATAACTATAAAATTACAATTTTCATTAGTAATTTTTAAGCTAAAGTACACTTTTAATCCTTGAACTTTTGGGGGCGTTACACTTTGATCCCTTAACTATGAAAAATTTTTAAGATATCCTTGAACTTTTATTTTTCGTTCACTTTAGTCCCTGCCGTTAAAAAAATTGACGCCATTTTTTTTTCCAATGATGTGGCAGACCTACGTGGCAGAGAGGCCAATGAGGAACTTCGCATGAGGTCAACAACAGAGAAGTAGCACAAACTAGGTCGCCCGCAACATCATTTAGTCTAACACCATGTCTGCCACTTGGGTTGTCTGCAACGTCGTCCCTACATCTCTGCAATCAACATCACCACCGTTGCCATCAGATCTGAGGTCCTCACTATCCTCACCAATGCCGCCGCGCCCCCCCCCCCCACCCCCTTTGCTGCATCCACTCCACCCACATTGTCATCAACCTTGATTGCCAGGTCAAGGTCTCCACCCCCACTCCTCCATCATCCTGGACTCCTTCCCGCCCTCCCAAGCCTTCTTCAAGCGCTCGTTAGAGCTGGTCATCGCCCCCGTGCTCAAGTTCCTTTAGTCCATCAACTCCTACCACATGCTCAACATCTACCCCCACTACGACTACATGCAATCTAACAATGTCATCCCTCTAGACTACGCGCTATTCTGCCCGTTGTTGTTGAATAAGAAGGTCGTCAACGCCAAAACTCTGCTTCACTATACCAACGTCTTCAACGCCACCTATTTTGCCATGGCTTATTTTAACATCACCAACCTTCCTATTGTCATCCTTGAGTCCGGGTGTGAAGATGCTACAAGCGGCACTCGACTGGGCATGTAGGCCAAGAAGGTGGATTGCTCTGTGTTGATGTAGGGACAACCGTGCTATAATCCTGACATAATGGAGGCGCGTGCCTCATATGCATTCAACACGTATTACCACATGATGGGGATGGCTTCAAAGACGTGCTACTTCAATCAGGTTGCCACCATCACGACCATGGACCCAAGTCATGGTGATTATATATTTCTTGAAAGTGGTGAAAAAAATGACACCTTCTTGAATGGCACATCACTAGCACATTTTTGAAGCCAAATCAAAACAAAACAAGGACCACTCCAAACTAAAGCAGAAATATGTAATATAGGATCTCTTATTCACCAAAGTACCAAACTTCAGAAAGAAACTCTAGATGATGTTGGCAAACACATCGAAGAAATCAAACACCATTCCTGGAATGAAATTCATCAACCATCCAAAAAGTTCAAAAATAAGACTAATGGCTTGTTTCTCCCAAAACAAGACCAATGGCTTCATCCCAACCCAAAAACCTTAGCAGCCAGGCCAAAAATCCAAACGAAGCCAAGAGAAAGTTGAAAACCTTCACCCGCCTTCCTATTGTTCAGCCACTAGTGCTTCTTCTTTGTGGACAAAGAAGGTGAGTCTGACATTGTTCCCAATGCATCACCTTCCCACACCTTTCTAATTCAAAAATACAGAGCAAAGCTAGATGGCAAGATGCCTCTCCTACACCCAGATAACTCTAGCATTGTTGGCAATGGTAGGTTGAGCAGTGCCATGAGTGGTCAGCCAGAGATGGTGGCAATTTGCGGTGGTGAAAGAGGAGTTAAGGTCTGGTTGAAGGAAGGAGAAAATGCCATCTTAAAATTCTATGTAAGGGGCTTATAAGACACATCAGTCTCCACATAAGCTCTCCTCCATGAAGGCATATCCTCTTTGCCACATAGGTTTGCCACATCATTGGAAGAAAAATGGCGTCAATTTTCTTTAACAGCAGTTACCAAAGTAAATCAAAAATGAAAGTTTAAGGATATCTTAAAAATTTTTCATAGTTAAAGGACCAAAGTGAAACACCATCAAAGTTCAAGGATGAAAAGTGTACTTTAGCCTAATTTTTATTAGTAATACATGGGAAGTCTATTTACAGGATTTTTAAGGATTCATAGAACATGTCTAGCATCACCAATTAACACCCGTGGTATTTATTTTCCCTAACATAAATAACTTAACCAACCAAAATGGCTGGCCTTTATTGAAGGCAAGCATGGTATATAACTATTTATGGGATTATTTATATATAAAAATAAGTATTAGGATTGCTGTGTCCATTTATAAATCCTAATTTTGGAAGAGAACAGAAGTTCACAGAGTCCTATACAAACATCCCTCCATGTGCAAAAATCAAGATGTCATTGATGACAAACAATGCCCCCAACAATTACATGGTGATACACATAAGCTGTAAAATCTTTCTCCCATTCTTCATGTTATGACTCAAGATCAACTTTGAATCCCTTTTAAGGTTCATTGCCAAAACAAGCATAAGATAATTTAGGTATGAATGCTCCACAATCAATTGTATTCTTCCTACATCTCAGTCTCTGGCATGAAAGAAGTCTGTTTTCGAACCTGATATTATTCTGACAATGGTCGTGCATTTGGTTTATTTAAATGTTAAAAATGGATCTCTAATGAAGTTGGATATAATGGTAGGGACAGACAGTTCCTATCTCAAAGGCACCAACACAGAGTAATTGGTATAAAAAAAAAAATGTTCTTCATGGTACAAAATGGCGTCAGTCGCAATGACGAGGAAAAAGTTCAAAGAAATTGAGTTATATTTGCTTCAGTCCTTGGACAGAGTTAGTTTTGTGACAAGTTGGTTGTGATAATGAATATTCTTAATGTTTGACTTCATGATCTCTCCAAGCCATGATAGAAACCTCTTATGCATGCTGAAAGTGAGATCTATTGAGAGCTCTCTCCAAAACCTGAGACCTTCATATATATATTTCAGGTGATCTTAAGGTTAGCACCCGTTTCTTCTTGAGCTTAAAGGATCCTTGGGAGGCAAACTCTTTTAAAGCAAAGAGGCAGGGAAGTGGTAGACTGGTGCTTACTACGGAGGAGCGATTATCCTGAAGACTTGATCTCACATTTAGGCTTGCGCTCACTATGGATTTTGCTTCATCTAAAGGTGCTGTCACCATGATGAACATCAGTGAACAATAAAATTTGTGCATTTTTTTGTACAAAGAGGATAGGAACTACTTCATCAATGAAAATCTTTTAGAATTCTTCAGTGAGTATTAATAGTATTATTGTAAAATGATTTTACAGAAAAACCAACCTTCACTGGTTCATAAGGCAAAAATAACACCAATTGTTCAAGGATGGAAACAAATGATGATGATGATGATGATGATAAAGTCAAGTCAATATTCAAAAAAAAAAAAAAAATGATGGTGAAGATCACATTTTTCACTTTGTTTTTGATGGCTGCTGAAATCCAAGAGCAAGACCTGCATAATGATGTAAACAACAAACCAATAAACCCTGGGGAGAGAACCATGTTTTATTAACATAAATATTCTTATTTTGGAAAGTTTCTTACATTTTGTTTATCAGCCCGCTACCATTGGTTACTTAGTTGTCTGCACAGAAGCTGTAAAATTAATGCATGCAAAAATTCATGATTGGTCTTTAATCCATCCCAAATTTCCTATCGTAATTTGAGGCTACCATCTTAGGCTAGGATATTTTGCAGTACTTGTCAAAGTCACACTAGAATAGCTTGGATTAATAAATGGTGCCGATGATACAAGGTTTTGAGGCAACTTTGTGGCCTTTTAAAAAAATTTAAACATCTTAAACAGCGTATTGTCTAACAAGCATTAAGCTACAATGTTCGAATGTGTGGCAAAAAGTATTTTGCATTATTAAGCAATTTAATGTATTTTGCTTCAAAGTCGAGACTTGCCAATTCAGAGAGAGATATAACTACAGCTATTGACAGGAGATGTATGAGTATGACATGTGGTTTACAGTCATGTCATGGTAAGTCATAGCATCATATCTCTTGGACAATTTAACTGCTCAGCTTATGAGTAACATAAAGTGTCAAACACCCGAAATGCATCAAATAATGCTCATATAAGTAGAATGAAAACAGAACATCACAAAAATCGAAGTCAGCCACAAGTCACACATAATGGAGATAAACCAACAACAAATTAGATCTTTACCAACTAACACCACTTTGAATAAGATAGAAAGAGATACAACACCAGAAAGCTTACATATCTTATTCTTTATTATGCTCATTTACAAGAATGTACGAACAACCACATTCATCTAGATTTATGCAAGATAACAAGCCCAAGCAAATTACAAGAAAAGCAATCCCCAATGCCACCAAAAATAAAAACATCAACAAAAGAGCAATAATCGCCACATGAACCTCCTCCCGGAATCAAAAGAGATCAAGAGGGTACCTCCATAGCCAGAAGCACTTGATTCAGTCGTACTCCTCCCGCCAGGAGTAGACGAGGAAGAGAACCCAAGAGAGGCTGAGCACGATATCACCGACGAGCTGGCGAGGCCAGTCGCGGGCAAGGTCATCGACGCGGCGCTCGAAGTAGACGCGCCAGAGGGCCATGGAAGCGTGGAGGAGGATGCATCCTTTCGCGAAAAACGCCTGGAAATCCCGATCCTTCACAAATGCCACCATGAAGAGGAGAAGCCCGATCGCCATAAGGAGAAGCCCGGCGAAGGAGTCCGACGTCTGGATCAGCAGCTGGTCATGGGGGGTCGACCCCTGGAGCTTCCGCGCCGTCTCGCTCCCGTGCCCGAAGACGGCGATCTCGTTCAGGTAGAACATCATCAGCGCGCCGCAGGTCACCGCGACCGTAGAATGGAGGAGGCAGATGGCGAAAAACCCGGACGAAGACGACGAAGTCGACGGCGATGCCATCGCCAGTATCTCTTCGGATCGGCACAGTAAAACCCTAAACCCCAGGTAGCTTTGGAGAGAGGAGCGAGCCCTAAGGCTTTTCTATAGAAGAGGGCGTGGAATTGGGGGGTGGGGGAGATCTCGGGGACGCATCGGATTGGGCGGGGAGGAGCGTTCACGGCGTTGTATTCTAATTATTCGTCTGGGATTATATTTATTTTATCAAAGCTTTGGTTTGGAATGGGGGACAGAGAGGGATATGGAGATGATGATGTTGATAATTTCGATGATAATAGTAGAAATCGGCCATGGCGTGTTTCTATGGGGGATTGGGAGGGGAATACGCTTGCCGAGGGCGGGGAGACAACCGGAGAGCCGGCGGATCCCCTTGTCCTTCTCTCTCGCTCGCGAGATCGGATAGCTTTCTTGTTTACTCGGTGGGAAAAGGAAACTTTGGAGTTTATCATCTACGGCAGGGAGAAGAAGATGAGATTTGAGTCCCACTTGCTCAAACGGGACCCATGGAAAAGGGACGGGTCACCGGACGGGGCTAAAGCGTGTACGGTGGTCGGATAACCACGCTGGGATGATGAGGATTCGGAAGGAGACTCGCATCTTGCCGACGACGACGGCTTCTCATAGGTGACCGGGATTCAAACTTCCCGTCACGGGCGTCCTTGGGGTAGCAGAACTACGTACTCGCAGCCTCACAGGCCAGCGATAATGTGAAATAAATTAAATATATGCGTGGAGAGTGAACATGTGGCTGATAGAATAAATAAAAATATATACGACTAAATTTAAATGTTAAAATTATTAATTTTAAATTAAAAAATAATGATAAGATAAATAAAATATATGTATTATATTAAAATATTTTTAATTTAAAAAAGTTTAATCCATTTGGAACTATAGATTTTTTTAAAAAAAAAAATTTAATTTTTTTTATTAAAAATAGAGTTCAATGTTGGAGATCTGTTTGAAAAATAATGAAATCCAAATGAAATAAAATTATGTGCTAGATTATTTTTGAATTTAGATTTATTGTTAGTTTATTTTATATTTTAATATAGACTTATTACTGTAATTCTATATTATTCAATTAAAGTTTTAAAATTATTAGTTTGAAATTAAAAATAGTGATAAGATAAATAAAATATATATTAGATTAAAAATATCTTATCATTTCCCTATTTATAATAATATACTAGCTGCATTTGATTATAAACAATGCATGGGTGCTGGTGTGATTAATAAATTTTGATAATATATTTTTATAAATATGTTATAAGATTAAAAAAAAAATGTAGATTTTTTTTAATGCTATACTATTAAATTTAAATTTTTAAGCTTTTAAGTAATAATATTTTTATTTATTTTATTTTATTTTTTCTGAAAATAGGATTAGATTTGGTAACTTTCTCAATTTTTAAATCATCATAACTGGTGGCTTTTTTAATCTTCCTCCATCCTTCCTAATCTACGAGTTCATTGCTGAACCCCTTAGAAGGACGTTTTGGTCATGCATGTTAGCTTTTCCCATCCACATGTATTAGAAAAAACTTATCATTCCGTTTCTGTTCTGTGGGTAATAAAACAACATAAATTGCATTTGTGATGGTGGTGTAACATAAAATATCTATTAAAACAATCCATATATAAAACAAAAGGGGTTGCATTTGATTGAATTAAATGCTAATTAATGAAGCTATAAATATGGCATAAAAAGAAATTTTGCTTTTCCAATCCAAACACTCTTAATTAATAGGATGAATAAAAAATTATAAATTTATTTTCTAAATTTATATTAGTTAATTTAAATTTTAATATTATTAATTTTAAATTAGAAAAGAAGAAGATAAATAAAATACATAGAGCAAATGAGAAGATGCAATGAGAAACCAGTTTTTTCTAAGTGGTGGAGATAGATTTTAAAAATTTTATATTTTTTAAATATTTTTTTGATAAAAAATATTTTAAATAAAAATCATGTTTATAGGATTTTTCAAATATGACATATAGCCAAGCTATGATTTTTTTTATAAAAAATATTTAATATTTTTTAAAAAATATAACTGTCATTGCTTTGAGAGTATAATTGGAAGGGTTACATATGTAAAACTTTATTTGTTGTAGTCAATGCATGTTTTCCTTTCTCTTCTATCCTAATTCTAGTGTATAAGTTATAGTAAACTCTTCAGCATACTGTTACATAACTTCTATCTATTTGTCCATATATGTACATCATGCGAGAGTCATAAAAAATACTATTAGATTATAAATAATTTATTAATGTTAGAAGAGTAACATGGCTTGATTGTTTTATTATCTAAAAGGTAAGATATAAAATTTTAAATTATATATTTTAAATTAAAATATTTAGGGATAATTATAATTTAGATCCTATAGTTTAAGGGGGTTTTCCAACTTAAATTTTGAAATTAGTAAAATATCAAAACGAATCATGAGATTTTTTAATTATTATACTTGAATCCCTTTGTTCATCTGAAGTTAAACGGCATTACTTTATTAGTACATGCAAGGCATGTGCTAGCTATTTTGGCTTAGCACTACGTTCATCCATATTCCAAATGGACAGTTGGTGCCTGCATCCATTGAGTCCACTTCCATTTGAGAGAGAGGCTGAGAGGGGTGAGGATTTAAACTGACAACCAAAAAAGAAAACTTTGAATACTTCAGAGCTAGTAAATTAATTTAAAACTTGCAACTATACGAGCAAAGAAACAATTGTGCAAAAAAAAAGGATGGCCAGTGAACATTCTTCAATTCCTACAAGAGATCCTTTGGGGGCTAGGTGGGGATGGTGCCTAAGACCATAAATGGAGGGCGAAGACCATCTTTTTGGTTCTATTCTTTATTTTATATGACCAAAGGCTGCAATGAAAGAACAAAAAAGTAAGGTTGAGAGAAGAAAAAAGAAAAATATTAATAATATAAAAAATAATAAAAAAGATAGAATGAGAAAAATTTGTCAACTTATCGATATCTATCGATCTTTTGGTTGAAAATTAGATGAAGATTGCAATAGTGCTACTTGGCTTAGGGCTTATCACAAATAAAGAGAGTAAGTAAGAATTATGAGAGGAAATAAAAATATTTTAGAAATAAAAAAAGTTTCATATTACCTGACTAATAAAAAACCAACTTACTCATCTCCTCGATGGATAAGTTTTTCCTTTCATTTTATGAGTATATAATGCTTTTAAAAATTTGACTCACCTATATGATTCCTTTGACCGAAGCATGAATAGATAGATAAGTTGATAAGTAGAAAAGTCAATCAACTTTTGTATGGTATCCATCGAAAGATGGAGCCTTAATTACAAATAAAAAATTGGTTTTGTTCAGACAGATAGATTAGGAAGAGGAGAGTATATTTGAAAATAAACTATTCTTCACAACTAACTAGAAATTAGAAAAAAAAAATATATATTTTGCTTCTACAATTCCACTGCTTTCTTTATTAAGCACTTGTTAGAAGAAAAAAAGTGAGAAATATCTAAGGAAAAAATAAAAGAAATGAAAAAAATAATGGTTTTGGAAGGATCTTTTAATCCTTTCTGCTCATTCCTATTCAAGATTCTCACTTGCTACCTTATGACATCATTTCTGCTATCATTACCCGATGCCTCTTGTATCATGAAAATTGATTTCTAATATGCAATTAAGTGAAGAAGCATTGTGATTAGATATGAGATGCTTGCCCTTTGCTTTTTAAATTTCATGTGAGATGCTTAGTGTCAATATCTTTGACCAAAAATAGTATTTAAAGAGAAATGAGTTGGCAGACCAACTAATATAGAAAGACAAATTGAGAAATACAATTAAAGGAAATAGCATTTCTCCATTTTTTTTCAAATGTGCTTAAATTTTATTAAACTTGGAATTAAATGTATATAAATGAAGCTAAAGTGGTTTGGACAAAAAAAAAAACTTAATTACTTTATTATTATAATATGTATAGAGATGACTTTAGATACTATTGTAGTCATTAAAATTTAGGGTATAGGCCTTTTATTATGCTTTTAAATGATATTTAAATAAAAAATTAAGTAGGGAAATGAGACATTAGTATATTGAGATGTCACAAATTTGATAAATTTGTTATATTTATTTCTAAGATTGCATTAAATTTTATTTAAATATGAAATTAAGTATGAATATGAGCCATCAGCATATTGAGATATTAGGCACTCAAACGGTTTATTGTATATTTTATTCAAGATAAGGTTAAATTTTAACAATAAAAATAAGAAAGAAAATATAGATTGATTTTTATTTTTCTTGACTTTATTATTATGCCGTGTGTGCAGGTGATTTAAATGTCATTTAAGTCATTAAAATTTTGGTTATAGGTCTTTTATTATGCTTTTAAATATTATTTAAATATATAATTAAGTGTGGCAATAAGGAGCTAGCTAATTGTATTTTTTCAAAGATAGGATTAATTTTTAACAATAAAAAATAAATACATAATATATATAAATTTTTATTTTAAATTTCATAATAAAAGATAATAAATAAATTTAATCAATTTAGTGTCAATTCTACATTCCAATAGTTATATTTTTCATCTTATGATATATCTATTAAAATATATTATTAAACAATTATCAATCATACCCATTCCATGAATCGCAGAGGCATAAACCCAGTTGATTACTAATAGAAAGTGATTATTGTGGTAGATTCAAATATATTTATTTCTACAAAACATAATAAGTAATATTAGAATACAAAATCTTGAATAGCAAAAGAAAGAAATTTATTATATACAATAATCATTGGTCCACAGAGTTGGTCAGATCTCAACTTTTTAATATGAATGGATTCGCATGGTCTTTCATTCTTGATCCAATCCCTCAACTCCCTTGCCACCCAAATGAAAGGGGTCAGCCAGACCAATTAAAGGCTTGAGAGAAATCAAACTTGGGCTAGAGAACTAAATGTTTCCTAATAGCAAACCAAACCAAAGTGGCAATGAGGTTCTTAGATGATAATCTTATGGTTATAAGGGGTGGTGATGATCTTTTATAAATTTTAGCCCCTAGTTTTCGATAAATAAATAAAGCAATGCTTGCACAACTTTTTTTCCATTATTTATTATGTTATGTGGGGTTTGTCGACATTTCATTTGCACTTTCTAGCCATTATTTGCTGAGTTACATGGGGTTTGTCGAACATTTCATATGATTTAAATATTTTTATAAAATATTTTCGATCTATTTGAGCTGGTAGGATCTGTTATCCATGAGAATATTTTAGGTCTTTAAAATTTGTCCTGTCTTTTATTTTTACTCCCATGGAATCCAGGAAACATTTCTAAAAACAATGGAAACAGTTTTTTTTAAAAAAATTAAAAAAAATTAAAATTAAAATAATTTAAAAATATTTTTACTATCTCCTACCAAAGAACTTAAAAATACAGGATGAAACGATTTTTTAAATTTTTTTTTCCCTGTCAAGAAACATCATTTATAACCAAAAAAAATAAAAAAATATATTTTTTATCATTTACTAATCATATATGTTAAAGATCATGGAGTAAAAAATTAAAAAAAAAAAAATGAAAACGAAAAAATAATGTTTGTTATGATCGTTTTGAAGGCGCCCTCTCTGCCTATTTTGGCGCCCCTCAAAACGGCCCTCCCGTTCGTATCCATCTCCCCTTCTCGCTTGGTTGCCGATTTCATCAGCTGTTCCTCTCCGTCTCCGTCCCCGTTCCTGTCTCCTCCCAAGATGGATCCAAACCCTAAATCCTTCCCCATCCTCTCCTACGTCATGTCCCATCTCCCCTCCATCGTCCGCCGCTCCGAAATCCCCCTCGAGAACGACATCGAGCAGCCCCCCGTCGATGTCTCCCGCCGCCGCCACGAGGCGGTGGAGCTGATGGAGCGAATGCCCGGACTTAACAACCCCGAGCTCGTCGCTGCGATGGCCGCCGCCGTCTCCGACGTAGCCCAGACTCGCTCCGTCCTGCAGAACCTCGGCGAGCGCCCCGACCACGAGGCCGTCGACAACGCCCGCGCCCGGATCGCCGAGATCGTGTCCACCCTCGCCCGGGAGCTCGAGGAGATAGTCCGCGCCCCGCGTCCCGAGGACGTGGACCAGCTTCAGTGGCGGGCGGAGCAGGCCGTGCGGGAGAAGGAGAGCCGGGCCCGGGCGGAGAAGGAGCAGCGCGGGTACAAGGCCGTGATCCAGCTCGACGAGATGCACGAGGCCTACGGGAGTCTGCTCAAGGATGCCGAGGAGCGGCTGGTCAAGATTTACCGGTCGGCCGAGGCCGGCGGCGATGCCGAGGGCAGTAGGGCTCCCGCCGGGGAGGAAGATGAGCCGATGAACGAGGAGGTGATCGGGATTTTGCAAGAAGCGTCGGAGAAGTGCCCGGAGAGGGTGGACCTGTCGAACCGCCAGCTGAGGTACCTTCCGGAGGAATTCGGGAAGCTGTGTCGATTGGTCTCTCTTAACCTCTCCAACAACCAGTTAGAGGTTTGTAGTGCCTTTCCCACTAGCTGGCATCTTAATCTCTGGAGGATTCTTTCGTCCATGGTTTATTTTAATGTTGCACTTATTGAATCACGAATTGCTTCCCACGAAATATTATCTTTGACAAGTTATTTTTTTGGTCTTAGATTAAACCTAGCTTAGAAGTCTTATTTAGGGTAGGTTTCTTTGAAAGGGATTACCAGTTGGCTGTTTTGGTGGTGAATAATTCTGCATGCAGGTTATATTACTGAATGAAATGAAAAAGGCCTCCCTTATCTTTATCCTTTTCTTCTTTTTCCTCCTTTCTATTCTCCTTGTTCTTCTTCTTCCTTCACTTTTTCTTTCTTCTATCTATATTTATCTTCATTATTGTGATAAAATTTCAGCACTGTGGCCGATTCTTTTGAAATCAAAAAGACCTAAATTCAAATCTGAAGCTCATTTTCTGTATATCAAAATTAACAAAAGCTGGAAAGCAGGAATTTTGTTCAAATTAATCCAGATTGAATGAAATCGGCTGCTACTTATTCTTGTGCAGCCTGCAGAGCATCTCCAATTCCAGATGACTTGCATATTCTTACATCTTAATGATACATTCTAGGTATTCTACATGTATTGGCGTGCAGATTGTCCATATTCCATAGGCATTAGACTCAATAATGTCGAATTTCTTACATATTTAATAAACCAGCTAAGCAACTCAACTTTCTTGCATAGGATGGCTGGTAGTACTACAGCTAATGAATTCTACGGGTGGCAGCAGTGCGGCAAGATGTACTTTCCGTTTGCAATCTGCTGCCCCTTTTATATTTGTTTTATATTACCCATTCTCTAAGCTATCAAATAGTCAGGAATAAAAAGATGAAATTGAACATGAAGATGCTCCATCATTTTTTATGTGAAAATGTGTTGCATTATAATTTATTTGCGTCATGCTTATTTTGATTGATCAGCACAAAGATGGCCCATCATTTCTTGCATGGTTTGACTAGTAAAATAAAATATTTGAACCAAAAGATAAAGTTGATTCTATGTTCCTGTGCATAGGAATGACTTAGCTGATGCCCCCTACATTTCTGTATTTAGTGCTAGCTAGGCGATGATATGCTTGGGTTATATCCTTTATACAAGGATTTGTTTGATATCATTTCCTTTATTATTTTCATTTTATAAAGTGGAATTCAAGCGATAAGAGAACATTTGGCAGGCTTGTTTTTGCCTTTTGTTTCAAAAAATTATTTTTTATGATTTATGAATTTTTTGAAAACAATTTTTTCTATTTATAATTCTGAAAAATAAAAATAACGTGATATTTTTGATAGTCTTTATAATCATTGCTACTGCACCATCATCATCATCATGATCGTCATAAAAATTGATGACATTGATACCATCATATCATTGTTGGTGCCACCATCATCATAGCAACCATTGTAATTTTCACCTACCACCATCCATTGTTATCATTATCATTACAGTCATCATTATATTTACTTATTGCTGCCACAACCACCATAACCATCACTACAAATGCCATTTGCCACATGAAATGATAAACTGTTGTGGTTATCAAAAATGTTGCCGTCCTTGAATTATTCAAGAAAATACAAACATAAAAAAGAACTCAAAATGGTGTTAAACATAACCTCTAAATAATTAATTAATCTACCAGATTTTCAAGCCTATTGCACGATCGAAAGGAAAATTTTTTTATAATAGTTTTAAGAATATTTAGAACAATTTTTATTTTTGTATATGTTAAGGAATTTCTTAGGCAGATGATATCATGTTTCTGAATGAATATGTGGAACAAATTTGGTCTCCAGAAGAGGACATGAATTAAAAATGGGCACCTTATTGCTGGTAGAAACAGGAATACAGGATTGATGAAAATACTCACCAATTCATTGGAGAAAACGGGGATTTTGAAGCTTTACCTTTTCCATATGTTATTGATGCTTGAATTGCTGGTATTCAGGGACCTTGGGCGCAAAATATTTACCAGTGTGGTAGTGAGAATGGTTACATGATAAATTGGAATTATATAAGAAGGTTATACATAATTATGGTTTAAGATTAACTAGACCAAGTAGCGCACATGGAGAGCAATCTAGTAGAAATATTGTCGGAAGAAAATATGTTGTTGAAAGGGCAAGGATCTTTAATCTAGAGATTAAGTCATAGATGACAATGTTTCACGTTGGGTCAAAGTAGAGTGTGAGTTGCTATGCAGTTACAAGATACGTCTTGTAAGATTTTTGTGAAACCAAATATATCAAACAAATTAGAAGGTTGTTGGGGAGTGAAGAGCATCCAAGGGCATAAAATGATCAAAGAACAATCAAGAAGGATTTTTATAGAAATTAATACAGTAAGGATGGTTAGGAGCAGCACTAATAAAGGATAAAGTGGGGAATGCTATTGAAATGTTTTGGGTATCTATGGTGTAGCCTTTTTAGAAGTTGAATTCATCAATAGGATTTATACTGATGGATAAGGCTATTGTTGCATGAGCATCGACTAGAGAATCAGATTCAGACACATCAAGGTGTTTGGCTTAAGAAGAGGAGAAAAGGAAAAAAATAGATATATAGAAAACAAGTTTACTAAAATATATAATTGTATAAAAGAAAATATTAGAAATAATATTTATTAAGGTTTTCCAATAAGGGTTTGAATCCTCATAGATTTGGAATGGAATGTCAATCACTTTTTAATTAAATATATTATTGCTTTCAAAGAAGCCTCACAATGAATGAAGATGCTACATTAGCCAAAGCTTGTTTGAGATGAGATGTTGATGTTAACTTCTTAATGAAGATAAAAATATATTAACTTTTTAATGGTTTATTTCCATCTCTTTCTCTCCAAAATATGACTCATTTGAATCACCAATACATTTTCCAACACTGCCGATGTCAATTTAAAAGTGGATAAAAAGGGTGTTGCAATCAAATTGAGGATAAGAGAATAGAGTTGTGGGATGAGGAGGAGGTTGGGGGGGCTAGAGAAGCTATTGTTCATAAGAAAGAGGGTTGGAGGAGGGGGACATAGGGGAGGTGGTTGAGGTTACGGGGAAGAGTGCCATAGAGGAAGAGGAAAATGAGGGTGAGGTGAAACATGTCAGTGGCAGTCTGAGTCGTATTCTACATAAGCCCATCCATGAGGGGTGGCATCAGCCTTGACCTGCATGGCAAGTATTGTTGTGGGGTCCTTTAAAGTAGACTTCAACATGATAAAGCTTAACACCTTGTTGTTTAGAGCATTTGGGAGGTCACCATTGATGTTGATTGGAGTTACTAGAAAGCTACTGCTCTCATCTTTTTCTTATCTAAGTAGATAAGTTATGTCCTCTTTCTATTTGATTGTAATTTCTTTTCCTGTGTTTGATTCATGGGGTTGTTGTGGCATAGCCTTGAAAGGGGAGGGGTGAAAAGACAAAAAGCACCATAAATCCATCATAGAATTGGGACAATAATCACTTTTCTTGGGCATTGCTGGTCTCTTTTTGCAACTAGGAGGGAAGAGAGGGTTGGGACAAGGAAGGTATAGGCTATAAACACTTCGGTTTTTTTTTTTTAAGTTGAAGAAAGCTTTGAAACCATGAGATTGGATTCGATGAAGGGGAGAATAATGGTAGTATAATAGGAGGAAAGGGATGGGATGAAGCAAGAGCCATTTACTTGATTTTATGAAGATATAGCCTATTAGTTCTTAGATGTCACAAAAGATTAACATGATGCCCCATTCATGAAATCTTTGGCTGATCTTAGTCTTTTAATTGCCATTTTTTTCCAAACATATCACAACCCTAATAGCAAGAAACACTACTCTCTACTCACACCCATGTTAGAATTATGTTTTGAACGATATGCAAATAGGAAACATGGTTCTAAAAATCCTAAAATGTGATTTTAGAGAAAGAGGGATAGTGATGGATGGGCAGAGGGAGAGGAGAGTTGGAGGTATCTGATCGTGGGCCTAAAGTTGGTTAGATCTTGTAGGATCGAAGTTGAAGTAGCTAGATTGCAGCCTTGGAGGTGAGGCAGTGACCAAAAGAGTAGTGGAGAGAGGGAGGGGAAAAGCACCAACCTCGACGGTTAGGTAATTAAGGATGATGAAGAGGTAGACTGAGGCATTGGTGCTGATGTGCTCCTGTACTTACTAGTCCTGTCGAAATGAGCCAAACTTGCTGATGAAAAATTGAAGCCTAACATTGCTACTCCTAGATGTCATATTCTTTGATCCTTGATGAGAGTGTTTTCTCCTTGCCCATCACTACTAAAAGATTAAGGTGAAATCCCAAGAGAGTGGGTGCACTGAGAGAGAAGAATGACAGAAAAGTTGCAATGTTTCGAACTCACCTTTGTTAAATATGGTGCACTAGTTAAGCGTAGGGGCCAATCTCATGCAAACATGTAGATTGCAATGTGGATATTCGAATTCAATCATAAATGGACTGGATCATGATCTGAGAAGGGATTTTAGTTTTTAGGTTTTTTAATAGATATTTATTTTAATAGTTTAATTATTTATCTTACTAATTCAAACTTGTTTGTTTGTTTAAGTGGTTAATGGAGAACACATAAAATCCTTTTGCATGGGTTTGAGTCTTATATCTAACATCAAACTTTTTCCTCACAATAATGTATATTTCATATGTAACTAATATTATATATATATTATATTATTTATATTTTTATTCAAAAAATATATATTTTTATATATCCTAAAACCGTATTGTATATTTTATATTATATATATTTTTTGTATAGTTGTTTCTTGGTGCTTCCCACCTTCTAACTTTTTTAACCTTAGCGCTTTCATGTACTTGCACCTATATTTTCTTTTGCTTTGGGTTACCAAGCGACAATCATTTGCTCAAGGATTTTTTTTTGTCATGGCAAGGTCCTTTCAATTATGCAAAGACCTTAAACTGGACTAGATCCAATCCTCTTTAATATGTATATTTCTCATCCAAACTTGCTAATTAGTTTAAGGATTTTAAAAGAATAACATTTTCTAGAGTTATCTAAATATCTAGATTCTTGATTGTTCTTTAGAAAAAATAAAAACTCACTTTTATTGCTATTATACTAGGTTATTGAAATAGTCCAAATCTCCACCAATTTTTAAAAGTTTTGACTAAAAAAATAATTGTAAGCATCAATGTGTTTGATATCAGGGATTTGCTCTTAATCGCTCTTAGTTTCTATCTTTTTTCTTTAGTTATATATGAGCTTACTAGACATATTCAAGATAATATTTTATGGTACATGTTATTTACAGATAATATAGTACTAGTAGATAAAATTAAGGCTGAAGTTAACCATAAGTTAGAATTGGTGAAATGCATTAGAATTTAAAGGTTTAGGTTAAGCAAACAAAGACAGAAAACATGAAATATAATTTTAATACAATTAAAAATGGAGATGAATGTAGAGTAAAAATTAAAAAATATGAAGTTACTAAAAATGATTATTTTTAGTATTTAGGATTGATTATTCATAAGGAAGAAGAGATTGAGAATGATTTGATCATAAGATTAAAACAGGTTGGATAAAATAGAGAAGTGTAATTGGAATATTATGTGATTATAAAGTAGCTGCCAAGTTGAAAGGAACATTTTATAAGACAGCTATAACACCAGCTATGCCTTATGGCGTAGAATATTGGTCAGTTAGAAAAATATATGTACAAAAGATGAATGTGATGGAAATAAGAATGTTGAGATGGATATATAGTCACATAAAAAAAGATAGGATAAACAATGAAATCATTCGTAAAAAGGTAGAGGTAGCTCTAATGGAGGATAAATTAAGGGAAGGACGACTTAGATAATTTAAACATATACAACGTAAATCTAGAAATGTACCTGTGCAAAGGAGTAACTTGATATATGTAGAACGAAAAAAAAGGTAGAGGTAAATCAAAAATTACATGAGAGTAAGTGATAAAGAAAGACTTAGAATCTTTATATTTACAAAAATATAACTCAGAATAGAGTTTAATGGAGAAGAAGGATTCATGTAGTTGACTTTAACTAGTTTGAGATTAAGGTTTTGTTGTTGTTGTTGTTGTGGTGAATGTGTTTGATGTATAATCGATTCAAATGCATAAAAAAATGTAGATTATAAGTGTTGGGAATATTTAAGTAATTCAAAATATTAAAACTCTAATTAAATGTAAATCCTATTTATTTTAAGTAGTATAAAATTGTAGGATTCTTAATGAATAAAGATTATCTTTTAGATTTTATATATATCTCTCTTTTCTCTTATTGAATACGGATGGGTCATCTTATAATCTAATCTAATGGTGAAGAGGGGTGGCATCTCATTATCAATGCTTTAGATGATATAAGATACTATAAGTGTCTCTTACGAAGAGATGCGATGCATCACTATATGAGATATCGTAAAGGATACTTATGAAGAGAAGCAACGCATCCTATCGGACTTATTTGATAAAAAGATGCATCTCAATGCATCCGATCAGATTGATGAAATCCAAGGGACTCAACTCTTGGTGATTGGATAGATAAGATGAATGGATGCATTCAATCAGAGAATGGTTATATATTCATTCACGTATGCCCCTTTGTATCTATAAATAGGGGATCATATTACCGTTCTTAATAATTAGAAAGCTATTCAAAGATCAATCAAATATAATTGAGAGCTATGTTTTTGACATTGAGTCAACTTGAGTGTATCCTTTGAGCATTCAAGAAGAGAGAATTTAATTCACATATAAAGAGAGATTTTTTTTCTTTCTGTTGATTTTATTTGCATCTGCATTTGGCTGGTTTAGGTCTTTTGTTAGAGTGCACTTTAAGGAGAATGTGTAGTGATTCATTGTCAAACCATCACCAACTGTTTACACCTGAGTAGGATCAATTCTACTGTAAAGAAAGCACTATGCATAACGTGCCTCGAACAGTATAACATTATTCCTAATTATTTTTTATTCTAATGAGTACATAAAATTTTGTATAAAAAGAGACCATAATCCTTTTCCATCAATAAGAACTAGAGCAAGGCAAGTGTCCGTGCAATATAGGTTAAGGCTTGTTTTTCATGTTCATAATGACGTTTACTTCAAAGCTGTTGCTGCTCAATGCCAACTGTCATTGTTGCAGTGCACTAGTTATTAGTTTAAAATTCATTATTTGGCTTACTTTTCTTTGTGGTAACTGGCATAAAAATGGATACATCAACTTCTATTCTAGGAGTTTAAGGACTTAAAGTTTATATAAATTTTCTGGGATTAGTTCCTTATTCTAATGTTTGTCCGACTTTTGTCATCTAGGACCCATTTGGATGCCCAGAGTTCCTAACTGTGCAATAGGGAACCAAAATGGCAGAAGTTCTAGTTTAAAAAGTTGTTGAGAGGAGTTGATAGAGGGATCAGGGTGGCTTGTTGATATCCAATCTCTATCTATCGGAATAAGGAAAATCACTTTAGGAATGGAATGCATTATTGCCAAAAAAAGGGAATAGATGAGAATAACCTGGCTACTTGATTCTATCCAACTTATTTCCTGGTCTTTTTGTATGGGTCTCTTCGTCATTGAGCCTTATGACCTGGATTAATGGCTTCCAATATCTGAACAGAACCTTAGAGTTTTGGTTTGTGGTCTTCTAGTTTATGATCATCTTCATTAAAATTATAACTAGAATGTTCCATTGGTGTTTACATTGTATGTTCTTCTTTACCATTCCTACCAATTGGCTTTCTAAAAGCCATACATTACACACACAGACACACACACCCATTGATTTTCCCTTGCTCCTCTTCCATATCCTTTGGTATCTCTTTACCAGGACTTCTTGCATTATATTTAATGCAATCAGCTTATATTTAATGCAATCATCAGTGTTTGTTTCTCCCTTGCATAGTGCTCAGTTGGTGCTTCTAATCTCTCTACTGCTCCTACAACTCTATTTTTTTTATTCAGACATCAACTTTGATATTTTATGTGATGCATAACTTAGTGATGTTAACCTTTTAGATTGTTTGACAATGTATCCTTGACAACACCAACTTTATTTTGTGTCTTATAAAACTCAAGTATGAAAGGCGAGCAAGGTTACCTAACACTCCAGGGTAAGCTGTTACACATAATTAAACCCACTTTGGGTCCATTAGTTCTTTCCACATCTTCTCTTTGTCCATATCTTTAGAAGACCCAAAACCATGAAACTGATTACGTTGTAGTACTCAGTCATTTTCTTACATTAGTGCTCTGAATATCAATAAATATACTTTAAGTTTATAATTTTCAATAAAGTCTTATTATCTTCGCATTAGTAAACTTTGTTATCATATGATAGCACCGGCTGAATAAATGGTCGATCTGTATGGTAGTTGACTCTTGGTTTTGGACCATTACATTTGAATATGAGTGTTCTTTTGAACCAAAGATTTATGGAATGCTAGCTTGGGGCATGTTGGCTAGTAGAGCAGCATGGATTGCTCTGTCATACCATGCCAAAATAAAAACATCAAAAAAGGCTTTAAACTTTTAAATATCCTCTCATTTGAAAGTGAAAAAATGACGATTCGCTGTCTCGGTACTAGATCCCGTATCAGTACCATGCTGATAATATGTTGCCTTATACTGAGTCTCTGTTCAATATAGGTATGACACAGTACATCCGGTGCAGCATGCCATGATTGAATGTCATGCTCACCTAGTGTAAGATGCTCACCTAGTGTAAGATACTATTGACCAATACATACTAAAATGGACTGGGACTTGCAGTCTTGTTTTCAACAACATTTTATAGTTCAATCTGAGTTTCATTGGCGAATTGATATATAGGCTTCGGTTACTGAACTTTTGAAAGAATCGTTTCTGCAATATTGCAAGGCCGGATGCAGCAATATACACTATATGGGATTTAGATGTTTATTTTCACTAGGATACAGCTAAGCTTTGTTATGGTTAATCGAATTTTCCTTTTAGTAGCATTCTTTTATATAATTTGTGGTAAGCTTATTGGCATATATGATGAATCAGAAACTTTTTTGATTGTCATCCTGGCTGTTGGAATTGTAATTAAGCCATCATTATCTTTTATTTGTAGGGATTGCAATATATATGTTATGACCGAAAAAAGAGCTGCCACATCAATGTCTATGTAATAGTTGCTCTTGATTATTTTTTTGCTGTAATTATCATTTTTTAGTGCCAAATACTTTCAGTAAAATATTATGACTACAAGGATTTATAGATGTTGTTATTGCAGCAGTTTAACTGGTAACAAAAATGCTCTTAAAAAAATTGGTTCTCAAAAAGGACTGTTGTGACCAGTGATGGTTCATGATAGTTTCCTGCAGCATGGTTTGCACATGGTGGAGTAATAGAATCCTTGATATGTGATAATGTTTAATTATCGGACCCTTTAAATTTAAGACAATCAGTGGAATGTCAGAATTCACACTGTATGGCAAACTTACTAGGAGAACAAGAATTGATCTAGGTGACTCCATCTTCTCTGCTATGTAAATCTTTGTTGGTTGTGCCACAGGTCATTCCAGATGCCATTGCAGGGCTCAAATGTCTAGAGGAATTACGTCTTTCTTCCAACTTTCTGGTTTCATTGCCTGATTCCATTGGACTGCTGTCTAATCTTAAGATTCTAGATGTGTCACGTAACAAGCTCAAGGCACTGCCAGATAGCATTTCAAAGTGCAGGTACTGCTATCTCTCAACTCTCTTCCATGTTAAATTTCTAGCACCATTTTGGGGACAGACATCTGACGGTAAAATTTACCCAGTTCCCTGGTCGAGCTGGACGGAAGCTACAATGAACTTACATATCTGCCAACTAATATTGGCTATGAGCTAGTGAATCTGGAAAAGCTTTGTATCCACCTCAATAAGATCCGTTCACTGCCCACGTCTGTTTGCGAGATGAGATCATTGCTCCTTTTGGATGCCCACTTTAATGCACTTCGAGGATTGCCTTATGCTATAGGGAAGTTGACAAATCTTGAGACTCTAAACCTTAGCAGCAACTTCAGCGATCTGCAAGAGCTTCCTCCCACATTTGGTGATATGATCAACCTCAGGGAACTTGATCTCAGCAACAATCAGATACATGCACTGCCCGATACATTTGGTCGTCTAGATAAATTGACAAAGCTTAACTTGGACCAGAACCCACTGGTTATTCCCCCAGTGGACATTGTGAACAAAGGGGTGGAAGCAGTCAAGGAATACATGGCAAAAAGATGGATTGGCATTCTATTAGAGGAAGAGAGGAAGAGCATGTCTCAGGGAAACACACCTCGAGCTGGTTGGTTGACACGGAGCACTTCATGGTTGAATACTATGGTTTCTGGAGTTTCTGGAAGTGTTGCAGAATACCTGGGCACTGGAGCGAAAGACAGAGATCCACTTCTTGATCAGCAGTTGTAATCTCATTCTCATGCCTGCAGCTTTGATATGGTTAGTTTCATTAGCATGTTCGATTTTTTTGAGCATTCTGACATGCTGGGAATTAGTTTTCCGTGTAAGATACTGTGGCAATCTGCTTTTAGCTTTAGGGTCCATACGTTCTTTGAAGATAAGTGCATCAAATAAACTGCAAGGAATCCATGTACTCCGTACTTTGGAATCTGCTACCTCTTTATTCCCATTGAGACATGATCATTGTTGTTTTATTTTTTCCTTGTTTTCTTGACTCTCTATTCTTCCCTTAAGCTGATAAAAGCAACTGTAGAACTGTAAGAAATCCCATCATATTAAAAATTTATACCCATTTTATTGTTGGAGTTATTGTAGTCGGAAGATGTTTTTTTGGGTTTCTTACCCCCTAACTGTTCAAGATCTTTTGATTGCATAATCAATGTAGGACTAATCACACTCTTACATAAGCTCTCATGTAGTCCTCTCTAGTATCTTTATTAGGTCAAGGATTTAAATCCATTCATATTCAATCATAAACACCACGATTAGCTGTTATCAGTCTCAAATGGTACCACATTACATAGTTCCTTATCCTACATGGATCATGGTTCTACCTTGTTCTGATATAATTTATAATAATATAGAATTTCACTTGAAGGTTAGCTTTTGGTTCTATATAACTATTTAAGATGATCTCAAAGCATGATCAATATATATTTATACACATGCCAACATGGGCTATCAGTTGCTTTATCACATACTACCATCTCGTCAAACTTGCATATGAAAGGCCGAAAAAGCATGCAACATGGTTGAATGGTTCCTTTTTAATGTCATGCAAAAAAAACGAGTTCTTCAGCCAGGGCTACCAGAGAAACAGTTTCAATGGGCTCTGCATTCGGTATTTTCATTAATCTCAAATGGACCGATTGCTTCTGGTAGGTGTTCTTCCACTGAACTCGCAGTTCCGCAAATCTCTTGGGTTTTTGAACAGCATGGATTTTGCATCCTCTTATACCATATACAAACTTTTTATGGGGACCTCGGTGTTTGGTTTTAATGGCTGAGATACTGGTAGCGGTCGTGAACATAAGCTTAGGAGTGAAATTTTGAGGCTAGAGCGTTTACAACTGCTGCAGGTAATCAGAATTTATCGTAGAGGAGGCGGTAATGTAACAAATGTTTCAAATTTCTCATCTATAAATGTTTACTTTGGTTTGGGCATGAAGACTTATTAGCTGTAAAGCTCTCTGAATCCAAGTTCAAGAGCGATGGGTTCCAGAAACCATCTGCTTGCCCCCACAACCGAACAAGATTAGCATCAACTGAAGAGGCCTTCAAGGTGTCTTTATAATGGGAATGAGAAGGCCTTCAAGGTGTCTTTATAATGGGAATTCTTCTCAATGGTTGCGACCAATAGTCGCACTTTGATGAATGTTTGTGTGACGTGAAATCACATGAGATGGAAAATTTCGACGTTCGAAAAGGGGTGGGAAGCACACGTTCTTTTTTAGGGGTTGTTTGGTTGCTTCTGTGCTTATTTAAAATAGATAATTTTAAAATATCATTCTGTAAAAAATATTTTATGAAAAGTTTAAAAAAAAAAGATATATTTTTGGTGGCCCCATTTTTTAGATTTATGCATCAATTTCAATAAAACAACTTTTATACAAGGCAACCAAATAACCACTTTTATAAAATTAATAAATTTTGATTTTTTATAAACTCGTTTTAGTACAACTTATCAATTACTGCAAAGCTGAATGGGTAAATCAAAAATCAAAATAATAAAATTTAAAATACAGCAGTGTTTCAACCAAAATGGTATAAAATGGAAATAAAAAAGCAGTGCCTCTGAAGTGGAGAAGATGCGATAGAAAAATATATGGAAAACAGAAAAAAAAAAAAAAAAAAAAAAAAGGCTAAGATCACACACTTCGCGTTGGGAGTCCAGGAACCTAGAAAAAAATAGTTTATTGGTAAACTGAAACAGCAAATGATGGGGAAAAAATAAGAAAAAAAGAGAGAATAGATACGACATTGGTCGAGATGGTTTCCTTGGTAGATTGAGAGTTGGAGAGAGTTTTTTTTAAAAAAAAAAATATTTATCAAAAAAAAATAAGAAAGTAAAAGTATGATCCCATCAGCAATGATATATGGGTTTTTTTTTTTTTCAAGTTTTGAATATTAATGGGACTGCAGAGCTAGCTGTCAAGGTAACTACATGGAAATAAAAGGATTTGTCCAAATTCAGATATGGAAGTAATTGAGTGATCTAAGAAAAGAAAAAATTTCTTTATGATGCTTAAGTCAAATCTTTTTCAAAAAAATAAGAGAATAAGAAAAAAAAAGTAAAACTAGGGTTTATGTCCCTTTTCTTTCATTAATAAGTAATAAAATTAAATTATAAATTTCATATTTATATTAGTAAGGTCTGTTTTTTATTAAAAAAAGAAGTTGATTAGATCTACTCTTTTCAAACTAAAAGATATTACATTTTTTTCTACAATAATATAATTAGTTGAAATAATTATGAAAAAGTTGAAATCTTATAATTTGACTTCCTCAAAATTTTATCTTTATACCCTCCATGATATTCTTTATACCCTTCATCTTCGCCATCCAAATTATCTTCATAATTTGGTTATCTATGCAGGTTCGCAGGATCATGATGATAGATGGATTAGTTTGCAGTAAGCATCTCATAAATTTCTTTAAATTCCCGATCCATCCTTTGTTGTTCGAGCTTGTAATGCCTCCCAAAGATTTTGTACCCTTTGATATCTGTTAGTAGGGTAGTTGTGCTCGTCACCACCACTCACCGTGTCAAGTTGCTGAATAGTTCTAATATAAACTGATGCAAAACACAGAAGCGTTGAAAAGGCTAGATATCATTCTAACTAGATGAAAGAATGCTAGATCTTGTTCTAACCTGATGAGAATCTTGAATCCACGAAGAAAATAAGAATTCAGAACAAATTCTTACAGACAGAACTCTTTGAAATTTTATTGCAATTAAAATTTGAGTGTCTTAATTGAAAGGTTACAATACTTTGTATAGAGACTCTCTCTTAATACTTATAGGAAAAGGAAAATAATACTTGTAGCAAAAAAGAAAACTAAAACTTACCATAATAACAAGGCTCCTATTACTTCTAAGATAAGGAAAAATAAACTTGCTTGACAAGTTTTTCTCGTACTAATAGGACAAGTAACTAATAACTCCTATATTATTAAGGAAAGGAAAGAAAAAACCATAAAACTTTAAAAAAAACTTCTTAAATAATTAAGTTGGTTCTACATCAATAAGAGCTTACGTTCATTGGTTATGGAGAATTTTTTTTAGAAAGTGCTTTTGCAAGTAGAACCACCTATAGAATTGATCAACAAGGGCTGTAATTGGTCTTTTGCAATGAATCAAAAATATTGATAAGGCAGAATTCTTCAGCCTCTAATAAGATGACACGAGTAATCAGATTCATATCAGTGCTATCGATTATACCATTGATAAGGTAGTTTGGAGGTACATTGCTGATAAATCAGTAGACAGTGCATGCTTGATAAGACATGATGCACACATCTCTTAGTAAAATAATAGGAACAAATGCTTATCTACATAGAATGTGGCCCACGAAACCTTACATAGTCCTATCTAGAAAGGCAAGCTCATTATAGGAAGGTATTAGACTCACGATACGAGTAACCCATATGGTCTTATCATCAGATACAAAACTTGTTTATGAAAGGAAGGCACAGGACCACGATAAAGAGATGGAGGGATCCTCTCATTATCTCTTCTTTGCAATTTCTTTTACAACCCATCTCTAACTTCTAGTAAGGCTATTATTTACCCTCTCTCCTTCACTGCTAATTTACTTTACAAATTTAAAAGTTACAAGGTCCATCTTTGGCTACCTTCATTGTCTTCCTTTGTTGGCTTAAATGTCAGAGGATTCTCATTAAGAAACCTCCTATACCCCTCACACTCTACTAGAGACACCTCATTTCTTTTTGCTGGACTGCTATCAACTTCATTTTTGCATTATCATCCTCATCAACTTCTTGTCGGTATGCAAAATTCTACCACCATATATTAGGATCATCAAATGTAATTAGTCTAATATTATCTTTGATATATAAACAACAGGATCAATTAAGATTCAAAGAAAGCCCTATCACATCGCTAGCTAGTATGTAGTATTATGGTTTGATCACAAGAGATTAAATATTTAATTTACATAGACTATCTAGGGTCGGGTTTGACTTGTATCTAAAATTTTGCCATCCCAGCCTTAGAAATTGATCCATGAATCTCATATAAAACTAGAGTTATATATAGTAGGATAGATTTATTATTTTTTTTTTATCAAATGAAAGAAACAAATGATAAAAATAGAAATAAATTTATCATTAAGTGCTTGTTTGGATAGCATCATTCCTTCCGATTGAAATAAACTTGGGACAGGGGATGGGTCTCTTCTTATGTGAAAAAATAAAAGAAATTAAAAAAAAAAATACAAACATAGACCGGAGGCCATGGGTCCGAGAAAGCAAATCCTCGATTCTGCTGCAACCTTCCAATTAACACGCAATTTGGTCCCGGAAAGAGACGGATTGGCGTTGGACCGTCGGTTGTCATCGAAACCAAATTCCTCTCGCCTGGTACGCGGTTCCCAAAATTATATAATTTTAATAATTGAAATAAAAATTAATTGGTAATAATTAAATTTAAGTTATAAGTATTTTAATTTTTTTTATTAAAAATAAAATTATTTTTAAAATATTATAAATTTTTTTTTATAATATGATGTTCTCATCGCACATTTGATCCAAACTAAATAGTTAATGCTGAAAGAGTGGCTCATGGCTCTATCATGTCCTATGAATAGTTCTTTCCTTTTATCCAATTAACTTGTTTCACGCGGCACTCTATCATTATCCTAACCATTTTTTTCTATTCATTAAATTCTTCACTCTCGAAACGATTTTAGTACTATTTATAACATCTTACTGGTCTAATTAAATTTTTAGTTAATATGATTATTAAAAATATGAATGAATTTGAGATATAAATGATTAATTATTATTTTTTATTTAAAATTATTTTTGAAATATTAAAGTTTCTAATCTCTCGTAATTCCATTGGTCTACTAATACTGCATCAAGCTTTCATGGGTGCGCAAATCTCACTGAAGAAGCTGTGTTCCCTTCGTGCAGTCCGTGATGGTCGGGACATTGGATGCCACACGGCAGGCTTTTGTGCAGACAAGGACTTGCCAGGAATTGGCCGGTCGGCTCTCTCCAACGGCCAGTCCGCTCTCTCCAACGGCCAGTCCGTCCATAGGCCGGCCAGAATCACAAGGGAGGCGGGAGGCGGGAGGCGGTCGGAACCTCCGAGCTATATTATCATTCTTGGTCCCCACAAAACCCCTCTCTCTCTCTCTCTAATATCCTAAGCGTTCATGATGCATCATGCGACTCATCCGTGATCCCCATCCCCAAATACGCACCCAGATGGTGGACCCCCAAACCACGTGGTCCGGCGCCTGCCATCGCGCTCAACCTTTCCTCTCCGTGGTCGAAGTTTGGATATTTTATATCTCAAAATCATGGTATTGTTCTTTTTCTTGCTTTAAAAATTTTACATTTTTTCCTGCCTGCCATCGGAGAGGTCCAAGATTTAAAATAAATGATTTTAATTTTTTTGAGTTAAAAATTTGATAAAATTATACTGTAAAACTAATCCCACGTTGTCTAAATTTATGAGTTAGAATGTTATAAAATAAATATTAAATAAATAAAAAAAAATGTATGTTAAAGTGAAAAATTACAGTCATTATTAAAAATAAATTCTGTTGTAAGCTTCTCTAAAGAGAGTTCTTAATAAAAACGTCTTGATTGCTGCTGTGTTACTGCGGTCTTAAATCACAACCAGATCATGAATTCCACCTTTCTCAAAAGGCGTGCAGCTTTTTTTTTTTTTAAACAAGTAGAAGATTATAGTTTAAGGTATATAACATCGTGGTGGTCAAAAATCCTCAGGGACAGCATAAATGAAACAAAATAATACCACGTAATAAAGCGAACATACCCACAGTCTTGCCAGAATAAAGAGGCTTCTTGGCAAGAACATACCATGATTTTGTTCTCCATGCAATTTTTTTTTTTTTTCCCTTTTCTCCCCCAAGAATTTTCATGGGCTGACACGTGTGCTGTGCAACGTCTTTTTCACCAAAAAAAAAAAATCCTATAGAGCAATAATGCCAAAGAACCTCTAAGTGTTATAAATAATGGTTCTTACTAAAATATTAGTATACCTTTAATTAAAATAATATGTGTTCAACTTTTTTTACCCTATGTAAAAATAACTTTTATGGTGTGAGTAAAAGCAAAATTATATTAAAATATATTAAACTAACTTCAACATCTGCCTTTTGGTGGGCAAGTCCTTTTGCATTTAGTTTAAAATGATGTTCTTAATTTTTTAAGATTATTTACTAAAATTAATGCTAGTTTAAAATTATCTTTAAGAAGAGGAGCATTTATTCTTTTATACTTAACCAATAGTGTTATGATTTGTTTATAAAGTATGGCCCATACATCTATGTGGAATGCCAATATCAAACAAGTATCACATGATCATAAAAAGGATGGAAGGGATGGGACAAAATAGGTCATGCTATACAAAAAAAAATCATAATTCATTATTATCCAAAAGATCATCTAATCATTATTCATTGGTGCTGAATTAGAAAAATAATGGCTATTAGATCCCTTTTTTGAAGAGTTGTGCAATATAAGCATATGAATCTTATGTTCTTGAAGAGATGATGTGCTTTCTATACATGCTAATACTTAGCCAAGATACTGGAATAACCTTGACATAAAATGCCCCTTAATGCTCTTATTTTTTATGGGTGTTTATGATAATTAAATGCTATGATCTTTTTGAGGTGCTGAAGATTAATTTTAAATATTACATTTATCATCCCAAAATCATTGATTCCATATCTCTTTCTCTTTCAGATAAATCCAACTTAAGGAAACTTTATATATATATATATATATATATATAATACTTCATCAATTTTTAAAGTTTTTTTTTTAAAAAAAAATCAGTGTACTCATAAAAGTTCCTATGCGCACTGTCCCTGTGAGAGGCGGACTAGAAATTTAAGCTTGTTTCCTAACCCTGGGCGAACTCAGAAACCGAGAGCAGCCGCGGCCAAAAAGAGTAAAGTGTCTGCTCCCTTCCTCTTTACCTTCGCCCTTTGTTTTCTTCTTCTATTGGTGCCTTCCTTCGAAGCGGAAGGGGAAAAAGAAAAAGGGAAAAGCTCAGCAACGAACGAAATCGATGGCAGATCTGGAGCGCTCTCCGTCGTCGCGATGGGGGGAGTCGCTGCTGCTCCGGGCGATGAGCAAGCGGCGGACGTGGGTCGCCCTCTTCCTCCTCGTCTACGTCCTCCTCCTCTCCTCCTCCTGGAACCTCCTCCTCTCCATCCGCTCCTGGTACAACTCCGCCGTCTCCTCCGCCTCCTCCGCGGCTGCCGCCGGCTGGCCGGCCCTCTACGCCTCCGTGCTCTACGGCGGGGTCTTCGGCCTGCTCTCCATGGGCGCGGCGCTGGCGGTGGCCGTGCCAGCCACGATGGTCACCTGGATCACGATCCTTGTGCTGCTCGCCTTCGCCGGGAAGCCCCGCCGGACGCTGGTGGCCGAGGGCCGCCGGATCACCGCCGACATCACCGGGTTCGCGTTCAAGATCCTCCTCCGAGAGGGAAACCTCGTCGCTGCCGTCGGCGCCGCCCTTAGCTTCCTCGCCCTCCTTCTCCGACGGAGACGCGGCGGAGGAGAGGAACAAGATGTGTAGTTCTTCTTCTGGAGCCCCTTTTTTTGTTCTTTGGGTTGTCCTTGTTGTAATTTGGATATTTCGTTGTAATTTTGGAAGGAGGATATTTCCCCCCTTTTCTTGTTTAATAGCGACGCAGTTAACAGAGATCAAAACAAAGTAGTAGATGCTTGTTAACACCTGAATGAATCAATGGATTATCTGATCTTTTCTTCTGATCTTTTCTTCTTCATCAGGCAGTGGAGTTCGTAGGGTTGTGAAATTAAAAATGTGTATAGGAGTTAAAAGACTGCATCTTTTCTATCATTTATTTGTTAATAGTTCATAATGAGATTATTAAATTTTAGCTGTCATGTGGAGGATTGCCATTGGTGTATTTAAGTAGGCAAGAACTTTGTTTAGCTCTTCTTTTTTTTTTTTTGACTATTGGTTAAGGTTGCAGAGTCTTTCTTTTCCATAAGCTGTTCGTTTCTTATCACAAAACGTCAACCGCTTTCGTCGTTCCAATATATATATATATATATATATATATATTTCTTGTTAAATAAAATTTCAATTAGAAAGTAAAGGTGCCCGTGGGCTTGTACGGTTAAGAAGAGCAACTTTAATCTCCTTCTAACTTACTGGAGTTAAAAACGTCTAAGTTGGGCGAGGAGTGAGAAAGTTGGAACAAATGCAAGCCTCTGATATAGTTAGGGAAACTAGTTTGGTCATTGGCAAAATTGAATAACGCCTGGAGTTGAGTTTAATTGAATGGCTCGATTCATGTGGCTTGCATATGAACACGGTTAAACAAGATTGCTTGCATATAGATGGTGCATCAAGTTACTGGAGGTGGTTTGAACAAGGTTGCCTGGAATAAAATCGAGCTAATTTAGATGACTTCATGAAACCTCTCTACCTTGGTTTACCTTGGGCAAAAGGCCAATTAGAATATATACAAAGAGCCTCCAAATTGTACGCTAGTTTGGATTGGATTGGAAAAATTTATAAACTTCAACTTTTGTAACCCCCCCCCCTCAAGCCAATTAGAATAAACAAAGAGCCTCCAAATTGTACGCTAGTTTGGATTGGATTGGAAAAATTTATAAACTTCAACTTTTGTAACCCCCCTCAAGTGAAATTCTAACCATAAACTCAAGGAAACGCACTAAATTGGATCCCACCGCTGCGTGGAAGCAGCACCATCGGAATCGCATACACAGAATGTATGCGACAAATATCTTCCTCTTATGACGGGCTGCAATCAACCCACCCAATAAACCACAGTCAAGATTCCATCTCCACCGCCCGTTTGACCAAACCGCGTCCACCGCCTATTACACCAACCCACGTGGTTATATACCCTTAATGCTTTCTTAGCGCTCGTTTCGTATTTTCCAGAAAATAATTTTATGAAAAAATATTTTTGACGGAAAAAAAAAAAGTATAAAAAAATGAATGCTTCCTCCTTAAGTTTGCGGACTTCACGTTAAGTGAGAAGATAAAAAAAAAAAAAAAAAAAAGAAGAAGAGTGCGGACCCATACAATAATCTTTTTCTTCCTCTTTTAAGAAGATGAGTAACCAAATGTGGGGAAGTGACTCATGGACGCCAAGCTCCTGCATGACAGAAAAATACAAGTCTTTTTTTTTTTTTTGTGTGTGTGTTGAATAACTGATCACAAGGATCTCTCATGCAGTTAAATTTTGGCTCTCTCACAACAACTAAACCGAAGGAGCTTGCCTCAATTAAGCTCAACTTAGAAATATAAGTAATGTTTTATTTATTACTAATGCATTGAAAACTGGCTCTTATATTATAATACTATAAGACTGCTATAATTTACATATTTCGGCCATAATATTGACAGATTATGATGAAAATTATCCCTACCACATCAACAAAAACTTAAGGGATCACCATCTCCCACTTAGAACTCTCAGCAGCTCATAATTAAATAAGCTGGCCCCTGCACACAGCTAAATTATACAAGCCTACTTGAGCTCAGACCATTCACACCCATAACCATTACCGTCAATGCATCCATCACCAGTTGCTTGATGTATTTGCACTCAGGTCAAGTATGCCCTATTTCACAACGTTTGAAATTTGAAACAGAACTTGTGGATGACCGCCTCTACATATCGGCAGACAACCTCACTGATAATGCCTGGATGCTGCCAGAGTTACAGCAGTTACCAATACAAAATGGCTACATAGAGCCACAAAAGACAGGCACATATTGTAACTCATGACGAGAGCAAAAACCAAACCTTCAAACCATACTAAGCTACAGCCATGTGTATGTGATGATACACATGAACAAGTGAAAATCACCTACCTATGCCTGCACCGAGGCAAGTTGCATTCCGAAAGAAGGGAATATTGTGGGTCGCCAAACATTAGCGCACACATGAAAGAATAAAAAGCAGATGCCACATATAAACCTACTAGGAAAATCAAGAGGTACTACCATTCTCCAGTCCTACATAATTTAGACCCAAACCGCTATATCAGCCTCAACAGACAATTACATAATAAGATCATACATTTGTCAAGAAACAGTAGCAAACAGCAGGGAATCTAATGAACAGCACACAAAGTAATAGCTGCTGACATGACAGGTAGAGTACATATTAATGTTCCGTCCACTAGAATTCCCACACAAAAAGTCTTCAATTCAGTAGCCCATGAAAGACAACAGTAAATAACATAAATAACCATGTCCCTATTTCATGTATACGCCCAGTATTTACAGATTTTTTATATATATGCATGCTACTCACCCTTCTCTCCAGCAATGAGATCTAACACAACTCGCTTGATGCTTCCTCCATTTTTTATCAGCAGCCTTTTGTTCATCTCCTTGTCAGTAAAACCCTGCAAGAGAGTCAAGCCATCAGCTTCCCTGACCATACCAGAAACCTATCACACATTGACACAAAATAACAGATACAATAGCCATGTCTCACCATTTCTTGCAGCTCCACAAGAAGAGTATCCCATTTCGTCAAGTCACAGAGATCGTCAACAGATTGCTCCAGGTTGTATTCATTCTGCCTTAGAACCTCTTTGTTCAAGTCAATCAGCTTGAAGCCCATCTCTTCCAGCTCTTTCAGTAGAATCTGCTCTACTGGGTTGTCATCATGGACTGTTTTAGGTGGTGGCAGGACAGCAGCCGGAGATGCATCAGACAAAGATGCTGGGAAATCAATTATAGGATACGAAACTGAGGAACCCACAGCAGACACAGGCTGTGCAGTCCCATCACTGGCAGCAGGCTCTGCACTTGGGACTTCAGTAATCAATGGCTTAACTAACTCGCTTGCAGTGGTGGGCAAATTGGGCTCAGAATAAACACCATCCAAGGGCTCTGCATTCACGTCTATGATTCCAAACTCATTCTGGACATTACTTTCGGGAGGCAGGTTCAAGTTAAGATCAGTGGGAAAGTTGCTGCTGCAGGAATTCGGTCGAGAAGTATCCACCTGTACAACAAAGGAAATTTGATGACAATTAATTATATATCCATAATCAATAATCTTAAGCTGAACAGATATACTTTGTAGTATACTAAATACCTGGATAAGCACCCAAACTCGTTGCCCAAACTTCTGTCCAGAAGGTGATGCCAATCTCCAATACGAAACATACCGACCAGGCCTTGATGGTGCTGTGAAGTCAACCGCAATGTCAATCTCTGTGTCCACAGGAAAGCCGTTCACTGGAATCTGCATAAGTTAGGACGATGATTTAACTTCAGGACCAGTTGACTAGCAGTAAGTTCATCTGAAGATTAACTGCTTGCAGGTTTTAGGCTTTAAACAACTCCACTACCAAATATAAAAAAGCTAAAATGAAGCACAAAAGCAACTTTATTCGATCACCTCCAATTGAACAGAGCGACGATTTGCAAATTGATCTCCACCAACCCACACAAGTTGCGTACAATGAGGCCATCGAGTGGTACCATTATTGTGCATTCGCCAAATCTTAGTAAATGGTGTAGAAGGAGGCATCAGAGTTCCATCCAAGACAGTTACATCTTGGACAAAGCGACTTTCCAGTTTTGTCCTTGATGGCCTCATCCCACAACCACGAACAGTATATGACATAGGAGACCGATGTCTTGAATGCTGGAATTATAAAGAAAGGCAGTTAATAAATTTTAAATGTGGGAATCTAATAGGCTGAACAGGATGTTAGCACCATACTGCATGGTAAAGGTCCTTGTACGGTCTGTGAGAGGAAGCTCTGTCTATTCTGGTATATTCAACTTCATTACCCATCTCTGAGAAGCAAATACGACATAAATCATAGTCTTCTTTCCTGCATTGTGAAAAACCAAGCTAAAACAAGTCATGCATAGCAAACCATAAAAGCACAATTTCCACTCAAATAATTGCTAACGTGGAACATCTTACACATTGGACTTGAACCGTGGGCCCATAATTGGCTGCATTCCACAGCCATCACATCGGACACCCCTGTGGAAAGTTCGAAGCATGCTTTCATGGTAGCCATCATTTATCCTGTATGGATGGCTGATAGGGAAGAATCCACTTGGCAGTGGAACATCGGGTGTAGGTGCACCAATATGCTTGTTGATAGGGATGTCAATCGGAGAACTGAATTCATGATTGGATGCTGACGGGCCTTTGCAAACAGGAAGCTGTTTACTGTGTTCACCATTCATGATATCCGTAATTTCAGAAATTGGTGCAAGAAATGGATTCAGCATCTCGTAATTCTGTGAACGCTGATCTCCAGTGCGTTCAACAGGAGGCGCAGAGAGAGGGGAAGAAGTAATTACAGACTTCCCTTTACCATGAGCATCACTAGTTTCTTTCACATGCATATTATCATTGGTTGCCCTGATGGGGGCCTGGGTCTCAGTCCAAATGGAAGTCAGTAAATCATCAATAGATGGATAAGTTGATGTGTGTGGATTTCTAGGAATATCAGCATTAAGATCAATAGGAACTTTGACCATTCCACCCGAGTTCACGTTCTCACTTTCACAATGCTTTTGTATGGCTTCAGAAACTGGACTAGCAGTATCAGTATTTGGTATTGCAGTAGATACTGAAACATAATCATTTGAAACTTTTGGCCCATCGCTAATATTAGCATCCATTTGTTGAATTGATGCACCATTGGAGGTGCCTGAAGACTCACCAATAGGATTGCTAGAAGGCTGATTGGCATTGGATAAAGCCAATTTGGAGAAATGGTCCATGAACACAAGAAATGCTGGTGCAGATGGCACAGCTTTTAAGAAATCCTGAGAGAGCTTTGAAAGTGCAATGCGAAATGGCTCAGGGAGAGATTTCAGTGCTTCATCAACAGCAAAACTAATCTGAGGAGGTTGATTTTCAATTTCGAGTAATCTTTTGGGAGTAGGGTTTTCTGTCTGAGATTCTGGATCAGAATGTGTACCTGTACCAGACTTCAACTGAACATTAATCCTGAGAGGGTTCAAAAGCTGACTAACAGCGGCATCATGCAAGTCATCATCATCACTCATTATTACAATGTCACCATCTTCATCAGTATAGGTAAGAATTAGTTCAGCATCTGGACTGAGATTGAAAGAACTAATAATCTTTCTTTTGAGTTTGCTCATGTCACAATCCATGCTACGCCCATAGACATAAGCACCAAATCTTTTAAGAGTATCACCATATTTTACCTGGAAAGTAGATAAACAAATAATTTCATAGAAAGAAAACAAATCAAAATAGTGGGATCTCACAAATAAGAATGGCAGAGAATTAGATTGAGGAAGTCCTAAGAAAATAAATGCCCAAATACGCAATGACAAAAAACCTAGAGGTTTATCAACTAGATCTATTGGGTTTAACATGTTATACTTCCATAATCAAGGATCCAGTAATGCATAATCACAGAAAGGTTGATGCTCTATGTTCCCAATCCACAATCTTGTAACTCCGAGGACCGACACAAATTAATGTAACACTAGTTGCAATATCTTTTTGACTGTAACACTAGTTGCAATATCAGGCTTCAGCGTTAGCTTGCTTGAGGCATATTCATTACATACCAATAGCAAAATACTGAAGTGGAAAAAATCATAGGAAGGAAGCGAAAAGTGAAAATGCACAAATCAAGGGGCAAACATCCAGAATCTTTCCAAAGAGTTGTTGTACGATAGAGGAATGATTTGAACTAGCTGACGTGCTACTATTAAACTGATGTTGGGTACTTGGACACTTTAACCAAACTATAGAATGAGTTGTTTAGTACAGATGATAGAGAACACTATGACAATGAAAACCATCACAAGTGAATAAGGCATTGAGTCCAGAATAAGGAACAACATTGCAAAAGTCAATACCATGATAATCCACAATATTACAGGAATAGCACTAAAGATTTTTAGCATAAGACACTGAATTGAATCTCCCTACAACTTGTCTTCTATGAGATCTAAGTGTTTCACTACATTTTTGCATCAAATTTTTGTGGTCTTACCATCTTTTACATTTTTTTAAAGAGATTCTTTAAATGAAAATATTTCCATGAAACAGTTCAGAAGAAGTTAGAAGAAATTCTTTGCGGTCTTGTTTTATCTTAAATCCCAACCTCATCTGATAAAATGTACAATTTTACTGGCCTCACAATTAATATAGACCATGGACTCAAATACAACATCAACACCCTGACAATATGACCAAACAAAAAAAAGCAAATTATCAAAAAATATGTTTCTATACCATGTATAACTATACAGTCTTGTAAAGTTGGTCAAAACAAATTACATGTCTTTTTTAGCACCTCCAACAGTCTGGTCCCCTTGAACTTGTAAAGGGCATTAACACAAAAATAGCTGCAGAGATAAACATTGCAGCCAACAAAAGCAAGAATCTACTCAAATTTGAGTTATAAATTTTAACTCGAAAAACTAAATGCAATCCAATTAATATACCTAAAAACCCTGCATCTGAAAACTCACAATAAAATTCAATTATGTGAAAGAGGAGGAGTACTATATCATTTTCAGCAGTTACATCAAAACTCATCATTAATTTAGTTGATGTAAACCCAAGTCAACTTCATTGTCAACTTATGAAGCTAAAGGCACTGAATGATAAAAATACAACATTTGATATGTTGACCGCTTCACATGTTTCAGAATTTCATACAATTAGCTCTAATTTTAGAAACAATATGACAAATACATCTTTTCTTTCTGATATCAGAAACAGATGACTTCAAATTTTGTGGTTCAAACTGCTTCTAAAGTTTCAGCTGACTGCGGCATTCTTCTTATGCATTCAATTTTAGTACAGAATATTCAGCCTCAATTTGGGATTGTGCCCAAAGGTGTAACATCAACTGACCAATCATCCGCCAGAGATGATATCCTATTATCTGAATCCTCACTAACTTTCTTTAGTGGTTAGTAATATAAGTTAACTTCCCTAATCCCCCTTACTACTTTAGTGTTAAGATTGTCAGTTTTTAATTGCTGTCTGTAACAGTGTAAGACCACAGACGAAATAAGGGAAGGAAAGGCAGTTAACATTGGATTCTTTACAGAGAACTCTTCTATTTTACCACGTCAAATATATGTGTATAAATTTCATCAAATCTCCATCATAAATAGTACAGAGTCACCACATTAGAAATAGTCCAAGATAAAATAGACTTGGCTGTAAAATAGACTTGACATCACCTTGCTCATAAAAGGTTTACAGAGGCAATTTACATCATAGATTAAAGTAGAACAACAACGAACTTCAAACTATGATGGCCAAAACCTAAAATTGGAAGATGTAGAAATAAGTATGGATTGGAAGTAAGCATGTTAGAAGAGGTTTGATGTCACACTTACACTAAACGAAGAAATTAAGCACCCAATCAGATGGAAATGTGCACATGCAAAGGACTACAAAGGGAATCCCCCCAAATAAATAAGTTTGAATTGTTTTTGGAGAATGTAAAGATGAAAGAAATTTATATAAACTAAATGGATAGATTGGAAAAGAGAGGGGGGAAAAAGGGAAAAGAGAGGGGGGAAAAAGGGAACACCTAACAGGTAGGACATGTAAAAACTGATAGAAATGTCAAAAGCTAATCAACTCAACATACAAACACACATGCATATGTAGATTACATAAAAGTTATCCCTTACAACAACGGATTTAATTAGCTGATGAGCTACAAATTCCAATTATGTAACTCTCCAACATATCACTAAAAGACATGCAAACAAGCTCCTAACACCATCTTTAGTGCTTCACTTCGAACCACATATGCAGGTAGGTCTTATGTGGATGAAAACATTAAAATTTTGTGGTTATGTCCACTTTCACATTAACAATAATTAATTATGAAGAATTCATAGGTGATAGAGTGTAAGGTAGGGAGGGACACAAGAGGTCATCAACTTAAAGAACTAATTGGAAAGCTCGGCTGCTTAAATTAGACATTTAACAGGGGGACAAAAGGGAAGAAGGAACAAACTATGCAGCTTTGACCAGGATGGATCATATGGATGCCATATCATGTAACTTGGTGAACAAAAGAAAAAGAAGAGAACATGTGATTGTTATCTTGTATCATCTTTAGGATAAACCAACCCTCATCTGGTAAAATGAGAGCAAGCAGGTGTACATTTCATTACTGGTACAAACAATGATAGAAGATATTTCAGAATTGATGCCGATGCAACTTAAAGAGCAACGATGCATTATTTTCCAGGTCATAAAATATGGTTGTCTCTACTCTCTAGACAAGCAATGCTGACAATATAAAATTATCTGGGCAACAAATTCCCTCTAGAATTATCAAAAGTCTGTTTTGACGTGGTATTTTCCTTGCATTCTAAGTGCAGCCAGCTGGTTGTATGACACCAAAGTGGAATTAAATACAGAGAAGCACAGAAGAGAATCAATCCAATCCTTAAATTTGCATCTCCCAATCAACCAAAAAAAATAAAAAAAAATGTCAATGATGGCTAGGAAAAGACACATAAGCAAAGGGTAAACACAAGATCAACTTATTTTCCACCAAAACATACTAAACAAATGGTTGCTCTTGCCCACTTTATCCGACATTCTAGCAATATATTTATCAAAAGTGGCAAACTTAACCAAAAAGAGTATTTAGGCAGTTGTCCAGAACATACAAGACCATTATGCTTTTCTCAGATTACAGAGGAAAGAGTACATAAAGAGTCAGGAACCTTGTTAGTTTTATCCATGCCATTAAACAAGAAACTAGGATAAATGAGGCCACTTTTATATCATTAGTTTTGCATATACAAAGATAAAAGAATTTATTAAGTAAAAGAATACAGTTCAATAATAATAAAAAACTACAAAGGAAGTGTTCATCAAGTTTAAGCAAATTAAAGGCAGGAAGAGAATCACACATGAATGCATCAATTTAGTCCAGATATCATAAGGAAGGAATGAGTGATGCTAAAGGTACATGCGCATGTAGGCAAAAACCATCTGCACAGAGTTAAAAAATGCCCTTGAAATGCTGGCTTCCCTTGTATTTAATATGGGGCCACTTCAAGAGAAAGGTTTTATGATTCAAGCCATGTGTAGGCAGCATAGGCCTCTGGATGACCATTTTGCACCTCTAAAGATGGTGGTACGCGTTGATCTCCTTTTTACTAGCTAAAGTCATGTCCAAGAGGCCAGGGAAGCTTATATAGTAGCTCCATTAGCCAGTGTGTTCTGAGAATGCAGCAGTGACAACGAAGCACTTAAAATGCAGTATCTAAACACTATAAGAAATCATGGGAACTGAAACACGAAAAACATTGATGGACTAAAACAATTCACAAGGGCAGATTTGTGTACTAGCTCATGAATGTGCATCCACTCTATAATTAAGATGCATGAAATTTACCATAGCAAATAGCAAGAATAACTATTATTGAATAAGTAAAATCAATCATAAATGGTTTTCAGGACAATAGATACTATTTTCACATTAACAGAATAAAAGACCATACATAGACTTACCGCACAAACAAGCATCCATGCTTTGATAAATACTTCAACAGATAGGGGATAATTAATAGCCAATCTCAAAATGAACAAAAACAAAGAGAAAAATAATATTTTGAGCCTCCAACACGGAAGGAAGGCCATATGGTAAAAGGACCAGATTACTTATAATCAGCTAAAACTAAAGCTCATATCGGGATCAACTTCTCCCTTAGATCTTTTCCTTCCATTTTTTCTAAAAAGCTATAAAAATTAAAACTTGAACATCAAAGATTTATCACTTCATGGATTTTAGTGCAATTTTCCACAAACGATTCATCAAGATGAACTATATATCATATTTATAATAAAGGAAGAGATCATATCAGAAGAACAGCGATCCATATCGGTGAAGTAAAATAACAACCTAACACCAACCAAGTTACGAAAGCAATAACCAAAACAAAAGCACCAAACCGAAATCAACTAAAACTTTGACATCCGTGAAAATTTCTTCTGGTCATCCATTAGTTAAAAAAAGAGAGAGAAATAGAAATCGGAAAACAGAAAGATATCAGACCTTGATCACCAAATTCCGCTCGCTGAGAGGATGCTCCATCGGTGGCGAATCAAGGAGAGAGAAGGGAACGATCGAGCGAGCCAGCGTAATCGTAAGCCGCAGGATCGATCGAAGAACCTCTGACCCTAACCCTAGAGGGGGAGAAAGAGGAGAGCCGAAGCGTTACGGAGCGACGGAGGAATCGAGGGGCGGAGTTGGCGACCGAGTTACCCCGCAGTTTCCTCTCGCCGTTATCGGGACTTCCTTCGTTGCCAAGAAAAGCCGGTTTACATGCTTGCTTACTTTTTTTTTAGCGTCAAATGGAATCTGGATTAACCTCCAAATATTTTTTTCATTGAGATGCGGTGGAATTCCCGTTCAAATTTCAAGTTATTTCAGTTTATCTTTTATAAAATAATTTTTATTTTAATTTGATTGGTATAAACCAATTATATTTAACTTGCCACGGTTTTGCTTACTTCAGGAGACAGTAACGCCACCTGAGCTTATCTCCACTTTTCTTATCACCTATAAACATACATACATACATACATATATATATATATATATATATATAAACTAAATAATGGATAACTTTAGTTATTATTGATTAATTTAGGGTAGTTATCAATCATTAACACTATTTATCCTTTTTTTTTTTTTTTTTTTAAGCTGTTTAGGATCCAAATGTAACATGAGAGTTTGAATGTCTGGTTCAAATGATACCTTATCAGATCGGACTACAAATTTATGCTGCTAATGTTCTTTTCTTTGCAGCTGAAAATGAATGAAATATATGTTTATTCATAGCATTCCTATATTTTTTTTATTCAACATATAAGTATAGATATGAATATTAATTGAATACCAAAATAGTGTTCATGTTTATTTTAAATAAATATGGATGCAAATTAAATGTAAAACATATCAATATTTGTTTTAAATGAGTAAACATACATGTTAGACATTACTTATACCCATATTTTTTTCTATTTGAATATGGATAAATGTTGGATATTATTCATTTATAAATTAGATTCAGAGTATAATTCAATAATAAAAGTTAAGATAAATAACGTCATCATAAAGGATGGAAATGAATTCTCTATCCAAATTATATACAATGTATACATAACTAAAGGTCTTAAGGAGAGCTATTAAACCTGTATACAGACCAACATGAGCAAGAATCCAAATTACTAGTTCGATCAAATTTGTATTAAAATATATTAAACTTTTAAATAAATAAATAATATAAATTACTCTTTAATTGCAATATATATATATATAAAAGATAATCATGAATTATTTATTTTAAAGGATGTATATAAATATAGGAATATATAGATGCTATTGAATTTTTAAAAATGTTCTAAAGAATGAAGTTTTTCACGATATCATAAAGAATAAAATGAAGCATATTTATATTTTTTATTTTAACAAAAGAAAGAACTGGTTTGTTTATGAAAAGAGTTATTTATTAAAATATAAATTGCCTCCTATATGCCCCTCTCTTCTCTCTTTGCATCTAGCTAGGTGCATTGAAAACATAGGGAAGAATTTGATGGGTTAAAGGTGATCAACTACTGGTTGGAGCTTGATGCAATTGTAGAATGACCTACAGTTGGGCTACTCTAGTACTCGAGCATGTCACAATATTAACTGAAAATGAGGAATATGAATAAGTTAGGATTTTTATTATTTTACCTTTTAAAGACTTTTACCACTATAGTGTTACTGATCAGAAGAAAGAAGATAAGAGTCAAAATCTGATGGAAGCTAATATGAGATAAAAAATAAAAATAAGTTAAATTAATTGATATGTAGGAGGTTTCGCATTGATGATCTAAGATATTACCTGTAATCTATTACATCTAAAATGTTTGGGCACTAAAAGTTATGTATTTAAAGACTCCTAGTCATGTAAAGGTCAAATATACATGCAATATTTTATTTTATTTAGACTTTTCAATTTTTTTTGATAACTTGATATATGAGATAAGAGTTTCTAAATCATATGATTTTTAGTATGTAAGTATTTTAAAGATAATAAATTATATCCAATGAATGGCATTATTAATGTGAGATCTTCATCCGCTAAATTTAGATCTTACTGAATCTAAGTGTATATATAGAGAGCTTGGCTTGGCTTTATTCAAGAAAATCTTCACCCAAATTTAGTCAAATCTAGATTGGATGATGGAGGTTGCATATTGATAGTTTAAGTTATTGGATGTGAGACATTATCTGTAAAATTCTTATACATAAAAAATTATGTAATTTGGAGACCCTTATCCTATACATCAAGCAATTAAAAAACTATATAGTTTAAATAATATAAAATAATATCTATTTTATTTTAACCTCTTATTGGATGGGATAGGATTTCAAAGCACATGAATTTTTATGTATAAATATTTTAGAGATAGTAAATCATATTCAATGGTTTAAATTATCGGTATATGATCCTCATTATCTAAAACTAAATCTAATCAAATTTAAGTGAAAATTCTCTCGAGCATAGCCAAGTTAGGCATACTTTCCATGCAAATATATATACATGCATATATGTGTGTACATATGTATATGTGTGTATATATGTGTGTTTGTATATATATGTGTGTACGCGCGCGCGTGTGTGCGTGCCTGCGCATATATACATTACATATATATGTAGAGAGAAAGAATTGGATTGGTTATACTTACATATAGCCAAGTTCAGATTCAGTCGTCCTTTTCACTTTTTAATTCAGAAGGATCACGAATTTAAAGGTAGAAAATATGAAAAAGATGAGGTAGCTTCGTGATCTATGTAGATCTAATGGTAGAAAAAATGATCGGATATAGAGCTTAGTTACACACGAGTATAGTCAAATTAATCTACAGATATATGTGTGTGTGCACGCACACACAGAGAGAGATAAAGATCTACTTTTAGATTTCAAGCAAGATTCAATTAGATGAAATTTGAGACAAGCATTCGACACTAATAATATAAATTGTTAGATGTGATTTATTAACTTAACTTCTGGGCAATAGAACCATTTAATTTGGAGATTTCCAACCTCTACATCAAATGCTCAAAAATAACTATAGATAAATAAATACGCAGATAGAACAGAGTGGGGGTGCTAAAGTTATTATAATAGAAGTAATAATGTTACAATGGCCATTATGAAACTTGGTTAGAAAGATAAGCAAATTCTGCGGTCTTTTGCGGTAAAAATTGACGAATTAATTTCCTGAAAGACCGGTTTGGTTGTTACAAGCCAGCAAGCAGAAGCTGACTTCGTTGAACTAAGCTTCACGCTAACAATAAAAGTCACCATAGGTATTTTTGGATGAGTGGAGCTTAATAAGAGAGCTGGCTTCGGCTCGCTTCAGGCCAATCAAATGCCCGAAATAGTGAGCACCAAAAGTCAAAATTCCCGATGCCGAGAAGCCAAAATCAATTCCCGATTCCCGATGCCGATTTATGGAGGCTCTTAACAGAGACCATTATAGCACATGAACCCTTATATTCGACGAGATGATGGGGGAAAAATATCAAGACCCTCGAGAAAAAAAACTGAAAATTAGGTTATCCAATATTATGCTTTATGTGGCCACGAACCAGACTTCATTGGATGCAGAACAAATGGAATCGGTACAGGAGAATGACAAAGCTGAAGAGCATCTGATGATTTATGGATGCGTACATAAGATGGCCTGCAGTCGGCCGGGAGACCCATCCGGTAGCCGCGAAGAGGATAAAGCAAGTAAAGCAACGAGGTAAAATATCTTCTAAGGGATTGCTAACCTGTTGGTTCAACCAACACCAGTCCATAGCATTTCCAGCTTCATTGAGACACCAAAGATGTTTTTCTGAAAACACACTCATTTTTTATTTTTTTATTTACATAGAAAATAAAAAATACTTTTGAAAATATATTTCATGAATAAAAATAATTTTTTTTTAAATAAAAACATTCTCAAAAAATCAAACAGTCCAAAATTTCAAAACATTTGCATAATCAAATGAGTCAGGACGCCTTGAAAATAGGTGCATAGTTTCCATGGCCATAATAAAATCTCATGTCCCAAACTCCACTAAGCTTCCCAGGAGAGAGGGAAAAAAAAAAAAAAGCGTACCCTCTGGTACAAGAGCAAAGCTGCCACCCATCTGCCCATAGCTATTGCTACTTCCGTCTTAAACAAATATATCAAAGAACTCAGTTCATACGATGAAAATAAACAAGTTGAATGCACCTCCCAAATTTCAGCGTTTTATCCACACACAAAAAAAAAAAGAATAACATAAAATTCTTTAATCAAATCCATGTTACATTTCAGATGCATAACACCTAGCAGACCTGTGTTATGTGGATACAATGAAGGAATTTTGGAAAGCAAACTTTCTTCCCATGTATCCATGGCGTCTGACCGTCCTGCTTGAATAAATAAATTAACAAAGCAGGCGAAATTCCCTTTTGCCAAGTAATTATTTCCCTCGTTTCATGGATCCTTTGATCTAACAGCCTTTTCTGGCCATTTGATGTACGTTTTTTCATTCTCTTGATGAAATGATTGACAAGGCCGCCCCCAACACACACAGAGAGAGAGAGAGAGAGAGGGAATCATCTCATGGAGGATTCAGCCTCTGTATAGTTGTAAGTCCTCAAGACCTATGCTTTAGCAAATTATACAACCACGATGAAATAAATAGGTTCTATCTGTTTAACAATGTCTTCACAAGAGAGTCAACAGCGATTACTCCAGAAAACTGAGCAAACGCAAGAGGCAAGTAAAATGCAGACATCCCCAGAATGCCAGCCAGCAAAATCGACAAGAGTTCCGCAAGCCTGAACAGCCTGAAATGGAACCAAATCAATCAAGACAGCCAGCCCAAATATTGGCATGAATTTTGGGAAAGTCTTTGCAATCTATATTTCATAACTTGTTGAAGAAGGAATTTACCTTAAGATTGAGATAGTTGATAAAAAGAATTTCAGCATTTTGTAAGAGACCGTTGTGGTGAATCCTGAAATTGTGCAACACATAAGCAGCAAAAGAAGAGGACCAACCATTTCTCTTATGTTAATTATTCCTGCATCCAAAAATAAGAAGATTATACCAAGTAAAAGGTTGATCTAAATTTGAAGTAGGACAAGAGAATGAGTGATACCTCCAATCTTCTTTGAGAGGAGAAGTAAGAGTGCCAAGACAGACAAAGCAGAAACACAAGATGTTGCAAGTGCCTTAACCATGCAATAAAGTATCATCAGATAATCTAAATCCTATAGTATAATAAAATTTGGATGCCACATAAGAATTGAGTACATACCAATCCTTGAGCTCCAAGACCAAAAACAGAAAGAGAAAGCCAATCAAGGATGCCATTCATAAATATAGCAATCACATTAATGAGAAATGGGCAGTTCCCATCCCCAAGCGAGTAGAATACTATAGCAAACAATTCTCGAACGAACCAGAAGGGAGAACCAATCGAATCTATCAACAACACCATAAAATAGGTTACATGATTATAAGATTAGTTAAAGAATAACATCACAACTATCTACCTAAACGTAAGTCCAGAAATTCCTTTAGGTAACTTAACCATTAATGAATTCACAAAAAGGTTAGCTTAGAACTATTAAATAAAATTTTTGGCAGGATCTCCATGTTCATTGTGTTTCTTGTGTGGATATATGTGTTAGGGAAACAAATGCTCAACTAATGCCCAATAACGTAACCCCAGAAAAGAGAATTACAAATAGCCCAAAACATCAAGTGTCTGCTATCATCTAGACGAATGTTTAAAGCCAGAAGGCAATAGAAAGACAATGAAGCTCTGGCCAATCAATTGATATGCTTCAAAATGGATTTAAGTCAATTAGAGAAATTTAGAGAAAGAAGGCAACTTCAATAATATAGCGTTGAATGCAAGATAGAAATATCTCAACGAGACCATACATCAAAGGATGATTGTATACAAAATTCATAGAAAAATATTGCGAAACCAGTATGAAAGAACAGTGGTTAGCTACGTTATGGAATGCCAAAGCCAAACTGAGGATATCTTGGAGACAAAAGAAAGTAATACTGTACTGCAAAGAGTTTATACAAAGAGGAAATCTCTCTACTATAGCTTTAGTACATAGGAAATCTAGAGATAAGGATTGTGAAACACATGTGAGAAGGCACCAATATGATTTAAATTAGGAGAGATAAACTTAAGAAGCTGAGTAGCAACAGTAATATTATGAAGCTTTAGAAAATCAACTGACATTTTAGCTTGAATTTGAGTCAAAGAATTTTAGAGAAATGGTGACTTGATATATGTTCAGAGTTTATAAGAGGTAGAAAGATTTAAATAAGACTACATGGTTATGGTTATGGTTATGAGGAATAATCATTACCATATAGTTGGCGAATGATGATCCATAAAGCCAACCTAAGTAGTTGGGAAAAGGCTAGATGGTTACGGAAAGATTTAAGTAGGACTTTACTTGGTGAAGGTTGACCATATACAAAATCCAAAGAGAGAACAATAATATGAAGTTAGAGGCATTGGGTGGTGCAGCATGGTTAGATGGTACAAACCCTTGTGTTCTGATACAATAAAAGTTGGATGTAACACCAGTAAATTAACATATAATCTAGAACGGCTGGTATAGATTGGTACAGTACTTCAATCTATGTATGGCTGGTTAAAAGCAATCTGAGTGAATCTTGGTTCATAAAATTACATACTGTGAGCAAATTGTGGAAAAAATTGAGATTTTGGTCTGTTAGTATCTAAGCCTGTTCATGCCTAAATGAAAAGGGAACAATATAGAAAGTTTCTACAAGATCGCTGGGAAAAAGAAGAAATCAAAAATATCTGCAGAAAATGATGAAATTCAGGTTAAAAAAATAATGTTAAAAAATAGATACTGCTTAGTGCAATAATTTTCAAGCAAAAAAGGTTGTGGCACATACAGCACAGAAGTATAGATGAAACAAAAGAACTAGCAGACGAGTCAAACATGAATCTCTGAAATAACAAACTTATAACTGGCCCTGCCAGCACACAAATTGTGCATGTGATTGGCAAAATAATCACCTGTCATGGAAAACAAAGATTAGATAATTACCATTACTTGTGGACTTCTCCTTACAAAATAAATTCAACCACTAACATGTAGCAGACCAGAAGGGTTTACAAAATCAGGAAAAAATGCAGGAAAGAAAGCTTCAATTCATATGCAATATATGGACTAATAACATTCAAATCATACACGGTATGTGATTTATAATAAAATGAAATTATGAAACGTGATATTCTTCGATAAAGCGAGTTTCCCTAGCCACAATTACCTCTCTAGGTTTCATGGCAGGCTCAGCACTTTTCTGCTTGGCCTTCACCAGAAACTTGCCATCAATTTTAGAAAGTTGAAGCAGTCACAACTCACCAGCATGTCTCAATCCTTCCCTTTTTGATGGGGAAATAGATTTGGTGATAATTATAATGAAGATGTTATTGTTCTATAATAATTATAACAGATTAGTGCTTCCACTTAGGTGGTGTTTGGTATGGGGTGATATTTGAAATATTACTGGTGATCTTAGGACGGTGATAGAATTAACCCATTTCGTATCCTCGTTATAGCAGTGATATATAATCACCGAGGGATTAAGATCACTGTCTAAAGGGGTGATCTTAATCTCGTCCAAAGGGATGGAAATGCTGGATTACCGTAGTGATAGTGATGTTCGCCGAAATTTGAGAATAATTTTGTCTCTATATTTATCAATCTCTCCCTTATATTATTATAATATAATCTACTATAATATTTATAATATATATAATAATATATTATAATACTAATATATAAATAATATATATTAATAAATACAATATTAATTATTATAATATATAATATATTATTTATATATAATATAATAATAGCCTTATTATATAATACATACCATATTATAATGTATTATATATTTATATTATAATATGAGGTAAATTTGGCTATATTTGAATATAGCCAAGCCTGAATCCGATCACCTTCCTCATCCTTGGATCCACACAGTTCACAAATTCTAAAGATAGAAAAGGTGAAAAAGGTAGGATGGCTCCGAGCTCCATGTGGATCCAAGGGTAGGAAAGGTAACCGAATCCTGTACTTGGCTATATTTGAATATAGCTAAATCTACCTCTTATACTATTAAATATAATATTATATTTGTGGGATGCATTGGCTTATAATTGGATGGAATGAATTTGCAATCTTAGGTGGGGATCTAGATTCCTTCTTAATACAAGATTTAGATTTCAGGTGAAATCAGAATCGAATTCTTTTTCTTTACAAATGCTCGGAATCAAAATAAATAATTCCAATTCTGATTCCAGAGGGTCATTCTCGCAAACCAAACAGCCCTTAATTTATTAGATGTAGCAACAATCAAGAGCAATTTCTTTATAAGATGACTTCTAGTGCAAAAGATGGAGTGTTACTCTTAAAAGCACTTAATTGCTGTACATATCCTGATATCTGGATTGCAAACCTGCTTTGTATAAATATTTTACACATCTTAGATTAAAATTGTAGGTTTTATGTTTATATATTATGCAAGTAAGTTTTCGACGGTATTATTGGAATTGCATATATGGTGGCTTCTCCATTTCCATGGTACACCAAACACAATGATCTATGATCATTAGTGATCTTTGATTATTGAAATATCTCACCTATCAAATGGATGATGTTGAATCACTGATGATTGGAAAATCACCATAGTGATTAACTAAACAGCCCCATAGAGCTTTGAAAGTAGCAACATTGATAACTTTTGGGGACTACGATGATTACACTAGGTAACATAATGTTGATCCACAATTAATAAACTTGATGCCAACAACTTGTTCATGAAAAAGGCACGGAAGAATTATAGACTTGAAACGGATCAATGGAAGTGGCAAAAATAATCTCTTGGTTTCTTCATTGACAAATTATTAATTGAATACCTAACACTTACTGATATCCCCTTACTGATTCCTAAAATAATAACCATATGAAAAAAAATCTATTCCTAATATTTATTGAATTATGATTTAAGTTGAATTCAAATTCCAGATTTTGAAGGGTAAATAAAGGTTCTTGGTGGCTATCTGAAGCTTTTTATGGGAGAAATACTAAAACATAGTTTACTTCTAAAATACTAACAAGGTTTTCTTCTAAACTTCATTAGAGCTAGCGTTATACTTTGAATTGCATAATTTGTATATAGCATAAGTTTAAGCTGAAAAAAACTGCAATGGAAATTATACTGTGTAAAAACAAAATGGAGCATTCTGAGAGATTCTCCATCCAAACAATTATGCTTTAATCAATTCCAAGGGATTGATTACCACACCTTGGAGAAAATGAATAGATCCATATTTGACATCAATAATAACAAGCATAATTTATCTTTTCAAACTTATCACATTTTGTTTGCATGAATTTCAGGGAGGGGTTTAGAATCCATTTAAAGTAAGACAAGCTTGGCTACTATTAGCTATATGAAATACTCCAGAACATGGTTTTAGGTCCCGACAAGACATCTTGTAGGAAGTCGGAATAGGTTGCTATCCCAAGCATTGGGACAAGACCGTTCCACCATCATCCCAATTGGTGCGTCCTGCGACACCCTCTATCTCAAGCATCCAATTCCATAAAAAAATCAAGATGGCTCTATCCTATGAGATTTAAAACCTTGCTATAGAATACTCTATTCTTGTCTCATGTAGCCTTGGCAATTATAATTTGCGCCCCGTGTTACACTGCCAATACAATTTCCCAGGTAAATCATGAAATAAAAATATTTTGTTTGATATCTAAGATTAAAGATAGAGAGATGGCAGATGATGCTATGGAATTTGATGGCTAGTCTCTTTCTAAATTTGACTTGAAGGCAGGGTGAGTAAACTGCACATATGTATAGCTTTGTTCTATATATATGTATGTCATGTATGTATGTTTGTGTCCGTGCGTGCATGTGGGCATGCACATGTAAAGGAACATTAACGTTAAAAGTGCACAGCTTTGAATCATTGCACATTTACCCTGCAAGGAAGACTGCCAACTCACCATGCATAATAGAATTGCTTTTCGCAGATTCTTCTTTAGACTTGCCAAGGAGGAAGGCTGCACCAATTTTTTGTTTAATAAAAAAAATGGAATGTTATATGTAATATTTCAATTTATCTATGGAGAAAGCCTTTCATTTTCTTCACCTTTGTAAGCCTTGAGAAAGCAGGCAGAAGAGGTAAAATTAGTGTACTATATAATATGCCAAGTGGAGCCATTGTTAGGAGATGTGCATCTAGCAATAAAAGAATATCAAAGATGATTAGAGTTCAAACAAAATATTGCAACTTACTTTAAATTAATAAAAACAAAGAATATCATGCATTAAGTAAGCAACAAGATGAGTCAACGTGGATTAAATCTGTCAAATTAATGGAGAAGGAAACTACATGTGTTTTAGAGATTTTGCTCCTACAGAATTTATTTATCCACCATGTGCTCTTGTATAATGTGTTACTGTGCAAGTGCTGCTCAGGAGGGTCTACAGTATCTCAGGCTCCCTGTTTATGTTACTCCAAATACCTTTATATTGAATTGTTAATATGTATTACAGTCAGGATTGGCATCCCAAAACCTTATCGACAAGATTTCATGGATCTACTTTTGCCCCATTCATCCACTTCACATCTCACAAAGATATGCAATCAATGTTAACACCTAGATCAAGAATTAAAATAAAAACAGCACCTTCTACATCTAGGTTCTCCAAGCTGATGTTTCATATGGGAGAATCTACTGATGAAATAAAGTTCAAATCAAATAGCTTGCACCTGCTTGATCCATGACAGGACCAAAGAAGCTTCCAGATGAGCAAATCAAGACTTTATACGGAATTGCAGAGTTTATAAATCATATATAGAAATTAAAAATAATCAAAACAGACAATTTTCATACAGGAAAATTATTTTGAAAATTCATTGAAGAAATGAATTCTTTTTGTTTAAATTTCCAACTGATACTTCGGAACCAACATAAGTAACTTACAGGAAAGACCTGCAGCAGCACCAGGGATAAATGATGAAAAATAAAGATCTGTAAGAGATGTTATCTGGACCAATCCTGAACTTAGTGTTGCAGGAAGCATCAAGGCAAATAACTGTGTAAAAATTGGAGAAACAGTGATAGAAATGACGCACATATAACATTTTCGTAACAATGCTGCATTTGAGTGATTAAGTTAGATAAGCTGCACATTAGAACCTGACCTTATGAATATCCTTGTCCATGAAAAAATCCTTCCAAGAAATAAATTTAGTTTCATATTCTGAATTCTCATGGATAATGACCTAAGAATGCCAGAACACAGTACAAAATTGTGGTTAGCACCACCTCTAATTGAATGCTTCTGCAGACACAGAAATTCATGTGACAAAATAAAACCATTACAAACCTGGATAATCCACTGCAGAAGGGATCCTAGTGAAGCTCCAGAAGATACAAACACTCCTGAACAAACATTTATCATTCATACAGATAACCAGACCTCTACCACTCAAGGAAGAGAAACTTCATAATCTGGCAATGATTATGAAGGGAAGAGTACAGAATTCGAAAAGAGGTCCTATAGAGTGCTAAAGCAAGAACAGGATAGATTTTATATATACCTAATAATGGAGAATTCATACTTGAAGAACTCAATCCCTTCACCAAGATATATACAACACACTGACATGGTAAAGAAAGGACAAAATGAGAGGCCACACTAGCACAATAATGGTAAACGGCTTATTGTATTGACTTACTGATGCAATTACAGCAATGCTTGTTATAGAAGGGCTCAATGCAAGATAAATATTCTCTCCTTCTGCACTGCAGGCAATACTTGGATTGGTTAGAGAACTCACTAATGAACGGTATCAGAATGCTGACAAACAGAGAGAACTTTACCGAACTCACGTTAGACAACCAAAGCCAACTGCCACTGAACCAGCAACAAGAATGCAAGGGGTCATCAGCTTCAGCTGAGAGACCAGGTATGTTAGCATCAGAATTCAACCCAACAAGCTAATATCAAGTACTAATACAACAAGCAATCTCAAGGTAACTTTGTTCGTACTCAGTGAATGAAGGCAGAAGAATAAGCATAAAGGTTGAAAAGAGAGTTCATAATTTTTAGAGAAGTCAAATGATGCCAGCAGTTTTATGACAGGATGCTTAGATATAAAAAAACATGCACACTGACAGAACCATGCCAACATGATTGCATATCATCAATAATATATTCTTTACTTCTTATTTTAGTAAGAAAACAGATAATATCTCAGCATATTGTAGTATCTTAGTAATTCCACTGGTTATCTACCCCATGTTCCCCATGAAAGGTTACTGAGAACTGCAAGAGGAATAAAATGATTTGGGTCAAAACTAAATTGTTTTTGGTGTTAAGGTTAAAACTTAAATATCAACGAAAAGAAATCTCCAAAGTACTACAAGATTGAAATGTCAAATCTCATCAAGTTTGAAATGAAGTTCCTATCATCAAGTCCCTCTTCCATAGATGAAGATTAATTCTGATCAGTTGAGCCTCCAGGTCCATATCAATTATTGATATATAAGCAGAAGATATGCGTGACATCACCATATTCACATTAGATAGGATGACAACCAAAGGAAATTCAATTAAAACTAGTGACAATGATGTAAGGATCATAAGTTTCTGCAGAGAAACAGGCGTATCATTGTAAAAAGATGAATTGTGAGAACATAAAAGCTTTTCCTTCACACAATGACAAGGGCATGCTAACAAAAAAGACAGATGAAAAGATAAAATGAGCATTCTACTAGAGGAGAAAAGGTCATATTTTACACAAAAGCTGAATGATGTTAGGAGTCTGCACAAAAGGCTAATGAATATCATCATTTAGAAACCAGAAAAAAATGCCACCGAGTTTTTATGATCATTAATCTTGCTATAAAGCTCTATGGCCTCTTAATATTCAATATAACAGGTTACTTAACATGCCTCGAGACTTCAATAACTCTACTGCTCTTCCAACCCAAGTAACCATCCATGAGTGGCGGATTATTAGGACAACCAATGACAAGAATAATACAACGAGATCTAGTTCAGTTTCTATTAGCACAAAGTTTGAATCTTAGACTAAAATCTACTTCACAGTCTATAATTGAGAATACCCAAGAGTTATGAACTTTAACACAATGTTCTTAACCTTAATTTCATCTTATACACTAATGAAGAAACAGTTCAATAAAGCATTTCAACTCCCATCCACACTTACAAGATCAACAAGAAAACCTTCCATTAAGAACACTTGGAAAAGCAAGAGTTACATCAAGGAAGAGCTCTTAGCAAAGAGGGCCAGATGCAAAACATGCAAATGTAAAAACCAAAAGCATAACTGCTAAGGAGGCAAGGTTTAGTGGAAGAACAAACCTCTACTGAATCTGTGAATAATGCATCACATTAACACATTAGAAACAGAAAACTAAAGGGATTTGCTTTCATGTAGGTGTCAGAATATTGACGTCTGAAGACACCACAAATTGGCATGCAACTGCCATACATTTTCTGCTTTTCTTTGGAATAATTGTAAATATTTGTCTTTTTGGATTTAGCTATTCATGCTTCCTTAGGACTATGTACTTGTATATATTCGTACTTAGTTAATGGTCTATTTGAAACTTAAAGAGTAGCTGACACTTTGTGAATTTATACAATTGGTAAAGCTATGACAGACAACAAAAGTTCGCTAGCAAAATAATTTTCTTGAACTATTCCTTGAGCAGACTACATGCACATTGTGAATTGGTCACTTGGACTCTCGCATTCATCTTGAAAATCTGCATTGGATATATTCCCATGACTCGAATATGAATCAGAATCTAGAGTACTTCTCAAATTCTTTGGTTGTGAATTTTAGAAACTGATGGAGGCCTGGTCAATCTAACAATGAGTCTGACCCATCCTAAATTTGAAGTAGGCTTTTATTGTTTTCAGAGCTTAATTAAGGATGTAAATATTGAAATGTTTGTGCAAAATATCATGTTTCTTGCATGCTTGAGCTAATTTTGGAGTTTCAATGAGGAATGCGTATATTGAAGCTTCTTAGCAAATAATACCTTCTAATATTTTCTACTTAAAAAGTTTAAAATAATCAAAGACATATAATATTTTATATTTTTTCCCATGTCCCCATATTTCCTATTTTTTTCCTTTTGTTTAGTTAGATTAATGCAATACTGATTCTAAACAGACAAGAATAACTAAGGTAGCTTGGCACAGCGGGTGGGCAGAGGTCGCAAGGAAAGTATACTTTCAAAGATAAGGTAGCAAGATATCTGTATTTGTGCAAGACTTGTCTCAACTCCTCACTAATAGAGGAAGCCGCAACTTTGCTAATGGGCAGTTGAAACTTCTGATGTGCTCTAGCCAATGACAGTGATTAGTACACTTATTTACAGCAAACTAGTTTGATTCCTGAGGTGATTGCTGACAACAAATATATGAGGTCATATCAAGCAAGGTGCCGTGAATTAACGCGAAGTTTGGTTGGAAAGAAACTGCTAGCATAAATAATAGTCAGAACATAGTACTGGTTTTGCTAAGGTAAACTACATTAAAATGTTAATTGATCAAAAAGATAAAAGAATTGACTGCATATACTTTTCAGCATGAACTATGTCCAGGTATAAAGTGATTCATTTGTTTTGGGCTTCTAGCTTATCGGGTATTTTGCCATTGAACTGGCAGTAGGTAAGATTTGGCACTAAGCTAGTGAATATAATTTGAAATTTTATGTCTTGAAATGTGTCAATAAATTTCAATTTTGAGACATCTGAGTATTTTACACGGATTAGAATTTTTCTATCTATGTTTCCTAGTTGGCCTAGCTGTATGATTTTTCAATCGTATGAACTGCAAAGAATGTAGCTTTACTCAATAAAGTTTTCGATATTGCATGGCTTTTATGTAATCTTTGTATCCCCTCCAAAAGAAAGAAAAAGATTATTCTGTTACACTTACAGAATTCACATCGAAATGCAACATATGTTATCCTTGTAGATTATGACATCCTATTCTTCAGTCAACCAAACAACAAATAAAAGATTCATGTGATACGGTATCATATTTTGTCAACACTTTATCCATTCCAATCATCTAATTAAAATTATCTAGTCAACGTATCAGGTTGGAGCATCCAAACAGCCCCTAAAGGAGGATGGGAGATTATTGGGTTGGGCAGGCTGTTAGGAAACTGGAATTGGGTTGGACTGGTTGGCTGGAAATTGGATTGTATAATTACTGTATATCATGAATACTATATATAATTTGTTATATAATATATAATTCGAGCCAGGTCATGATCAAATTAGATTGACCTGATCCGAGCCTGACACGTTTTTTACATCAGGTAATCAGGTCAAGTCATTGTTGGATATTTGGGTCAAAAAGGCCAAAAAAAAAAAAAAAAAAAGACTAACCAGGTTGGGTTCATGTCAAAACCTCCAAACCCATAGACAGGCTTAAAGAGAGGGAGTCCCCTAAATTATACAATTATGCAATTTTTTTTGTATATATAGATAAATCAAAAATTCACAAAATTAAAGTCTATATAGGCATTAAAGCAGATAGAATTAAGGAGAGCATGACAAGAAGGCATAATAAAATAAAGGACATTGGGAAGATTTTTCTCAAACTAACCAAGAATGCCTTATGTGAATGTGACATGGTATAAAGTTTCAACTGATTGTGCATACTTTTGAAGATTTGATACAGACCATATGTTTCCATATTTCAGATGGTCCACATGACAATTATTGAGAGTTAAAGAAATGTGAAGTGCAGATATTCAAATCTTCGGGAGCTTACCTGATTTATGGCCATTTCTCTAATGAGATGACCCTCTGCCAATACCTGTAAACTGGATGTTGTAGAATTAGCATTAAAATATCATATGCTAGCTATGTCAATTATGAATTTATAGTGATCTAAAGCTGTGCAACAAAAGACATGAAAACATCATCAAATTCAAAAGCAAAACAACAAGATTTACCTTATAATATAGCAAAGATTAGGGGGAAAGAAAAGAAAACTCAGAAAAAGACATCTCAACTATAATTAATAACACACATGTATGTACATATATGTAGACGTACATATATGTACACAAATGTGTGTGCATATTTGTTTTTTCCTATTTACATGATTTTTAGAAAAGAGCAGGTCTTGGTGCAACAGCAAGGTCGCTCTACTGCAACCCAGGTGTTCAAGACATGGAAGCATAGGAATAGGGCTGCATACATCTAACCTTCCTCAAATCCTGCAATCGTTGGAGTATCATGCACTAGGGCATCCTTTATTTAGTTGAGTAAAAAAATATAGTCTTGCTATTTTTTTATGTTTAAATATAATACACTTTTAATTTTTATGTTAGATGCATAAAGAATGGGATGACTATGTAATACATGTTAAATTAACTAAGTGTAATATTAAAAATATAAAATATTTATATTAAAAAAGGAAAACGCAACATGCATGCATCTGCTCAATCCCAAGTAGAGTGTCAATGTCCCTCATACATATATGGGTCGCGTTCATAGTCTGGCCCTAAGAATTGACTCTAGTCTCGGTATTGTGCCCATCAAGAATCTCGGAAGCTTGTTTGTATTGGACTGCTAAACTAATGCTACTATCTTGTCGAGTACAGTAGCAGAAATGCAAAAAAAAAGAATGAGCAAGATACAATCTATGGTCTAAGACTAGGGAAGATGATAACACTCGAACATGAAGACAGTGAATGCATATCCATATGGGTCAAAACACCGCATAGGAAGATATGATCCAGTATTACGATGATGATCCCAAGCATCAGGGAGATCTTGATCCATCCAAGATTTTCATTCAATGCACTATCTTATCAACCCAATTGGTACTGCATCCACCACCCCTAAAGACATTTCTTGCAAGTCGTAACATCAGGATACCCACTAGTCAGGTGTTGCTTCAATCCAGTGACCCCATCCACTTTCGCTTGAAGGAACACTAATTACACCTCCAATAGTGACAGCCCCTTACTATCTTGCTATGCTACCTCATAATATCCTGTCCCTTATTCATCTTGCTTTTCAATTCCATTACCATCTGCCTAATCCTAAAATTTTTAAATCACTCATCATCAATCTCAAAAAAGTTGCATCAATTGTCACCATCAATCTACAAATTATCCATGATTTTTCATGGATTAATCTTTTTAATTTACAATTACTCAAAAAAAATTTAAAAATTTCAAAAGATCCTTAAAAAGTTTTAGTTTCCTCAAAAGTTACTCTAAACCATATTTATATAATTTTATATTTTAACAAATTTTCATTGAATTATTATTTTGATATTAAATTTACCAAAAAAAATATGTATTTGCATAACTCTCAGATAAACGTATACATGATCCAAAAAACCTGTCTAAAATATCTTTGCATGCTACTGAAATTTCATGAATTTCTGAATTAGTAATATTTTTTATTTTTTGTTAAAAATAATATTTAGTTTCAATAAAATCTTAAAAATTAAATTTAAATTATGGCTAATGTGGTCTCTGATAGGAGGTATCATTATTTTTTTAACCCATACCGAACATTAACTTTTATTCGATGAGCAATTAATATGCCAAAAATTAATCAAATTGCTATATAGCAAAAAGCATGGTAGATCCCAAGCATGATACTACTTTCTGAGATCTAACATCTTTTTTTTTTTTAATTTCAAAAAGTACAAAAAATATACCATTGTATAGATCTAACCAAAATCTATGACATATCATGAAAGTCAAAAAAACAAAAACTTTGGCATGGTTTCCTCATATTTTTCAACTTCACTCATTTATGAGATGTAATAAAAAAAAGAAAGGAAGAGACAGATACTAGGATCGGACCTTTCAACTCTCTCCCACTCTTTCTCCTTCTCTCTATCCTCTCTCACCTTAAAACTGCAGAAGAAAAGGGTATGAATCGTTTAGGTCCTTTCTCCCCCAATTATTGAGGCTCAAATCAGTATGTTGACCTTACTGAGCCAAACTGCTCAAAGCCAAGCAATTCTGTGGGTGTGGCCCAGTAAGGACTGGTTCGCGCCAGTTCAGACCAAATACCATACTAAGACCATGAGTCAAGGTGGTTCAAAATCAGCATGAGACAATACTGATTGAATCGGACAGTTTGGTATGATGCTGTATATCAAGTATAAAGCTCAGACTAAAACCAAACTAAAGTTCATGAAAGGGATGATAGAAAAAGAAGCAGAAGCAAGTTCATCAATATTCAACAAAAACTGGTCAGAAACCCCTAATTATCCTTTTCAACCTGAATGAAACTCCAAATCCAGTCTCTGAGCAGTAGGACTCTTTCATTAACTAATGGCCTCAGTTAAAAGAGATGATCGACCAACAAAACAAGAGCAGGATATGGGTTCAACCATCGAAGAAGCTGACTAGTCCCTTCTCATTTCCTTTTTTTACCATTTTTCTTATCTTTACCTCGTGTAAACCAGAGTCTCACATACAGTTCAATATATCTGTTTTGGAGACATAAATGAATCAGATATATGTTAAGACAATTTGAAGATGAAACAAATATTTGTTGCAAATTTTAATCTGATAGATGGTTGAACTTTTTCAACAACTAGTCAACCCACCATAATGAAGTTACGAGTTGGCTTCTATTGTTTCTTAAGCCTGGAAAAGTGCAGATGTATTATGAAAACTTTATGAGATGTTACATACCCTACATATCTTAGCCAACTTTGGATTCTGAATGAGAAACATGTATTGCAATTTCATTTATGTCATTACTAGAAGATAGAAAACTATCCTCTTTTTTTCTAACATTAAAAAGTTACCATGCTACCTACCTTGCCAGTGTCTCAATTATAATTTTTGATGCTAATAACTTTTAATTATTTTAAATAAAGCACAATTTATACTTCTGGCAGCTTTGTAAGATCTATGATATCATTAGTAATTTACCAGCATTCAACCTTTCAACATTCGCAATAATGGAAATATTTGACATCATGAGTGATATAATGCATTTATCAATTAAAAGAGAAACAGATGTGTTAATTTTTGTATAAAAGATAGAACATCCTAATAAATACTATCTTTTAGTATTTTATGTTCTATGACGTTAAAAAATCAATCTAGATACAACTTAGTTGCAGATAAATGATTCCTTGAGGCCCCTATATCTCTCTTTTCTTTTAGCAGGATCACACACTTGGACACTCCTCCAATCCAAATCTAGCACATGCATTTGCAAGAATGCAGCATCGTGTTTCTCTGTCTGTATTCAGTCTTTCTTCTCTCCTATCTTTTCGCCCTTTTTCATATTTTTCAGAACCAAAAAGCTCACTCACCAGCCTCTTGACCACGGCTAGAGAAGGAGATGCTCTTTAAGTGCTTCCTTACTAAAAATGTTTTTAAAAAATCCACTTCCCCGAACCCATACTAGAACCTGATTCTGGCAACTAGGATTGGTGCGTTAATGTCCTACACAAGATGCCCCTATGTGTATATTCACGAAGAAACCAACATGGCACCTGCTAACCCTTGATGATGCATTTCATGTTTTCATTTGTGTATCAAGGATCAAATAGCAAGAAACAGCTGAATGAATGTCTCATTATATATGGCTGGAGTAAAATTTTCTAAGAAAACCTGCATGAATTTTGTGAGGAACTATGAATATGAAAAGGCTTCTATTAAATGGAGGATTGAACATTTATATGAAATTTAAAAGCAAAGAAGGATAATGTCTCTCACTAATTGAAAGCAGAGAAGGTTTAAAAAATCAAGTCCCTGATAAATAGGATAAAATTGTTTGATTAAGGTATTATGGATAATTAAAATAAGCCAAATAGTTATTTGATGGTTACACTGCAAAAATATCGCTGCTGACAGTCCTTATAGTCATTAAAAGCAAACGATGTCAATGTGTGAACATAGCCAAATAAGACATGGGAAAGCCATGTTTTCAAGACTATTAAAAAGTGATTCTTTAATGACATTTTGGATAGCATTTGTTTAGGATGACATAAATGTAATAAATGTATGAAACGCGTTGAATGATATGTTCACCCAACTTTCATATTTACACGTGTGAGTCAATTTGGTAACAAAATGTTATGAATATATGCAGTTATTTCCTATAAGATAAAAAGTAGACCCTATAAACAATTAGATAAAAGAATAACCATATTTCCAAGACACTAATTCTCACCAATAAAATGTAACAAAAACCTGGAACAATTGGGTTCTCATATTGAAGCTACAAATAACATTGTAATGATCCAAGACCTTAGCTAAAACCAAAAAGTATTAGTTGGGTTCCACGGTTCTATATAAGCACCCAAGATATTTCCAACACGCACATCCAATATAAGACTAAACACATGCCCACATACTCCCTATTTAACCCTCGACCTCCTCGCAAGGCTAAATATCTAAAACCAATCAAATCTAAAAACAAATACCATGATTAACCGATGGTCAGCCCCCAAAAGGCTCGTGTTGCAATGCTCCCTAGTCCACATGAGTTATGGGCTAAGCTGCTTTGATACATTTGTAATGACTTTAAGACCTCACCCAGCAAGGTTAGCTAGAAGGCGTTATTTAGGTTCGGTTCCTTAGCCCTATATAGAAACCCAAAATCTCGTCGGTGCACAATATATATGGAACTAAACATGTACCTACATGGATCCTCACAAACATGGGGTTAAGTCTCTATGCAACATTTTGAGGAAAAAAATATCACACCAAAAGTTATGAATATGCCAAAGTTATTGTTCAAGTTTTCATAGGCAAAATTAAAGCAAGAATGAAGAGTGGTAAAAGAAAACTTTAGATATTAAAATCCAACTAGACATTTCCAAAATTATAGGTTAACCTTTATTCATAGGCATGATTATCAAAATTTTGAAGAAATCAGCTAAGAAAATTATGTACTTGCACAAATAATGTTCTTACCCAGGTGCAGTAAGAAAAATGATTTCATCTGCATAAATGTATGTCAAAGCAGAAACGGCTCCTCCAATCTGCTCGAAAGGATCACTAAATACTTTAGACCTAAACAAGACAATGCTAGATAAAAGAATATAGTGAATAGGAAAAAGCTAAAAATTGCTGATAAAGATGTGATAAACATACCAGAAGCATTATGTTAAGCATCTTTCGAGTCAGCTGCCTCCTACTCTCTGTTGGAAGCTTACTATGATGGAAAAGTTTACCAATAAAATGGAGAAATTGGAAATCAATGATTAAAAAAGAAAACATACAAGAAACCTTACAATCCAAGTCAACAAGATTGAGCATGATTTCATCTATGTGCTGATCAAGAAATATAGATAAAATATTTTTATATAAACCCACATATTCCAATTTCTCTTCAAGATGCCCTGTCAAAGAGCAATTTCATAGGTATGAAATTAGAGATATCGGTATAAATTTGCCTCAATGTGGAAAATAATATGTATAATAATGTAGATAGATATAGCTGTATAAATAAGGAATCTAATTGGCATGGTCAATATGGCTTGGTACCATGTCAGTACCATACTGGTACATGAGTTTGTCATTAAAACTATGAGCTAGTGACTGGCACACCATAGGGCCATTGCATGCCAAGCACTGGCGGGTAGAAGCACATAATGGTACATACCACATTTTCTCTTCACTTTTCTCCAGGCTTTGTTCTAGTATATTGGAATGGCTGTGCAGAACTAATGTTATGTTGTATTTTCACACCAACAGAAACTGAAAAACTGGACGTACAGCAGTGAGAAGTCTTGGTTTTACAGTTTTTTTGGGCAAAGAAAAGAGAATAGACACAGGAAGACAATTTATGCAAGGAGATCTCATCTATTTTTTCTTTGCCATTGTGTTTTCATGGCATTTAACTTTCTGATCATATGATAGTCTTTATTTTTCTCCAGATATTGGTCTCACTTCTAGTCTTTATCGCTAGTCTAAAGATCAGGAATTAAATGCAACTATTCTACATTTCTTATTAACATTGAATAGTTTGTGATGATATCACTAAACAGAAGCCACAAGAACATGTTGCAAACAAAAGATAAAATGGAAAATTTATTAATATAAAATATATAGAACCTTGTGGAACAGTAAACTGTCAAACCTTAATGTGGTGGCAACTGTAATATGAATGGGACCATTTACACCTGCACATATTTTTACTTATTCAATAATCGAAAGAAAGCAAGAAAATACTCTAGGTCTTGTGGATAGAGAAAAAAATTAGAAAAATGACTAGCAATTTTTCAAATAACCATTTTCAGTGAACGAATATATTCAGGCTACCTACACAAAAGTTAAGAATCATGGCACCCAATGCTACTGCAACTCAAGTCATTCATGTTGGATTCTTAGACACTGAAATATGGCACCTACTCCTCACGAAAATTTATTAGCCATGTCCTTTTCACTGTTGGGAAAAAAGGTTTATGTGCCTACATAGGTGGAAGTTTGAGGCTGGCTAAACCCAAGATTGCCATTTTGGGCTGGGCAACCTACAGGTGCCTTCCCAACCCAAGAAAAACACTAAAGCAGGCCTGCCCGTTTCCATTTTGAAGGGCAAGTTGAATTTATGACAGGCAGGGTACCCACTAAAGCAGTGGTCAACCTCTTTAAATTTTAATTACTCTTTCCACCAACTTCTCCTTCTCCCTATTGTGTGCACTATTAATTTTGTCCAGGAGGAGAGGAAGGAAGGAATTGCTTTGACAGACAAGGGCAGCGAATGGTGGCTGCTAGGGAGGTGGCTGTTATCGCGATCAGTGGCTAGGACCTGAGGTCAGTCAAGCTGTTAAGACCACAGCAGTAGCAGCTGTTGCAACCAGCCAACAACTGCAGTCTGAAGTTGCCACTGCTGCTGCTGCTTTAAACTCTGCAAGCTCCCCAAGTTCCTAGGCATAGGACAGTCCCCTGAACAGCCATCTCCCAGTGTCTTTTAAGGCCTTGCTTCTTTCCTTTCCAATGTCCTCTAAGAGCAACCAAAAAATGTCTGAGCTTCTATGCAAGGCATTATGAATATAACTTTCTTCTTTCTAAAGCAATTTAGTTTAAGCAAATGTACTAGTGCATCCATGTGTAGCATATGATGCCTATATCAGTATCCATGTCCCTAATCTTAGAAGTCATCAAGTCAAATTCTCAAGTATTTATTATTTGTGCCCACTAGCAGCATATGGTACACATAACCATAAATTATTAGTCAAATCTATACATCTTTGACTAAAATTATTTGCATAGACAAATAGACCACATCTATACCAAGAAGCTTAATAATTAATGAGTAAATCTTCTATTGCTTTTTTCAAGGATAATGCAAAACTACATAAGAGGGTGAGCCTCGGCACACTAATAAGGTTGCTCCATTAAGACCTAGGTGTTGTCGATTCAAAACATAGAAACAGCCTCTATAATATGCAGAGGTAAGGCTGTATACATTTAACCCGCCTCAGACCCCACAATGATGAGAGCCACATACATTAGGCCATCGTTTGATGCAAAAACAAATTAACATAGCTAATATATGTTCAATTAAGAAGTCTGTAAGCTGCTTTGAAGTTTCAGAATGCACCTCCCAAAAAGGATGCAGAAAACCTGGGAAGCATTGCAGCATGGCTGAAACACAATATGAAACATGTCACTTTGAAGTCAGGTAGCATGGCAGAATCTTTACAGAAATAAATTAAAAATGCATTGAGAATGCTGTGGTACTTTTTATACCCCAAATCCACATGGCACAACCTATCTGATTCAGTAATATAAGATGAGCAATCCACCATCCCTGCCCCAAAACCCTGCACTGCTGCCCCCACCCTCCCAAAAAAAAAAAATCACCCAAAAAAAAAAAAGGAAGGAAGGTCCCAATGCTATGCTGATATTTGGGAAGAGAAAGGTGCAAGGAAGTGTATCATCTATGGATTAGAAAGGAAAATTGAGTAGCAATAATCTTAGATTAGACCTCATCAATGGAACCACCTATTACTATTTATGAAGCAAACTCTGAGTGGACATTCAACCTCCCTTGATCGTGATGGTCAACCATCCCCACCATTTTGAGGGAAGTTTCACAAATACTCATATTTCTTTGCTGAATTCACCCACCTTAGCTAAATTCTGTCTTTTCTATTTGTTTAAGAGAGAAACATGAGTAGTTCATTCCCCACAAGTGGCAGAGCTTTACCATACTACATCAACAACAACAAAACCTTAATCTCAAACTAGTTGGAGTCAGCTATATGAATCATTTTTCTCCATTCAACTCTAAAATTACCATGCTACATAAATAATAGAAAAAACTCTTTAATCAAATGGGGCTTCAAAATGAACCATGCTTTATCTCATCATACAAGTCGAGATATAGGAGAATACATAACTAAATCAAGAAGAACATAAACCTTCTTCATTATAAGTTCTCCCGTAATAACCAATCAGTAAAGACATTATGCATAGATGAAATGCTTGGACCCTATCCAGATATTTATATGATCCACCAAGTCTGAAGTCAATCAAGCTGAAAGTTTTCTTTGTAATGGAACCATTTTTAGGGCATAAATTTTGAAATTTTAGGAATTGACCAAGCCCCCATGACACTTGTTGTTGGTGCTTTTGGTAACCTTGGCCTTGGGCATAAAAAATCCCTCCTGGTTTTATTTAAGCACATGTTTCTGATATCACCAGAGTATGTGATTCCATTTATTCCAACTGAAAGGCTAGACTTCCCTAAACTAACAAATATATCAAAATTCTGCTGTGCATTTAAAGCTGTACACAGGAATATATGAGATATAGCTTCTCCAGCCAGACCTGAACCCATGACTGCTCATCCACACTAGTTCGACACATCTCATCCTACCCCAAAGGTTATTTAGATAATGATGAAATTTTAGATTTGAATTAGATTAAAATTTGGTTGTATATTTTTAGGCTCTTTTCAACTAATTTACTTATCGTATTAGAAGTTCTTTAAAAATTTTCAAAGAAAGTGGTTACCCGACTTTCTTTTCTGATTTTTGTATTTAGTTTTCAGATTTTTGATGAGATTTTGAGCTTTTTTAAGAAGGATAATCATCTACAAGTCCTAATTTAGCTCTTGGTTCCATCAGGAAGACCTCAAAGCAATTCAGATTATTTTTTGAATTGGATTGTATGTCCCTTTACATTGGGTTTCATAAAGATGAGAATGTTTCATTATTGGACCATCTCAAAGCATCTTATTTGCTCTTTTTTTTCTTACCAGCTTTCTTGTATGTGTTTATGCACGTGAATCCAAAACAGTAATTATAAAATAAAAAAATAACTATTAACTATAAATATATTGAATACATTTTAGTGTTATTATGAATGTATGCACATTGATATTTCATATATGTACAAATTTGAGTTGGCTAATTATAAGATAAAAAACCTAATGTAAAGTCACGCTAATTGAGATATCAAAGTAAATACCCATTTTATTCATAGTGTATACTGTATAGCAACCCTTGCTGGAATATGCCTAGTTCATGGCCATGATGATCCACACCACAGCAATAATCTTCCTCAACTTGCCTCGGCTAATAGAACTGACCTACAGTGTGCCAGGGGTTTGGTTTTCACCTTGGGCTCCTAGACTTGTCTCCTTGCTATTTTGGGTTGGCCTGTTGGCCTACCCTTGGTCTATCAAATGCATGGTTGCTCAAAATTTTGTGAAAGAATAATTTTAAGCTATCAACTCATGATTCATGACTTCTAGTTTTGCAGGAAAACATGGCAAAACTTTCAAGATGTTGTCTGTTATGTCACACACTATTCCTACTGATAGAATGACATTGCTTGTTTTCCCAACTCATTTCCCATTATCTTCATTCGAGGGCAACGGAATTTCTTATATGTGAGTACATCCAAGCATTAGCCTACTCCAACACCTAGAAACAGAATGCAAGAAAATACTATACTTGAATGCGCTCGCCACAGGACCCACTCCAATAACAGCAGCCAAGACAATCTCTCTTAGTAATCCCTGTGCATCACACATGTATAAGAAACAAGAAAACCAGATTAAAAACCAAGTAATTAGGGTAAAACATGAAAGAAAGTTTTATCGTTGCGTAAACTTACCAGAATCTTGCTTGCCACTGTTGCGGCGCCGACCAGCGTTGCACGACGAAGTAGTCCATCTGCAAAATTACGTGCAGAAGAACATCAGAAGACGGCCAATGAGAAGCAAGAAGAGATGGCCCAAAGGAAATGTAAGCAACACTCACCGGTGGCATCTTTCAGTGGGTTTTCAAAGCTCTCTTCGGAAGATGGGTCCGACGAAGCGCGAGGGGCTCGGAGACCGCGCCGGTGGCGGAGATGAAGCACTGGAGCCGAAGGGGAGACGAGGGAGAGGCCGAGAAGGGCGTCGAAGGGCTTTAGCGAGGGGTCTGGGGAGGGATGAAGCTTCGGCTGGAGGAGGGAGGGTAGGCGCTGGGTCTTCGCCTGCGGGAGAGATTGGATGCCGGCGGAAAGAGGAGGTGGTTTAGCAAGCGCCATGGCCCTGAGCAGCGTTCCATAAGAAGGGTTTATAGGGTTTAAGACCTCCGCAATTGGGCGCGCCAAGCCCGGCACGCGCCGGCCGGCAAGCAGGGTTTTAATTTTGTATATATAAAATGTTGATTATATGAGTATTGTTTTAATTTAAATTTAAAAAACAAAAATAGGACCAAAAGAAATTTAAATTTTAAAAATATTATTTATAAATTAAATTATTATTTTATAAAATTATGTAAAATATAATTAACCTTTTTCCTCTCTCTACGTATATATTAGACTAAAAAATATATAAGAAAGGAAAAAAAATGCTGGTATTAAATATTATTAAATAACTTGGACACAGTAAAATAAAGTAAACCTAAAAATTTTAAAAATAAAAATGAACAAATTTAAATTTTTAGAAATATTGTTTATAGGTTAAATTTATAAATTGAATTATTATTTTCTAAAATTATGTAAAATATAATTATTATTCTTTCTAGTTTCTCTCTCAATACATTAGATTAAACATATATAAGAAAGAAAAAAATTGCTAGTATTAAATATCATTAAATAAGTTAGACAGGTGGCAAGATAAGGTAAACCTTCTTAGGTTTACTGTATTATATTAGATATTAGATTATAACTGAAATATATCGTAGTCTACTTAATCTATAATACTTTATAATAAATAAATATGAAAATAATTAAAAATGGTATATAATATATAGTCATTTTGACTACAAGATTTTGTTATCTATTACTATATTTTTTTCTTTTTTTTTTCTTAAGCTTCCATCTATTTATAATACGTCGAATGGTAATATATTTATATGAAAAGCCATTTTTATTATCTTTTCATTCAAGTTTTAGTGTTAAATAATCAAGTCTCGCATATCAGATAATATAGTTGAAAATCATGAGTTTAACCTATGAAATGATTTATAAAGAATTAAAATTAATATATTTTTTATTTTTTATTTTTATTTTTACTAGTCACAAGCCCATGCTTGCATAAATTATCTTTAAAAATATCCAACTTAACTTCTATCTTTATTGTATTTTTTTAAAAAAATATCTTTTTCTTATAATTATATTTCTATTAGCTTCATATTATATAATATAGATAAATTTATGGTTTGATTTCTTATTTAATTAGTCAAAGGATTGACTAGACAAAAGAGATTTTGTCAAAGCAAGCAGCGCAGATGAAACAAAAGAGGAAACAAAAGATGAATGAAATTTTATAAGCCTCTACTTATTTATTGGGAGCTGGTGAGAAAGAAAGAAAAAAGAGTATAAAAGAAGAAAAAAAGAAAGGAGAAATGAGAAGGTATGGAGGGATAGAGGTTATTTATGAACAAAGAAGAAACAACTTCCTAAGAAGCTAAAATAATTTTCTTTTAATTTCTCTTAATTAATAATACTACATAGTAGAAAAGAATGCTACTATATGGTAAATGAAAAACTTTTTTAAAATATATATTTATCAAACTAATAGGCACCATGAAGACCAAATTTTATAACATACTATATGTATTTTTTTAAAATAATTTTTATTTTCTATTTTTTGATTTATAGAAAATATGTTTGGCAATGAGAATAAATTTATTTTCTATTTTTTTATTTTCATTATAAGTGAGAAAAAAATTAAAGGTTTATTTGGTTTGCGAAAATGATCCTTTGGAATTGGAATCATTCATCCTAATTTTGAGCATTTATTTGGATCGAATTACAATTCGATTCTGATTCCATCTAAAATTCGAATCATGTATCAAGGAGATTTGAAATCTAGACCTTCCATTCAATAAATTCATTCCAAACAACTATTAAATATACTCTTCTCTCAAGCTTTTGTCATTTGATATCCGCTTCTTCCTCTTCTCACCTAACATCTCTCTCAAGTTCTCCAACCACGCTATTAGCAGAGGTAAGCTAATTTTTGTACTAGTAGTTCTAATCATTTCTTATTAGTCTTCAATGAATTATAATAGAATCCATCTAATATTTAAGCAAAACTATTTTTTTCTTTTTTTTCATGGTGAGTTTGAATTATGACAAAATCCATCCAATATTTTTAGCAAAACTTTTTGTTTTCATGGTAATTTTGATTTTGTAGATATCCTCAATAATTTTTTTATACATTTTAGTATACCTATCTAAAAATTTGGCTTATTTGAACGTTTGATTCTAATTTTGATTCTTATGTGAACCATAAGGATGAAAGAAATAAGTGATTCTGATTTTAATGTCATTAAAATTTAGTTTCGAGATTGATTTTGATTGTGATACCAAATCTAATAGACCCTAAAGGAAATATTGTTGGCTCTCGTATTTTTAAGTTTTTTAATTTTAATTTTTTATTATTTTCTTTATTTGAATGAAAAATGGTGAAAATATATTTAAACTTTTTTAATTTTTATTCTTTTAAAAATTATATTTTTTTAAAAAAATATTTTTACTTTCAATCATCAAGTTTATATAAAAATCTCTATTTCCTATGGGCATAAAAATGGAAAACAAAACTCTTTGCAAAAACCAAGCATGTTGAAGTTTTGGACGTAGATGTCAAAACTTTAGAAAATGAGTTTTAAACTTCAAGTTTGAACAACCAAGTTTTAGATTTCACATCTCAACATTAATAGCTTTAGATCAATTGTTTTATACACAAAAATTCAGGGCATACACCTCGAGTTCAAATAATCTTAGGTTTGTGGGTCTTAAGTAACTCGATTTGATATTTGAGACGCAAAAATTCAAAAATGAATGTTCAAATTTTAAAAAGCATCACATTTAGATCTTAGGTTTCTACCAACCAAGTTCCAATCCCAAAATCAAATTCAAATCCCAAAACTGAATTGGTTCAAATTCTAAATTGGACTAATAATCAGGTTCCAAATTGGGTTGGACTGGTCACTAGGCTGACTATTGGCCCAAAGGATTGGCCCAACAATTCATGGGCCGGCTTGCTGGTTATAAGGAGGATCTTCTTCTTCCTCTCAACGCCCGTCGCCTCGGATCGACGGTAGCAGGGCGCTAGCCGGCCTTCATGCCGCTGGCAACCCACCCCGCCTCCGGCCATACCCGGATCTTGGTTTGGGTAAGAGTCTGATTGGTTTCAATCCGAAAGTCAGCCACCAAACAAAGCCGCAGGGACCGTGAACACACCCAAAGAAACAGGGCACAACTAAAGCTGTGGCTTTCTTCCTCTTTCCGGCGACCACCGGAGACACGCACTAGATCCAAAGGGAAGAAAAGGCCAAGATAAATATCCTCACCTATTTGATTTCGATGCCAAAATAGGAGATAGGCGCCGGCTAAGGCATGGACTCAATACTCTGTTTTGTTTCTTGAAGCAGAGCATTGAGATATCTAGTTAAGACTCAAGATATCCATCAAATCCCACTACAAATCCCATGCTAACACATTCACCGATCACAAGAGAAACATAAAAACTATAATTTGACGACTTACTTGCTGGAAGCTTGGATCAATCGAGCTTAACTCAAGTTTTTCTTAGCCGATTCTTCGATCTTTCCTTGCTAATGGCTGGGAAGAGGTTCATGAGGTTTAAATAAAAGGGACGGTGAAGAAAAAAGGTCAATCTCTTCTCTGTTCGGAGGGAGACGACCTTCAATTTTGGTACCAGGTGGAACTTCAAATAAGGATGAGATTTCTAATGCTGTTGCTGGATCCCTACGGATATGCAAGTCATTTTCGCTACTCTTACCTTAACAAATGTCTAAGGTCTTCTATTTGGAAGGAAACTGACATAAATGACATGAGATACTGATTCTCCCAGTAATAAGTTGCCCTATGACATCTCTTGATAGTTAATTAATTATTATTATTTTTTTTTTCCAATTTGTCAAAAAAATCCATCAGCAATGGAGTGCCCAAACCATCCTTTGTTGGCCTTCATATTATAAATTTCACTGTTCAAAATGTATAGGATCCATCGTTTCACAAATCAAAGGTAATACTACCTAAACCATTTTTTGCAATCAAAAATTTGTTGTCCATCCAATGGAGATTATATTTTCCAATCCCAATTGTAGTCCACCTAGATCCTAGAACACAAGCATAGCCATGCAATAGCATTTGTTGGCTAAATGATACATTATCTAAATCATTTATGATTCTATTGATGTTTGAACTTGCAGATCAACAGCTAATATAGTTTAATACTATCCTCATTAATAAAATGCAGTTTATTGGATTCACATAAATAAGCACAGATATGCATTCACAAGCATATATATATATATATATATATAGTGCAACGTTCCTTTGCTAACTTTTTCATTAAATAGATAATATAGTTTGACCTTCACTTCTTATTAAATAAATAAGTTGGATCTTATTACATAAATTAACATATTTTTAACAAAATAAATGAGTTTTAAATAGGTTAAATGAATTAAACATGTTTTAAATAGATTAAGTTGTAAGTATATTGATATGATCGTATAGAGATTAGGGCTCTAAAGCTAAAGTATATCCATTTAATAAATAGGTTAGGTTGGGCTGATCTATTTACAATCCAAACCTATTTATATCAAATCAATATCTATTCATTTCAAGCTAGCTATAAGGTCAGATTAGCAAGATGTTTGATATATTTACCGCTCATACTCTCATTCCATTGAATTCCTGATAATTTGAATGCTTTCGATGCATGCAGTAGCCTAAACAATTATCCATTAGACACATCACATGTGGCTAGAACTTTTTATACAAAAACAAAATCCAAACATCTAACAGTCTCCAAGATTGACAATGCAACCTAGCTTAATTGCCAAGTTGATAGATTTGATTAGTTGGTATTAAAGGTGGTAAATGAATCTTGCTAGCCCGTTGGTCGCGTCAAAATAGTGGTTCTTGGCATGACAGCCTGACATGACCTAAGCACGTGGGCTGATAAAGCAAGGCACTAAAATATTATTTTTAAATTAAAAATATTATAAAAATATATAAAAATTAATATTAAATAATATTAAAAAATAACATGGCCCAGCATAGTCTGACTCAATTGGGCCCTGGGCTTCTGGGCTTTGCCCACTCACTTGACAACTCTAGTTGATATCTTGCTTCTGATGGTTGTTGTTCGAGCTGCCAAGATGTAAATTCATTCCTTCAACAAAAAAAAAAAAAAAAAAAAAAGAAAACAAATGTTATTAGTATCCATAACGGTCAAATTTGTCTCTTGCGACAGCTTCTAGAGTGATCCAGTTGCCATTGCTACGTCTAACAGCCATCAAGGGCTGAAGATGATTGGTGAGGAAGGTGAGGAACTTTGGCTTGCTAATTTCACAAAACAAAACGATGCTTCTTCTAGAACTTCAACCAACCTCGTCTCCAATCCTTATCTCAAATAAATCTTTTCAAGCCTACAGCATGGACAAAGTATTGGGTCATCCATGACCACAGATGTAACCATGAAAGCCAAGTCAAAAGGTTCACCACGTCATTTTTCTCCTTTTCCTTTGTGGCACGCGCAAAGCGATGCTGTTCCATGGAAGCAGCAAAGCAAGCCCCAACTTTCTTCCTCCATCCAAACTCGTCACGTCGGTGATTAATTAAGAAATCTAAAGACCAAAATCGCGTGCCAACGCCTTGCCAGCTGACTTTATATGTTGGCCTTCCCTCTCCTAAACGATCCCAGTCTCCGACCTCACCAACCAATACCTCCTCCCGGTTCTGGTTTCTTCTCTTTTGTTTCACAGAAATCGATCTCTCCATTATGGAGCGTAGCAGTTCGTCCGGGGCATCATGGGCGGACCAGTGGGATTACGATGATTTCGAGCCCATGCAAGAGAGAAGAAGAAGAGCAGCGGCATCAAGAGCCGGGTTGAGAAGACAAAAGCCGTGGCTTCTTCAGGTCTCAAGAAGGTGAAAGAGGGCACCACTCTAGGGTTCCAATGGATCAAAGACAAGCACCTGAAGAGGACCCAAAAGCACTAAAGCTTGGACTTCTTTTGCGGCCTATGCACGGCTGGCCCAATTAACTTTGTTGGTGACCTAATTAACTTTATTGATGGATTAAAACTATATGGCTTAAAAACTCGAATGAAAGTTAATGGTAACATATTTCTTTCCCATCCTTATAATGGAACGTTCTGCTGTTGGCTTCTTCAAGTCTCAAGAAGGTGAAAGAGGGCAGCACTCTAGGGTTCCAATGGATCAAAGACAAGCACAGGAAGAGGACCCAAAAGCACTGAAGCATGGACTTCTTTTGCGGCTTATGCATGACTGGCTCAATTAACTTCATTGGTGACCTAATTAACTTTATTGATGGATCAAAACTATATGGCTTAAAAACTCGAATGAAAGTTAATGGTAACACATTTCTTTTCCATCCTTATAATAGAACGTTCTGCTGTTGGTGCCAAAATCTATCCTCGTGCCAGGTAGGTGGAACTCTACTACCTTCTTTTCCTCATACCCACTAACTTCGTCTAATGACTTCCATATGCTTGGGTCCAATCGGATACCATTTGTAACGCCCCAAATCCATGTGCTAGCTCAATTAACTTAGGTAGATTGAAATCACGTGGCTCGTAAACTCGAGTAGAAGTTAATGGATAGTAAGTGAACTTGAGTTATAAGCACATAACGCATTTCGTTCCCATCCAATATGGGACTAAATTTAGGATATCTAATGTAAAACTAAATTTAAGGTATCACATTCTTTCTAACCGTTTTGTTGCATATATATATATATATATATACCTTAGAAAGTTATTTGTAAATTGGTGCTAAATAAGCTCTTTGTATGTTCTTTTTTTTTTAAAAAAAAAGAAATTTGGGTACTCTTTTTCAGTTTTTTTTTTTATTTATTGGTTGTTGATCCATGACAATCCACTACTTACTCTAGAATTGGAATTTTAAGCATTGTCCTAAACTTTGTAATATATTACTCCCCTTTAAGGGGAAAATGTAAAGGAATCCATGTCCATTTGTGATGATCCAGTGGTCTCAAACAGGAAGTCATGGATTTTGGCTCTAGAATCGGGATCTCGGCCTGGTTTAATACCTGTATCTCATATGCAATAGTAACACGACAAAGCTATAGGATTTCTACAACTGGAGGAATCTAGACTTCTCAAACATCCGCTATTCGTTTCTAGTTACAATGGTGCGTTAGATTGATAGAGAAAAGTGTAGCAGATATTATTATATACGTATAAAACTTCTGCATATAAGCTCTACATGTTGATACCTAATAGGAATGTGTAAACAACAAAGTTGACAAAATTATGCTTTGAGGTTAACATGAGAATTTAACTTATAGATCATGTCTAGTATAATTTCACTCCCAACAATTAGATTATCACGTTGGCTACTGATGGGAAAAAACCAGTTAAACATTATAATGAGATGTTCTCTTGCACCCAATGAAAAACGATGAAAAAGAAAATTAAACTTGAATTTGAAAATATCATGATATCATCCTCATAAGATCTTTGAAGCTTAGTAGGTGGCCATTCACACTGGCCATGGCATGGCACAGAGAATATATGCTAGAGCATTCTCTTGACTATTTGTGTGTAGATTGTAGATTTCTTATATATTAGGGATGATAAGGGGGTAGCGTGGGATGGGGCCGAGGACCCTAATCCTGATCCTCATCCCTACAAAAAAAAATAATCTTTATCTTCATAAATAAAGGTTTTTTATTCCCTTCCCTATCTTGTGAGGAATGATAAATCCTTGTTCCCACTCCATCTTGCTTTGCCTTGTTCCTTCTTTAATAACATATATGAATTTTTAGTAAAAATTATGAAGGTAATTTTATAGATATGAACATATGTTAGGATATATAGTACTTGAGTACATGGCTAACGAGGTGGGGTGGAGATATATTTATTCTTGTCTTTATTCCGTTTCCATTAGTGAAGACAAAAATAAGCCTCATCTCAATTTCCATCCCCATCCCCATAAAAAATAGAAAATCTTCATCCTGAATGGGGCAAGACAGGTTCTCACTTTATGAGTTGAAATTGCCATCCCTATTACACATCACGCTGAGGTGAAAGCATTTTATTTTATAAGATTGTATCTATGGTGTTAGTAAGATTGTAATCTTTGTCATCTGGGATGAGTTGGCAGAATTAAGCCAACTAACAGGCTACTAAAAAGCTTCAAGCACTATTCGTTAATCCTTATCATTTTGAAGGCTTCAAAGTAAATGATATCGATCAAGTTTCCATTGCTGACTAATATCCTCCTCACTTGATAGTTTACAATCACCGTGGAAACTATCAGTGCATCATCATGGAGGGTTTAGATCCTCTCTAAGTTAGCATTAGAGAAAGATATGACCTTTTCTATCTTTTGTCTCTTTGATGCTGTGGCTTTGTGTTACTAGACATGAACATTCTTAGCTGAAGAACTCTCTCCATTGGTGACAAATCCTTCGGAGATTACATTGATCCTCTTGATAGTAGGCGTACAAATGCCATAATTCAGTGCTACAGAAGAGGTTGGGGCTCCCGACTCATTGGACAAGCCCTCGGGGCCTCGAATGTTCTCCATAAGGCTTGGCTTGGCCCTTTGGAAGCTAATACCCAATGCTACAGTCATATTCTTCTTGGTTGGTGAACCTCCCTTCCAAGGGGATCTCCTTGGGCTTATTTTTATTTTGGGGCATTCTTTCGACTTCAACATGCACTTCAGCTTGCCTAATTTTTGTGGGACTCCCCACAAAAATCAATCTCACTTGTGGATTGGCCTGCTTCCTTCTTTCTGATCTTATGTTTAGGGCATTTTTGGGGCCCACGACTTGAGAGCTCAATTGTAGTGAGTCAGTGGCCTTTGTTTCCAGATGGAACTAGGAAGGGGTGTCGGTGCCTAACAAAATCTAAATAGTGTCGTGGCTGCTAGTGCGAGCTTTCTTGTAAGACCTAAATGACATTGGCCTTCACTTCATTCTTCAAACGATAACACTCAAATGATAGCAGAATCTAGCTAAAGGACATTATGCACCAGTCGGGATGATGAGGTGAATGATGAGCAAGGAACTAAGGCAATACTTGATCCACTTAGTTCGATAAGGAAGAGCTCTAGATCCGAGTTAGAGTCAATATTCCTGCAAGGATAGAAGGAAAGCATGAGAGATGCTAGGTGCTACTCAGCTAAGGCCCTTCAATACTTAAGTTAGTGAGGGAAGAAGATAGAGAAAGCTAAGTGTGGACCTTGTAGTCTTCCTGCTTGAAAAGAAAATTAAAGAGAATAGGGGGCACTATAACTTATGATGAGTGGCATAAAAATAAGAGAGAGAAGAAAAAAGAAAAGAGAGCCCCACAAGTCTCCTTTTATGGGCAAGCTCATGGTTGATACTAGTGGGCCGCTCATATTGCGGTAGCATACCTTATTATAGTGATGAGACGGATCAACAGACTAGACTTCACCTACCACAGACCACACTTTCTAGCACAGAGATATGTATGAACTTGATTGTCATCTTATTGCATATGTAGCTTTATTGGGTAGAATGGTCAACAACTTCGAAAGTCATATTCTTCTAACACTATTGAGCCATTATAGGTGTCGATGACATGATTAGAGAGTCACGTGTCTCTTAATGAGACATCAACTAGTTACTAGTTTAATTTGACTCTCTCACTTGCCTTCCTCAAGGGTGCTTTCCTCAAGGGTGGCGATAAGTCAAGTTGGTTTGGATATGGGTCGAAATACTAGTCAGAACAAATACCTATTAATTGAAACTCGACTCATTTATTAAATAAATTAAAATCTTAAAATCGAACCCAACTTTTTCATTAAATAGATAACCCAATTAGACCTTCGCTCTTTATTGAAAAAAGAAGTTGAACCTTGTTAAACAAGTTGATAGATTTTTAAAAGGATAAATGAGTCATAACAAGGTTAAAAGGATTTAATATATTTTAAATACGTTAAGTTGTAGCTATATTGATCTGACTTAATTAATAAACAAGTCAAAATGGGTTAGATAAATTAGGGCTCCAAAGCTAAAGTAGATCCATGTAATGAATATTAAAGGCCTATTTGGATAGAGAGAGGTGAGGGTGAGGAGAGAAGAAGGGAGGAGAAGGATTATAAAAACTTTTGTTGGAAAGGAAGATGAAAGAAGAAGAGCAATCAGGATTACTTATTTCTCTCCACTCCCTCTCAAAAGTTTAAATTTCTTTACCTTCAAATTGAAGGGTAAAGAGGAAAAGGAGAACAATTTATAATTTTTGATCCTATATGAATCTCCTTTCTCCTTCCTTTCTTAAACAATAGGTAGGTAATAACCCTCTCTTATCCCCCTTCCCTCTATTTCCTTCACCCTCTCATTTCTTCCCCTCAAAAGATCCAAACAGGCATTAAATCGAGTTGATTTATTTATAATCCGAACCTCTTTATATCAAACCTGAATCTATTTATCTTAAGTTGGTTATGAGGTCAAATTACTGAGTCAGCTTCATAAATTACCATCCGTACCCTCATATTTAATCCCTAACAATTTGAATGCCTAGGATTTTCTTGCACGCAATTGGCCTAAACACAATTATCTTTGATGCGTCCACGGTTATCCATCAGATACATCACATGTGCCCAGAACATTTTATATGAAAACAAAATCCAAACATCTGTCTCCAAGATTAGCAATGCCACCCAGCTTAATTGATTGTCAAAATTCATAGGCTTGATTGGTTGGTATCTCGCATCTAATGGTTGCCGTTGGAGCCGTCAAGATGTACATCCATTCCTGAAAAAACATAAGATGTTACATCCATAACGGTCAATTTGTCTCTTGTGACAGCTTCCAGAGCGATCCAGATTACCATCGCTACGTCTGACCGCCAACCAACGCTGACGGCGAGCGCTGACGAATGCGCGAGGCTTGGCGTGATATTTCGGAAGACAGAGCGATGCTTCTTCTAGAACGGGCGACCAACCTCGCCTCCAATCCATAACCTCAAATAAGTCGACAGCATATGAACAAATATTGGGCCATCCATCCACGGCCGCAGATGTAACCATGAAAGCTCCAGTTAGGAAGCATCCGAGCGAGCCCCAACCTTCTTCCTCCATTCAAACTCGTCACGTCGGTGATTCATTAAGAAATCTAAAGGCCAAATTCACGTGCCAAAGCCCTGCCTGCTGCCTTTATATGCTGACCTTCCCTCTTCTAAACTATCCCGGCCTCCGAGCTCTCCAGTTTCTTCTCTCTTGATTCATAGTTATCGATCTCTCCGCTATGGAGCGTAGCGGTTCGTTCGGGACATCATGGGCGGACCAGTGGGATTACGGTGACTTCGAGCCGGCACGAGAGGAGAAGAAGAAGAAGAGCAGCGGCATGAAGAGCGGGGTTGAGAAGACGAAGGTCGTGGCTTCTTCAGGTTTCAAGAAGGTGAAAGAGGGCACCGCCGTTGGGGTTGAGAAGACAAAGGCCGTGGCTTCTTCAGGCTTCAAGAAGGCGAAAGAGGGCACCGCCGTTGGGGTTGAGAAGACAAAGGCCGTGGCTTCTTCAGGCTTCAAGAAGGCGAAAGAGGGCACCGCTCTCGGCTTCCAATGGATCAAAGACAAGTACCGGAAGAGGACCCAAAAGCACTGAAGCATGGATTTGGTTCGAGCTAAATGGCCTTTCCTCTGTTTCTCACTCACCGTTTTGTTGTATATATATACCTTAGAAAGCTGTTTGTAAACTGGTGCTATTAGGCTCCGTTGTACGCTGTCACTTTGTATGTTCATTTTTTTTAAAAAGAAATTTGGGTATTTTTTTTTCAGTTTTTTTTTTTATGGTTGGATTATTGGCTGTTGATCCATGACAATCCACTGCTTACTCTAGAATTAGAATTTTAAGCATTGTTTTAAACTTTATAATATATTATTCTCCTTTTAGGGGAAAATGATAAAGAATCTGTGCTCATTTGTAAGCCAGTAATCTCAAATAGGGAGTTATGGATTTTGGCTCTGGATTCTATATCCCAGTTTGGTTTAGAATCTGTTATCTCATATACCCTATTAACATAGCAAAGCTATAGAATTTCTACGGCTGGGAACCTATGGACCTGTTTGGTCGTACGAAATATTTTTCATTTTTCATCCTCAATTTTTATCTTTATTTTCAGCTTTTTCTTCATGAAAAAATAAAAAAAAGCATATTTATTTGTGAGGAATACAAAACCATATTCTAATTTAAAAAATAAAAAAATATATTCAAATTATGATTATTTTTTACTTGCATAAAATTTAAAAATGAAATGAGAGTTGCATAATTATCATTATCATCATTACCATAATAATAGAAAGTAAAGGAGAAAGGCTCGAGATGAGAGAGATCCCTTAGGAAAGTATGTGGCGCTTTAATTACAATACTCATATATTTTACTTGAAAAATATGAGAAAATGGCCTCACTTCTATATGAAAAATGCAAAAATAATTTTTAAGATCGAGTATAACTTTGGAAAATGAAAAAATAAATTTTTTATTTTTATTTAAAAAATAATATATTTAAACATAAAATATTATTTTTTATTTTTATTTTTATTTTTAGTTTTTTAAAAAAATAGTCTCAGTTTCGATACAGGCCTAGACTTTTCAAGCACCCATTATTCTTTTTTAGTTACAATTGTGAGCATAACTCATATTAGATTGATAGAGAAAAGCGTAACAGATGCTAAATACGTATGATTTTTGCATGTAACCTCTGCATGTTGATACCCAACAGGAATGCGTAAACAACAAAGTTGAAAAACTTGTGCTTTAAGTTTAACATGAGAATTTAATTTATAGATCATGCCTAGCACATAAACAAACCATTATAATAAGATGTTTTTTAGCATCCAACAAGAAAAGAGAAAAAAAATAAATTAGGCTTGGATTTGAAAATCTCACGATATTGTTCTCATAAGATCTTTGAAGCTGAGTAGGGCACAGAGAATGAACATTCTCCTGACTATTCGTGCGTAGGCTGAGCACTAATTACCTATCTTGCTGAGGTGGAAGCATTCCGCCCTCCAAGGTGGTGCCGTGGAATAAGAAAGATGGAAGGCAATCCATCATCCCCTGTCTCGGGTTTGGGAGCAAATGGGATGAGTTGTTATATTGCTTAGGGTAAAGGGAAAAAAGAAACAGGGTCTTAAAGCTAGCAGTTTTTTGATCCATTTCTCGGGACTCTTTTATTTATTCGTGTTTGTTAGATAAATCAATTGTACGTAGCAAACAATAGATTTTTCTTATGCCTCTTCAGATTTTTGCTTCTTCTTACAATCCAATGTATTGGTAGCAAATTTGGATCGATAATTTTATCATTTTTCCACATGCTCCGACCTCATTTCAAGTTAAAGGAGTAGCTACTAGAATTTCTCTTTAAAATCTTATGCTCATAGATCCAAGAACAATAATAATGGTAACCTTAGAGAGAGTTCTAAGACGAAAAGAGAGGATGAAGAAAGTTCTCAAGAAGAATATGTAATATCTTTTGATAATAGTTTGCTAGAGCAAAAATGTTATTTCAATAGCAAAGATAGTCACAAAATCTATCAATGATTATCTACCCATATGAGTAGATCTTGGGTCTAAGTCCAATAACTTGACTCATATATTAATATCTCTTATTCATTCGCATGGTAAAGGCCCAAGGAGAAACCTAAGAGGAGAAGGTAAATCAGGTTTTAAAAATTAAAAGCCTAACTTAAATAATGATGTAATAAAACTCTAAGCAATATAAGATAATTAGAATAAAATAAAACCAAGGCAATAGCAAGTTAATAAATTATGAAAAGTAAATCAGATATAAATTATTACAGTGGTTCGGCACTCATTTCCTGCATCTACTTTTCAAATCTCCTACTTTAATATTCAACTATCTTATCTTTTCGGATAAAAACCAAACCCTTCTATACATTTTCAAGAAAAACACTCATCACTTGAAAAGAACTCTTAAACCAACATCCAATAGATGTGGATCTTCTAATGGAGCTCTAAACTTGGGTTAAGAAAGAATGTGCACTTAAGGCTCAAAAGATTTTTTCTAAGTCTTTTCAATGATTTTTCATCCAAAAATTCATGTCCCAACTAGCAAAAAACACCTAAATATATAGGCTTCAACAAATATGGCCGTTGGGACTTTTAGGCAGCTCCAATGGTTATCTGCAAATATGACCGTTGGGTTATTAGAAGCTTTGCGATCGATCGCCTCAACTGCCAGGCCTAGGGTTGGTCGATCGCCCTGGCCTATGGCTATCAATTATTGGGTTTGGGTAGAGACTTGCAATACGGTGTCTGTTTTTATTTTGGCCAAGTTAAGTTAATCGTTTCAAAATCTGATCGATCGTACATATTTAGTTTTAGATTTTTATGATTATTTTACTTTAATTATGATTCAAAACCTAATCAAAATCATTTTTAAAGTATATTGAGCCTTGTGCACTCGATTTTCTATCAGGCTTTACATAGGATTCTTAAGGAAAAATTAAAATTTATATATAAGACCTTTTCCTTTGGACTTCGATGCATCGGATGTTCTTCAAAATTATTGTTTCTCCTTCTCCAACATTATGCTTGGATGAGACTTGAGTTTTTATCAAAACAATTGCATTCTGAATGAATTTTCATCAAGTCACCTCGATCGGCCTTGCGCACCTATCTAAGTCACCATAACTCAAATATGCTATTAGTACCTTAATCAACGTTTTATTATCATCAAAATATATACTATTAAATTCTAAAGTTCAACAATCTTTCCTTTTTGATGATGACAAATCATTGATTAACAATTAAGAAATATAGCATGGGATGAGCTAATGAATTTTGTTCGATACTTTAAATGTGTGAAATAATTGTAGTGCAAGTATTAAGTGTGCTGAATTTTATGCTTAGTCTCTCTCAACTCTTGCTCTCCCTCTATCTAGGTATTTTAAATTAAGATTGGCTTTATCTAAAAGATATGTCATAGCATAAGAATATATTAAAAGCCCATCTCAAATAGATACAAAAAAAAAAAAAACTGGAGTATCAAATGAGTACTAGTAAAATCTAGAAAATTCAAAAAAAATTCAGACTCTTTAATGTCAAGCTCTAGTAAAGATCTATAAGCTCATAGATATTATTCCTCCATTTAACATTATTCAATAGGGGTCAAGAAGACATGAGAATATATCGTAATCACATAACCAAGAGTCATATATATATATATATATATATATCAAAATGTCATAGTATGTAAGTTGTAACATAGAGTCATAATAAGAATGATACCATAACAACAAGGATCAAAAATTGAGTGTCATCCAACATACATAAAAAAGTCTTGAAGGAAATCATACATCACAATAACAAAAGATTGTACAAATGCTAGCCAAGCTACATCACCAAAAATAAACATGTCATCAAATATAAACTCAAAGAAGTCGCTGACAAAGAAAATCCATCATGGAGTTGAAGTGATCAGTGATATCCTAGCACATGTTGGATATGGCCTAGCGAATCTCAGACATATTTTGGCGAAGGGATTGGACATCCTGCCATAGCTCCATGAACTGAGGAGCATAACTTTGATCAATTTCATCAAAGCTTGGTATAGCAACAGCAGGTGCTGATGACGATTTGAGTGTTGAAGATGTGGCTTATTGAGGCACATGGGTAGGCTCATCATCATCTTCCTCGCTCTTATACTCCTCCTCACTACCCACCACCTTACTCTTTCTCTAATAACCTTTTGCAGTTAGGAGAAGCTTCATCTTCTTGAATATGGTGTTAGAGTAGAAGTCATGGGGTGCCCTCAACTGCTTCCCCTCCTCCCCAATCATCTCAATATCAAAGAATTGAAAGATCCTAGTAAAAGCTAAACCATAGGGAAGGGAGGTCGTCTACTTAAAATCATTTATAATGTGTCAAATTATGAGGTAAGAAAGGTTGAAAGGAATATTAGCTAATAAATGTGAGAGGGCATACATATTGGTAAAGGACACATGGTCGCCATGGTCATCTCTATGGGTAATATTATGAGATAAAATATAATGCAAAATCCTAGATAAGGCAGGAAATCTTACCAGAGGGCTTAAATGTAACATTTATAGAATTATCTGCTAAAACAATGCGGGTCCAAACTAGCTTAGATAGAGTTTCAGTATTCCACTAAAAACTCTAAATAATATATGCTCTATCCTTAGGGATGTCTAGCATGTGGGCTAGGGTGGAAGGATCTAAAACTACTTCTTTGCCCTTGACATAGTAGTAAAGCTTTAGATTAGTTTTATTTATGTCCAAATTAGCAAAGAAAAGATGAATTAGCTTAGGATAATAGAAGTGGTTCAAGGTAAGTATGGGACACCAACCTAATTGCTCAAATGGAGTAATTAGGCCATGTTCCTAGTAGTGAGCTAGGTCACTAATGCATCTTATAAGATATTGTATTCTTCTTCGCAAAAAGAGATGTTTTGTCTCTCTAGACTTGGAAAGAGGGTCCTCAAATGATGATTTTTTTTTTTAATTTCTACATTTTTGATGAGAGGTTTGGCCCCTCTTCTTGTTTGAGGACTCACCATAGGTGGGCTTTTTGGATTTTGATGCCATTGTAGTTGAAAACCTAAATGTTGAGAAAAATGGCCTTAGGTAAGGTGATAAAGAGAAATCCTTGATAGGTTTTAGGGTTCCTTAAGGTAAATTTTTAGGCAAGAGAACAATATAGCCAAATCCTTAGATTTTATACAACTTTAATCATGGATTTAAGGAGGAAAAACCTACTATTAGCTAGCCCTATGGTTGTATCATGAAAACCTAAGTTGAAATGAGAAAAATTCAGATAAACCTTGAAAAATCTAAGACTAAAGGCTAGAAAACGAAGAAAGGAGAGGCTAGAGGGAATTTTTTACAGAGCTTGGAGGGAGGGGAACATGGTGGAGAGGATCTGGCTTCAATCCCTCCTTTAGTCGAGCTCTCAGATAAGCAAGACAGGGAATTATTGTCCATAAGAACTCAAATCAGGCCAAAAAATAGGTAGCACTTAATAGGTCAGCTTATTTAAAAAGCAGGTCTATGATTCCCGTAAGAACTCAAATCAGGCCAAAAAATAGGTAGCACTTAATAGGTCAGCTTATTTAAAAAGCAGGTCTATGAGTCCATGGTCGATCATGGTCACTTGTGGCGGTTGACTGTTAGACCCCAGACAAAAAAGAGGTTTCGTATTGAAATAGAAAACCAATCGACTGCTATACTATGGGCCAATCGACTAGGAGGGTTTCCAAGGGTTTCTTTGTAAAGTTTTCAAATTTAAATTAATACATAATGATTTGAAAAAATTTAAGGAAGGTGGTCTTACGGATTTGGATCAAATAGGGATTAGTCAACATAGATGTGTTTGGATCCTATTAATATATGGCAAAACTTACATTAAAAATTGATGCAAAATAAAGAGTACTATGGGCATAACAAGAATTAAGTAAGTCATCATCACAAGAGAAATTCATAAGAATAATCATTGACACCCAACAATTTAATTGCAACCCATATCAAGTATACTCAAGATCACATCCAATGCATTCATAATAATATTTAATTTTGCTCAAGGATATCAAATGAGACAATTGATTTCAAAACTTATCATGCACCATATCATGTTGTCCAATCATAACATACATCAATCATCAAAACATGTAGATAAATATGTGCATCATTAAAGTTGTGCCTAGGATGAGTGCTTAGACATTAAGCTTCATCTCAATGATGCGTAGTTCGCCCCTAATTATGCAAAAACAATTCTCGCTAAGGGGTTTAGTGAAGATGTCAGTCTATTGATGTTAAGTATTAACGAACTCAAGGATAACATCCCCCTCACTGACATGATCTCTAACGAAATGAAGTCTAATTTCAAAATGTTTTGTTCTAAAGTGTTGAATTGGATTTTTACTTAAGTTCATAGTACTAGTGTTGTCACATCTTATATGAATATGATCTATAAGCAAATTATAGTCTTTCAGGATTTGTTTCATCCAAAGTATATGAGTATAACAACCTCTATCTACAATATATTTGGCTTCGATCGTACACAATGTAATTGAATTTTGCTTTTTGTCATGATACTAGTGATTCATCTAGAAAATAACACAAGCCACTAGTGTTTTTGCAATCAACTTTGCATTCGACAAATTCCATGTCAGAATAGCCTATGAGATCAAAATTATTATGCTTTGGATAAAATAGACCTATATTTATTGTTTGATTTAATTATTTAAAAATTCTTTTAACTACTGACAGGTATGACTTTTTAAGGTTAGCTTAAAATCTAGCACAGATGCAGGCACTAAACATAATAATTGGCTTACTAGCAGTAATATAAAATAAACTTCCTATCATACCTTTGTATCGCTTCTCATTACACTTACCTCATATTCATTAATCTCCAATCGTCTGGTCATGCTTATGGGTGTGCTAGCAAGTTTTATATTCTCCATCCCAAACCTTTTGGTCAACTCTTTTGTATACTAGGCTTGGTTGATTTGGAGTTTAAAAAAGAAGTTTAACTCTCATCATATTCATTTTGAACTTATTCTATATCATTTTTCCAAACTCTTGGCACAAGGATTCATTAGTAGTATTAAATATTATATCATCAATATATATTTGAACAAGTATGATGTCTTTTTTATAGGATTTTTGTAAACAAAGTAGTATCTACTTTTCCTATATAAATTTTTTTTTTATTTAAAAATTTGTTAATTTTTTCATACCATGCTTTAGAAGCTTGTTTCAAACTATATAAAACTTTTGAAAGTTTGAATATATGATCAAGATAAATGTCATTTTCAAAAATTGGGAGATTGCTCAACATAGACTTCTTTAGAGATAAAACTACTCAAAAAAATACTTTTAACATCTATTAAAAAAAAGAGAATTCCACCTTGGATCCAGTAGAGCTCACGTTGAATTACTATTTGAATTACTTTGGAATTCCACAAGATCTTTCACACTATAATTTGATCGTTAATATAAGCTAGGAGGCAAAAAAAGAGAAAAAGCTTTCTATATATTGATTAATCATTTCTAACTTTTAGGTACTTGGAGTCAACTAAATCTAATCTCAGGTACTTGGAGTCAACTAAATCTAATCTCGTTTGCAAATTTATTGTAGCTTTTCTTCTCAAATATACCATATTGGATTCCTTACTTGAAGGTCCTCAAAAAATAGTTTTCAATGGCAATATGTAATAACTAACTACTATATTATAGTTTTATATTATAAAATGCTCCTAAAGAAATTCGAGTTACGTAATTTAGAGTAAAATTGTTAGAAATCATTATTTAAGAGAAATCATATCACATTGCGTTATTGAATTTGCACACCAATACTAAATTCTTTCAACCTACAAATCGTAGTTAATATGGTGTTCTATCTTGAGTAAATGGGTTGATAGATCGTGATGCACTTAAATTTTATTAATATAAATTATAGAAAGGGGATTAAAGTTGGAAGGTAGAGAGAGAGAGAGAGAGAGAGAGAGAGAGAGAGAGAGAAAGAAAGAAGGGGAGTCATGTGCCACTGGAGAAGGGATTAGAGCCAAAAATGGCAGTAGAAATGGGTGAGGTGAATGGAAAAGATAACTTTCATTATCAGCGTGATGATGTGGAGAAACGGTAGGTCGTGGCGCAAACAAAGATCCAAACTACTGAGCACAAAGCATCCACACACTCTCTCTCTCTTCCACTGCGTCACCTATTCCCAAATCACGTGCATCCCATTACTTCATGGCGAGGAGAAGTAGAACAAGATCCAGGAGGGGATGATGCCCATAAAACAAAATCATGGTCCCCATGGGGTGGCCTCACCATCCTCCCACCAAAACGCGTCCCAGAAATATTCTCCTCCCATATAAAGACAGACTCCACGCTACCCACCCGTGAGGTTAAGATCAGATCCACAATTAAGAAGATTAACAACAAAATAAAACATAAATGGGTCAACCATAAAAGTTTTTTTTTTTTTTTTTTTTTTTTTCAAACATAATATCGGCTTTCTCTATGAATGACAATCAGATTGAATTGAATCATAAATTAGTCAGATTTAATACGAATTACCTATAAAAATCAGTAACTTGAATCAGATCCATTTATTAAACGAATCAAAATTTCAAACATAAATTTTATTTATTTAATAAACAGATAATTCGAATCAATCTGCTTAACTTGCTAATCAATAATAAAAAAAAATTAAATATCAATCTGTTTAATCTACTTAACATATTTAATTATTTTTATCTATTAATCGGTAATATAAATGAATTAGATAAATGATTCAATATAAATCGGTTCAATTCAGTTAGTTACTTAAAGAATATTAAAGTCAGATTTGATCCACTTAATATATGAATATAGATGGATTAACCTATTTATAATTCAAATCAGTTATTAGCTTGAATTTAGAACCGTTGATGATAGGTAGAATATGGATCGAATGGACCCATAGGATTCATTTTTGCCACCCGTAGCTCTCCCTCTGAAGGCCCACCGCCTTGCCTCCCATCTTGTTCGGGCCCATTAAAGCCATCCCAACCGACGCCATAACTCGCGTCACCCATGTCATAGCACCTCCAAGCATCAATCCCTTTCCTTTCCCTTCCCTTCCCTTCCCTTCCTCTCCTTCACCTCAGCAACCCTGCATCCCCTCGCCCTCTCACACGCACCAACAAGAAGACACGGGGCCCGCCCCGCCCACAGCCCCATGTTTCTTAATGAGACCAAGTACGCGTCGCTACCATTCGATCATACGGCTGTCGGCAGTCAGGCCCATGGACTCTTTTAATCTTCCCCTAATCTCCAACCGCCCACCGAAACGCAAAGATCGGTAAACATATAATAGTAATTAAACGAGCAAGGGATAAATAAACATTTGTGCTGGGATTGGGTGGTTCCGCTCACCTTCTCAAGCGCATCTCACAGTACACAACACACGAGCAGTCTCGCTGACTAATCAAATGAAGAATCTGAGCAAATATAATATTGAACGTAGGGAGAGCCATGTTGATATTATTTAAATTTTTAATTCGTGGAGTGGGGTGTGTCCCCTGCATTAAGGGTCAGTGCATGCATGTGCCTCTTGATTAATTTTCTTAGGAGACAACTCCCCCAAGTATTTTATGCCAACATAATGCACGAATTGTTTCCCACCGTATCCTACGTATCCAAATATTTTATATTTCTTAGACTAGAGTACCAAAGCCTACCATCTCGTGCTTATTTCCTCAACTCCTCTATAATCCTGGCCCACACCCCAAATATCCCAAACATCGTTCGTCCCGGTTTTTGCTTCGTCCCACAATTTTACCTGTCTGGGTTTGGTAAAATTTTTTTATTATTAAATATTATTTTTAAATTTTTATTTGCAATTGAAATATTTTAAAATTTATAAAATATTTTGTAAAATATATTTTTTAAAATAATTTTGAGAAAAAAATAGTAATAAAATAATAAGTATGGGTTGAAGATGGAGGCTAAAATTATTATGATGTAAATTGACTCTTTTTTATACTGTTGGTTTAGTTTTTCACTTCTTCTCCAGGTTAAAGGAGGAGAAAGGAAGGAGAGGGTAAAAACGGTCATCGACGGTTAAAAAAAAGCGATTAATATCATGGCATGGTGGTGGGGAAATAATATCCTCGGCAACTGCATCCCAAGCTGAGCTCCTCCATCAAGAAAGGGGGAAGTCGATCCTTCGGAAATTTGCCCTCTTCCCACAGCCCACGGCCATGTTGTCTCGCTCCTTCTAGGAGGAGGAGGAGGAGGGGGAGGGGGTGGGGGTGGGGGTGGGGGGAGAGAGTGTGGTGGGTGAGGGGGATTGGTGCTGGCACTGGCACCTGGCCCTGTCATAGGCTCCGGGGAACACGAAGGGGTGGGTTCATTATTCTTGTGATAAAATTATAAGACGCATCTGGTCTCTTGAGGGATGGGCTTTGGGAAAGTAGCCATCAGAGGTGGAGGGCATGTCGTTGGCTCCCACATTGCCCTTCTTAGAAAACCAGAAGTGGAAGCAAGTGTGAGCCGAAGCGAATAACCCTGCCCTACTTATCTTCTCTTTTGTATGCTTTCTGCCAGTCCATGTCCGTGCGCTGGTGCTTCTGTGGCTGCCGCGATTCACTGGAAAGATAGATAGATAGATGTTAGATCCACTGCGGCGCTCTAGAGATGGAATCTGGGAATGAGTTCGTCTCCGTCGACGAGCACCGCATAGATCCCAAGTGGCTCATCGATCCCAAGCAGCTCTTCGTTGGCCCCCGGCTCGGGGAGGGTGCTCATGCGAAGGTCTATGAGGGCAAGTAGGTCTCTTCCCTTGTTTCGATCTCGATCCACGCCGTAATTCAGGTGTTTTACTTCAGCTTTCCGTGTTTTGTTTTTGGGCATTTGGATTTTGTTTGCACGTCGGGTAGGTATAGGAATCAGAATGTTGCTATCAAGATCGTGCATAGAGGTGACACCCCTGAGGAGGCGGCGAAAAGAGAGGCAAGGTTTATGAGGGAGGTGGCCATGCTCTCGCGAGTCCAGCACAAGAACCTTGTCAAGGTCTTGTTCGCTATCTGCTTTCCCTTCTGCTACTAATTTGATATTTGATTGCATTGATTGCTTACTTTTGCTTGCAGTTCATTGGGGCATGTAAAGAGCCGGTGATGGTGGTGGTCACTGAGCTTCTGCTGGGGGGTTCGCTGCGCAGGTACATGCTGAACATGAGGCCGCGGAGCTTGGAGCCTCGCGTCGCGGTTGGGTTTGCGCTGGACATCGCTCGGGCTATGGAATGTTTACATTCGCATGGGATCATACATCGTGATCTGAAGCCAGGTAATATAGTCTTTGCATTCGAACTTTTAAGCCATTGCGATCTATGCTCTGTATCGAAGGCCATCTGCTTTTTTTTCAATATTATACTAGCTATTATATGATTTGTTTAAGTGTTTTAGGTCTATTTGCTCTGTTCTTCTAGGTTGCATTCCCTTTTTAAACGCTTAAGTTGTTTCAGATCTTATGTTTTTAAGTAACGTGAAATATGAGGAAGATTCTACTTGCGCTACATAGTCAACCTCTAATTCTGGCTGTTGCTTTGCTGGAGAACAGTTCTCTTGAGCTCAAATTATACTTTATAAAATGCTCAAACATTTGCTCTGACATCTATGCTGCATGCTTAACATAAACATCTAATGGACTTTGAGTTGTGTATCTTCATGTTTTTTACTTGTGGATGATAAAAATATACAAGTCAGGATAATCCTTAACATGGAATAATTTGGTGACCAACATTAGATTCTGACATTTAATGTCATAAGCTAAATGCAATTTAACTATAACAAAGGGATGCCAACATAGTTTTACATGTGGGACCAATCTTTGTTCCTTATCAATGATTATGGTATGTCCATACATGGTATTGATTTGTCTAATCTGCAAGCTCATATGAGTTGTCTCAGTTCTTGGAGTATTCATTTACATCCCTTTCATAAATTACTCAAACTAGCTGCCTTTGGAAGCCCAAAACTTAAAGTTGCATTCCCTAAATTAGATAACAATTAATACACCATCAGGCTTTGACATAACTTATTAAAGAACGAGGACAAGGAATTTATAAAAATAAAGACCTGGTAAGTTCAATCTTCCATCAAACAATACATCTATTGGTCATAGGGAAGGACAACGAAGTTAGAGACGTAACATCCAAAGCTTATTTCCATAGACATACCCTTAGTGTTTTGCTTGATGATGCTTCACTTGCAAAAATGCTCATAGCAGAAAGAGTTGGAACTTCTCTTTTAGTCAGTTCTAATCTCATGTTCTCAAATGGAAGAACATATTTTTCATTACATTCAGAAGTGAGCTTCATGTTGAGCTACCATGCGTATGTAGAAGACTCCCTACTCTCTCAAACTTGGGGTGGAATACATGTTACTGCAAGAATATTCAGGGAAAGCTCCTTCATTGTATTTCTCCATAATCTGTTTGTAGGAGAAGCCCATAGCCATTGCTGGTGGCTGAGGATTTGCGTGATTTGCCAAATTTTGACTTTGTAAATTTGAATTAGGACCTGGTCAGTTAGGGCTACATGTGAGTGATGGTAGTCCAGATTCTGTAAACAAGACAGAAGCAACAATTTAGAAGGTCACTATAAATAAAAGTGTTATTAGATCTTCTTATAGAATTAGATGTAGGGAAGGTTTCCATGATAGGGTAGGATTAAAAGAGTGCAGGGAAGGTTTCTAAGAAAGAGATTCTGAAAGTTTTAGAGATAAAGGAGTGATTTCAATGTTGATCTGTAGTGGAGTTTCAGATAACAGTGGCAGATACCTCCGTATCTTAGGTGAAGTATGTAGATTAAACCCAATGACAGTTTGCTGGTTGTTAGCTTTTGGCCTTGAGAGATTAAGATAGTGTGAAATAAGACTGAGTACTGCTGCAAATAGAATCAGACTTAAGCTCATTTATTAGCAACCAACAAGAAAGCATTTTATAAAGAAAATAGAACATTTCCTTTGCTTCCTTTTATTGGTCATGGAACTGTAACACTATAATAACCCTTTTGATTCTATGACATCAATCATTGTTGCATAAACATTCATTGCACAATATGCAGTCATTTGCATAAAAAAATGACATGTTTAAAGAATGAATCAGATAGAATTAGAGATTTTGTGATAAATCATCTCTTATTTTGCAAACTTTATTGAAAAATAGTCATAGAAGCACACATGAATGATCATGTTAGTTATGGTTATTATAACAACCCAAGACCTTATACAATAAGGCTAGCCACAAGTTATTGTTTGGGTTCCTTAGACTCTTATAAGTATCCACGATGTCCTTAGTGCAGAACTAATGTGGGACTAAACGCATGCCTATATGGGTCATTACAACTCCTCCCATTTTAGTCCTAGCATCCTTGCTAGGCTCAGGGTCCAACTATGATTAGCCTGTAGTTAACCATAAAAGTGCCTATATTGCTACATCTCCTAGTTGACATGGGCTGTAGACTAGATTTGCTCTGATACTATTTTATAACAACTTAAGATCTTACCTAAAAAGGCTAGATATAAAGTATTATTTAGGTTTCGTAGATCTATTTAAGTATCCAAGATCTTTCTAGTACACAATCATTGTTGGACTAAACATACTCTCGCATGGATCTCCTAGTTATCTCTTGGTTTTTCCTATTTAAGTAATATGAATTAAAGCCTCAAGTGTTGGCCTATGTTTGGCCAACCTTGCTATGTTGGGCCTACAAGAGTTTTGTCATCTGTATTTTGTTAAAGTTACTGTGCTGCTTTGCACATATTTAGATCCCTTGTCATGCTTTCCACCCTCTTCTCCTCCCTATTTCTTTTTCTAATCTTCTTGTCTAATCCACTTCACCACTTATGAAATAATCTAACTTGTCTCAACCTTCTCACATAAGATTTGTGTGACATAAGCTTGGCTTACATGAGCAGCCTAGGCAACTATTGGGCAATTGGGCTACATATGGGAATGTCCTAGGCCTCAAGCTGGGCAAAGGGGGGCTTGCCTCATCTTTATGGCTGCCTTGGTAAACACTGGCGTCAAAAATAGATTTAGTTGACTGTATTTTATTCCTTTCTTGTCAATGTCACCATGAGTCTACTTAATATTGTATAAAACCATTTTCTTATTGTATGATGTAGGATCCCTCCAGATTAGTGTTTGAATGATCCTTGGTGTGTAGGTAAATATTTTACTTGAATGCCTTGACTCACAGTTCCCTTTAAATCTTTGAGAATCTTGATCTTAATTTCCATGTGTTGCTCTAGGATTCTACATGTACAAGAAAAACATTAATTGCAAAAGAAAATTTTGGCCTTCTAATTATGAGAGAGACTTCCATTACAGTCATTGACTCCAGCCTATATTTCATAATGATTATCCTTGATTGGCTGTAAGTCTTGAACTTTAGATCTACAAGAGTGCATTGGAGTACTCCTCAACAATAACAACAACAATAACAAAGCCTCAATCCCAAACTAGTTGGGATCGGCTACATGAATCTTTGTTCTCCATTCAGCTTTGTTCTGAGTCATATTTTTTGTAAAATACAAAAATTCTACCTACTTTCTCTCATGTGATTTTCGATCTACTTTCATCTCTTTTTTCTCTATATGTATCAAGTCACTCTTCCACATCAGATTATTTTTAGGTTTACGTTGCATATGTCCAAACCATTTACGTCATCGTTTCCTTAATTTATCCTCGATTGAAGCTACCTCTATCTTTTTTACGAATGATTTTATTTTTTATTTTATCTTTTCTTGTATTACCACACATCTATCTTAACATTCTCATTTCCGCCGCATTCATCTTATGTATGTATATTTTTTTAGTTGCTCAAAATTTCGTGCTATAAAACATATATGGTCTTATGACTGCCTTATAAAACTTTTCCTTCAACTTAGCAGGTACTCAACGATTACATAATATTTTAATTGCATTTTTTCATTTTATCCAACTTGCTTTAATCATATGGATAACATTCTTAATTTCTCCTTCCTTATAAATAATCGATCCTAAATACCAAAAATGATTATTTTTAGTAACTTTATGATCTCTAATTTATACTCTATTCATCTTCATTTTTAATTGTACTAAAATTATATTTCATGTATTCTATCTTTATTCTACTTAACCTAAAACCTTTAGATTCTAATGTATTTCGCTATAGTTCTAACTTACAATTAACTCTAGCCTTAGTTTCATCTATTGGTACTATCATCTGCAAATAATATGCATCATGAAGTATCATCTTGAATATGTCTAGTAAGCTTATTTATAACTAAAGCAAAAAGATAGGGATTAAGAGCAGATTCCTGATGTAAGCCTACTATAATAGAAATTTTTCTAGTATTATCCCTAATAGTTCTTACATTAGTAACTGCCCCATCATATATATCTTTTATTATGTTAATATACTTAACATATACTCCTTTCTTTTCTAACACTTACCATAAGATTTTTTTTTGGACTCTATTATATGCTTTCTCTAAATCAATAAAAACCACATGAAGATCTTGTTTCTTTACTCTATATATCTCCATTAACCTCCTAAGGAGGAAAATAGCTTCTATGGTTGATCTTTCTGATATAAAACCAAATAAATTCTTTAATATTTTTGTAGTATATCTCAACCTATGTTTAATTACTTTCTTTTAAAGTTTCATAGTATGACTCATGAGTTTGATATTACGATAATTAGAGCAATTTTGAATATCTCTTTTATTGTTATAAATTGGTACTATAATGCTCTTCCTTCATTCATTAAGCATCTTTTTAGTTTTTAAAATCCTATTAAATAAAACTGTCACCCATTTTACTCCAGCATCACCTAAACATTTTCAAACTTCTAAAGGAATCTTATCAAGTTTTACATTTTTTTCTACTTTTATTTTTTTTATAGCCTTATTTACTTCAGATGTTCTAATTCTATGATTATACACTATAACTTTATCTTCAATGGAGCTAATAGGGCATCCTAAATTATCTACGTGATTTTTATTTAATAATTTATTAAAATAGCTTCTTCATTTTTCTTTATTCTCTTTTTTCATAATCAAAACATTTTGGTCATCATTTTTAATGCATTTAACTTAAAACATATCTCTAATTTTTTTGTCTCTTACTTTTGTAATTCTATATATTTTTCTTCATCTTTAGTTTTTAATTTGTGATATAATTCGTCATATACCTTACATCTAACTTTCTGTATCATCTTTTTAACTTATTTCTTAACCATCTTATAGTGTTCATATGCTTCTTCATTCTTACATTTAAGTGATTTTTTGTAGCACTCTCTTTTTGCCTTAATTACTAATTAAACTTTCTTATTGCATCACCAGATTTTTTTATCATATGGTCCTTTTCCTTTCAACTCTCCTAATACCTTTGTAGCTACTTTTTCAATACTATTAGCCATCTTTTCCCATATGGTATTAATCTTTCCATTTATACTTCATTTTTTATTATCACTATATCTTTAAAAGTTATTAGTTTCTCTCTTTCAAATTCCACTAGCTAATTTTTGGATTCTTATATCTTGTAGTCTTTCTCCTCTATTTTTGAATATATACATCCATAACCATTAATTTATGTTGTGTAGTTAGATCCTCACCTGATATAATCTTACAATTTTTATAAAATACTCGATCAATCTTTCTAATAAGGAAGAAATTTATTTAATTAGTATTATATTCACTTTTAAAAGTGATCAAATAAGAGTCTTCTTTTAAAATATGTATTGGCTAATACTAAACTATATGTCATCGTAAAATCTAAAATGGCAATTTTCTCATTATTTCTATTTCTAAATCCATAACCTTCGTGTATTCTTTGAAAACTTATATTATACTTTCCTACATATCCATTCAAATCTCCTCCAATAAATATTTTTTTCTTATAGGAATCTCTTAGATTAGTCCATCCATATCCTTCCAAAAACTTTGCTTTGTCACACTATCTAAATGTACTTGAGGAGCATAAGCACTAATAATATTTATTGACTCCTCATCTATCACTAATTTAATTAAAATTATTCTATCTTCTATTCTCTTAATGCCTACAACTTCATTTTTTAAGCCTTTATCTACAATAATTCATATTCCATTTTTATTCCTATCTTTGCCTTTGTATCAAAGTTTAAAACCATCAACGTCTTTTACTTTTTCACCTATCCACTTGATCTCCTACAAGTGAGCTATATTAATTCTCTTTTTAATCATTGTATCTATTAGTTCCATTAACTTTCCTATTAATGACCCTATATTCCAAGTTGCTAAATGTATTTTATTTTATTTTTATTTTTATTTTTTTGGACTAACTTCTTTATCCACATCCTCCATGAAGGTTTGGAAACCCTTTCTTATTTTTCGTCATACCCAGACACCGATATGACACATTGCTTCCAAGGACCGTCCTAGCTACCCTTGCCATTTTCACTACATTTGACATTCGATGCAGCATGTCACTTTTAAAGAATGCCCTAACTTTATCAAATTTCTCTATTGGATTCATGTCCATAGGGTGTGACTATAGTTTATGCTCGCTGTCAACCTACCGCAATCCTCCTTTATTCAGATTTGAAACCGGTTATATATGAAAAACTCATACATAAGCAGAGTTAATTGACGTACTCCTATTAATAAGAAATAATATTTTAAAATGCAATCTATACATTAACCTTTGTGGTAGCATTTGTGAAGGCAGATGGCATTTCCTATATGGCTAGGTCACATGTGGGTTAAAAAGGCAGTCCATCATCCTTGTAGCAGTGTGCAGCATCTTATGATGCCCTATTAGCGCCGTGTAGAAGCATATGCAGCAACATGTGTAGCCCACACCTTTGCAGGCCCATGCTGATGAGGTGGGTTTAAGTTGATGGTTGGGTTGTATGTGGGTTTTGGATTGGTCAGATCTAGGAACTATTGAAAATATTAATATAACTTTCTATTAGTTATTAAGAACTGAGCATTAAGAATTAATTTTTAGTGGTGATTGCTAATGTTTGTTTTATTACATTTTACTTTAAAAATATATTTAAAAATACTAATTATGCAAGCACTAGGCAAGTCCTTGATTGCATGCATACTAGCATCTGCCTTTCTGAACACTGACGAGATCTTTTTGGTCATTAATAAGAGATTAATAGTAGGCATCCACTTAAACAGTTTTTTTCATCTTTCAATTTAAACATTTCTGCACTAAGTATGTGTTTAAGATTTTTGTATGGAATGATGTATACATAGCTTCTCTAGTGTTCCTTTGGCAAATTCTTGGTTACAATAGTACAGTGTACCTCAGTTCTCTAGTGTTCCTCTTGGCAAATTCTTGGCCACAAAAATATGATGGGCGTCTTAGTAGCAGCAAACTTCTATTTAGCATGCTGCATCTACTTTGGAATCTCCTAAAACATGTCCCTCCACCTGTTCCCTAAGCTTTATTATTACTATTTGGAATCCTTTCAAAGATACTATTTTCCATACTTACACCTAAATCTTCTGCAATTGCTCTCATTATGGTAACTAAGATCTACATAACTAAAGGATAATGTGATCATTTAGTCTAGAAGAAAAATTAGATGGCCAACAACTAAACATGAAATTTCATTAGGCCATAAGTGGTAACAGTTCACCAAGTTGTTGTCTAGAATAGCTATTTAAGTTCATAGATTGACCTTTTTTTCAATGTTTCGAAATTATACTCATCTCCATAACCTTGAATCACCTGGTTATTCCATAGATTCCTCCTCTAAAAGCCACCATGTAAAATGTATTTTGACATCAGACTGATGAATGGTTAGTCAAGCTTGGGTACTGCTCACATTGTTACATGTGGAGAGTTAAGCTTGGTCATTGGCAAGAATGTATAAATTGCTTTGCTATAACCATGATTGATAGTCTTAAAATGCTTGTACCGCTGCTAGGATTGTGCTTCATGGTAGAGACACCTATTTTATCATATTTTCCTTTGGGCAACGGAGATAAGATCCAAGCTTTGTTCATCTGGAGGGCATTGATCTCCACCTTTGTATCTACTTTCTACCCTTTTAAAGAGAGCTACAACAAGAATTTAGGAACAGGCTCTAATGACTAGATAGAGAAAATTACCTTAACTTTATCTAAGGTGATTTAAATCTTACAAAATTTGAGATAGGTTGGTGTCTATTTTTCCCCCTGGCTGTTGATACACTAGGATTCTCTAGATTCTCAGAATCAAAAGTCATCTACAGAGGCTACTGAATTGGGGATAAATTGTTTTAACTGTTGTCTGGTGTATATAAAGGGACTTAAATGCCTGCTTATTACGTAACATTACCAAATGGTGCATATAATGCTGCCAAGATGTTGGCATAGCATAGCATTTCGCACCTTTGTACCATCATTGCCAGTCTGTTGAAGAGTTGGTTCTATTTAAAAATAGAGTTCATCTCATGAGCATATGTCATTGTTAGAAAACATACAAACAAACAAGGGGAAGTAGAGATATAGCCACTTCTGTGAGCAAAAAACTGATGTTATAAGATGGGTAGCAATGCACATAAGTTTGCCGTAAGAGGGATGTACAGTAGATTGCCTATCAAACTCACATCATTTAGAAAATATCTTGTCACCTCTGCTAATTTCCAGTGCTGAAGATTTTTCATGTTTGTATATTACTTGTGGTTGAATGTTTAAGAAAGTTTGATTTACAATTTTTTTTTTTTAAAAAATAGAACTAATCTTTGAGAAATTTCCAATTTACCATTTATTATTTCTCGCACATTGGAAAACTATACAAATGTTTATTTCTACATTGTTCAGCAGAAATAATGACAGAATGGTTAAGATGTTTCAGTCATGAGTTACAAAAGCATGAGAATGGGAGCTCCCATAAGAAGGGTAGCTCATTGGTCAGAATGTGCAGAATGTGAGTGCGGAAACTTAATCACCTTGATAGAACTGATGATATAGGATTGAGGAATCTAAAGCAGAAGACATGGCCGATGTCTCTAAATAAGAATGAAAGGTGGAAACATATCATGTAGCTGATGGCAAATACTTGGGCTAGGTCGTGCTTTCACAACTTTCTCTGAAATCAGGCATTTAGTCCTTACTTTGTATGTGGGAAGTCCTACAGAGCGGTTCTTTTGTAACAGTACTACTGTCGAAAAATGGTTAAGGTTTTAACTTAATTCTCAAACACATAATCATGAGAAGGATTGAAAATCACTCCATTCATTTAGCCAATGACTTCCGTGGTTAGCTTAATTTTCTTGGGCTTCAAATGCTGGGAAACCAAGCGAATGAAAGAGAGCAAAAGCATAACAGGAGAATGGCTTCAACACCATATTTTAACAATAACTTGCTTCAATTTATGGAGTATCATGTATTAAATCTTTTATTACCCCATAGCATTGCTGAAATAGACAAATAAAAGGGATAAATCTCTTCACTCCCTCCTCGTGATTGTTCAGAACAAAACTGAAACCCTTTTTCCACTGCATAAGTGACTTATGTTCGGTCTACAGAAGAAATTCACTAGAATTTTCTCTTTGCTCCCGTGCATTAAACTTTAGATAAATGTTTATATGGAGATAAATCTGTTTGTCATGAACTTGTTTTTATTTTCCCCAAAGCATCTAAATATGCGTCATCAGACTTGTTTTTTCTAAGCAATTGTATCTTCTGGTAAATAATTTTTGTAGTTTGTATTAAAGGGACACTAGAGATTTTAGTCTTTAAAAAGACTAAAGCATGTACAAGTGCTCGCATCAGTTGGATTTGGAGATGGAGTATTCTACATGGGAGATCTCAGCAATCTAACTCTATTAATCAAAATTGGAATTAACTATTTTATACACATCAACTGAATATCATCTGCAATTAAATTAGAGCTTCTATGGGTCCCAAACATATGCAATCACTGGATCCTATCATTTGTTCTTCATGAAAAACCACCATTGCTATTCACTTCTTGAGAAAGAATACCAATGTTGTTTGAGATCCTGAAATTAGATCTCATCCTACAGACCAATGTTGATCATTGAGGTGTCAAGCATGAGGTTGTTTCATGTCTGTCTTACACAGGCAGATTTTATCATGCATTCACAATTGCGAGCGCTAAAACTTATGAGAACATGGTTAGTCCTGTGTCTTTGACCTTGTGACACAAAAGTTCTCCTCACTGGTAGCTTATTCATGAAAAATACTAGCAATTATGGTGTATGCATAAATTCTGGATTAGATGGTGATGGAAGTCTGCTATAGTAAATTAAGATTACACTATAGTAAAAATACTAGCAATTATGGTGTATGCATAAATTCTGGATTAGATGGTGATGGAAGTCTGCTATAGTAAATTAAGATTACACTACATATCCAACACACGAATTTTATGTATGAAATACACATATTCATGCAACCTGATTGTGGTTCCATTCTTATCGAGTCTTCTCAGTTCGTTGCTTGCTTGATAACCGTATTTAGAACTGCATTTCTTCCATGTTTCATTCAAGTTTGGTGGATAAGAATGAGAATTTGGATGACCCAGGACAATCACAATGCTTTATACATGACATATAGGTGGTCTAACAATCATTAGGCAAAGCTTATAGTTGGATGTCACTGCAACACTGTACTGTCTTACTTTTGCCCTAGAGAAGTCAGGGACGTGATGGTAGAATATGGCAACCTTGGTACCATTAGCAGAAGAAAGGTTGTTCAGATTCTTGTATCCAATAAGGGCTTTGGGTGATCCATTGATGAGAGAGAGGCACGATTTAATATCTGATTGAGCAGTGGAACTTGCTTTTAATCTGACTTACAGCTGCCAATGAACAAAGAGAATATTCCACCCTCTAGTTCTTCTCTTCACTTCAATCTTTACAATCTCCTAGCCATTTAACAGGTGAACTTAGATGTGCAATAAGCAATTTGAGACCTTTATTCACCAAGGCCATGATCCTTCTCAATTTGAGTCAATATCAATCTCTCTATTCAGCGGAAGAGGCTCTGCAGGTAATGGCCTAAACAACAAAGATCAGCCCTTCCATGAACATCCCTAATCCCCCTAATCCTAGTGATTCTAGGATTTGAACCTCAGTCCCTGGTGAAGATCTTTGCTTGCCCTAATGCTCCGCGAATTCCTTTTAATCATTTTATTACCCTTCGTCCACGAGTAGATTTTTTTTTTTTTGGTTATTTTGCAATATTTTAAGGAGAGCTAACAAATTTGCAATTAATATGTTATGCCTATGCTGTCGATTCATAGTTCTAGATACCTAGGTTGATGGGCCAATGGCTTAGCAGTGACATATTTAGTCCTGGTCAGGTATGAGTCAAATTTTCAAACTCCAACATTGAATGGGTCAAGTATGGTTCATAGCTTTGATCTGGCTTGGGTCATGAAGGTAGAGTTCTATGTAGATTGAAACAATTTAAACCAAGTCATGATCTTGGAAAAGAGTTTTTTAAATGGTTGGTCTTTTTCTTTACACTAGTTTTGTTAAGGAAATTTTCCTTATACTAGTTTTATACTAGTTGTTTAAGTCATATTGGAAATGAGCAGGTAAGAATTATAAGGACTAGGTTTGATATCTTGGTTGGTTCTATTAGAGACTGAGCCTTATTAAATAGATTAGCTTAGGGTCAATTGGGTAACCTGAAATGACCCATGAATGGATATAGGTCACGAGGTCTTTACCCAATCTCAGGTTGGATCGGGTATATGTCAAGGTTTTGTCGTTGCCCTTTACCTGAGCTAAACTTGTCCTTACCTGACTCATTACCACCTTTAAAATAGCTGCTAGGCATTAAATGGCTACTAAACCAAGATTCCTAGTTGATTTAAAAATTGGAAAATAGAGTAGGATTATGGTAACTTTGCATGTCTCTCAACAAGCTTGGCTCTGACAATGCATGCTAGTATTTTCATGGCCTTGGTGGTGCTCGCTAGGCCAGTTCTATGGTGCAGTAACTTTTACTGTATTTTCTTCAGTTACCCTCTTCTCTCCTTAAAACACAGTTTCTTTCAACCTTTGGCAGTTCATTAAATCAACTTTAGCAATAGGAAGGTGATTTAATGCAATCAGAAGTCACTAAGCAATCCTATATTTGATTTTCTAGTTTCATCAAATGATAAAAATATTCCTTTTCCTAATAATGATAAATACTTGTAACATCTACTACTGCAGATTTTATAAGATAATTTATCAGGTAGGTACCGTAGTTGTATTTTCTCGTGTATTTACGTTGATTTTCAGAGTCTATTCTTGTCTTCACAATAAGTATCAGATGCATTATTTATTTTTTAACTTGCTTTCAAAATTATCTCTCTCTCTCTCTCTCTCTCTCTCTCTAGGGTATTCAAGATTAGTTCTCTGATCTTTGTTGCTTTCCTAGAGAACTTGCTGTTGACTGCGGACCAAAGAACAGTGAACCTTGTTGACCTTGGTTTGGCAAGGGAGGAAACATTAACTGAGATGATGACTGCTGAAACAGGAACATACCGTTGGATGGCTCCAGAGGTGCTCTTTAGTGCATACCATGCTCATTAAATTACTACTCAACATTCTCAACAATTACTTTCCTGATTAGCTAACGTTAAATAAATTTGTATAGTTATACAGCACTGATACATTAAGGCATGGAGAAAAGAAGCATTACAATCACAAAGTGGATGTTTACAGCTTTGCAATAGTATTATGGGAGCTGCTCCATAATCGGCTTCCATTTGAAGGCATGTCTAACCTGCAAGCAGCTTATGCGGTTGCTTTCAAAGTAAAAACTCTTACTCTGAAAGTGCAAATTTTGTGACTTTATGGCATGCACTTCGTTCATCTGACTGAAGCTGGACATTTACTTTTTCTCCAGAACGTAAGGCCCAGTGCAGAAAACCTTCCTGAGGAACTGGCTTTGATCTTGACTTCCTGTTGGAAAGAAGATCCAAATTCCCGACCAAACTTTAGCCAGATAGTGCAAATGCTTCTACATTACCTTTCTACACTTTCACCACCCGAACCTGTGGTCCCTTCTCGTGTATTTAGTTCGGAGAATGTAGTTTTGCCACCTGAATCTCCTGGGACAAGTTCATTGATGGCTGTTCGAGATGACATGGGTGATACCCCGAAGTCCAAGATGGAAAACAAATCAAAGGGATTCTTTTTCTGCTTCAACCAGTGTTACTGATTGCCAATTCAGTGGACCTCCAAGGGCAACTGCTGCAGGCAGTTCCTGCGCGCTGTAGGTTTTGGATGAATGAGAAAATCATTCACTTCCATCACATGAAGTTGTAACTTTGATATTTGAAGGATGATAACATTACATTTAACACCTTATCTGATAGTTGATGTAATGCTAAACTCTGGGGAAAAGGCTGAAATAAGTCTGGCGTTTAAAGTTACCGAGTTTCCAATGTAATCTGGGTAAACCAGACACTCTTTTCAGCCGGCTGGAAATGATCAGTGGTTTTTTGTTTTTGTTTTTCTTGGTTTTAAACCCTGGCTGCACTATTAACAGCAAAGATTTCTCCAGGGAGCTGATGTTAAGAAAATTTCTTGATTATCTCTATAATCGATATCTGGGATCAGTGGTAATATTGTCATTGAGCTACACTATGTCATGCCAAGCTTTGTCGCTGACTGAGATGCTCAAGACCATTTGAATGAAGCAGCAGTTCTTTGCGTGGGAGGAAATGGGGGACATTTTGCTGTTATGAGCATCCATGCGGTGTGTGATGTTGCTGTGGCTATTTGCTTCTCATAGGGCCTATACCAATACAAATCTAACACAATCCTGTACAAAATCTGAATGCTCCATTCTCACTATTTTGAAGATACCAGTCTAATGGTCTGGCATGCTGAAAATCACTCATGTTTATCACGACTGACAAAGCTTTCAAAAGCAGCAACAGTGGTACCCTTGGAGTATGTCACCGAGTTTGAAAGATTAGCCAGCGCAACAACAAGATCAAGGCAGCGGAATAAAAGAAAAGTTCTCCAAACCCTAATGCCAAGATATAATCGTTGACTCCTCGGATTTAATCAGTGATACCTGCTAACATGTTGGAATGACCCAAGCAAAAGTATTCTGACCTAAAAATTTTATCTCCTCAACATGAAGAAGACAACGGAAAGCAAATGTTGAGGAGAATTGCTGGCTTGAGAGGACACTGGCAATACGATTGCTGAGATAATTATAGAAGGTACACTCGCTATTGCAGAGAGTCTGCTCCCATATTCCATGTTACCCAAGACACAATTGAGCCACTATGTCACTGCACCAAGACCTTTCCCCTTTTGAAGGCAATCAAAGAGAAAAACTGAAGATTTTTTTAAGGCTAAAATATACTTTTGATTCTCAAATTTTTACTCAAAAGTTCAGTTTGGCCTTCAAATCTTTTATTGTTATAGTTTATCCTATCAAATTTTTTTATATTTTATCGCATAGATCAGTTAAAATTAATAAAATAACTGATATATCATACTGATACAAATATATACATTAGTATTTCATCAATTTTAACTAATTTATTTAACAGAATGATAAAAATATGTAATATTCTTAAAACATGATAGATTAAATTATAAAAATTGAACGTTTGATGGCCAAAATAAATTTGAGTGAAAGTTTGAGGACCAAAAGTAATATATACCTTTTTTGTTTTCCTAACCGGAAACATGGTAAGTTATGATCCCTTCCAGAACCATGGATTTCCTAACCACATCCTGAAACGGAAGTAGATATTGGAAGAAGTCTTTCCAGCGAAGATAAATTTTCGAATCTTTTATGGCCATCTGAGCACCCATTGTTAAGAGGATGGTCTAAATACCCTCCGTTTGGATCGAGGGAATCGAAGAAAAGGAAATATGGAAAGAGACTCTGTTTGTCATGCTGTGTTTTGGAGAGAAGAAACTGGATGCCGCCGAGCAGTTTGTTTCTTTTCTTCCTTCGCTCCTATATGTTAAAACTAACGTTGGTTTATAAATCTAGAAACAGATTAACCCTCTCTCCATTCCCCCTACCGTTTTTCTAGCCCGGGAATTAACAGCTGACTTGAGCATAACTTTTTCAATAACAAGAGAAGCATGTACTTCTTGTTCTTGTTATTATGTTGATATATTAATTTTTCCTTCCTCTTTCGTTTTTTTGTTATTTATTTATTATATATTACACAGATGGATGACGACTCGTGATAGACGATGTTATCGCTGTTACTTTTTACGTGTTCTTCCTCCTTATTACCCTTAAAAAATATGAAGAGAGAAAGATTCAAGATTAGAAGCAGAAAAAAAAGATCCAGTGTTACCTAGAAGAGCCTAAAATTGGAGTCAAAAAAGAAGAACAAGAAGAGCCTAAAGCTTGAAACTATGTTTTCATGGAGATAAGCAGAGAAGGTGATGGTGACTAGGGAATATTTTAAGCCACCACTCACCACTCATTTTTCTTGTTAAGAAAGACGAGAAACATAGCCTAAAACGGGCAACGATGATGCACCTTTTCACTCATCAAGTCCTAAAAGAAAATGGGTAGGCCTCTGAGTTATGGCTGAGAAGGAAAGACCATTGCTAGACCAACAGAATGCGAACAAGGTTCTTATAAAATCTGGCTAAACCTTGTGGATGAGAGGGGAAAACCAAGTTATGATCCTTTCCAATTCACAATTATCCCCTTGCTTAATCATAGGCTATGACATACATGTCCTGCTCTATGTCACCCGGAGTCCAACACTAGGCGTGCATCATGTGTTGCATGGAAGTCCTGTGATGGAGAACCAGACCTCCTTTCTATATGAAAGGCTTGTGATGGAGGAGCAGACCTCTCTAAGGTCAATGACAAACTGAAGAGGATCTCAATTCAAGAAAACCAACCTCATACAACACTGACTTAAAAGCAAAATAGAAACACTTATATGATAGAAATTTATTAGGGACCTGAGTAAGGGCCTCTACCATATGTAATTGCATCGGAATTATAAGAATGCTAATAAATTAAATACCTTGATAAATAGTGGGAATTATATCTTTATGTATACATTCGCTATGTTGTTTTTCTAACAATATACTGTTTGCAATTGCATCGGTCGGCGATTGTAATAGTGATTAACAAATCTCAGTAATGCCTAGCATTGTTCACTCAAAATTTTCTTCACTAGCATCCATATTTTTAAGAATGAAAAGCAACAAAATAAAAATGATTCTAAAAAGTGCAATCATTCAAGCAAGTCTTGGATCATGTTATGCTCTTATTTCTTATAGCTTGACCAGCTGTGATTCTGATTGATTGGGGGCCAAGCAGGAATAAGAAGCCTTCGACTTTTATTAGAGAGTTACATTGGGCTAAACTTGAAATCAAGTGAATTAGCTAATTTTTCGTGTGCATCTAGGTGATTAATATTATTAATGATGCCACCCTTATCTTTACATTTATCATATGATTTTTACATCTCATGTTAATCAATACACACACATCTTGCTTTTTCCATCTTGTGATATAAGAATCACATCAAGACCTCACATGATTTATGCATTTAAATATGTTCCTTGAACAATTATTATATCTAATTGTAATCAATGTATACGAAGAAACATTAAAATTTGCATAATAATATCATCTCAAACTCAAGTCAATCGCAAGTTATACAACTTAAGGTCAACATCTCTCTCCTTACTTATTATATAAACTTATTTATATAGTTTAGGAAATTGCAAGATTTACTATTAATGGATATACAATTTGGGGGTAACTCATACAATTTACTACCATCATATAATATACAAGGATTAGCTCTCATATAAAGTTATTAAGTTTGCATAAGCATAAGCATCTCAGTTGTCATATCAAAATGATGTTTCAAGCATTGCATAAATGGAAGAACCGCACAAATACAAGAACTTCAAGTGCAAGGCCCTTTCATTTGAGAATCTCCTACAAAATAAGAAAGTAACGAACACAATAGGTTCTCCTAAAACTATATCTTTGTTAAAGGTTTTAAGAAGGGAGAGCATTGAATAACAATTTTTGTTCACAAAATGCCTAAAAGATATATCCTTAAAAACGCAACACTATTATGAAATATAAAATCATGGAGTTTGTAAATCAACCAATATTATTTTAATAGCAAAATAAATAAGAAAATATTCTTCAAAATGCCACATTCTTTATCAATTGTAAAGCTATAGGAGTTTTCAATGAACTATTGGTGAAGTCCACTGAGGCAAACTATCAATCCTGGCCCTTTTTTGAACCGGACAAGTTGCCACCTTCATTCACCTATATAATGAGCAGTAAAATCCTTCAAAAATTTAGGATCTTTTACCCAAGAGTTTCAATTCTCTTCTTGATTTTCATTTTTAGTTGGCAACCATTCTCATTCCAAAACATTATTTTACCACCCCAATTTCTAAGTTCCATGCAAGGTACTAAAATCTTAGTAAGAATTTTAACAAGAAAGATGATATAATACTCTTCTAAGAATTTAAAACTCGTCATTTCCACCAAGCATATCTTTCAAAATAAAAGATAAATAATAGAGAGATCTCCAACAAATTCTATCAGACAAACATGTAGATAAATTCAAATAGAAATTGATAAAAATATAGAGCACCAAAGTGTGCAGCGAATATCTCAAATTCATGAGCAATACAAGGGTAATCCAAATATCAATCAAACATGTATATTTAATAAAATTTTTTAATTAACAAAGCATGTGAATTAGAAAAACCTACCTCTAAGTAGCTGCAAATTGAAATGCAGGATTCTCTACAATTTCTTAAGCAAAAAATTGGGGTCTTAATGCTTGATTGGCCAACCTTAGACTTTCTTCCCTCTTTCCTCCTCTTCCTTTCTCTTCGCTTTTCCATGACAAAGTTTCAACTGAAACTTGCTTGAAGGAATTCACCTTATCATCCCTTGCAAGCTATGGCCCTACAAATGGCTACATGATCTCTCTTTAAGGTGAATTAATTTCCTTAATGGTATATTATCTTTTTGCCTTCACTTTTCTTTCTTTTCCTTCTCTAGTCATACTTTTAATTAGGTTAAACATGATCAATAATTTATTAGAATCATATTAGGTTTTAATAACATAATTAAGGTCCTATTTAAGCTGATTGGTATTTTGCCTTGAGATTATAAGTATAATTTTTTTATTTTTCTACCTTATCTTAATATTATGTATCAAGACTACAAACAATTTATTTTTATTTTTTAACCTTATTTAAAGATTAAAATTAAATAATAAAAAAGGTTGATATAGCAGGAAATTTATAGACATAAATTTGTTAAAAAATACTTTAGATAATTATTGAAAATGTAATTATATGAATGAAAAGAAATTAGATATGATTGTGGCCACCATAAATTTGTTTAAAAAAAACTTTAGATAGTGATTCAAGATGTAACTATATGCATTAAAAGGAATTAAATATGATTATAGCCATCGTAATTCATAGATACGAGTCTCAGCTCGCATGACCCTTCTATAAATGCACCTCTTAGAGGAGAATGGCCTGTCATACCTTTACATTGACTGTTGGTCTCTTAACAACACTCTTATAAGTAAGGAGGTGGAGGAGACAGTGACTTTTATGAAAAACCTTAAATTACCTTGCGATGATGGGACTGTTGGTACTTTTGCCGAGCCTGCTACTACGATGTGATTGCTGGTACTTTAACTTCAATTGGAAGATGATGGAGATGATAATTCCATATGGCAGTATCATGGATGACTCCAATAAAGAAACAAAGAAGATAACAATTTCATGAGAAAAAATAAAGATGATAACTTTGAAGAATACGGCGGCTTCAAAGAGAAGAGATGATAATGGTAGAGGAGATGATGACTATAATAGAGGGGTCGGCTTTCGGATGAAGAGATGACAGCTATAATAAAGGAGTCGATCATAGAGCAAAAAAAAGGAGATATGTTTCTAAAATTTAATTCATCATCCAAGTTAAATAATTGATAAAAAAAATCTTCACCACATCAATAATCCTAATTTATTTATATTTTAAAAAATAATAAAAAAATATGATAGTAAAACCCAATGAATTAATTATATACAAGATGGACGATATGATGTCTTAGAAAAATAGATTTAAAGTCTCGGTGCCATCAAATACGGGTACATGGTGACTTTCATTAGTTGCTTGTCAAACTATTTGTACCTAATGTACTTTTTCGTTGGCAGACAGAAGCAAAAGGATGTCCAAATGACGGATTTCGTCGGAGACGGTGCAGACCAAGTTCACTTCTAGTCTATGGTTGTACATTCCAGTACTCATGGGACTTCAGCAGGTCGAGTTTTGATAGCCATTCAATCTCAATATGTTCAACAAAATATCAAATTAAAATTCAATCCAAACTAACATTTAACTATAAATATGAATGCAAATCTATGGCTAACTTATCCGCATAAGTTGCAACTATGATTTCAAATTGATAAGACAATACATCAGCAATATCATCATTTGAGAAATCTTTTGTCAATACTCATTTTAATGGTAATCCTATGGTAAAACAATGCATTTTTTATATATATCATAAAATGCATGGGACCAAATTCCAAATGGCATTGATTAAAATAAATAATAATAATAAAATAAAAAATATTAAAGAGAAAAAATATATATTATAAAAATATTAATAAGTCAAAAGTTTATTATTAACTCTTTCTTTTTTTTTCGCCTCTTTTGTACCATGATGATAATATTTTAAAATCAAAATTACATGTGTTTATATAGAGAAAAATTAGTCATATTGTATAAAAATTAGAATTCATATTCTACAAGTATTAGAATTTAATTCTTGATTTAATTATTAGAATCAAAGCTAATTCTTATTAAAAAAATAAAATTTATTCAATTAAAAAATTAATCTTTAATTTTTATAAAGTTCTTAATGACTTTCTGAACTTTATACTAACAATATCGTGCTTGCCATTGTAGTGCATTGAGAGTGGCCTTCTTCGGTGGTGCTTTGCGTGAAGACCACTTGCCCATATCAACAACATAATATCAGAAGGTACAAAAAGATCAAACGCCCAAATCATCCTTGATCCCCAATTTTTGTGATCCGAAGGGGCTTCAATTCCACATCAGAATTTGAGTGCACCATACCATAGGGTCAGAATTTGAGTGCACTGTACCATGGGGTAAATAACCAATCCTAGATGTAGCCGTATTAGATTCTTCACTGAATCGGAATCAACAGGATTGCTTCAAACTTTGCCGGTTGATATTGAAAGTCTATTGTCATGATAAATTCCGGAAGCCCATCAAAAAGAGCTTTCATAAAAAATAATATGTCTAAAAATATAAATCTTCATTATCTTAAGATTAATATATCTTCAACCTTTCATAGTTTCATTATAGCCAAGAAGTATACATCTCATAAACTTCTTATCTAGCTTATTTAAAAATTTATCGTAATCCTGTATAAAGCAAACATATCCCAATACATGAAGATGACAAATATTAGGATATTTTTTAAATAATTTTTCATATAAAGTTTTATAGTCAATACTTCTCAAATGTATCATGTTAATAACATATACCCCTAACTGCAAGTACTTTGCTCAAACTTCATGTTTTATATTTTTAGCAAGAACTATACTTTGAATAGTTTTAATTTGATGCCTATTCCTTCTCTCTGCTACACAATTCTGTTCAAGAATGTTTATCCGAATAAACTATCTATATATACCATAACTAGTTGGATTATTAGAGAATTCTTTTGAAACATATTTAATACCATCATCCATTCTTAAGCAACCAATTTTTAATTTAAAAACATTTCAACTAATATTTTAATTGATAACATTTTTCAAATGCTTCTTACCTTTCTTTAATAAAATAAATCCAGGTATATCTTGAGAAATTATCAATAAATATAATTGCATACCTTATGCTAGTAAAGGATGAAGTATATATTTTCTTCATGAGATTTAAATGTACAGAGTGTAGTGGTTGATAGGATTTTGTTTTGATCTCTTTAAAAGGCAACTTATGTATCTTTTCATATTGACATCGAGTGAATGGTGTTAACATTTACCTTCATGTAGGTAAGTCTATTCTTAAAGAAACTCAAGTTTGCCTATGCCGGCATGAACATTACCAAGGCTTAACAAATTTTTCCCTCAAAGATGCCTCCACTACATCACTATACTTAAACAACACCAAACTCAGGCAAAGATCTTGCCTTCGTTCATAAGTGTGGCACAACATCTTCGAGTAATGAAAAAGAAGCATCAACTAGAGCACTTGCAAGTCGAACCTGCAAGCCAATACCAAAATATCCAGCCTGGAACAACCCAATCAGAACACTTCTAGAAAAAGGGCCTTGAATTTGACCTTGCGGGTCTTTATATAGAGGGATAGGCCTTCTAAAGAAGCCACACTTCAACTTGATTACATGCTCCATCCAAAGAAGAACACAACTGACATGGCCAAATCGAAGGAGCTGCACAATATTGTCATGGACCTAGGTGCATTGGATCTGGCGGTGATTACAAAAGATCGCAAGGCAAGATACGGTGAGACTGTGGACGGTTTTAAGCTTGGATGTTTTTCTTAAAAAATTTTTCAATAAATAATCGGCTTCTTTTTCATTTATTCCTTCCCTTTTTTTCCCTTATAATAGCCCATTATAGCTTGCAGAGGCTCTACTTAGATTTATCATTTGAGCTATCATTAGTAGTAGGAGATATTGCAATAGCATCAATCATGATGATTCACTTATTAAAATACTAAAAAATAAGAGTTTAAATGCTTGCACGACGAATTACTGAAAACTCTTTAATCATGCTGAGATAGTAGCATTGATCATGTTGATTCACCTGTTAAATCACCAAAAATAAGAATCCGAATGCTTACACTAAAGCACTCTAAATTATTAGTAACTCTTTAATTATGCTAAGCTACAAACACACAAACTATCAATCATAAAATTTACGTCTCTAATACCATATATAATAGCATATTTTCTATATAGATAAAATGCATCAGCTTTAGATTCAAATAACATCAATTAAAATAAGTAATAATAATAATAATAATAAATTATATATATATATATATATATTAAAAACATTAATAAGTTAAAAAGTTTTTTCTTGATTTTTTTTTTCTCAACTCTTTCTCCTACCCTCGTTGTAATACTCTAAGAGGCAGATTACATTTGTTTTTTAAAAGAAAAAACCAGCAATACGCTATATATATATATATATATATATATATATATATATATATATATATATATATATTAGAATTCATAGGCTCACGAGCTACGAAAGGACAAGATTGTTGTAATTAGAGGTAATCCTTATTGCTAAAAAATAAAGTCTGTTTAAATAAAATTAATTTTTATTTTTATAAAAGGCCCTAACTTATTATATGAGTCGATATAATATCATACCAGTCCATCTGAATCCATATATTTCAGGATGTCACCCCATATTATGTCAATATATCAACAATAATGTTCTAATCATTATTTTATTATTTTAAATATATTATTGTTTCATGATGAAAGCGTCAAAATTAATATAATTGTATTATATCATGTTGATTTAAATTTCAATACCTCGAGGACAGCATGATGCATGAACTGAGTCTCCGTCGCTCATGATAATTTTAAAATCACACTCACCGTTTGACTTTGTAGACGTCTTGGTTATTAAAAAAAGATTCTATGCAACGGTGCAAGCTCGCAACTGTCCTTCAAAGGGAGTAAAACAATAAAATAAAATGGGATAGAAAACACGAGCAACGTCAAATCTCAATCTCTAGCACTGGAATGGAAATCCTCATGCCGTACGAAATCTCCCCAGCAGATTGGACGTCTTGATCATGGCTTTTTGAAGGTGTCTCAGATGCATTCCACCCACACCCCCATCATCCCATGCGCTGATTTGATGCCCATGCATCGCACGGAGATTAGTGCACACAGAAAGATAATGAGAAAGTACGTGATATCTTTTACTGGCAGCGAAGGGATCTCCTCCGGTCGTTACTAAATCTAAGAGGTCACGATCTCGCCTCGGCTTCAGACCAACACCCTGCCTGTCTGCACCCGCCGCCACTTTCTTTTTTGCTTTTTTTTTTTTTTTTTTTTTTTTTCGGGAAACATCACCAGCTGTCACGAATGTCCCCAGGGTCTGAAGGAGATGTTTCAAAGCCCTTCTCGCCCTGCGATTTTTTACCGACAAAGCTTTGCCACCGTCCCCGCTCGTTCCACGGTGCAACAGTGCATCCTCCTTTTTGTAATAAAATCTCTTTTTCTCTGTGAGAAGAACCAGCTAAAAGCTTTTCTTTGCAGCAAACTCATCCCCAATTCGTGGCTTCAACCCATCTGGATTCATTAGGAGGATAATTCAGAACTGGAAGCAAAGTTGGATAGGGAGGATGGTATTCAAGACCACCAGGGAATAGTTGATAACTTGAAATGCTCTTTTCTTGCATCGCACAAACATATTTCTCTGGAGACCCTTATCATTATATATAGGCAATGGAAGCAAAGTTTCATGTTAATCTCTCAAAGTTAGTCGAAGACGTTGGCTCACTCACTTTATATGCTGATGTTTCGCATGTTGGATAACAGCTGTATGAGTTTTCAAATGCTTGAATTTGAATTTGTTCAACAGATATAGACAAGCTAATATATTTCAAATACTTGGGACTGCAATGCGAGCTTTTCTTTTTAATTATTTTATCTCCAAACCTACGAACCTGAGTTGCACAAGAAAAACAATTGTTTCGGTTGTGTTTCAAACTTTGGGCTTACAATTATTTACCTCATATTCTTCATGCTTTATAATAAAATATTTTATTATATTTTTTAGTCTAAAATTTATATATCAAATTGTTGATTAACACAATCAATATAATTGTATCTTTATCATATAAAAATTGTTTTATTTAGATATTCATAATTTTTTTAAAACGTAAGTGATGTTCTATAATTTGAGTCAGTTGTAACCCTGCTTCTTTTGTGAAAAAAAAAAGAAAAGAATAATAAATAAAAACACAATATTGAGAAGTATCGAGTTAGAGATAAGAGTTGGAGTATGAAAAATCTAGTTAAATTATGTCATAACAAAGAAATGAGTTATTTATGGAAATCTTAAATTGGTTTGCCTAACTAGCAGTTTATGTGTGAATTTGCTACAATATATCTATCCCATTAAATAATGAACTGTCCCACCCAAAGCCGATCTCCCCTTGAACTCAAAAAATTAACACCTAATTATTTATTTAACTACCATTTTATGTTCAATGATTATACACAATTAGATCTATTTCTTGGACATAATAAGGTCTCCTTTTATTTAACTGCCTATCTTCCATGAACTCACAATCGGGCCTACGGATGCAATATAAAATGGTCATTAAAAGCAATACATGAACATATAATTTTTAGTCATCAAGTGCTAAACATAAATTCATATCAATCAATTTGGGGGTTACACATCAAATTTTCATAAATTTCTTGACATAATGGTGGCCAAAATCTAGCCTAATCCATAAACCCAATCCAAACCCATCTAAAAAAATAAGAATAGGGTTTTACTTTTTTCGACCCAAACATAAAATGACCCGAATTTGAAAGGACCAAAAATTTTAAGGTCGGATTGAGTCGGATCATGGATAACTCAAAATGACTTGATCATAGTATTTGTTAGAAAATGTATAAACTTTAATCATTACTCATAATTAGTTATTTGAATATGAGGATAAGATATATTTTCAATTCATTTATTTTAAATTTTAATATTTTATCTAAATAGCATTATATAATTTTTTTGAATTATTAATTAAATTGTTTACATGGTTAATATTGTATTATATTTTATATTCTTTGACATATAATATATTTGATGCTAATGTAACTCAATAAATGATGGGCTTAGAAGTGTACTTTTTTAAATTGAATGTTATTAAAGAATCGATATCAACAGCCTCAAATACCCTTGAGAAGGAGATGGAAAAGTAAAATTAGGCATAACTTTGCTTTCTTTATTTATAAGATTAAAAATAATTTCGACATTTGCTTATTTTGTTTTATAATTTTATTAACAAACAATAATAACAATAATAAAGCCTTAATTACAAATTAGTTGGGATTGGCTAGATGAATCTTTTTTCTCCATTCAACTCAATTTTTGAGTTATTTTTTTTATAAAATACAAAAATTCTAAGTCTTTCTTTATTACTTCATCTCATATAATTTTCGGTTAACCTCAACCTCTTTTTTTTCGACATGTATCAAGTTACTTCTTTGCGTAAGTGCATCTTTAAGTATATGTTGCACATGTCTAAATCATTTAAGTCGTCCTTCCCTTAATTTATCGTCAACTATAGCTACCTCTACATTTTTATGAATGGTTTTATTTCTTATTCTATATTTTTTTTATTACCATACATTTATCCCAGTATTTTCATTTCTGCCACTTTTATCTTATATATATATATATATTTCTAATTGCCAACATTCCGTATTATAAAGCATAATTGATTTTATGCCTATCCTATAAAATTTTCTCTTTAACTTATCAGGTATTCTACGATTATATAATATTTTAATTATATTTCTTTAATTCATTCAACCTACTTTAAATCTATAAATATATTATTCTCAATCTCTCTTATGAATAATCAATCCTAAATATTAAAAATAATTATTTTTAAAATAATTTAACATAAATATTAAAAATTTATTAATTATTTGATATAAATATTTATTTAATTTTAAAACATACTTTTATAGACTAATACTTAATTATATTATTTAATATTTTATAAGTTTATAACTATATTTATATGAGTATCTAATCATGTTATAATTTTGTGTCATTTGCTCTACTATTTAGAGTAACAAATGGGTAAAAGAAAAAAAAAAGAAATTGATAATTGATAAATTACTTAAAAAATAAAAAAAAGCGTATCTTGAATTCTTAAAAAAAAAAAACTAAGCTAACCTAAAATGACCCATGGGTTAACCTTAATTTGAATATTTAGGGTTACGATTTAGCTTCAATGATCTAAACTCAAAAGTAATCTAAATTTGAAAATGATTAGGATTTGAAATGACGGCTCAAAATGAATCGGTCCAATCAGATTGCCATCTCTACATTTGGGATAAATCCATGTAAAGCGTGATCTAGTTAGGCTATGTTTTAATAAGGCCTTGTAATTGAAATATAGTCTCTGTTGAATCATAATTGAACTATAATTTATGTTGAATCATGTCGGCTAGGGGCCATTTTTATGAACTTGGCTTGAGTTGAACTAGCCTAACTTAAATTGGATAATCTAAAGTTAGATTAATAGTTTCCCATCCAAGCACAAACCATGCTAGTTAAGATAATTGGGTGCAAGCCATGCAATGCTATCCTAGCTCAAATTTCTACTTACCTCCTAAAGGAATTAATTAAGTGTGAGTGTGGGCTACATTGAGCCGATTTTATGTAAGAACCTATAGCTAATTTAATCAGGATTGATTATAAAATTTTAGACCTAAAACGAATCTAGTTAAATCTTAGAACCAATTTAGAATTGAATCGATCATCAATTTAGAACTAACTCGGTTGGATTAGTTCGATTCCGTGTTGGTTTTAAGGTAGAGCTTTATATATATATATATATATATATGTTTGATATTCAAAGGCTAAAATTTATTTTTAATTGTGTTCAATAAAAAAGATACATAATATTTATTGGCTAATTTAATATTTAAATTTTTTTAATAAAGATGATAAATAATTTATTAAATATGTGATATGCTCAATTTCTATTAAAAAAGAAGAAGCCGATCAATTCTTGAGATAGAATTGAGAGATTGAACCTTAAATTGACAACAAATTCTATAAGAATTGGTTTCAAGATTTTGAATTTAAAACTAACTCTGGATCAATCCGATTCTATTAGATCGGCTTGATATTAGTACTAGAATGATCTTAATCTGCTCACTTATAGAATTAGGTGTCCATTGATTGATTCACCTAAAAAAATTAATCCCAAAAATATAACCTTAGTTCATAAGTTATTAAATAAAAGGTAAAGCCCAAAGTAACGATTATGGTCGCTGGGAGCCACCTCCTAGCCATGAGAACGGCCTAATTTCCATTTTTCATGGCAGTTTTTTACAATTGATATGACAATTGGGCATCTCTAAAGTTACGCTGCGATTATTTGTTTTTTAGGAGCTCAGAAAAGCACCCCTTTGGCTGTTTTGAAATGACTGGAGAGGAAAGAAGCAACCTATCATAGTTCACTCCAAAGAAGACATGGGCATGCAACCATGTCCCTCGCCTAAGGGCTAGGGCTTCTCGTCCTAGACCCCTCAGCAAGAACAGAACCAGGAAATTCCTTTAAACAAATACGTTCTCCTTTTAAGAATTACAAACGCATAATATAATAATGTGACATATTTATTCTGCTGCTCGTGGGGTGCACAAAAAAAAAAAAAAAAAAAAAAAAAAAAAAAAAAAAAAAAGGCCTGCAGTCCATCGACCTAAGGCCTAGAAGCCCATCCTACAAGAGCCCTAGAAGAGACAAGGCCATGTGACGAATCCTTGGTTTCCAAAACCCTAGCCCCCAACTCCACACAGAAGGAGCCAAAATAAATGCATGCTGATGACCCCGAACAGTCCATCCAGGGAATGACATCCTTCCACCACATTCCATTCCATTCCATGGGGTTTAAAATATAATCGCAAAACATGAGAGGGGGAACAAGCTCTGATCGCCGCCAGTGTAATCATTCTAAATGATAGTCGTGCAGCGCCCCCGAAAGCCCTCTCCAGGCCATAAAGTAAACCTCTCCATCCCCCTCCTCTAACTCTAACCCCCCGCCCCCCCCCCCCCCCTATTGGTATGGTAATCGCTTTTTTCTCTCTCATTCTTTATGAGAGGACGAACTCCATAGGGTATTGGTATCGTTCACACGCCATACACACACATCCAAGCCCATCAATCAAACTCAACCACCCCCAGAGAAAGAGAGAGAGAGAGAGAGAGAGAGAGAGAGAGATCATACTCTCTTTGCACTCATTTAATCTTGGAAATGGCCAACGGTTATTTACTATGACAATGAGAGGTCTTAGCTGGCGAGCATTCCCCTAATTATGTATTGATAAAAAGCATGAATAATCTCAACGTTTCATTGATGGCCAAATAATCTGTAACGTAGTCAGAATTAATTCTTTACGCTTACCAACAGAAGAAAGATGAATCCTATGCAAGTTACGTGGCATATTATGCGTATATTTTGCAGACGATGCTGGAGTAAAGGCCTGATGGCCATGTTCTTCTGTAGAAAAGTGGGAGGCCAACGCTATCATCTCATAGAATCATGAGCAACAGGACGTGTAAATGAAAGGATAAAATAATAATAATAATAATAAAAAAAAGCCATCTCGAGAGTCAGGTGGGAGGAGTACTGTTCAGTTTCGTTTCATGATCTTTCTCGTGATGACGAATGATAACATATAAGGACGGGTGACTAGATGGGAGGAGTGAAGAGGCTTTGAAATTTGTACTTGCTTGTCCACTCGTCACAAAGCAGTGCCCGTGGACTGCTGCATGTGGGCGCGGGGCATGCACTCCAGGCGCGTCTTATAGTTTGGTGATAGAAAGGGTCTTTTCAACCAGCATAGCAGTCGCCTCTAGTTAATGCTGAGATAATAACGTAAAACATCATTGATATAATAAAATATACTAATCATTGTCTTGCATGTCAATTAAATGCTTGCTCACTAAATATTATAGAAGACAATATTGCATGGATTAACATCATGGAAAGTATAGGTTTATACTGTTTTAGATAGCATGGGTAACTGGTCGAGATCGTAGACAAATAATATCATTCAACACATTAAAAAAACCTCATATCATGGAAGAAGATAATAGAAGGATAAGATCAACTTTATGATGGACTAATACTACGGACGGACTGACGCCAGAGACGTATACCAGTGTATACCGGTTTAAATAATAAAAAAAAATCGATGATATCACTGTGCGTCCAATACCAATAAACGAAGCATCTCGGCGAGGCAACAGCCATGCAGCCAGCTATAGGGGATATCCACGGATGGCTCTAAAGGTCAAACCTATGGAGTAGATTAGCTACACAAGCGTGCATGGATGTGGAGACCGGGCTTCTGTTCCTACCTGTCTCTGATAATAAATGGACGAGGCAGTGGCGTTTTCTCCTTGTTTTTACATGGAATGAGAAGGGACAGGAACCCCCCTCCCGCCATCGGGAAACGCAAAGCGCGCGACAACAGTATCACCACATTGTCCCACGCACGCACTCGCCGCACGGACGCTCTTAATTCCTCCCCCCGTCCCTTTAGAGTCAAAAGTATACCACAATAAAATAAAAACTAAAAAGGTGCACTCGTCTAGCTGGCCCTCCCAACCCCCGCCCTTTCTCTTTCACGACCTTTTGAACATCATAGCAAATGGTTGATAAAAACACTCCCTCTGTGTAGTTATGCTGTTGCACCTTTTTGTTTTTTAAAGAGGGAATTCAGCGACGTCTCCTTCCCAAAATGGGAGAGTAATTATAGCTCGTCCTCCTCCACACCTCCTATTTAGTTCAACATCAAATATAAGTCTAGTAGGGAGATCCTAGCTAAAAAAAATACATATTCTAGAGAGAAGAGCTTTCGCCGTTAGGGATTCTCTTGGCCCTTTCCCTCGCCAATTGTTACCTCTGCATGAGTGTATCAATCAAAGCGCCCTCCACAACCCACTTACTTCACTCCCCTCTATAAGTACCCCACAAGCCTCCACCTTCCTCGCTACCTTATTATTTCCCCTCCGTTAATCGGTTGCTCGTCTTCCGAAGAGAAACGGTGAGAGCTATAGAGAGGGCGCGGGGGAGAAAGTGTTTTGAGTTGGATGATAGCTAGTTAGCGATGGATGAGACCAACAACAGCCAGAAGAAATACACGAGCAGCGTTGGCAGCAGCAGCAGCAGCAACAAGAGGGCGGTGGCGGCGGCGGCGGCGGCGGCGGGGGGGGGCAAGGAGGGGATGAGATACCGAGGGGTGCGGCGGCGGCCGTGGGGGAGGTATGCGGCGGAGATCCGGGACCCCCAGTCGAAGGAGCGCCGCTGGCTCGGCACTTTCGACACCGCCGAGCAGGCCGCCTGCGCCTACGACATTGCCGCCCGCGCCATGCGCGGCCTCAAAGCCCGCACGAACTTCAACTATCTCCCCTCCGCCGCCGCCACCCCTCCTGCCGCTGCCCCCGCCGCTGCCGATCACGTCCTCCTCCACCAACCCTCCGACTTCCCTTGGCCCTCCTGCCCTCCCTCCTCTCCTACCCCCACCCCCTCCCTCAACACTTTCCTCCTTCACAGCCTCATTCACAACCCTTCCCACCCTCCCTCTTCTTCCCTTCACTACCCAGAGTCACACAACTGCCGTCCCTGTTCCTCTCTCCCATGCTTCAGTCCTAATACTAATACTAACATGGATGGCTTCAATGGAAGTGGACCTTCCCATTTCTTGGGTACGAGTTCTCACTCGGATTTGTCTCTTGTCCTTCAGCACCACCAGCAGCAGGCCACTTGCACTGCTCCTTCACCACCACCACCACCACCTGCAGTAACAGCAACAACTACCTGTGTCTCTGAACCAGTGGCGCCAGTTCAAGACAATTGGGACTTCTTCCAGTCGGAATCTCCTGACTCTGGTTTGCTTCAGGAGATCTTACATGGCTTCTATCCTCGGCGCACTGCCGATAAGCAGCAGCGGAGTGGTGGAATGGACGTTGATAGCCATTATGGCAGTGGAAGCGACGATGTTGCTGAACAATTGGGAGTTGGGAATCAGATGGCTCTCAAGAAAGAGCAGCAGCTTTTGGGTGGTGCATTTGAAGAAGAGTATGATGGATCCGAGAATTTCCCCATGGTGCCCCAAGGCTTACTGGAAGACATCATTCAGTACCCGGACTTCTTTGAGATCTTCTCCACAAAGTTGCACTAGCTACTTCCCTGCATACAACTGTAGTTTGCCTTGTGAACGTAGGAGAGCAAGCCTTGACCGCCACTGGCTGCTAGGATTTCTTCTTTGTTTTTTTGTTTTTTCCCTCTAAATATGTAGTCCTTTGATGTTTTTAGTTAACGAATTAGATGCACGTATGTTGTATCTGTTGCTGTTTTTCTTGGGTTTTGATGCTCTTAGTTGTCTTTTCGCTCTCAGTTGATTACCAAAATATGTGAACTGGCATTTCATGCTGCATTAATCCACCATGTTATGAGCTAATTGATGTCTGCATGCGATGATTAAGCGTTTGGTGATTGTTCATTGCTCACTCCTCGTAACAGAGAGGTGGTGGGTTTTAACTCGGATTAACATATTGTGATAGAGTTGCACTATTTCCTAAGACGGTTTTTTGCTAAACAGGGGCCAGCACTAATATCTTCAATGGCAGTGGTTGCAATGAAGAACGAGAGAGAGAGAGAGAGAGAGAGAGAGAGAGGAGATGGGAGACAGAATCAAATAATAGTTAATCCTCCACCAGTTTATCTGAAGGAAGTTCGTTAGCCACCGCAGGATCAGGAGGGCATGATAATAGTAACCGTGCAAACATATATATATATATATATATAAAGTGGTCATTTCATTGTTATTGATAGTTATTATTTCATGGCGACAACGCAGTGATGGAAGGTACGGAAATGTAATGTTGTAATTAATGAGGCTAATATATTTAAGTTGACTATTACGACGTTCGGAATTTTTTTTTTTTTTTTTTTTGGCCTTTGCTCGTTGGAAAGGTTATTGGGAGAAAAGCTGTCTTTGTCGGGCCTTTTTCTACTGCATACGCGACCGACGGAATGGCGCTCGCGGAGAAAAAGAGCCTCCCTGTCTCACGCACGTACGCATATACCTTGGTGTAAGCCGAGGGATTCGGACAGGGTATACGATGGGTTGGTTGATTAGTTTCGTGTCACTGCATTAAACGATTTGAACCGATTCATACAAACTTCGTTCATATCAGCGTTCAGATTTTAATAGTAGTGTTATACCGTTTTAACGACTTTGTGCACTCGTCGTTGACGTCGAAATGTGGTGATCACAAGGGCTGTAATCAGCGGTAGAACAGTCAACAAATGCCCAACCATGCCATTTGACAAGACAATAATAATACATTTCCAGACTTAAAGCTTCATGCTTTCATTGTAAACAGCATGGTATTGAGTAACTGAAATTAATCAGTGTAAGAGAAGCCAAGACAGTAAAATGTAAACAAGAAATGTGTTTGCTGGATCATCCACTCATGCATGGAGTTAGATCTCATCGTGTTTGGTATTGAGAAAATTTTTGCGTTCAACTTCACATGGCTCAGGTAGCTCAGCCTGGAATAATTTTAGTTATACAGATAAGATGTTAGTTAGCACGATAAATTATATTTAGAAATAATGAAAGTATTTACAGACCTTGATGTGCAAACTATTCTCTCTTTCTATCTCTCTCTAATTTTATCACAAATAGATCTGAAGAAAGGCTATGATACACCAAATTTAGTACCACATTGAATGAAAAAAAATGTGTTATGTGCTTATAATTCAAGTCTACTTATTACTCATTAACTTCTATTTGAGTTTTTGAGCCATATGATTTTGGTTCACTAACGGATCAAGATTGTGCTACCTCAAATTTAGTCTCATCCGACAATGGTAGAGTTCTGTCTAGTCAAGATTGTGATATCTCAAATTTAGTCTCATATTGGATGAAAAAGAAATGTATTATATGCTTGTAACTCAAATCCACTTGCTACCTATTAACTTTCATTCGAGTTTTTGAATCATGTAGTTTTGATCCATGATTTGTATGTAATGAATTATATCTAAGTCCGATCCATTATGAAAAAAATCAATTTACAGTTGTTGCTCCTGTTATGTGATGGCTGTTTGAAAGAAAACATCTTGGCTCACTGCATGCTTTTTGTTCCCCCTTCCGTGTCAAGAAAAATTTTGACTGGATCTTAGCTCTGTGCCTTCTCACCTTTTTGCGTATCGCAAATATATTAAAATAATATTTGGAATGCAACAAATATATGAGATAAATCTTTAAACGTATCAGATGGGAGAATCAAAAGTAAACGCTAATGGCAGAAAACTATAACAAAATCTATATATCTAATGTTACGTATTTTTAAAGTATCTTATTAGATGCCTCATGTCATCCAAACTAACACTATTAGGAACATTTGCAAGACATTACATTTTAGTCTTACAGATCTTATATTCATCATCTAGCCAATGATGCCGACTTCCATAGAGTTGTTGCATGGTCCCTTAAACAAGAGCCTACATGGCATATCATTTTTCTCATCGAGTCAAGGATTATATACCATATCAAATGTATATTAAAAAAATCTATGCTAGCAAAATTTGTTATGCCCATATTCAAACTAAACTATAATGTGTATTTTACGCCTGCTGGTACTTCTCCCTATTTGCTCACCCATGGGTGTGGCCTCTGTCCAATCCTATGCCTTCAAAGGTACAATCATTGTAATACTGCAGCCAATGAATGCCACAATGTCTCTAACAATTGTCCCTTCTTCTCAATCTAATTGCTTGCTTCCTATTCCTTGTCTTCATGTCAACATTGATGCACTTAAACTTTCATCATGTTTAGTGCAGGAGGCTGCACAAAATAGATACTGTTGACATCCAAAAATAGCTTTCCAAATGTTAACTGATGTGAAGATAGAAATTTACCGATCTGCAACAAGGTTTCTGCAGAAGAGCTGAAAGAGATACAAAAATTTTTTTTAGGAAAACCTCATGGCACTTAATTAGGACAAGGATTAGGAGGGTTTTGAATTCTCTAATCACTCAGCCCCACCCTACTTATATATAGAGTATGGATGATAATAGGGTGAGGCACGGTCGGGGACCCCAATCTTTATCTCTATCCCTTACAAAGAAAATGATCCCTATCTCTGTAAATAAAGATTTTTTTTACTCCATTTGTGCCTCATGGAGAATGATAAATCTCCATCCCTATTCCATTCCTATTCTATTACTATCCTCGCTCTACTCCTAGTGATACATATAAATTTTTAGCAAAAATTATAAAATTAATAATATAGTTTAAAAAAATTCATTGAGCATATTAATAAATTTAATAATTATTTCTTAAATTTATATTTAAGTACTATATTACTATAGTATATATGAAAAATATATAAAAATACTATAGTATTTAAGTATAGGGCCAAAAAGATAGGACGGAGATATACTTATTTATATCCTTACCCCGTTTCTACCAACAGAGGCAAAAATAATTCTTGTCCCTATCCTTATCTCATAATAGATAGGATGGATAGGTTCCCATTTTGTAGGTTAAAATTATCATCCCTAGTATAAAGCCTCTTCCATAAATGTATAGTCCTTCCAATTTGATTCACTTGATAGCAATCGATTGGATATGCTCTGCTTCCCAAAGTAGGTAGCATTTTGTTAAGATTCTTCAACTATATGAGGCTTCCTCTTTTAGGGTTGTCACATATTGCTTTCTGATTGATTGCTCAATTTTATATCATATGAAGTACAAATGTTAATATTCATAGCATTGTTTGAAGAAATAAAAATGCCAAATAAAAAAATATTTCTAAACAACTACAAGGACAACAAAAGGGTTAAATCAAGAAGGCCTAATAAAACACACTACCTCAAATTAAGATAAAATATGTAGTACTGAATTCATAATACATTATTCCATGTAAAACAATCTGTTGACCTTACATTGATTTTGATGATTACAAAACAATTAAGTAAGTTACTAATGAGTTTTGTGAAGAATCATGTTGAAATGCAGGCATACATGAATCATAAAGATGATCAATAATGATTTCAAGCATCTAAATGGGTTTATGATTCAAAAGAAGAATTTTTGTAGAAGACCAAGATCAACTAAGAATGATTCAAACCTCAATCAAGTGAATTTCATATGTTTGGGAGGTTTTTAAATGAAGAAAGTTCAAAATTATGAGAGCTAGAATGATTCAAGCCTCAATTCAGTGAATTTTAGATGTTTGGGAGGTTTTTCAAATGGAGAAAGTTCAAAACTATGAGAGCTAGAATGATTCAAGCCTCAATTCAGTGAATTTCAGATGTTTGGAAAGTTTTCAAATGAAGAAAGTTCAAAATTATGAGAGCTAGAATGATTCAAGATTCAATCAAGTGAAATTCAGATGTTTGGAAAATTTTCAAATAAAGAAAGTTTAAAATTATGAGAGCTAAATCAATTATCTTTTTCATTTCAATGAGTTTTATTATTTATGAAATGAGTTTTCAAGTTTTGGAGAAATTAGTCAACTCCTAGAGCAGCTACCAGCACTTAGAATGGAAGATTGAAGCTTTTAGTCAACTACTTTGGAAGCTATCAAGTCAAAATTATGCCACAAGAGAGTTAATAGCAAGTTTTACCAAGTTAGCAAACTAATTAGTCAGCTACTATGGCAAAACAGTGAAAAAAATTAAGTTAGCCGACTAACCAGCCGGCTACTGTGGCAAAACAGTGAACTCACAGAAGTTAGCCGACTCTGGAGTCGGCTACTGTGGCCAAGACAGCAAGAATCCTGAAGTTAGCCGACTCTAGAGTCTGCTACTGTGGTCAGAACAGAAGTCTTAACAAAAGTAGTCGACTCTAGAGTCGACTAACTTGCTCAGAAATGCTGTAACGGCTAGTTCTGCATCTCCAACGGTCATAAACGGCTAGTTTAACGTTCCAATCCTACAGTAAACTATAAATACTCGTAAATGGGATTGATTAGCAAGAAATTGGGAGCATTTTTGAGGGATTACAAGTGAGAAAAAGAGAGGAAAACAAAGGAAAAAATCAAGAAAGTTTCAGCCTTCCAGTTTTGAAAAGATAGTGAGCTGCAGAGTTTGAAAGTCCTTCAAGGCTCATTCAAGGCTCCTTCCAACTACCCAAGAAGCTCCTTCAAGTGCTCATAACTCCAACATTTAAAGAGGAGAAGCTTATTCAAAGGGAAAGTTCTTCTAAAAGTGTAAAGTGCTTTTATTTCTGAATTTGCTCACTAAGGAGCTGTAATTTCTGAAACTCTTTTCATTGTGAGTTTGTTTGAGTTTCAACTTGGTTGAAACTTGTGGAGGGTGTGCCAAACCCATAATTGGTGACTTGTAAGGCTCTCTTGTGCCCGAAAATAAGAAGTTAGCTGAGAAAGCTAAGGAAAGGCTCCCTTGTGCCTATGAAACAAGAAGCTAGCTGGGTTAACTAGGTTTGTAATCGTTTGAAGAACAATTAGTAGAGAAAATTTCTAAGAAATTCTTGGGGAGAGGACATAGGTGTAAGGAGTAGCACCGAACCACTATAAATTGTTGTGTTTGTGTGTTTGTCTCTGATTGTTGCTATACTTGTTCTTTCTATCAACACTTCACACTCACATACAATTTACTATTTTGCAAAATTGCACATACTTGTTAAAAATTTTCAAAGAACCCAATTCACCCCCCCTCTTGGGTTGCTTAGTTGGGCAACAAGTGGTATCAGAGCTAGTGCTCTTGTTCCTATTTGTCTTAACTGACAAAGAGCTAAAGATTCATGGCAGCCCAAGTAAATACCTTGTTGACTGAAGGTCAGTCCACAAACAGACCCCCTTTATTCAATGGCACAAATTACACATATTGGAAGGTTAGGATGAAAATTTTTATTCAAGCACTTGACTATGATCTTTGGAGTATCATAGTTAATGGCCCTCACACACCCATTCTTAGAACAAATGATATTGATATTCCCAAATCGGAAGCCGATTGGGATGAGCATGATAAGAAAATGGCACAGCTCAATGCTAAGGCCATGAATGTCTTATATTGTTCTCTTGATGCAAATGAGTTTAATAGAATATCTACTTGTATTTCTCCTAAAGAGATTTGGGATAGACTTGAAGTCACCCATAAAGGCACTAATCAAGTGAAGGAATCTAAAATCAACATGCTTGTGCATAAATATGAACTGTTTAAAATGGAACCAACTGAATCCATTACTGATATGTTTACTAGATTTACTGATATTGTAAATGGTCTTAAAAGCCTTGGCAAATCTTATACTAACAGTGATCTAGTGAGAAAAATTTTGAGATCTTTGCCTAGGTCATGGGAAGCCAAGATGACTGCAATTCAGGAGGCAAAAGACCTCAACAACCTTCCTCTAGAAGAGCTCATGGGATCGCTGATGACCCATGAAATTCAAGTTAAACAACATCAAGATGAGGAAGAGACCAAAAAGAGGAGGACCATGGCTCTAAAATGTTGAGACCAAAAGGAGGAATGTGATGAATCTTCGGAAGAAAGTGATGGAGATGATGAACTAGCTCTCATCACAAGAAAATTTAGAAGATTCATGAGGAAGAAGAAACATGGAGTAAAGAGGAGGCCTTTTGTAAAAGGAGAATTCAGCAAGGAAAAAGAAAAAGAGCAGCCTCCTATTTGCTATGAATGTAAGAAACCGGGACACTTTAAGGTTGATTGTCCACAACTAAAGAAAGGTCCCAAGAAGAGTAAAAAGAAGGCTATGATGGCAACTTGGAGTGACAGCGATGATACAAGTTCAGATGATGATAAACAAGAAACAACAAATTTGTGTCTCATGGCCTGTGAAGAAGAGGTAATTTCTAACTCTCAAACTGAATTTACATTTGATGAATTGCAAGATGCATTTTATGATTTACTTACTGAATTCAAAAAGTTAGGTGCCAAAAATAAAGATTTGAGAAACCAAATCCAAAGTTTAGTTTTTAAAAAAGAAAAGCTTTCAAATGAGAAATCTGTTTTGACTCAAGAAAATCAGAATTTGAAAAATGAGGTAAACAAACTTAAGCCCATTGTTGATAAATTCACTTTAAGCTCTACAAAACTACAAATGATTCTTAAAAACTAAAGGGTTGTTTTCAATAAAGCTGGATTAGGCTATAATCCCTTAAAGAAACAAAAATTTTTGAAAAATATTTTTGTTCCCCCAAACAACTTGCCAAAAATTACTTGTTTCAAATGTGGTAAATCAGGACATAAGGCCTTTGCATGTAACTCTCACATCAACAAGAACATTAAGAAGATTTGGGTTCCTAAAGGAACCATTCATGCTAACCCCAAAGGACCCAAGAAAGCTTGGGTACCTAAAAATATGACTTAAATTTGTGGGTGCAGGTGTGTCTTGTGACCCGAAGTGCAAAAAGAAAATGGTACTTGGATAGCGGGTGCTCAAGACACATGACGGGTGATGAATCTCAATTCATCACTTTAGAAGCTAAGGATGGAGGAGTGGTCACTTTTGGAGACAATGCTCAAGGAAAGATCATTGGCATTGGTAAAATTGGTATTACTTCCCATACCTTTATAGATAATGTTCTTCTTGTTGATGGTTTAAAACATAATTTGTTAAGCATTAGTCAATTATGTGATAAAGGTTTTAAAGTCATTTTTGAATCATCTATTTGCATGGTTACAAATCCTGCTGATGATAGCTTGAAATTTATTGGTCATAGGCATGGAAATGTTTATATTGTAGATCTAAATGAGCTAAATGACCAAAATATGGAATGTCTAGTTGCCATGAATTCTAAGTTTAATGAATCTAGCTGGTTATGGCATCGTAGACTTGCGCATGTTAGCATGGATTTGCTTTCCAAACTAATTAAAAGGGATTTAGTAAATGGTTTGCCAAAATTAAATTTTGAAAAGGATAAAATCTATGATGCTTGCCAATTTGGAAAACAAACTAGAGTTTCATTCAAATCCAAAAATGTAGTTTCAACTTCTAGGCCTTTGGAGCTTTTGCACATGGACTTGTTTGGACCTACTAGAACCACAAGTCTAGATGAAAAACGCTATGGTTTTGTAATTATTGATGACTTCTCTCGTTTTACATGGGTTTTATTTTTAGCAAGTAAAGATGAAGCTTTTTCTGAATTTTTAAAATTTTTCAGAAAAATCACAAATGAAAAAGGTCTTCAAATTTTATCTATTCGTAGTGATCATGGAAAAAAATTTGAAAATCAGAATTTTGAGAGTTTTTGCAATGAAATGGGAATCAATCATAATTTTTCTACACCAAGAACCCCTCAACAAAATGGAGTAGTTGAGAGAAAGAACAGGACTCTTGAAGAAATGGCAAGGACCATGTTGTGTGAAAGCAATCTCCTAAAATATTTTTGGGCTGAAGCAATTAATACAGCATGTTATATTTTAAACAGAGCCTTGATAAGATCCATTTTGAAAAAGACCCCATATGAGCTTTGGAAAGGTAGAAAACCAAATATTGGGTACTTTCATGTTTTTGGGTGTCGATGTTTTATTCTTAACAATGGCAAATCTAATCTTGATAAATTTGATGCCAAATCTGATGAAGAAATCTTTCTTGGCTACTCCACTAATAGTAAAGCATATAGAGTTTTTAATAAGAAAACTTTAGTGGTAGAAGAATCCATTCATGTAGCTTTTGATGAAACTAATGACTTTCCATCAAGGAAGAAAGAAGCTATTGATGATGCAGGATTACTTGAAGAAGGAGCGTAAGAGATCACATTGAAGGACAAAGAAGATACAAATGAGCAAATCAGTCAAGAAGACACCATTGAAGCACTTCAACAAGCTGAAACTCAAGGTACACAAGGCTTAGAAAAAGAGTGGAGGTATGTTCACAATCACCCCAAAGATCTAATCATTGGTAGTCCATCTCAAGGGGTAAGAACTAGATCTTCTTATAGAGATGCATGCAATCATTTAGCCTTTATTTCATAAATTGAACCTAAATGTTTTGATGATGCTAAAGATGATCCTGATTGGATAAATGCTATGCATGAAGAATTAAATCAATTTGAAAGAAACAATGTTTGGACTTTAGTTAGTAGACCAATAGATTACTCCATAATTGGCACTAAATGGATTTTCAGAAATAAATTAGATGAACATGAAAACATCATTAAAAATAAGGCAAGATTGGGAGGTAAAGGTTATAATCAAGAAGAAGGCATTGATTTTGATGAAACCTTTACTCCAGTTGCAAGATTGGAAGCTATTAGATTATTACTTGCCTTTGCATGCTTCATGAACTTTAAATTATTTCAAATGGATGTTAAGAGTGCATTTTTGAATGGGTATATTGCTAAAGAAGTGTATGTTGAACAACCATCCGGTTTTGAAAATCATGAACATCCAAACCATGTTTTTAAATTGAACAAAGCATTATATGGTTTGAAACAAGCACCCCGGGCATGGTATGATAGATTGAGCAAATTATTGATAAATAATAATTTTGCTAGAGGAAATGTAGACACTATATTATTTATAAAAAGAGAAAATGATGATATGCTCATTGTGCAAATTTATGTAGATGACATCATTTTTGGTGCTATTAATGAATTCTCGTGTCAAGACTTTGCTAAGCTCATGCAGAGGGAGTTCGAGATGAGCATGATGGGAGAACTCAACTATTTTCTTGGACTCCAAATTAAATAAGCTGAAGATGGGATCTTCATTAGCCAAAGCAAGTATACAAGAGAAATTTTAAAGAAGTTTGGCATGGAGAATTCCAAGTGTGCCGGTACCCATATGAGCTCATCATGCAAACTTGATATGAATGAAAGTAGCAAAAATGTTGATTTAAAGCTTTATAGAGGCATGATAGGTTCACTTTTGTATTTAACTGCAAGTAGACCTGATATTCTATTTAGTATATGCATGTGTGCTAGATTTCAAGCAAATCCTAAAGAAGCATATTTAAATGTTGTTAAAAGAATTTTAAGATACTTAAATGGCATTAAAAATCTTGGACTTTGGTATGATAAACACTCTTCTATTGATTTAATTGGATATTCTGATTCTTATTTTGCTGGTTGTAAAATTGATAGAAAATCAACTAGTGAAACTTGCCAATTAGGAGTTAATTTAATCTCCTGGTTTAGCAAGAAATAAACTTCAGTAGCCTTGTCTACAGCTGAGGCTGAATACATTGCAGATGGGAGTTGTTGTGCTTAAATCTTATGGATTAAGCAGTAACTAGAAGATTATGGTATCAAACTTAAAGACATTCCCATAAGATGTGATAATACTAGTGCCATAAACTTAACTAAAAATCCAATTTAGCACTCTACGATTAAACACATTGAAATTAGACATCATTTCATTAGAGATCATGTTCAAAGTAAAGATATAATTCTTGATTTTGTTAATACTGATAGGCAATTAGCTGACATTTTCACAAAACCCCTTGATCAAAATAGATTTTATGAAATTAGAAGAGAACTTGGCATGATTGACCCCCTGATTAAATGAGTCAGCTAGATAGATTGAATTTTTAAATTTTTTCTGGGCATATCTTTAATGATTAAAAATCATGATAATTAGCCCAACTGATCCCCCAAGATGATCATATAACATGCATAACCATTAGAAATCATTTTGCATAAAAATCCCTGATCAATTTGGAGCCTAGGCGACATTTCTCCTATTTCTGAGCCGTTTGAGCTAACGGCTAATGGGAATTAGCCGGCTCGTGAGCCAACTAAATCGCCCGATCGCTCGGGTTATAAGGGCAATCGAGCGACCATCCATCTCCCACTCTCAAATCTCCATCCATTTCCTTCCAGATTTTTCCCAAGCCTTGATCCCTCCAAATCCCTCTCATTTTCCTTAGATTTTCTCTTCCAATCATCCACCCTTGCGTGATGGCTCCACGGGCGAGAATCCCCTGTGCGCAACAAGGAGGAAGCTCGGAGGATCCGCGAGAGAGAGCTACGCCTCTCCCGACCTTGCCCTCTTCCTCACGTGTCTCCGGGGTTCATTCCTTGACCACGAGACCCATCTCCAACGGGCGGGTAGTCGACTTTGGCTTCCTTGCTCGTGAAGGGTTCGGCATTGGAAGAATGCTTCAGTAGAGAGGATGGTCATATATGTATAGGACTGAGGTCCCCATCTACCCCTCCTTGGTAAGAGAATTCTATCAAAATTTGTCTGTTGATTTCATGTCTGCCTCATCAGTAGTGAGGGGAGTCAGAATCAATTTGGACCATGACATTATTGGGAATATCTTAAGAGTGCCGATCGATGGATTTTGGGATGATCTTCCTGAGGGAAGGGCACAGCGGATTGAGTCCGTCCTTGGTATTGATGATGGGGAGGGAATTGATAGAGTGCTTACCAACTCTTTGAGTGTTGAGATGAGACTCCTCCATCACATTATATCTAGGATCTTCATACCTTGTGCTGGGAGCTTCCACTTGGTCACTGAGAGAGATCTGTGTTTGATGTATCATCTGGTCAGTGACACACCTTTTGACTTCCCTGAGCTGATATTGACTATATTGAGAGAGACAATCAACAGACTTAGGACTGCCCTGCCTTATGGTATGCTCCTCACCCACTTCTTTAAACACTTTGGAGTAAGACTAAGGGGTGAAGAGACAACCAAGCTGTACCATTCGGATGTCTACAATGAGCATTCTCTTCGCCGAATGGGATTTGTGAAGGTTGGTGGCAGATGGTCCAGAGGGAGAGGTAGAGAGGATGAGATTGAGGTATCTGCTGAGGGACCATCATCTTCTTCTCATGAGGGAGCTAGACTCAGATCTGAGCAGCATCCTGAGGAGCCCCCTGCACCACAGAGGACATCAGTTGAGCTTAATCAGGACCAGCTGCAGTACATTGTGAGGGAGGTGACCTCAGCTATCTCCAACAGAAGTTCAGGGGACAGTGGTTCATCTACTGGTGAGTTTATGATGGTACCACACATTCTACAGTGAATGAGACATTGTCCCAGATGCTGATGAGGTTGGAGAGGTTGGAGCACTCCATGAGTATTCTGAATGGAAGGCTGCTGCTTCAGGAGATGAGAGACCATGGGGCAGGATCAAGCCATGACTCAAGGGAGATTGCCTGCATGTCTGAGGAGTTGAGACAGTTGCGAGCTTAGATCATGGCCTTTGGTGGGAAATTTGAGAGAGTAGAGATGTCCATTGGTTTTCTTCATCATTTAGTCTCTACTATTAGTGATCAGCTGGCCCCTATAGCATTTAGACCTCCATCCCAGCCATTTCAGCCTCCTCCACAGCCTACTCACCCTCGTGCCAGGCCACCTCATGCATCTTTCTGCCCTTCTTCGAGAGGACGTGGCACTGGATCATCCACTCAGCCCTCTGTTGTATCTTCCTCTGATAAGGAATAGTTTAGGTTGTTTAGGTTGCCTTGTTTACTTTTAATGTTCTAGTTTGCTTTGTTTTGATTAGAATGTACTAGGTTTTTCTATATATTTAAATGTTTGTATTAGCACTTTGTGTATTTAAGGAAATCTTGTGTCGCTTTGTATGAAATTTTATCTTATGAATGTTACTTTATTTTTATGAAATCTTATATTATGAATGTTGCTTTGTATTTGAGAAATCTTGTGTTAATGCAATGTTCTTTTTCATGAAATTTTGTGGTATCAAATATTACTTGTGTGAATTCTTTTTACTTTAATTTATGTATCATGAATATCCTAAAATTGAACTATCAAGGGCGAGATATTCAAAATTAAGTGCATAATTTCTCACATCCTTTTTGATGGATGACAAAAAGGGGAAGAAAAGAAGCATACATTTAAAAGGAGAAGAATTCTTATTTATCATGTTTCAGGAAGTTTTTCAAAAATTCAGAGAGTTTTCATCATGTTTTAAAAATGCATCATGTTTTAAAAATGTTTCAGTGAAATTCTTAAAAAGTTTCAGTGGTTTCAAAATGTTTCAGCATGTTTCAGTAAAGTTTTCAAAAAGTTTAGTATTTCTAAATAAGAATAATGTAAGCATATGTTTAGGGGGAGAAAAACTGTAATTCATGCAAATGTTTCAGCAAATTTTAACTTTTTAAAGGAAAGAACAAAGTTTTTGAGAGTAAGATTGATTTTACAACAAAAGGAAAAGAAGAAGTTTGTTGTTTTTCACTTGTATTTCAAACAAACAAGTTCTACATGAGATCTACTTTTAAATTGAAACTTTTAGTATCAAAAATCAAAGTTTCAGCATACTATGCAGAATTTTGGCACGCTTTTGGCACACCTTTGGCACGGACTGAAACTCTACATTTTTAAAGCCAAAACTGTCGTTTCAGCACAAAGACTCAGTTCATTGGTACAATACTTCATTTTTAGAACAAAACTTTTGTTTTTGGTATCAAATTCAGCATTTTGGCACCAAACCTCATCTCTTTGTAACAAAATTCAGAATTTCAGTATAAAATTCAGATTTTTGGCATGAAACTCTCCTTAAATCTCTTCAAAAATCAGATTTCTCTGAATTTGAACATGAAAAATGTTTGTCACATTGTTTTCAAAGATTCTGATACAAAATTCAAACTTTTAGCACATATTTCAAAGTTTTTGGTACAAAATTCACACATGAAACTGATTTCTGAATCCTCTCCTAACATGAGCAAAATTGTCTCAACCCTATGAACAAGTTCAATATTGCACTGCTTTATCTTGTTGAATTCATTATTTTAATTGTATACTTAATGGTTTTATCATCATCAAAAAGGGAGAGATTGTTGACCTCACATTGATTTTGATGATCACAAAGTAATTAAGTAAGTTACTAATGAGTTTTGTGCAGAATCATATTAAAATGCAGGCATACATGAATCATAAAGATGATCAATAATGATTTCAAGCATCTAAATGGGTTTATGATTCAAAAGAAGAATTTTTGTAGAAGACCAAGATCAACTAAGAATGATTCAAGCCTCAATCAAGTGAATTTCATATGTTTGGGAGGTTTTTAAATGAAGAAAGTTCAAAACTATGAGAGCTAGAATGATTCAAGCCTCAATTCAGTGAATTTCAGATGTTTGAAAAGTTTTTCAAATGGAGAAAGTTCAAAACTATGAGAGCTAGAATGATTCAAGCCTCAATTCAGTGAATTTCAGATGTTTGGAAAGTTTTCAAATGAAGAAAGTTCAAAATTATGAGAGCTAGAATGATTCAAGACTCAATCAAGTGAAATTCAGATGTTTGGAAAGTTTTCAAATGAAGAAAGTTCAAAATTATGAGAGCTAGATCAATTATCTTCTTCATTTCAATGAGTTTTATTGTTTATGGAATGAGTTTTCAAGTTTTGAAGAAATTAGTCAACTCCTACAGCAGCTATCAGCACTTAGAATGGAAGATTGAAGCTTTTAGTCAACTACTTTGGAAGCTATCAAGTCAAAATTATGCCACAAGAGAGTTAACAGCAAGTTTTACTAAGTTAGCGAACTAATTAGTCAGCTACTGTGGCAAAACAGTGGGAAAAATCAAGTTAGCCAACTAACCAGCCGGCTACTGTGGCAAAACAGTGAACTCACAGAAGTTAGCCAACTCTGGAGTCGGCTACTGTGGCTAAGACAGCAAGAATCCTGAAGTTAGTCGACTCTGGAGTCGGCTACTGTGGTCAGGACAGAAGTCTTAACAAAAGTAGTCGACTCTAGAGTCGACTAACTTGCCCAGAAATATTGTAACGACTAGTTCTGCATCTCCAACGGTCACAAACGGCTAGTTTAACGTTCCAATCCCACAGTAAACTATAAATACTCGTAAATGGGATTGATTAGCAAGAAATTGGGAGCATTTTTGAGGGATTACAAGTGAGAAAAAGAGAGGAAAACAAAGAGAAAAATCAAGAAAGTTTCAGCCTTCCAGTTTTGAAAAGATAGTGAGCTGCAGAGTTTGAAAGTCCTTCAAGGCTCATTCAAGGCTCCTTCCAACAATCCAAGAAGCTCCTTCAAGTGCTCATAACTCCAACATTTAAAGAGGAGAAGCTTATTCAAAGGGGGAGGTCTTCTAAAAGTGTAAAGTGCTTTTATTTCTGAATTTGCTCACTAAGGAGCTGTAATTTCTGAAACTCTTTTCATTGTGAGTTTGTTTGAGTTTCAACTTGGTTGAAACTTATGGAGGGTGTGCCAAACCCGTAATTGGTGACTTGTAAGGCTCCCTTGTGCCCGAAAACAAGAAGTTAGTTGAGAAAGCTAAGGAAAGGCTTCCTTGTGCCTGTGAAACAAGAAGCTAGCTGGGTTAGCTAGGTTTGTAATCGTTTGAAGAACGATTGGTGGAGAAAATTCCCAAGGGATTCTTGGGGAGTGGACGTAGGTGCAAGGAGTAGCACTGAACCACTATAAATTGTTATGTTTGTGTGTTTGTTTCTGATTGTTGCTATACTTGTTCTTTCTATCAACACTTCACACTCACATACAATTTACTATTTTACAAAATTGCACATACTTGTTAAAAATTTTCAAAGAACCCAATTCACCCTGCCTCTTGGGTTGCTTAGCTGGGCAACAAGTGGTATCAGAGCTAGTGCTCTTGTTCCTATTTGTCTTAACCGACAAAGAGCTAAAGATTCATGGCAGCCCAAGTAAATACCTTGTTGACTGAAGGTCAGTCCACAAATAGACCCCCTTTATTCAATGGCACAAATTACACATATTGGAAGGTTAGGATAAAAATTTTTATTCAAGCACTTGACTATGATCTTTGGAGTATCATAGTTAATGGCCCTCACACACCCATTCTTAGAACAAATGATATTGATATTCCCAAATCGGAAGCGGATTGGGATGAGCATGATAAGAAAATGGCACAGCTCAATGCTAAGGCCATGAATGTCTTATATTGTTCTCTTGATGCAAATGAGTTTAATAGAATATCTACTTGTATTTCTCCTAAAGAGATTTGGGATAGACTTGAAGTCACCCATAAAGGCACTAATCAAGTGAAGGAATCTAAAATCAACATGCTTGTGCATAAATATGAACTGTTTAAAATGGAACCAACTGAATCCATTACTGATATGTTTACTAGATTTACTGATATTGTAAATGGTCTTAAAAGCCTTGGCAAATCTTATACTAACAGTGATCTAGTGAGAAAAATTTTGAGATCTTTGCCTAGGTCATGGGAAGCCAAGATGACTGCAATTCAGGAGGCAAAAGACCTCAACAACCTTCCTCTAGAAGAGCTCATGGGATCGCTGATGACCCATGAAATTCAAGTTAAACAACATCAAGATGAGGAAGAGACCAAAAAGAGGAGGACCATGGCTCTAAAATGTTCAGACCAAAAGGAGGAATGTGATGAATCTTCGGAAGAAAGTGATGGAGATGATGAACTAGCTCTCATCACAAGAAAATTTAGAAGATTCATGAGGAAGAAGAAACATGGAGTAAAGAGGAGGCCTTTTGTAAAAGGAGAATTCAGCAAGAAAAAAGAAAAAGAGCAGCCTCCTATTTGCTATGAATGTAAGAAAGCGGGACACTTTAAGGTTGATTGTCCACAACTAAAGAAAGGTCCCAAGAAGAGTAAAAAGAAGGCTATGATGGCAACTTGGAGTGACAGCGATGATATAAGTTCAGATGATGAGAAACAAGAAACAACAAACTTGTGTCTCATGGCCTGTGAAGAAGAGGTAATTTCTAACTCTCAAACTGAATTTACATTTGATGAATTGCAAGATGCATTTTATGATTTACTTACTGAATTCAAAAAGTTAGGTGCCAAAAATAAAGATTTGAGAAACCAAATCCAAAGTTTAGTTTTTGAAAAAGAAAAGCTTTCAAATGAGAAATCTGTTTTGACTCAAGAAAATCAGAATTTAAAAAATGAGGTGAACAAACTTAAGTCCATTGTTGATAAATTCACTTTAAGCTCTACAAAATTACAAATGATTCTTGAAAACCAAAGGGATATTTTCAATAAAGCTAGATTAGGCTATAATCCCTTAAAGAAACAAAAATTTTTGAAAAATATTTTTGTTCCTCCAAACAACTTGCCAAAAATTACTTGTTTCAAATGTGGTAAATCAGGACATAATGCCTTTGCATGTAACTCTCACATCAATAAGAACATTAAGAAGATTTGGGTTCCTAAAGGAACCATTCATGCTAACCCCAAAGGACCCAAGAAAGCTTGGGTACCTAAAAACATGACTTAAATTTGTGGGTGCAGGTGTGTCTTGTGACCCGAAGTGCAAAAAGAAAATGGTACTTGGATAGCGGGTACTCAAGATACATGACGGGTGATGAATCTCAATTCATCACTTTAGAAGCTAAGGATGGAGGAGTGGTCACTTTTGGAGACAATGCTCAAGGAAAGATCATTGGCATTGGTTAAATTGGTATTACTTCCCATACCTTTATAGATAATGTTCTTCTTATTGATGGTTTAAAACATAATTTGTTAAGCATTAGTCAATTATGTGATAAAGGTTTTAAAGTCATTTTTGAATCATCTATTTGTATGGTTATAAATCTTGCTGATGATAGCTTGAAATTTATTGGTCATAGGCATGGAAATGTTTATATTGTAGATCTAAATGAGCTAAATGACCAAAATATGGAATGTCTAGTTTAATGAATCTAGCTGGTTATGGCATCGTAGACTTGCGCATGTTAGCATGGATTTGCTTTCCAAACTAATTAAAAGGGATTTAGTAAATGGTTTGCCAAAATTAAATTTTGAAAAGGATAAAATCTGTGATGTTTGCCAATTTGGAAAACAAACTAGAGTTTCATTCAAATCCAAAAATGTAGTTTCAACTTCTAGGCCTTTGGAGCTTTTGCACATGGACTTGTTTGGACCTACTAGAACCACAAGTCTAGGTGGAAAACGCTATGGTTTTGTAATTATTGATGACTTCTCTCGTTTTACATGGGTTTTATTTTTAGCAAGTAAAGATGAAGCTTTTTCTCAATTTTTAAAATTTTTCAGAAAAATCACAAATGAAAAAGGTCTTCAAATTTTATCTATTCGTAGTGATCATGGAAAAGAATTTGAAAATCAGAACTTTGAGAGTTTTTGCAATGAAATGGGAATCAATCATAATTTTTCTGCACCAAGAACCCCTCAACAAAATGGAGTAGTTGAGAGAAAGAACAGGACTCTTGAAGCAATGGCAAGGACCATGTTGTGTGAAAGCAATCTCTCAAAATATTTTTGGACTGAAGCAATTAATACAGCATGTTATATTTTAAACAGAGCCTTGATAAGACCCATTTTGAAAAAATCCCATAGAGCTTTGGAAAGGTAGAAAACCAAATATTTAGTACTTTCATGTTTTTGGGTGTCGATGTTTTATTCTTAACAATGGCAAATCTAATCTTGATAAATTTGATGTCAAATCTGATGAAGGAATCTTTCTTGGCTACTCCACTAATAGTAAAGCATATAGAGTTTTTAATAAGAAAACTTTAGTGGTAGAAGAATCCATTCATGTAGTTTTTGATGAAACTAATGACCTTCCATCAAGGAAGAAAGAAGCTATTGATGATGCAGGATTACTTGAAGAAGGAGTGCAAGAGATCACATTGAAGGACAAAGAAGATACAAATGAGCAAATCAGTCAAGAAGACACCATTGAAGCACTTCAACAAGCTGAAACTCAAGGTACACAAGGCTTAGAAAAAGAGTGAAGGTATGTTCACAATCACCCCAAAGATCTAATCATTGGTAGTCCATCTCAAGGGGTAAGAACTAGATCTTCTTATAGAGATGCATGCAATCATTTAGCCTTTGTTTCACAAATTGAACCTAAATGTTTTGATGATGCTAAAGATGATCCTGATTGGATAAATGTTATGCATGAAAAATTAAATCAATTTGAAAGAAACAATGTTTAGACTTTAGTTAGTAGACCAATAGATTACTCCATAATTGGCACTAAATGGGTTTTCAGAAATAAATTAGATGAACATGGAAACATCATTAGAAATAAGGCAAGATTGGTAGCTAAAGGTTATAATAAAGAAGAAAGCATTGATTTTGATGAAACCTTTACTCCAGTTGCAAGATTGGAAGCTATTAGATTATTACTTGCCTTTGCATGCTTCATGAACTTTAAATTATTTCAAATGGATGTTAAGAGTGCATTTTTGAATGGGTATATTGCTAAAGAAGTGTATGTTGAACAATCACCTGGTTTTGAAAATCATGAACATCCAAACCATGTTTTTAAATTGAACAAAGCATTATATGGTTTGAAACAAGCACCCCGGGCATGGTATGATAGATTGAGCAAATTCTTGATAAATAATAATTTTGCTAGAGGAAATGTAGACACTACATTATTTATAAAAAGAGAAAATGATGATATGCTCATTGTGCAAATTTATGTAGATGACATCATTTTTGGTGCTACTAATGAACTCTTGTGTCAAGACTTTGCTAAGCTCATGCAGGGGGAGTTCGAGATGAGCATGATGGGAGAACTCAACTATTTTCTTGGACTCCAAATTAAACAAGCTGAAGATGGGATCTTCATTAGCCAAAGCAAGTATACAAGAGAAATTTTAAAGAAGTTTGGCATGGAGAATTCCAAGTGTGTCGGTACCCCTATGAGCTCATCATGCAAACTTGATATGAATGAAAGTAGCAAAAATGTTGATTTAAAGCTTTATAGAGGCATGATAGGTTCACTTTTGTATTTAACTGCAAGTAGACCTGATATTCTATTTAGTGTATGCATGTGTGCTAGATTTCAAGCAAATCCTAAAGAAGCACATTTAAATGCTGTTAAAAGAATTTTAAGATACTTAAATAGCACTAAAAATCTTGGACTTTGGTATGATAAACACTCTTCTATTGATTTAATTGGATATTCTGATTCTTATTTTGCTGGTTGTAAAATTGACTAGTGGAACTTGTCAATTTTTAGGAGTTAACTTAATCTCCTGGTTTAGCAAGAAACAAACTTCAGTAGCCTTGTCTACAGCTGGGGCTGAATACATTGCTGCTGGGAGTTGTTGTGCTCAAATCTTGTGGATTAAGCAGCAACTAGAAGATTATTGCATCAAACATAAAGACATTCCCATAAGATGTGATAATACTAGTGCCATAAACTTAACTAAAAATCCAATTCAGCACTCTAGGACTAAACACATTGAAATTAGACATCATTTCAATAGAGATCATGTTCAAAGTAAAGATATAATTCTTGATTTTGTTAATACTGATAGGCAATTAGCTGACATTTTCATAAAACCCCTTGATCAAAATAGATTTTATGAAATTAGAAGAGAACTTGGCATGATTGACCCTTTGATTAAATGAGTCAGCTAGATAGATTGAATTTTTAAATTTTTTCTGGGCATGTCTTTAATGATTAAAAATCATGATAATTAGCCCAACTGATCCCCCAAGATGATCATATAACATGCATAACCATTAGAAATCATTTTGCATAAAAATCCCTGATCAATTTGGAGCCTAGGCGACATTTCCCCTATTTCTGAGCCGTTTGAGCTAACGGCTAATGGGAATTAGCCGGCTCGTGAGCCGACTAAATCGCCCGATCGCTCAGGTTATAAGGGCAATCGAGCGACCGTCCGTCTCCCACTCTCAAATCTCCATCCATTTCCTTCCAGATTTTTCCCAAGCCTTGATCCCTCCAAATCCCTCTCATTTTCCTTAGATTTTCTCTTCCAATCATCCACCCTTGCGTGATGGCTCCACGGGCGAGAATCCCCCGCGCGCGGCAAGGAGGAAGCTCGGAGGATCCGCGAGAGAGAGCTACGCCTCTCCCGACCTTGCCCTCTTCCTCACGTGTCTCCGGGGTTCATTCCTTGGCCATGAGACCCATCTCCAACGTGCGGATAGTCGACTTCGGCTTCCTTGCTCATGAAGGGTTCGGTATTGGAAGAATGCTTCAGCAGAGAGGATGGTCATATATGTGTAGGACTGAGGTCCCCATCTACCCCTCCTTGGTAAGAGAATTCTATCAAAATTTATCTGTTGATTTCATGTCTGCCTCATCAGTAGTGAGGGGAGTCAGAATCAATTTGGACCATGATATTATTGGTAATATCTTAAGAGTGCTGGTTGGTGGATTTTGGGATGATCTTCCTGAGGGAAGGGCACTGCGGATTGAGGCTGTCCTTAGTATTGATGATGGGGAGGAAATTGATAGAGTGCTTGCCAACTCTTTGAGTGTTGAGATGAGACTCCTCCACCACATTATATCTAGGATCTTCATACCTCGTGCTGGGAGCTTCCACTTGGTCACTGAGAGATATCTGTGTTTGATGTATCATCTGGTCAGTGACACCCCTTTTGACTTCCTTGAGCTGATGTTGACTATATTGAGAGAGACAATCAACAGACTTAGGACTGTCCTGCCTTATGGTATGCTCCTCAACCACTTCTTTAAACACTTTGGAGTAAGACTAAGGGGTGAAGAGACAACCAAGCTGCACCATTCAGATGTCTATAATGAGCATTCTCTTCGCCGAATGGGATTTATGAAGGTTGGTGGCAGATAGTCCAGAGGGAGAGGTAGAGAGGATGAGATTGAGGTATCTGCTGAGGCACCATCATCTTCTTCTCATGAGGGAGCTAGACCCAGATCTGAGCAGCATCTTGAGGAGCCCCCTGCACCACAGAGGACATCAGTTGAGCTTTATCAGGACCAGCTGCAGTACATTGTGAGGGAGGTGACCTCAGCTATCTCCAGCAGAAGTTCAGGGGACAGTGGTTCATCTACTGGTGAGTTTATGATGGTACCACACATTTCTACAGTGAATGAGACATTGTCCCAGATGCTGATGAGGTTGGAGAGGTTGGAGCACTCCATGAGTATTCTGAATGGAAGGCTGCTGCTTCAGGAGATGAGAGACCATGGGGCAGGATCAAGCCGTGACTCAGGGGAGATTGCCTGCATGTCTGAGGAGTTGAGACAGTTGCGAGCTTAGATCATGGCCTTTGGTTGGAAATCTGAGAGAGTAGAGATGTCCATTGGTCTTCTTCATCATCTAGTCTCTACTATTAGTGATCAGCTGGCCCCTGTAGCATTTAGACCTCCATCCCAGCCATTTCAGCCTCCTCCACAGCCTACTCACTCTCGTGCCAGGCCACCTCATGCATCTTTCCACCCTTCTTCGAGAGGATGTGGCACTGCATCATCCACTCAGCCCTCTGTTGTATCTTCCTCTGATGAGGAATAGTTTAGGTTGTTTAGGTTGCCTTGTTTACTTTTAATGTTCTAGTTTGCTTTGTTTTGATTAGAATGTACTAGGTTTTTCTATATATTTAAATGTTTGTATTAGCACTTTGTGTATTTAAGGAAATCTTGTGTCGCTTTGTATGAAATTTTATCTTATGAATATTACTTTATTTTTATGAAATCTTATATTATGAATGTTGCTTTGTATTTGAGAAATCTTGTGTTAATGCAATGTTCTTTTTTATGAAATTTTGTGGTATCAAATATTACTTGTGTAAATTCTTTTTACTTCAATTTATGTATCATGAATATCCTAAAATTGAACTATCAAGGGCGAGATATTCAAAATTAAGTGCATAACTTCTCACACCCTTTTTGATGGATGATAAAAAGGGGAAGAAAAGAAGCATACATTTAAAAGGAGAAGAATTCTTATTTATCATGTTTCAGAAAGTTTTTCAAAAATTCAGAGAGTTTTCATCATGTTTTAAAAATGCATCATGTTTTAAAAATGTTTCAGTGAAATTCTTAAAAAGTTTCAGTGGTTTCAAAATGTTTTAGCATGTTTCAGTAAAGTTTTCAAAAAGTTCAATATTTCTAAATAAGAATAATGTAAGCATATGTTTAGGGGGAGAAAAACTGTAATTCATGCAAATGTTTTAGCAAATTTTAACTTTTTAAAGGAAAGAACAAAGTTTTTGAGAGTAAGATTGATTTTACAACAAAAGAAAAAGAAGAAGCTTGTTGTTTTTCACTTGCATTTCAAACAAACAAGTTCTACATGAGATTTATTTTTAAATTAAAACTTTTAGTATCAAAAATCAAAGCTTTAGCACACTATGCAGAATTTTGGCATGCTTTTGGCACGCCTTTGGCACGGATTGAAACTCTATATTTTTAAAGCTAAAACTGTCGTTTCAGTACAAAGACTCAGTTCATTGGTACAATGCTTCATTTCTAGAACAAAACTTTTGTCTTTGGCACCAAATTCAGTATTTTGGCACCAAACCTCATCTCTTTGTAACAAAATTCAGAATTTCAGCATAAAATTTAGATTTTTGGTATGAAACTCTCCTTAAATCTCTTCAAAAGTCAGATTTCTCTGAATTTGAACATGAAAAATGTTTGTCACATTGTTTTCAAAGATTCTGATACAAAATTCAAACTTTTGGCACATATTTCAAAGTTTTTGGTACAAAATTCACACATGAAACTGATTTCTGAATCCTCTTCTAACATGAGCAAAATTGTCTCAACCCTATGAACAAGTTCAATATTGCACTGCTTTATCTTGTTGAATTCATTATTTTAATTATATACTTAATGGTTTTGTCATCATCAAAAAGGGGGAGATTGTTGACCTTACATTGATTTTGATGATCACAAAATAATTAAGTAAGTTACTAATGAGTTTTATGGAGAATCATATTGAAATGCAGGCATACATGAATTATAAAGATGATCAATAATGATTTCAAGCATCTAAATGGGTTTATGATTCAAAAGAAGAATTTTTGTAGAAGACCAAGATCAACTAAGAATGATTCAAGCCTCAATCAAGTGAATTTCATATATTTGGGAGGTTTTTAAATGAAGAAAGTTCAAACTATGAGAGCTAGAATGATTCAAGCCTCAATTCAGTGAATTTCAGATGTTTGGGAAGTTTTCAAATGAAGAAAGTTCAAAATTATGAGAGCTAGAATGATTCAAGGCTCAATCAAGTGAAATTCAGATGTTTGGGAAGTTTTCAAATGAAGAAAGTTTAAAATTATGAGAGCTAGACCAATTATCTTCTTCATTTCAATGAGTTTTATTGTTTATGGAATGAGTTTTCAAGTTTTGAAGAAATTAGTCAACTCGTACAGCAGATACCAGCACTTAGAATGGAAGATTGAAGCTTTTAGTCAACTACTTTGAAAGCTATCAAGTCAAAATTATGCCACAAGAGAGTTAACAGCAAGTTTTACCAAGTTAGCCAACTAATTAGTCAGCTACTGTGGCAAAACAGTGAGAAAAATCAAGTTAGCCGACTAACCAGCCGGCTACTGTGGCAAAACAGTGAACTCCCAGATGTTAGCCAACTCTGGAGTCGGCTACTATGGCTAAGACAGCAAGCTTCCTGAAGTTAGCCAACTCTGGAGTCGGCTACTATGGTCAGAACAGAAGTCTTAACAAAAGTAGTCAACTCTAGAGTCGACTAACTTACCCAGAAATGTTGTAACGGCTAGTTCTACATCTTCAACGGTCACAAACGACTAGTTTAACGTTCCAATCTCATAGTAAACTATAAATACTCATAAATGGGATTGATTAGCAAGAAATTTGGAGCATTTTTGAGGGATTACAAGTGAGAAAAAGAGAGGAAAACAAAGGGAAAAATTAAGAAAGTTTCATCCTTCCAGTTTTGAAAAGATAGTGAGTTGCAGAGTTTGAAAGTCCTTCAAAGCTCATTCAAGGCTCCTTCCAACTACCCAATAAGCTCCTTCAAGTGCTCATAACTCCAACATTTAAAGAGGAAAAGCTTATTCAAAGGGGGAGGTCTTCTAAAAGTGTAAAGTGCTTTTATTTCTGAATTTGCTCACTAAGGAGATGTAATTTCTGAAACTCTTTTCATTATCAGTTTGTTTGAGTTTCAACTTGGTTGAAACTTGTGGAGGGTATGCCAAACCCATAATTGGTGACTTGTAAGGCTCCCTTGTGCTCGGAAACAAGAAGTTAGCTGAGAAAGCTAAGGAAAGGCTCCCTTGTGCCTGTGAAACAAGAAGCTAGCTGGGTTAGCTAGGTTTGTAATCGTTTGAAGAACGATTAGTAAAGAAAATTTCTAAGGGATTCTTGGGGAGTGGACGTAGGTGCAAGGAGTAGCACCGAACCACTATAAATTATTGTGTTTGTGTATTTGTCTCTAATTGTTGCTATACTTATTCTTTCTATCAACACTTCACACTCACATACAATTTACTGTTTTGCAAAATTACATATACTTGTTAAAAATTTTCAAAGAATCCAATTCACCCCTCCTCTTGGGTTGCTTAGCTGGGCAACACAATCTATAGGCTATCCTCACACAGAGGAATAGTAGAAAGCAAATGAATGTTGGCATATACTTACACTATTAGGACTCCTACATGAGGTCCTACCATTTGTATGCTGCGGCTAGTCATGGGTAGGTGTCACACCCCAGATCCAGAGGTGGATCCAAAGACGTAACAATTCACAGCATGTACATTGAATTAAAATCCCACAACATGCAAAGCATCATGCTCAAAATTGACTTTAAATAATTCATTTAATTCTGATAGTAATAATCCATAGAAATTGATTAAATCCAAGTACCATATCTATGACTATATAACAAAAAGTCCAAATAAAATTCTAATATAATAATCAAATCATTATTTTAAATAAAAAACTACAACATTTCTTTAACTAACATATCTTTAACTAAAATCTATAGGCCAGCTTCTACCGAAATCCATTCTATGGCTCGATGTTTAAAATAGAAAGTAAACCCTAATCATACTTAGAAGAATCAAGTAAGCACAATAATGCAATTTGAAATGCTTATGTAATACAATAGTACTTAAAATAACATTTTTATACATATGTTCATAAAAAATTATTTACTAAAATTAATGTTTTATAAGTTTTGAAGAAAAAATATTTCTTATTTTTTTAGTAAACAAAGCTTCACTTAACTTTCAAATGAACTAATAGTAACTCTTCAACCAATAAACTATGGCCACATACAAATTCTATGGCAAGGCTACAAAATGAAAACTGCATATAACTCTATGGCATGGGTTATAAATAGAAACCACATATATCCTCTGTGTAAAGGGTCGGATATCATAAGCCGATCATACAAATCCTGATAGGCTAAGCCCACATATCATAAAGCATAGCCTGACCGAGAGTTAATAACATATAAATTCAAATAACTTATTTCATATACACATAATTTGCAAATTTACTTAGATATTTTCAAGTGTTGAAAACAATTCACAACATAATTTTTAGCATTCTCATCATAAATCTTGATGTATAAACTAATCACATAAACTAGATGACATATCAGACTGCTTGATCCCTTACTCGATCCAAGTTTCATATAAACAAAATATACAAAGTAGTTTACAAGATTTCAATTATCCTTTCATGTCATAAATATTTTTATAACATATTTCAAATTGAATACTAGGTGTAAAAAAATTCAGAACAAATTTTATATAATTTATCAAATATAATTAAACCAAACAGATGGATTTTTAAAATATAATAATACCTTAATAACTTATTTAATCTAATTTTCTATATCAATAAATAAGTAAAATATTTAAAAATACTTTAATAACCCATGAATAATTTTAGTAAACTACTCTAACTATGATTAAGTTATTTATATAATTCTAAAATCTAAGCCTTATATAATTTTAGAAAGTACTCTAAATATAATCAAGTTACTTACTTGTTTCAAATACAATTGCTGGAAACTAATCTTTAAATTTTGACGCTCAAAGGCTTGATTATTCTTCTTGATCCTTCAACTTTTACTTTTTTAGACTATTGATTTGATATAAAAAGAACTCCATTGACTCCATTGAGCATTCCTAAAGCTAAAAGGTTTTCTACTCTTCATAAGTTTCTAATCTCCTAAAATCAATAGACTCTCAGCTCTTGTAAGATACTGATTTCTTTAAAAAAATAAAAAATAAATATCCATTAAATATTTAAAATAGATTTTTAATTAAAAACTAACTTTTAACTCGTCTAACATGATTTTAATATATATAAAAATTCAGATTAGAAAAAAAAAAACATTGGTCTTATCATCATGAATGGTATTTTCATAATTTTTTAGAAATACGTCAACATTGATATATCCTTGCATGCAAATGAGTTTATTGAACTAGTGGAATTTTTTTGTTCAGATTGCTTAAGCATTTGGATAACTTGACTGATTTTAGCTGGGCTATAATTAATAGAATATTTATCAAAAATATTATTTTAATCAACTATATATTTATTATCTTTTTGTAAGTGGTAATTGTCCGTATAATTACTTGTTCATATAATTAATTGTCCAAAGGTATTTCTGATGACTATGAAGTCCTTGCATGCAAATGAGTTTATTGAACCAGTGGAATTTTTTTGTTCAGATTGCTTAAGCATTTGAGCAATAAAATAGTTAGAGAACACTATTGGATAACTTGACTGATTTTAGCTGGGCTATAATTAATAGAATATTTATCAAAAATATTATTTTAATCAACTATATATTTATCATCTTTTTGTAAATGGTAATTGTTCATATAATTAATTGTCCAAAGGTATTTCTGATGACTATGAAGTCCAGGCTGAAAACTTGCTTAAACATAATTTCATTTTCAAGGCCTTAGGTCATATTGTTGAAGGATCTCTTGTGAATAATCCTGAGAATAATTGCCATGAATCCTAAACAATCCCTGTTAACAAATCTGAAAAATGAATTAAACGATCACCACCTCTTTTCCTCATATCTATAATCTTTATCTGTAGCATGTAATGTAAAGCTGAGAGTGTTAAGCAAAGCTTCCCATTTATGCAACATGTAATGCCACATTAAGTAACTTCAATTTTATTAAATAATGTGGCACACCACACGTAGCGTTTTAAGTTGACTTCACTTCTGATTCATAATGAAGCAATTGTAGCTTTAATTTGACGGATATGTCTGGATCGAGATGTCATCTTACATAATATTTCCACATTTATATTACATAATCTAAGCTGTTGAATGTCTTTCTAAAGAATCCATTGGCAGAAGTGAATCATTATTTAATAAAATAATGATTATTATTTAAAGTTTTTATTACTTATTCAAATAGAGTAATAATTCTAAAATTTCAAAGCATAATATGCTTAGATACTTTTTTTAAGTAAACAATAGTCTCAACAAATAATGATATTTTTTATTATAATTAACTATGAAAATCATCAAATTTATTACACCGACTATTTACCCCACAAGAATTCACCTGTAGTGAAGCTAGCCAAAAAATAGTTATTACTATTTTTTAAGAAAAAGAGTTAAAGAGCACTAACCTGCTTTATTGAAACTAAATTATTTATATTATTATGACAAGTAATTAACTTATATTGATTGTTTGAGGATGTCAATGTTATCATAGTGTTAAATAAATTTTATGTGATGGCACAACGAATCAATATATGAGGTGTTAGAATTCTAACCCTTCTATTTTTAAGAAAAGATTTTATTTTTTATTTATAATTTAAAATTTGGTGTGGTCCAATTTAGTTGGTTTATCCTATAGAGACAGTAGAATCAAAGGTCATCACAGAGTGATCAATCACTGCATGAACATTCACATGAAAGAAGAGAGGCTTATTGTAAAAGATTTCTTTCTTCAGGGTCTTCAACTTAACCTACTTTAATCAGAACTCTACTTACCAATCATAAAACCAATTTGTGAAGGAATCAACTATCTATCCAAGGAATATTCTTCCTTGATTGCCACCTCATCTGGAGATCAAGATTATTGAAGCCATCTGATGCAAGAGTCCAACTCCAACTACAAATTCTTCAAACACCTATAAAAGTAGCCAAGTCTTCGTAAGCAAATAAATTTTTCCAAATACCAATACAAGTAGGCAAGTCTTCATAAGTAAATAAATTTTTCCAATCATTGTTTAGGTCCTAGGGGTGGCTCCTCTTAGTCTCGGTATTATCCTATTGTCCACCTTGGTTGACTTGAGTATTGGAGGGTTTCTTCAGCAAAAAAATCCAAACTCTTCTTTATGCTTTCTCTTCTTTTCTAATGCAGGATGGTAGATAGTTCGGCCATAAGGTGCTCTACTATTCAAACAAGGATATATTTGTCTATTGGTGTGTGAAGACCACTTTTAGATGCCAATATATTGGTGCCGTTTGTAGGAATTAAGTAGGCACACCCAGCCATACTATCTAAAAGAAGATATTAAAGAGCAAGCAATGCTTAAGTAGTACGATTCATGCTCATATCAACCAAGGATAGTCATGGATCACATCTAAGAAAGAGGGACAAACCAACCTAAGGAGCTCAAGATTCATGGTAGATGAGTTAAATCGGTCAACCTGAAGAGTTACGGTCCATGATCGAAATTGGCCAGTCTGAAGAGCTACGACTAATGATCTAAATTTGCTAACTTGAAGAGCTACAATTGATAACCTAAATCAACCAACCTGAAGAACTATGACTGATGATCTAAGTCGACCAACCTAAAGAGCTATAGCTAATAGCCTAAATTAGTCATCTTGAAAAGCTACAACCAATGACCTAAATCAATCATCCTGAAAAGTTATGGCTGATGACCTAAATCAGTTGACTAAATGCTATAGATGATGATCTAAATCAGTAGACTTGAAGAGCTATAGTCGATGGCCTAAATCGGTTGACTTGAAGAACTATGACCGATAACTTAAATCTACCAACCTGAAGAGCTATGGTCGATAATGTAAATTAACAGACTTGAAGAGCTATGACTGATAACCATAATCAAACGACCTCAAGAGTTATAGACAATGGTTTAAATTAGTTGACCTAAAGAGTTGTAGCCAATGACCTAATTAGTTGACCTAAAGAATTAAGGTTGATGAGCTAAGGTGGTCAATGTAAAGAACTACAGTTGATTAGCCAAGTTGGTTGACTTGAAGAGATAATTGATAAGCTAAATCAGCTGACTTGAAGAGTTATGGCTGATCTGACCAAAGTTAAGGCTGACCCAAAGACTCAAGGTTGACCTAAAGAGTTAAGGTTGACCTGACCAAATTCAAGGCTGTCTTAAAGAGTGAAGGCCAATCTCAAGAGTCAAGGCTGTCCTAAAGAGTGAAGGCTGACCTGACCAAAATTAAGGCCAATCAAACTAAAGTCATGGCTGACCTAAAAAGTCAAGGCTAACCTTACCGAAACCAAGGCCAAGTTGACCAAAGTCAAGGTTGACTTGAAGAGTCAAGGCCAACCTAATCAAAATTTAGGCCAACCTAAAGACTCAAGCTCAATTTGAAGAGTCAAAGCCGACCTGACCAAAATCAAGGCCGATCTAAAGAGTTAAGGCCAATTTAAAGAATTAAGCTCAACTCGAATTCGAGTCGAGGTCGACTTGACCAAAATCGAAAAATTAGCAGATCTAAAGAGCCATGGTTGACCTAACCAAAATCAACCGACTTAAAGAATTAGGGTTGACCTTACCAAAATCAGCTAACCTAAAGAGTTAAAACTAACTTAAGCTAATTTTAGCTTTTACCGTACAAGATCAGTTATTAAAAATTGACTTGAAAGTCTTTGCAATGTCTAGGCTTGATAGAAGGGTAGCAATGCTCAACTTGATCACTCAATAAAACAACCACCAAAAATTCTAGCAAAGTAGCCCATATCGTCTCCACTAGCTGGCATTCCTCGACTTAATCATTTGAAGGGCAAGTTGGTCAAAGACCTTGGAGAGCATCTTAAAAGCTTGGCAAGTTGAAGGTAGATCATAGCCCAATTAAGAGATGCCCCATAAGGCATAATTCTCATGAATTAACCCAAGAGACATCCTTAAAGTGTTTCAACTACTCTCGAAGCCAACCTTAATTGGCAAAGCTTTCTCAAGTCTGAATATTGACCTCAACTAGCAAAGCTTCCTAAAGTTTGGCATGATCTTGATTAGTAGAATTTCATCAAATTTTAAGCATCGACTTGAGAGGCCTAACATTAGGAGTTACTTTCAGCAACTCTCCAAGCTCATTTAAGATGGATAAATGATTTCTTCAAGACCCAAACGTGACATAAAAGTTAGCCAACCCGATATCGGCAAAGCTTCAAGATTGACCGCTCATGAATTGTTGAGCTCGGCCTAAGCTAACAATCTAAGATGATCAAATTGACCTACGTTTATTAGTGTTTGAGCTCAGTTTGAAGATGACCTTCATGAGATTACTAGATCATTAGGGAAGAGTCAAATGGGCTTAAGATAGATCGGCTACACAAAAGGTCCAAGCTACTTTTATGACTTGAGTATGGACTGAAGTTCAACTTGTGAAGGGTCGGTAATGTGTTTTGATTTGGTTGGCTTATCTTATAGCAATATATGGCAGAATTAGAGGTCATCACAAAGTGATCAATCATTGCGTAAACATCTAAAAGATAGCTTTATTAAGAAAGATTTTCTTTTTTGAAATCATCGACCTATCCAACTTTGATCAGCACTCTATCTACCAAGCATAAAACTAGTTTGAGAAGAGATCAACTGATATATTAAGGGAACATTCCTCTTTGATTGCTACTTCGTTTGAGGATCATAATTATTAGATCCGTCCGATGTAAGAGCCCAACTCTAATTATATGTCCTTAAGATGCCAAATAAAAGCAGCCCAAATCTTTATAGATAAATAAGTTTTTCTTCTTCATTATCTAGCTCTTGCGTAGCTCGTTTAAGCATTGGATGTTACACTCTATCTTCCTCTATTTTGCTCGAGTGAGCGCATATATATTGGCATGCGATAACTAGTTTTGATCTTTAACAAAATCAGTTAATTTTTTTTTAAAAAAAATTTAGATATTTTTATTTGATATATATTTTATTTATCTTATTCTTATTTTTAAATTTTAAAATTAATAATTTTAAATTTTAAATTTAATTATATATAATTAAAAATAATAAAACTATATATTTTTAAAATAATTAATCTTGTCTCGTGCATTGCACGTGCATAATAGATATATCCGAAAAATTTCATCAGATTAAATTGATACTTATCTGTTGTATTTATTATCACCACCAAATTAAGAATAAGCAAAAACTTTGTGCTATTTAAAGGACACGCAAACGCGTGAATTAAATATATTCATGAATATCCGGCTTCTGGAGCCTTCGAATTTAAATGCATCATCCAAGAAAATGGGTATAAAAAGCAAGCTAGTGTTCGGAAGCATGCCACAAGAATTTGACCCAGAGGACTAAACAGCCTAATGTCGTCGATAGCCGGGCACAGGCATGCCCGGAGCCCGCTGGAGAGGGTCTGGCCAAGGTCCTCATCGGCTGGTCCCATACCATCCATACCTAAAGAGCCGCCTTTGGGAGGACCTACCCCACCGCTATGATTTCCGCCAAACACCATATGGCGAGTTGGATTTGGGGCTAATAGTCCTCGCAGAAGCGATGGAAAAAATAGCGGACGGCTAGGAGCGGTCGGGGAAACGGAGCTGTGGTGGCAGAAGAAACTTGAAGGGTTTAGCTCCGTGGTGCGGCGGTCCCTGGAAGAGGTGGAGGGGCCCAATGTTTTGCGGAGGAGCCAAGGGCCACAGACGCGGGCCAAGGGCTACAGACGCGGGCCAAGATGAAGGACTACGTGGCCGAGCTGGTGAAGCCCAGGGAACGGCAATTCTAGAACGAAACTTGCGTTATTTTGTGTTTTTCAGTTTACTTTTTGTATTTTTATTTCTCCTCAAGAATGTAGTGCCACGAAGGACTTAAAGGATTAAACATTTTATTTTGCTGTTTTAATGTGCGAGGGTTTTTTGTTGGCTGATATCATATCGGAGGAATAAATAATCGAGGTCAATTTTAGCTGCGATGTGAAACATATTATGTTAGGACTTTGGAACATCATAAAGATTTTTTTTTTTTTATTTTAATGACAACTCTTTGCATAATTTTCATATTCACATCATTTTGATGCTATTATCTATTTTCCAGCGAGCGTAGATGTTATGATTTGATTGATCTGCAAGTCCACTCACCCAAATCTACAAGTCCATCGTAGCAATGTGTGCTTTTGCCAATTTTTTAACTACTCTTTGGGTGATATGTATGCATGTATAAGAAGAGATGTCCTCCATACATTATTATCAAATTTTTAACAAGCCAGATAATATGATTAGCTTAATTCGACAAATCAGATCACACCTTCACATATGACAAACAATTTATATTTCCTACCGATGGAATCCGGCAAAATTAGTCTCTCTGTCCCGTTTTTTCCACCCAACCCATCCATAAAACCCGTCATAAATTTCTGGTCTTAGGGATAACAAATGTACGCTACTCTCTCCTTCATGCCATATCAATTCCACCGTCTCTTAACCTCTCCTAATCTAAAGCTTTCCAGCATGTCCATCTCTCTTAACCTCTCCTAATCTAAATGTGATGATGCTTAAACCTGGTTTAGATTAATTAAACCTAAAAGTAGGTGGTTACTTTTTGGGATGGGATTCGCAGTGACATTTCATCGAACACATTGTGCTCTCAATTAAAACCATCTTCTGTTCTTAGAAAATTCTAGAACCAAATCCTAACAGATTAATCTTGTAATGATGCTTTGAATCAAAAAGGGGTTTTGAGGATTCATCGCCTATAAATAGCTTGGAAATTAGCCGACAAACCCTCTTCTCTCTTCTTCTCTTTCTCCTTTTCCTTCTCCTACTCCTACTCCTCCTACTCCTACCTTTCTTATTTTCTGATCTGGAGTTGGCCGGCGATCGATGTTGGTAGGTGGTGGGAACCGCTGGTTTCCGTTTGGCCGCGATTCTCGGTTCAGCCACCAGGCTGAACGCCGGCGACCCCTTTCGCCGGAGTTGGATGCTGCCTTCGATGGTCAGCAATGGAGGTCGAGAAGATCAGACATGGCTGATCCTGGGTAGGGTTTGAGAGATTGGAAGTCGGGCGAGGGAGATTGTCGATCGGGATCTGGGTTTCGGATCTCCTTTCCGGCCGAGTGATGAATCAACATCACCGTGCCTTGGGTGGTCGTCGGCCGGACTCATCGTCTCCATGGGAGACCGCCGCCGCTGCCGTCGCTTGAGCCAAAGTTGGTCGTCGGTCGACGGGAGGAAGAAGACATTTATGTCTGCTTGGTTGGCTCGGCTGGGCTGAGTGAAGAGATGGGCCGGCTAAGCTATTGGGCCGGTTGAGCTTAATGGGCTAAGCGAGCTCATGAGTAAAATGGGCTGGTGAGTGGATGGGCCGGCTGAGTAATGGGCTGGGCGGGCTAATGAATAGATTGTGTCCCTGGGAGACAATTGTTTAGTGCAACAGGAAAATAACAGCCTACCCTGTAGGATATAACAATTGTATTTTGTAAGCATTCGCTTGCAATGCAAAGGTACAAACGGCAGCTTAAATATGCTCCTGAATACGGGAGAAAAGACAATTAATGGAAATCTGAAAAAAGAAGATGAGAGAAAACCAAAAGCTCATACAAGAAAATACTTTTGTTCATAATCCTAAAGCTTAATGCATTTAGGTATTTATAGGGTTGAAAATGGATTGCAAAAAAAATAAAGGATCAATTAGAATAATTGTAATTGATTACAAAATTGGGCAACAAATGGAATGATCAATAATGACAATTGCTTGGCAAATCAAATAATGCTTCAATTTTGTCACATGCATAAAGTTTAAAATTAAAAAATCTGCCACATTGACTATGCTAGATTTGTTAATGGATGTAAGAATTGGGCTCATAAATCTGTCATATTTATCGTACTAAATTTATTAGCCAATGAAAGAATTAAGCTTATAAAATTTGCCAGATTTATTAATCAACGTAAAAATCAAGTTGGTTTCCAAAATAATTTTGATTTTTAAAATATTCATTCCAAATACAACAATCCCCATATATTTCAAAAATTAAAACCAAAAATTTGATCAAAAATTTTGAGGAGCACAAGAACATAATGCATTGATAATGGTGCATTTGGGGCTATGAACTATATTTACAAGAAATTGGTGAAATATGAAATTTCTATGAACCAAGATTTCTTATGCAAACCAATCAACTGATAATATATATTATATTCTTGAGGTTTCAGCATTCAATTATCGGGTTGGCATGAATAAGCCAAACGTCATACCTGAATGTTTATGAGTGTTTTAGAGAACTGCCTTATTCTCATTAAAAGTAGTCCCACTCCCACACTCATATAAGTGGATCCATCAAGTATGTACTGTGGTTGACACATCATCTAAAAGGACTATGGTATCCATTAAGACTTAGTACTTAGCCTATCATCCACAGTTTGCACTATTTATACTATAAAAAGGAACCCTTAATTTATTCACTCAATAGTGCATCTTTGATCAACTGAGTGACTTGTTGTTACCCATATGAACCTATTTCATGAGATCTCTACTTATATAAGTTGGGTTTTTATAACCGTTGATCTTGTTATATAAATTGGTGAAATATGAAATTTTTATGAATTAAGATTTCTTATGCAAACCAATCAACTGATGATATATATTATATTCTTGAGGTTTGAGCATTCAATTATCGGGTTGGCATGAATAAGCCAAGCATTATACCTGAATGTTTATGAGTGCTCTAGAGAACTGCCTTATTCTCATTGAAAGTAGTCCCACTCCCACACTCATATAAGTGGATCCATCAAGTATGTACTGTAGTTGACACATCATCCCAAAGGACTATGGTATCCATTAAGACTTAGTACTTAGCCTACCACCCACAGTTTGCACTATTTACACTATAAAAAGTGACCCTTAATTTATTCACTCAATAGTGCATCTTTGATCAACTGAGTGACTTGTTGTTACCCATATGAACCTATTTCATAAGATCTCCACTTATATAAGTTGGGTTTTTATAACCGTTGATCTTGTTATAGGAATAAGTCCCATTCCTCTTGATGTTTTATCCACAAGTTTTCTGCTTAGTGGTTTGATTAGAGGATTGGCTAAATTCAACTCTAACCTTACAAAATCAAGAGAGATAACTCTATTATCTAGCAGCTACTTCACAATATTATATCACATCCTTATGTATCTATTTTTATCATTAAAAGTTTTATTTTTAGCTTTGATAGTTGCTGCATGGTTATCACAGTACATAGGCATAAAAGGAACTAGTCTCATCTACAAAGGATATCTGCTAAAAGATTACACTCAACCTTAGAATCTGCCTTTTCTAAGTCAAAGAACTTGGACTCCATAGTGGTTGTTTGGATGATTTTCAAGAAACAGCACTTCCACGAAGTGTAAAAATATAATTACTATCTCATTTGAATTTGAGATTCAATTGGCATCGCTATACCTCTCAAATACAATAGAAAATCCACTATATATTAGACCATAATCAATGGTTCCTTTTAAGTACCGAAATACTCTATGAATGGCAATCCAATGATCCTTATTAAGACTTTGAGTATATCTACTCAATCTGCCTACTACATAAGCAATATCAGGTTGGATATAGTTTATCAAGTATATAAAATGATTAATAACTTGGGCATAATCATGTTATGAGACACTATTTTTTTTTTTCTTTTCAATTATGAAGTAGCATCATAAGGAGTAGAGACATGTTTACAATATAGTGCTCTTATGACAATATGATATCATTAGGTGTCTTAGATATTTTAATACCTAAGATCACATCACCCTCCCCTATGTCTTTCATATCAGATTTTGGATGATAAAAACTTTTTGATCATATCGACAATTTCTAAATTGCTACTCATGATAACAATATCGTCTACATATAAACAAATAATCATTAAAGCATGGCCTACAATCTTACTATAAATACATTTATCACAATCATTTATCACAAATCCATCAATAAGCATAACTTTATCAAACTTTTTATGCCATGATTTAGGTACTTGTTTTAATCCTTACAAAGACTTGACCAACTTACAGACATTGTGATCACTTCCTGGAACCATATACCCTTCGAGTTAATCCATATAAATTTCTTCTTCTAAGTCTCTATTAAAAAATGCAATCTTTACATCCATTTAATGAATTACAAATTTATGAATGAATGCTAATGTAATTTGGAATCTAATAAATGTAATTCTAGTGACAGAAGCAAAGGTGTCAAAATAATCAACATCTTTCTTTTATGTATATCCTTTAGCCATTAATCTAGCTTTAAATTTATCAATTGAATCATTTGGTTTTAGTTTTCTTTTAAAAATCCATTTATATGCAATTATTTGGCACCAAGAGATAAGTCAACTAATATCCAAGTTTGATTGGATAAAATAGACTTAATCTCATTATTGATTGCCTCCATCTAGAATGGTGCATCAAGTGAAGTTACAACTTTTTCATAAGTTGAAGGGTTATTATCAATTAAAAACATATAAAAATCATTTCCAAAATTTATCTCTTTCGTAACTCTTACTTTTTCTTAATTCTAGTTCATGTTCTTCATTAGTCTCTTCCTTATGTTCATTATGAGACACACTGACAAATTTCTCTACATTGATTTTAAAGAGAAAAAATGTTTTCAAATAATTCTACATTTTTAGACTACTATAATGTTTGATTCCATATTTCCATTTTCACTTCTTAGCACTAAAAATATATACGCAGAACTGTTTTGAGCATAACTAATAAAAACACAATCAAAAGTTTTATGATCTAAGTTTCTCATTTTAGGTTAAGGTAGCAATACTTTTGCTAAAGATCCCCATAATTTTAAGTATTTCAGATTAGGTGCATAACCTTCCCACAACTCATAGAGTGTCTTGTCAGTTTTGTTGTTAGAAATTCTATTCTAAATATGATAGGTTGAAAGAATTACTTCCTTCCATAAGTTTAAGTGTGCACTTAAACCAATTAGAAGTGCATTCATCATCTCTTTTAAGGTTTTATTTTTTCATCTAGCTACCATATTAAACTTAAGTGAGTATGAAGGAGTAATTTTATGTATTATCCCTCATTCTTCATAGAATTTTTAAGAGGAGTATATTCATATTCTCCTCCTCTATTTGACCTATGTCTTTTAATTTTTTTATTATATTTATTTTCCACTTTAGCCATATATTGTTGAAATTTTTCAAAAGCTTCATCTTTTGACCTAAGTAAACATAATTTAGTAAATCTAGAACAATTATCTATAAAGATGGGATAGAAATGTTTACTACCTCCTGTTATAGTATGTTTGAAGCCTCCTAAATCTGTGTGGAATAAACTTAGTAATTTAGTTTTTCTTTCAACAGATTTACAACTTTTTTTAGGAGTTTTGCATTCCACACAAGTCTCACATTAAGTAGTGTAAAATGAAGAAACATTATGTAAGAAACCTAATCCTTTCATTTTATTAACATATAAATAATTCATATGTCCTAGTCTAACATGCTATAAATCAAAAGAGTCAATCAAGTAAGCAGAAAAACTTGCATTATTATTATTCATGATTTCAAGAACATTCAAAACGAACATACTTTGATTATAATAAGCTTTCCTAATAAAACACTATTCTTAGTCATAACAATTTTATTAGACTTAAAAGAGACTTTAACTCCAATCTTTCCTAGTAAGGAAACAGAAACTAAGTTGTCAAGAATATTCAAAATGAACAGACCTTGATTATAATAACCTTTCCCAATAAAAACACTATTCTTAGTCATAATAATTTTATCAAACTTAAAAGAGACCTTAACTCCAACCTTTCCTATTAAGGAAATAGAAACTAGGTTGTAGCAAATATCTGGCACATGCAGCACATCATTTAGTCGAAGGATCTTTCCTAAAGTCAGTTTAAGGAGAACTTTCCCTTTATCGATCATAGGTGAAGGTCTTGAATCACCTATGAAAACTTGTTCATCACCTTTACTTAGTAGGATGTAGGATGCAAAACTATTTCTGTTATCATAAATGTGCTTGGTAGCCTCAGAGTTTACCCCTAATCATTCGATCTCATTACTAAACCACTGCAGCAATAATATCTGCCTCAACCAAATTGGCCTTGGTAGGATTATCAATTCTCTTTCTATATTTGTAGTGAAGAACATGGTATCCCGGTTTGCCATAGAAATAGTAGTTTCCTTTCTTTTTGAAAGTAGTGTTCTAGTTCTTTTATTTTGGGTTAAAGGGCCTTTTACCTTTGGGTTGAGCTCTGCAAGGCTTGAACTCCACTAGAAGGCTAACTTGCCCAAAGTCAAGGTTGACTTGAAGAGTCAAGGCCAACCTAATCAAAATCAAGGCTAACTTGAAGAGTCAAGCTCAACTTGAAGAGTCAAGGCTGATTTGATCAAAATCAAGGCCGACCTAAAGAATTAAAGCCAACCGGAAGAATCAAGCTCAACTTGAAGAGTCGAGGTTGATTTATCCAAAATTGGAAAATTAATTGAACTAAAGAGCCATGGTCGACCTAACTAAAACCAATTGACCTAAAGAATTAGGGCTAACCTTACCAAAATCAGCCAACCTAAAGTGTTAAGGCTAACTTAAGCTAATTTTGGCTTTTACCAAATAAGATCAGTTATTAAAAATTGACTTAAAAGTATCAGCGATGTTTAGGCTCGGCAGAAGGGTGGCAACGCTTGACCTGATTGCTCAACAAAACAACCATCAAAAGTTCTACCACAATAGCCTAGATCGGCAAAAGGCAAGTCCATCAAAGACCTTTGAAAGCATCCTAAAAGCTTGGCAAGTTGAAGGTAGACCATAGCCCAATTAAGGGATGCCCCCCTCATAAGGCATAATTCCCATGAGCTGACCTAAGAGACATCCTTAAAGTGTTCCAACTACTCTCAAAGCTAACCTTAATTTGCAAAGCTTTTTCAAGTTTGGGTACCAACCTCGATTGATAAAGCTTTCTCAAGTCTAAGCATCAACCTCAATCAGCAAAGCTTCCTCAAGTTTGGTATTGACCTTAATTGGTAGAACTTCATCAAGTTTTAAGCATTGACTTAAGAGGCTTGGCATTAGGACTCACCTTCAACAACTCTCCAAGCTGATTTAAGATTGATCAATGATTTTTTCAAGACCCAGATTTGACATAAAAGTTAGCCAACCTGATATCGGCGAAGCTTCAAGATTGATCATCGCTCATGAGTCATTGAGCTCGACCTAAGATGATAATATAAGATGATCAAATTGACCTACGTCTGTTAGTCATTGAGCTTAGTTTGAAAATAACCTTCATGACATTACTAGATCATCAGGGAAACGATAAATGGGCCTGAGATAGATTGGCTAAACAAAGGTCTAAGCTACTTTTATGACTTGAGTATGAATTGAAGTTTAACCTTGAAAAGTGGATGGTAGGTGCTGTGGTCTAATTTTGCTTGCTTATCTTATGGCGATATGTGGTAGAATTAGAGGTAATTACAAAGTGATCAGTCATCACATAGACATCTATACAAAGGAAGAGAGCTTTATTAAGAAATTTTTTTTTTTTTGGAATTATCAACTTAGCTAACTTTGATCAGCACTCTACTTACCAAGCAAGCATAAAACTAGTTCGAAAAGAAATCAATCGATATATTAAGGGAACATTCTTCATTGATTGCCAACTCATTTGAGGATCATAATTATTAGATATGTCCCATATAGGAGTCCAGCTCTAATTATAAGTCCTCTAAATGCCAATAAAAGTAGTTCAAGTCTTCATAGATAAATAAGTTTTTGGCTAAGCTACAATTTTGATCCTTGAACTTAGGGGTGTGTTACTTTAATTCTTAAACTTTAAAAGTTGCAAAAGTGATCAGAAACTTTTCTTTTTGTTTTCTTTTGATCTCAACCATTAAATAGAGAGACGTCGTTTGATTCTATCTGATATTGGCAGCATATGTGGTATTCATGATGACAAAATTAAGTTAAAACTTATTATCAATTCGTTAACTCAAATAACCCATTAAAAAAAAACTCACTGTCTCTTTTTTCCCTCCCCTTTTCTACCGATGCGCCCCCCTCCCCTCCCCCTATTATTGAAAAAAACTCCTGTCTCTTTTTCCCCTCCCCTTTTCCTACCCATGCGCCCCCTCCCCCTAGTCCCCCGCTCGGCGCCGCCGCTCACCTCCCAGTCGCCGCCATCCACCGCCGTCCGCTCTCCGCTGCTTCCCACCTTCCTCCCTCTTCTCCCGTTGCTCCCTTCCTTCGCCCGCCGTCGCCTTTCGCCTTCCTTTCTTTTTCGCCGTCGCTCGCTCACTGCCTTTTCCTACCTCCCTTCCTTCTTCGTCGCTTTCTCTCTTCTCCCGTCGCCATCTCTTCTCCCGTCGCCACCACCTCTCGCGTTCCTTCCTTCTCCCGTGGCTCCCTCCTTTCTTCAGCCGCCGCCTCCCGGCCTCCTGCTAATAGTAAAGACTTTGTGATTTTCGTTGTGGTGCCAAGAATTGGGTAAGAAGGCGGTACAATAGACAAAAGCTTCGTCATGACATGTTTCATGATTGACTAAAATAATAAATAAATGACTTGTTTTTCTCATCCAGGCGTATGACCAAAATTATTATCTTTTAATCGAGTTTCGAAGCATCTTCCTTTCGCTCTTATCATTTCCAACCTACCGGTGAACGCTAGACCTTCGAAGCCCTTCAAAGCTTTCCTTCTGCGTGTAAAGAAAGCCACGCAATCCACTGCTACAAAACGCTATAGAAGGAGAGATCATAAGAGAAACAATTAATGGCATCTCCATGGATGAAGGATCCACCGTTCGACTGCAACTTAGCCATCCAAGAGGACAGCCGTAGGTGCGAACTCATGTCCCGGCTTCAGCATGTCCTCGGGCCACAAGACAATGGCTGGCCAGAGACTCTTGCCAGAGCTCTCTTTGATGATGAGGTGTTGCAAGCTTTGAGCCTGGCTCTCTCTATTTTGAAGTCTAGCAAGTTTTTGATCTAGTCCCATTACCAGGTAGAAACCAAGGCGGGCTCGCCGTTATCTGGCAGTCATGGAAGCATGGGTCCAGCTCCAGATAATGGGAATCAAAGAGATCAAGGAGCAAGATGTCAAAAAGATCAAGGAAAAAGGTACGTCTCCAAGAATCAAGCTCTCGGAATGGCCTCTTACAATAGTTTCTAGGGTTAAGAGTCATGCATTTCAGAAGGAAGGCTGGGAGGCGGCGGCGGAAAGCGGAGCCAGCGGCGGCGTGGCCGGGACACAGGAGTCGATGGCAGGAGAAGGAGGAGAAGGGAGGGAGGCGGGAGCCGACGGCGGCGGGCAGGAGAAGGAGGGAGCGGCGGGAGAAGGGAGGGAGGCGGGAGCCGACGGCGGCGGTCGTGCGGCAGCAATCGAGAGGCGAGCAGTGGCGCCGAGCACGGATAGGGAAGGGGGAGAGGGAGGAGGGAAAAGAAGCTAAGATTTTTTTTTGAATGGGTTACTGGATATTGAGATAACGGGCTAATAGGTTGATAAAGGGTTTTAACTTGATTTTGTCAATGCTACTTGTGCTACTGCATCAGACGGCATCAAACGGTATCACGGCATCAAACGGTATCTCTTTTGCTCAACGATAGAAATCAAAGAAAAATAAAAGAAAAAATTTAAAATTACTTTTATAAGAATTATTTTATAATTTTTTAAAATTTAAAAATTAAAATGATAAGCATTAGATATTATGTTCTTTCTTTCTCTATTTTGTTTGAGCGAGCACATATCTCATTTGTTCCGTTGGCATGCGATAACTACTTTTGAACTCTAACAAAATTAGTTAATTTTTTAAAAAAATTTAAAAATATTTTTATTTGACATATATTTTATTTATCTTATTCTCCCTTTGAATTTTGAAATTAATAAATTTAAAATTTAAATTTAATTACATAAAATTAAAAAAATAAATTTATATTTTTTAAAAAATTAATTTTGTCAATGCTCGTGCATTGCACGTGTGCATAATAGATATATCCGAGAAATTTCATCAGATTAAATTGATACTTATCTATTGTATTCATTATCACCACCGGAATAAGAATAAGCAAAAACTTTGTGCCATTTAAAAGACGCGCAAACGCGTGAATTAAATATATTCATGAATATCCGGCTTCTGGAGCCTTCGAATTTAAATGCATCATCCAAGAAATTGCGTATAAAAGGCAACCTAGTGTTCGAAAGCATACCATAAGAATTTGACCCAGAGGACTAAACAGCCTAATGTCGTCGAAAGCCGGGCACCGGCATGCCCGGAGCCCGCCGGAGATGGTCTGGCCAAGGTCCTCGTCGGCTGGTCCCATACCATCCATACCTAAAGAGCCGCCCTTAGTATGTCGATTTGGGGCTAATGCCGCCGGAGATGGTCTGGCCAAGGTCCTCGTCGGCTGGTCCCATACCATCCATACCTAAAGAGCCGCCCTTGGGTATGTCGATTTGGGGCTAATGGTCCTCGCAGAAGCGATGGAAAAAATAGCGGACGGCTAGGAGCGGTCGCGGAAACGGAGCTGTGGTGGCAGACTAAACTTGAAGGGTTTAGCTCCGTGGTGCAGTGGTCCCTGGAAGAGGTGGAGGGGCCCAATGTTTTGCGGAGGGACAAGGGGCTACAGACGCGGGCCAAGATGAAGGACTACGTGGCCGAGCTGGTGAAGCCCAGGGAATGGCAATTCTAGAACGAAACTTGTGCTCTTCAGTTTACTTTTTGTATTTTTATTTCTCCTCGAGAATGGAGTGCCACGAAGGACTTAAGGATTAAATATTTTATTTTGTTGTTATTGTTTTAATGGTAGTCCTTATGTGTAAGGGTTTTTGGTGTCTGATATCATATCGGAGGGATAAATAATCGAGGTCTATTTTAGCTGCAATGTGAAAGCTATTGCGTCAGAACTTTGGAGCATCATAAAGATTTTCATATTTTTTTAATTGCAACTCTTTGCACAATCTTCATATTCACATAATTTTGTTGCTATTATCCGTTACCTTAAACTATGCAGTTTGATTTGATCAAAATTAATTCTTATTTCGCCTAAAATGAATTACCATTTTCAATTCGAATAGAATAATTCAGCATATTTCATATTTATTTATGTTTCACAATAATTTAGAAAATTTTTTCAAACAAAAAAAATTTTTACTTTTACTGTTCCGATTGAAAGGTAAATTAGAATAAGGTTCTATTAATTTAGAATAAAAAAAAATTACAGGATGTCTCATCCGTAAAAATTTATATAATATAAAATTTATATAATATTAATATTGAATTATCCAAAAATATTGATTAAATTTTTCTTTTTTTGTTGCTTTGTAAGAGTTCTTATGACTGAATAATAGAGACTATGAACCAATTAATAAATTTAATTTTTTAATTTATTAAAAAACAAAAGATCCGTTTTGATATTTCTATGAATATAATATTTTATAGATGTATGTTTTTGCTAATTTTTTAACTATAACTCTTTGGACGATATATAATATGATTAGCTTCATCCGGCAAATCAGATCACACCTTCATTTGTTATAAAGAATTTATATTTCCTACTTCTGGCAAAATTAGTCTCTGCCGTTTCTTTCACCCAATCCAAGCCATAAAACCCATTCCCACCTAACCTAAGCCATAAAACCCATCATAAATTTCTGGTTTTTTTTGTAGGGATATTAAACATCATTACCACCGTGTCCACCTTTCGCCTTTGGAGGGATCAGACGATAAATTCTTTCTCCTTACGATGCTCCTTGAATCCAAATATCCAATATATTATAAGCTAAGGATTTTTTTTAGATGAGAAACCACATGGTTTTAAAAATTTATCTTATCTTTAATTTAAAATTAAAAATAATAATTTTAAAATTTAAATTTAATAATATAAACTTTAAAAAATATATAGTATTATTTTCATATTAATGTAATATAATTAAATATCATACGATTATATTATAATAATATAATATAATATAATATAATTATAGTTATGGTAATATAATATAATATTATTATATTATAATTATGATAATATAATATAATGATTTTATATTTTAGTAATTATATTATAATCTAATTTGAATATTATAATAATAAATAACAATAAATTATTATTGTGGTTGTAAAATATATGAAGATTTTGATATTATATAGTAATGATCTAGCTTTTTTGTGGCACATCAAATAGGTTAGCCATGAATATCTAAAAATTTTTACATAGCACACTAAATATTTCAATTGTTAAATTACCGAAAACAAGATCACCAGATTAACAAATGCCATTCTAATACATATTACTCCAAGTCATGTAATAATAATTGCCACGAGTAACAATAATTGCCACGAGTCACAAACTATGTCTGTTAATAAATTTTAAAATAGGTTAAACAATTCCCATGCTTTCTTAATTTAAGATAGAATTGAACAAGCATATAACATCAGATATCCAAGAGATTCCACCAAATCAAAACGGTATCTATCGGTGAAAGTTCAGAATTTAACAAGCATATAACATTAGATATCAAAGAGATATCCAAGATTCCACCAAATCAAATCGATATCTATCGGGAAAGTTGAGAATTTAGCAAGCATATAACGTCAGATATCCAAGAGATTCCACCGAATCAAATCGATATGATATCTATCGGCAAATGTTTAGAATTTAATAAGCATTTAACATCAGATATCCAAGAGATATCCAAGAGATTCCATCAAATCAAATCGATATCTATCCGCTTTATTTATTACGACCACGCGAAAGTTCAGAGGATAACTCCCTTTCTCTCGGCAAAAGCCCGTTGCCGTTGCAAACAAGCGCCAACGCATGATGATGTCGAACCTCTCTATTAAATATATTCATGAAATCCACTTCTCGAGCCTTCGAATTTAAATGTTCCTATAAAAAGCAAGCCAGTGTTCGGAAGCATACCACAAGAATCGACCCAGAGGCCTAAACATCCCAATGTCGTCGATATCCGGGCACCGGCACGCCCGAAGCCCACCGGAGAGGGTCTGGCCACGATCCTCGTCGGCTGGTCCCATGCCACCCTTACCTAGAGAGCCCGTGGTAACGCCTCAAGTTTATCTTATGAACTGATTAATTCGTTAATGAAATAAAATCATGCGGTCAAAAACTTAAAGTGAAAATATTATATAAGTATATATATATATATATTCATCTTAAGATGTAGCTATTTTTAAGTATTATGATCTCTTTTTTTTATAATATTATTTTTTTTTATATATTATTTTTAGGATGTTACAATCTTTCTTTCTTATAATGCGATATTTTCATAGCATGCTCAGCTGAATCGTACGCCGTAAGCTAGCCAGAATCTACTCTCAATCGAATCGTTGGTGCTGCAAGGATATCTTCACGGCAAGGATATCTTCACGCTTTAGCGATCGTTTTATGAGTCAGAATCTACTCTTGAATCGAATCGTTGGTGCTGCAAGAATAGCTTCATGCCTTAGCGATTGTTTCGTGGGTAATCTTTTTTTTATACCCATCACTTTTGCATACTCGTGAGTTGGCGTTGATACCATTTGTAACGCCTCAAATTCATTTGTTAACTCAATTAATATGTTAATGAGTTAAAATTATATATATCAAAAATTTAAATATTTTTATATAAATTGGCTCTGATATCATTTGTAACGATTTAAGCCTTTTCCACCGTAAGACATACTGGGAGGCCTCCGAAGGAATCGCTGTGCACGCGGGACAACATCAGGGACCTTGCGGCGGAGACGGTGAAGCCCAGAGCACAGCAATTCTAGAGCGAAACATGCATTATTTTGCGCTCTTCTGTTCACTTTCTGCATTTAAGATTCTCCCCCAAGACTCTCAGTGGCGCGAGGGGCTTTAAGCAATGAAGCGGCATTAAGCATTTTATTTTGCTGTCGATGCTTAATGGTCGTCGTTATGCGTGAGGGGTTTTGATGGTCGATATATGTCTGGAGGAATACATAACAGATGTCCACTTTAGCTGCAATGTCGAATCTATATATTGTGTTGAGAGCATCATCAGGATTTTCTTATATATATATATATATATATTATCACAACTCTCCGCGCAACATATACGCTGACACGTTGTCTGTATATTATTATCAAATTTTTAGCGAGCCCGATTAGCTTTGCTCACCGAATCCGCAGGTCACCCATTCGCCCATAATAAAACGATGTCCAATCCATCTCCCTACCCTTTCGTCCACCCAAGCCAAAGAAACCATCAGAGATTTCTTCTCTTGGAAGGAATATTAAATATGTGCTTCTCTCTCTCTCTCTCTCTCTCTCTCTCTCTCTCTCCCTGTTTTCAAGAGCACCTGATTATAGACCCATGCCCATCCTCCGAAGCTTTTGTCCAGGACCAAAATCAGGCCTTTTAGAGCCTCTGATTATAGTTCTTTTCTCCTTTCTGTTCTATTTCGTTCACTTTTTAGAAGCTACATGGATCTAGTAGATTATAAGCTGGGTTATATTTTGGGTTGGAAACTAAGCTAAAATCATTAGAATTGAAGAGCCATCTTATTAACAACTGATGCTCCTTTTATCCCACAAAGCAGTCATAGCCATGCCTTCTTCTCATACTGCATGATGCTACCGGATGTGAGATGCATGATAAAAAAAATCTTCTGCCAAGTTTCTCTACCATCCTATTTTCTTATTCACTAAAATTTGAACTCAAAACAAGACCCATGTTGTCATTTTCTTCCTGTTCGGATAAGTTTAGAATTAATTATTCATAGAAAATTGAGGAAATTAAACTGTAAATTATGTGTGTTGATCAGATCATTATTCTTATATGACATCAGAACATTCTTAGACTCCGATCTTTAATCCTCTTCCTGACTTCACATCTCTACAAATAATAGGTATCTCTTTCTTTTTGTCAACTTAATCTAGCAGGGCGTCCTCAATCTATCCCACCATATCTAGTCCTTCTTCTACTGTACCTCCTTCAATTAGAACTTGCAGATCCAAACTTCTTGGTGCGGAAAAGAAGGTTCATTTCTCATCTTTGGTCCCATGATTTGCTTGGATTCATTGATGGTTTCTTTCCTTCTCCTTGCACTGTCTTAGAAAAAGATGGGTCTAGCTTAATCTCCAATCTAGCTTATTGCACATAGTTTCTATGCAATCAGCAAGCTGTAAGCTTGATCCTAGCTTCTTTGACTAATTATGTGGTGAGCCAACTTGTTGGTATCAAATCTTGCGGTGTCACTTGAACATTGCTCAAGCAGTTATATGCAGCCCAAAATAATGCTTGATCTCATGCTTTTTAGCTATAATTGCAGGCCTTATGCCAAGGCTCCTACTCCATGTTGAACTTCCTCCATAAAGTCAAAGCTCTAATAAATGCTCTGCTACTATAGCTAAATCAATACCTAAGGATGATGAATCAATTCATTGCTACCAGTCTAAATGCTGATTTTTACCCTTTGTTACTGCTCTCAACGCTCATGCTGGTGGCAAATCAAATATTATAGAGCTTTATGACTTGCTTCTATCACAAGAAGCCCACATGGAAATCATGGCTGCCTCCGCTACTGGCCATTTTTTCTTAGGCTAATGACCTACATAGCCACCGCCCCCCAGAATACTTTTATGTAACAGTCTAGCTCTCCACACTTTGGACAACATGGCAACTTATCCATGCCACAATTTAGGTAGCATGTGATACAGTCTATGATGGATAATGGCTAGCCATTTAGTTTGTCCTCCAATAATTTTATTCTCAGTACTAATAGGTGCAAAAGCAAATGTATACGATATCAAATCTGCAATAGTCATGGCTATATTATATCAACTTACCAATGCATTAATCATGCATTTCAACTTAAGCCTCAAACTGTTCCTTAAGTTCATGTCGTTGCTGCTCCTCAAATACATGCTGTTGCTACTCGTCATACTAGGGTGGATACTTTTAATTGATACCTTAACTTTGGTGCTAAACGTCATGTTACCTCTAATATGTTAAACTTGTCACTTCACTTTAAGCATGATGGTGCTCATCAAGTTAACATTAGAAGCAGGTCAGGTCTATTCATTACTCATATTAGCTCTCATTCTCTTCCTATATCTTTTTGTCCTTTATTTTTAAATAACATCTTGTGTTGTCCATCTATTACTATTAATTTAGTGTCTATTTCACATTTTACTTGAGATAATTGCTTTTTCGACTTTCACCCAACTTGTTTTTTTGCAAATGAGCGGACAACTAGAATAACCCTACCCCAAGGAATGCTTAAAGAAGGTTTACATTGTCTCTCTAATAAAGATATCTCAAGATTTATTTCGGTTGTGTTTATGGCTTCCTCTTGTCAATCATTGTTTCTTTAGTACCAATATCTTGGATATGAAGCCATGTCTACTGTCCATAAGTTCTCTCTCAACTTTCTCTCCATTATGCTAATAAAAATAGGGATGTAATATGTACTCTATATTATTTGAGCAAAACTCATCAATTTCTTTTACCTCAAATTAGTTCACACTGATATATAGGGACCCTCTCCAATTTGCTCTCAAAATGGCTTTTGTTACTGCATTTACTTTCTTGATGACTACTCAAACTGCTCAATACTCATGATATTAACTTTTGCTTGATCATTTTAACATTTGTGATGTCTTTATTCAATTTTAAATGCATGTTGAAAATATTCTTAATACCAAAATTAAATATTTACTATCTAATGGTGCCCGTGAGTTCCTTTCTTAGTGCTTTCAATTTGAACTTAAATCAAATGGTATCATACATCATATATCATGTCCTTATATGCCTCAATAAAATGGGGCTATTAAACGCAAGCACCATCACATTGTCGAGATGGAACCTGCTATGATGGCATAATCTGGTGTACCTCCTCATTTTTGATATACTGTGTTTGAATTTGTTGCATCCATCATTAGTCAACTATCTACTTATTCTCTCAACTTGAAGCCTCTTTTGGAGTATTTATTTGGGCATACATCCTTTGACTATTCTTTTCTTGAAGTATTTGACTACTTCTATTTTTCTAATTTACATACTTACACTAATAATAAGTTAAGTTTTTGGACCTTATCTTGTATTTTCTTAGGGTACCCCAAGGGTTATCATGTATATCAATGTTTCTCCCCGTCAACTAGCCATGTGTGTGCATGCATGCATGCGTGCGCGCGCGCACACAAACACATATATATATATATATATTTCTCGTAGTATTTTATTTGATAAGTCTCAGTTTCCATTGCGCAGCTAGACATCTTAATGGGTTCCATCTTCTAATACATCTATCTTAACCTTCCCAAAGTATTCCTTCACCTCGAGCGCTTCAACCCACAACCTCAGGTATCTCAACTCCTTATGACCCCACCCAATCGGTCTTCTTAGTGGTAGCTCACTCTCATCCTCTATCTTGCACTAGAGATCATATTTTGCAAGGTTTAGATGCTACTAAAACTGCTGGCTAATTATCAACTTCATTTATTAGTAGGTTGGATCATGACCATCTACTTTGGTCTAGCATGCTAGAGATGATGTAATGCCCCCATCTAAGCCTACTCAGGACCCTACCTATATCAACACACATATTTTAACCTCTACATCCGTTCTTAAGGTTATTATTGATGTTGCTTATTCTATTAATGAGGCTGTACAACCATCCCTCACCAATATTTCCATGAAATAATATACAATAATCATCAAACTTTAAGATGACACTATTCAATAAAGAAGATTTTTCACCAAATATCCAATTGCTCTTATTGCTATTGTGGGTTTTAGTGAGCCAACTTGCTATAGCTAGGCTTAGCATGACACTAATTGGCAAAAGATAATTGCAGATGAGCATAATGCTCTTATTAGTTATAGTATACAAGAGCTAGTTACTCCACCCAAGAATCAATATGTTGTCAATTTTAAGTGGATTTTTCAAATCAAACAAAAAAGAGATGGTACAATTAAGCGATGTAAGGCACATTTGGTAGCCAAGGGATTCAATCACTAGGTGGGTGTTGATTATGATGAGACCTTCAACTCGGTTGTTAAACCTGTGATTATATACATTGTCCTCTCCTTGGGTGTCTCGGATAGCTGGATTATTCACTAACTTGATATCAAAAGTATATTTGTTCATAGACATCGCAATGAAAAGGTATATATATATGAGACAACCTCTAGGCTTTGTTGACCTGGATGACTAGATTGATCCAACTATATTTGTCACCTTCATCGATCACTCTATCAACTCAATCAGGTCCAAGAGCATGGTTCTACCGGCTTAGTACTTATCTTTATAAATTTGACTTTCTTGGGTCCAAAGCTAATGCTTCTATCTTCATTAAAAGGATCAAACACTATATTATTGTCCTTTTTATTTATGTTGATGATGTCATTCTCACAAGCTCCTCCTCTGCTCCTTTCACGAATCCACTTTCTTCTCTTCAACAGAAGTTTTCCCAAAAAGATTTGGGACCGCTGCACTATTTTATTTTGGTGTTGAGGTTGTTTCAATGCCATCTGATCTTCTCTGCATATAGTCCAAATATATCTCAAAAGATTCAACGCTCCAAGATGGTGGGCTTTAAGCCTGTACAGACTCCAATTCATGTTGATTCTCACAACTCACATTTTCTTTTAATCTTTGATCATCATGAAAAGCAACCAGAATATCTATTTTGCAATGCATTCCCACCTCCCCCAAAACAGAGAGTCCTAGGTCAGCCAGTGGTGGTAGATAATCAAGTAGATGATATCTCTGGTACCACCTCCCTCGATGCGGAAATTTGGCTGAAACTAAGAGCCCGGAATCGTCTCTATTCAGTACCCTTTGGGAAGAAGACTGGAAAATTATCTCAGTTGCCAAGATTTACCACACAAGTTTTGACATCTCCTACTCCACTGCAATGCTCACACCCCCTGCACCTCAAGCATACACAAACACCCAAGACTCCTCCCAGACCTCCTTTCGCCATGGGGCATTAAGCAAAAGTAGAGAAACTAATGGGCAGGGCTGGTTTAATTTTTTCAACCGAAAAGCGTGTTCCAGCCGGAAACAAGCTGAAGCCTGGGACCCTCCAACTTGATTTTAGCCAGGCCTGGCATGCTTTGGATTTAGGCCCAACCTGGGCCATTAACAGCCCTGGACAATAGAAGGATCCACCCAATATCAGCACCGAGCCAACAAAAATGGCCCCCTTGTGGATGGAGGACCAGGCGCAACGCCATTCCATGGCGTTCAAGGAGCACTTGAAAAGCCCCTGCCACGAGAAGGATGAGAAACAGAAGTAGAAGGGCACCCTTAATTATAGTAGCAAGTGTTTATGCCAATCCAGTCATACAGAAGATAAAGGGTGAGCCTGGGAAACTATTAACATCATGTGAAAGAGGAGGTTTTTTTTTTTTTTTTGACAAAAAGCACGCCCATCAATGTTACTGTAATTAATGTAATCAACATCAAAGTGCCATACTAGAAGTTATGCCAAGATATTCGTAATCAAAGACGGCCACAAAAATACGGGCATCATAGAAAATATCTGGCCTCGAATGCATGACAAATGACTGAAGGAACTAAAGGGAAGATCCAAAGATCTAAATTTGTGACACACATTGCACGATAAACAGAACATAGTAAAGTGTGAAGGGCAAGGATACACGAGTAGCGGAAGACAAGACGCTATATAAATTAGCGAGGAGATTCTCTACGGATAAATCTAACAGGTAATTATGGCTGCCTGAGCTTTTATTTAAATTTGTCTCTGGAGGAGCTCGTTTTACGTTTCCGCCAAGATCTGCTCGTCTTCTGGGTGTAAGTTAAACCAACAATGCCTAACAGACACAGGCGTGGAGCCTAAAGCGCTAGAAGATATCAAATTACCTGAGACTACCTAAAGTTTAGCAAAGTAATGGGGTCTCAATGTCTCTCAACGGTGCTCCTATTCGTAGACCACAATTTACTAAGAATCTTCTTTGGCTTTGAAGGAAGAAAGCATGAAGCTTTCGACCTAGAAGAAGAGCTCCTCATCAGACCACCGCAAGGCATCACAGCGTCATCATCTATGCCATCATCAACTTCCCCGAGCTTCATCCTGAGCGTTGCGAGCTTGGATGTCCGGCATTTCAATCCTGACATGCTCCAGTTATCATGGAAAGGAGTTGCAGAGCCGAGGTGTTGAAGCTTCGATCCTTCTTTTTCTTCCTCTACTGCGACCGTTTTAGCTAGCAGTGCCTTGATGTTGTCAGGCAGCTCATTCACCTGGCCCCCGGACATGGCGGCACGGGCTTGCTCGAAGAACAGGACCTGCACAACTACCCTTAGTGGAAGTAGCTCATTCTGAGCAGCATGCATGCAGGCTTCAACCGAGAGCTTTTTGCAATCCAAGATTCGACATAGCTGCTTCCTTGCATTCTTGTCCAGGTTTGGGTGTGCCTAATTACGTATAATAAGCAAACAAGTAGTTGAAAGACTACTTGGAAGGAAAATAGACAACAAAAGCTAAGAAAGTGGAAACGAATTAGAGCGATTACCCTGAGATAGATATCAATGACTCTGTAGAGATCATCATGGTCTGGCCTGGCGAAGTCTGGCACAGCTTCAGCAAGAGCAATCACCTTGTCCATAGGAAGATTTGGATCTCTTGCGATCTCCTGGAGATAACCATCAATGAGTTTAGCCACACGCAGCTTGGAGCTATGGGAGGCAGAGGATGACCTCCGGCTGTTCTCCTGCCCCTCGAAGTCTACGTTCTCCGCCGACTGGGACCGCATCCTCTCGCACTTGAGCTTTCCTCTTGGGGGGCTAGTTGGAGGACTGTGTCCTTGAAGCATGAACTCCTCCAATATGGTCATCACTACATCGACATCGTAGAGCATCTCATTCGCGTAGGACAGAGCCGGAATCAAGAGATCACTGACAGTGGCTTCCTCCAACCGAATTCCGACTCTCCTCGCCAAATCCATCTTCGAAGACACCGAGGCATTAAGTACGTTGGCGGCCTTGAGAAGCCTTAGAAGGAAACTACATGACGCAGAGCCTTTCTCGATTGGTATTAAGCTTACTATTTTCTCCAGCAGCAACCTGTGCCTCGAGGTGATCTCCCTGAGAGATTCCGAGCAAGAATTCTCGGCTAGTTGTTTGCTCTGATGGCCGTCTCTTCCCATGTTTGGCAACCATCGGCAGGCGTAGACCTGCAATGCCTCTCCGACGAGCTTGTTTGGGACTATGCCTGCAGACTTAACGGCCACCATGACTCTCCAATAGCGGTCTATCCCCAGTTCAGAGATGTCTTCCGCCCACCAGCCTTTGGACGTCAGCTTAGGAGTGGTGTGAGACCAGCTAGCCTTGGAAGGGTGGGCGACGACCATCGTGGCGATGGCGTCGATGCAGCGGCCGGTCATTCCGAGCTCTTGGCAGAGGGGAGCGTGCTGCTTCGTGCTCTGGAGTGCGACGAGCGTATCCTTCCAGCGGCGAAGGATGCATGATCTGAAGAAGACCTCGAGCTTGCCTATGAGGTTGCCTCTGTCGACGTCGTCGCTCATCTGGAGGTACTCGGCGGCACAACGGACCGGCACGATGTTAAGGGCGCTGAGAGTGATGGTGATGCCGTAGCAGAATTTTGCACAGATCTCGAATGCCTCGGCGCCGCCCGGGAGGTCAGGAAGCTGGATGACTGCATCCTCGGAGGAGTTCTTCAGTTCAGAGCAGAGTATTTGCAAGCGCAAGCATTTGGAGAGGAGAGGAAACTGAGATCGCAAAAGGAAGGACATCCAAAACAATGCATCAAACTGGGTGTTAGAAATGTGAGATGTTTGATATGGATTGAATTATTCTTGGTATCAGAGTGAGTGGTCTTGAAATTGGTCTCCTTTTACCTTGTGTAGATGATATAAGCTGTTCTGGACCTGGATCTTGAGGTCAGTTGAGACTTCAGAGGAAACAGACCTGCACACAATAAGATTAAGATAAAATGATTGTAAATAGTCTCATGACGTCGTGAGAAGCGACACTACAACACAGATGTTGGAAACTAGCACTGGTTACCAAGAGCAGAATTTATATTTTAGCTACCCAACACCATAATCCACCTCTGGAAGAGGAGAACATAGGGAGGGAAAGCTATGAGGAAAGCAGGATTTAGACATGGCAGATAGAATTAGCTCTCAAATGGTTGAAAAGACTCTGGGAGAGGAGATCACCTTACTGCTTCTCTGGTGAAGAAGGTGTCAGGCCGGGTTCCAAGCTTCATAAACTTCATCTTGGAGTGCCTGTTATCGCCTCACGCTGCCAGTTATCACAAAGGCCCTTTGAGTTTGGCACACCAGAGGCACTGCCAAATGCTCTCTCTACGGAGATGGCAGTCCCTCTTTCAGAGGAGGGTTTATTCTTCTTTCACTCTCGTTTTCTCTAGGCATGGTGTTTCTGGTGGAGAGTAAATATATGCAAGTGGTTGGGCAGAGAGCATTCAAAGAAGGGACAGGATCCAAGGAGGGAGCAGAATGCTGAGGTCTGGGGCTGGGCGGTGTGCGGGATTTTTTGAGAGGATTAATTAATGCAAATGGTTGAGTGCCAGGGGATGAATCAGTGATGCTTTGGCAAACAAATGCGAAATATATCAAGCAATATGTATGTCAGTTTCAATCAATTTTGGACGGACCAAATTAGATGGGACATGTGAACTAAAACAAACTAGCCAGAGGCAAAGGCAATTTATTCTTAGAATAAAATAATATAGAATGAATATAAAATCTTTTGCATGAGAAAAAGAATGTTTAAGTCATATTAACTTTATTCAAAGCGTCACCAATTCGAGTATTGCTTTGATAACTGGCACCATGCAATCCCAGCCCAGCCAATCTTAGCTGAGCTGATTAGCATTGCTCCCCACTTGGGAAAGTTAAACCTTTTTTTGAACTCTAATGGTGGCATTCTATCTCTCGGAAAGTAATCCCTTGCAATGCTTTGTATCTGAAGAAATAGCAAGAAAAGAAGAGAACCGTTATAGTGGAAGTTATTTTAGACCCCTTTAGACCTTGGTTTTTATTCTCAGGGGAATTGGCTGAACGAGAAAGAGGAGAGTATCATTTTTTTTTTTTTTTTTTTTTAAACACACTTCTGCGGCATATGCCTTAGTTTTTTATTTCACCCAAGGAAATGGCCCTATACAAAAAGGAAACCCCCTTCCCTACAATCCTACACCTGAAACGCTGCCTTGGAGAGACTATAATTTATCACCATGAGTTCCTATTCCCCCTTTGCCTCTAATTTTTTAAACGTTATCTGCTTCTATCTCTGCATGACAATTAAAGAGAACGGCTTTTGATTGTGTGGGTGGAAGCATGATGAAGTGGTCCTTTGCTTTTTGAGTTTTGGAAGACACCTAACTTTTCTTTCTATCGTGTCCAAATGAGGACAAATTCTTTGTTCAATCAAAAATTAAGGGTATGGTACAAATTTTATACCATAAAATACGATACATATTTAGATTATCATCATATACGCTATTTCAAACACAAATGACCGTATGGATGATGCATAACTGTTCATATTCAACATGGGACATGCACGGTTATATCAACGTTTTATTGCAGAGGATTTTATTCATTCCATTAAAGCCCTGAGTCTTTCTTATTTTATCAATCACTAGCCCATCCAATCTTCATAACTGAGTTTAAACTTTACAAGAAGACTGAGTCATGCCTCTAATAATTGGTTACTTACTGGTTGTTCAAGGTAGGCATCAAAGGAAGGACTTTGGACCATGGATATAATTGCAAGTCAAAAAAAGGTTTGATTATTGTTGTCTAATGGGACCAATTAAAGTTAGAGCTAAAGAAGCACGCGCCTAACTTGAGCCGAAGGAACCCACAAGCATCGTTGCAATGGAAATGTCTCCTCTGCTTCCGAGAGAGAATGTTGATTCAAATACCGAATTATACGCCACATGGTATCCCTCCAGTAGTTGAGGTAATGGTGATTAAAGGAGACATAATGCTGGATTAAGATAAATAATCATAGATCTTCTTAAGATACGGAGAGCATCATGGCACATCATTTTCTCAGCTAAGCATATAATATATTTGACTTCTCAAACCTTGATGTTTTTTATTTTTAAAGTGGCTCCGAAGGAAAGAGTTTTTTTTTTTTTTTTTTTTAAAAAAAAAAAAAAAGCACACTTTGCTAGAAAACACGCAAGTGTGCACATCTAAGTGTGATACACGTGGCCGAAGGGAGATGAGGACTACGGGTGCAACTGAGCTAAGCTTCATCAAGCTTAGCTTGGAAGTCTAATTTTCAAACCAAGCTAAGCTTGTGCCTATTTGGAGCAGCTCGATAACATTTATGGAGATAATTTGTGCCTGCCTCACCACCTTGAACCAGTGTATTCATTAACTAGCTGTTCCCTTAACAGCCCAAATTAATTAAAGGTTGATTTTGACCCCCAATTGCTCATATATTGGATTAAATTATTGATTTCTCTAATAAAAATAGGAACCATGTGGTTCACTGCATCAATGGCTAGATATAGAGGTGGTAGAATTCTGGTCCAACCAGTGAACCCAACCTTAACCCATGTTAGGGTTTTACTTTTTTTTTTTTTTTTGAGCCAAACCTGAAATACTTCAAAAATTTTCAAATCGGGTTAGGTCATGAGTAATTCGAAATGATTTAAAAATTATATTTACTAAAAAATGCACAAGCTTTAATCATCATTCATTATTGGTTACTTGGATATAAAGGTATGATATATTTTTAATTTTATTTATTTTAAATTTTATAATTTTATCTAGATGGCATTATATAATTTTATGAATTATCAATTAGAATGTTTATATGATAATACTTTGATATTTTATATTATTTGATATAAAATATAGTTGATATTAATAAGACTCAATAAATAATGTAATTAGAAATGCACTTTTAAAGTTAAGTGTTATTGAATGATTAACATCAACACCTTTAAATGTTTTTGAGATGGAGATGAAGAACTAGAATAAGGCATAACTTTGCTCTCTTTTTTTTTGTTTATGAGATTAAATATATTTTCAATATTTGCTCATTTTATTTTGTAATCTTATTGATAATTTGTTATAGATATTTGTTTAATTTTAAAAATACACTTTCATGGATTATTGCTTAATAATATTATTTTATTATTTTATAAGTCTATAACTATTATTTCTATCAGTATCTAATCATGATATAATTTTGTGTCTAGCTTCTCTAACATTTAGGATAGTAAATAGATAAAAAAAAAAAAGAGAAAGGATTGAATTAATCATCAAGAAATTACTTAAAAAGAATAAGAAAATAAAAATGTGTACATTGAATTCTTTAAAAAAAAGCATCCATCATAAATGACTAATTGGTTGCTTCTAATTTGATCATTTAGGATGTGATTTTGCTTTAATGTTCTGAATCCCAAAGTGACTTGAATCCAAAAATATCCTAAACTTGAAATGTCCCAATCTAAGATGATCGAATCCAACCTCATTACCACCTCTAGCTGTATGATAAAATTTAAGAAGTTCCCCATATACAATATATCAAAACTTCTTTCATACTAGATTGTACACTATTTAATTTGTCAGATTTTACTAAAGTTAATCTTTATATTTTGTTATGTTCTACCTCCAACTTTTCATAATTTGATTTCCTCCAAAAGGAGGAAAAGTAAACTGAATATGATACACGATTACTTAATCAAGTGTTCTTTTTCAGATCTTCAACAATCTGATTCAGCCCTTACATGGCTCTCTTATTGTCATCATTCCTATTCTTAGAATAGTATAAATCTTTCCATAAGAAATTCGTTGGCAGCACTTCAATTTTTTTTTTTTAAATGAAAGATAAGGGACAATCCAACCCAATCCATTGAGATATTGAAAGTAGTAAAATTAATGTTTAGCCTTTTAATGAATTGAACTATAACATTTAGTCCTTATTGATTAACTATGTAACATCCAATGCACCGTATAGTGTTCGAGCATCTCGTACCATATCATTTATATATTGTACAAACAGTGAACTCATATTTTTCTTTATGGCATGCATGACGCCACCATTATTTTCTTAAAAATATTAAAGCTTCTAATATTTCATTTCCCTCTAGAGTCTAGACTTTTATCTTTAGCAACAACCTTGAAAAATTCACTATTAACCTAATTAATTTCTTTAATTAAAAAGTTTTTTTTCCTTAAAATATCAATTTTTTGAATGATCCAGGCACGTAAAATGGAGGAACCTAATAAATAGGAATTATTATGTGACCACTTAAAAATAAAGAAATATCTTTAGAATTGTCGTGCTATATAGCCTAGTAACTGTTTTTCAATTTTATCAATACGGGCTATGAAATCCAATCCTCTCTAGAATTTGAAAAGAGAAATGCTTTTAGATAGTTAACTGATTATTAATAAGGAAGGCAAGTGAGGATGTTTAGTCTCCAGATTCATAAATAAGTAGCTGATTACATTAGGTCATTCTACCATAAAATAATTAATTTTGTTCAAAATATAATATTTTTAAAATATGAAAGATTAAAACATAATAATTAAAAAGTTTGAGAAATAAAATGAATTTTGAGCAAAAATTTGACGGCCCATAACATATTTTCATCTACAATTTTTTGAGTGATAGTAAGTCAACGGATGGTGAACCCCAATTCCGGCTTGCCTGTATCCCATTTGGAATCAGAAGTAGGGTGGTCCAAGATGAATGTTTCAAGCGTCGCTTTCATGAATGCCAGCCACCCAGGGGGCCGTCCGGCACGGTCTGCCCCACTTCTTTCCGAGGCCATACTTTTCTTTACCTCCTCCTACCTCTCCCAAGCCACCACCGCCACCTACAAGTGGTGTCACTAAGCCGACCACCTTCCACAAACTAAAACTCAAAGCCACTTACCTCAGACCTCAGGCCATAACCTTTTCCCTTCCGCAAAGTGGATGCGATGAACCTTACATGTTCTCCTAAGATCACTAATTTAGTATGAGTATAAATTTAATGTCTATCGTGTTAACTTTTGCTCCTTTTTTATTATAATATCATCCGTATGTTGTCTTACCAAACCTTCTTTTTTCACTAATTCATGGCAACTTTATCAGCCTATTGTAACTTTTTCTTTTTCTTTCTTTTTTTTTTTTTTTTTTTTCTTTTGCCTGTCCGCGTTATGAACTCAAGAAGTTCATGCTGTGCACAGCAGTGTGGTATGATTTTAATTTTGATTAAGCTATCAATATGCATGCGTATCTGGCACTCAGCAACTAGAAATATATATAAAAACAGACATCCAATATCTTAATCTTTTCGAACTTTCTTACCATGTTTCCTCTTAGTAGGACGCATGTCTTGTACTTTTTCTTTTCCTCTGTTCATAAATAAGTGGAGATCTAGCCAAACCTCCCATCCTCTTTTTGGATGGTTTTCTTTCTTTCTTTTTTTTTTTTTCAGGAATCTCGTTTGTTTATCTTGATATGGTTATTCCACTAAAAAATGACTTGTTTTTTGGGTGGCATCAAAGAGAGAACCTAAGCTTACTGGTTAAAATGCTCTATGCTTAACTGATGTACTACTAGTCCCACCATTGCCCACTTATTGGTATATAGTCAGAACGTTGAGGACTGAAAAATGAGAGGAGGTCATATAAGAAGGAAGGATGAATCTTATTTCGGGTCCACTGGATCTCAAGGGCATAAAAAGACACTAGATTTCATTTGCTGGATGTTGTTCTTGCACCCAAATCCGTGATATATGTTGGCCAAGAATCATCATGAGATTCAGATATGATGGGATAAATTCTAGATCTGTGGTCACCTTCAACACATGCAGCTCAATCCAAAAGCTCTCTCCCAAAGAGACAAGTGGGCACTCTCCAATGTACTGTAGCCCAGTAGAATCCAACAATCCACTCTATGAATGAGGCAGTATTTCATACCTGTGAAAAATGGGGAGATTAAATTACTAAAGGAAAGTCATATTTGCATGGATCAAGGCTGCTTGAAGAATCCAAATTCAGATACCAACACAAAAGCCTAGTGATCTTCTTCTTCTTCTTCTTTAATGGGGAAATGTTGAAGAAAATCTAATCAACTTTCAATGTGGAATGGTCCTTCCAAGCCAAGAGATGAGTCTCTTTTCCAGGTATTTTTGAGTACTGGCCATGCTGCCCCCTGATACATCTAGAGAAAAAAAACAAATGCTAATAAGTTGTGTGCAGTGAACAATATCAAAATTATTATTCAGAATAGAATAAAAATTAATAATTACAACAATCATCCACATGATTCAAAAGTTTGCATCAGGGAACATAATTTCATTAACACTGTCCCTTTGGAACTTGGAACCAGGTCTGCATTAACAAGTCTTAACTAACACCATCTCAATTTAAACTGTAAGGGAGCCTTCATTTCTTCACAAGGATTTAGTGGTGCTCCAGTCATATGCACATGTTTCTCAGAATCATGGGTGCTAGACTGACTAGCCCAAATTTGGTTCGGATTTTGCTTTGATGTTTTTTTGCCATAGCTTATTGTTATTATTATTATTATTATTATTATTATTAGCATTCTGCGCATGGCTGGTGCGGTAATTAGAATAAAATCAAAAAAACTTTGTGGGTACGGATTAAATTAGGGTTTTCACATGCCATCAGCTGACTTTGCACTCTCTCACTATCCAACCAGCCAATTGCGATCTCTATCGTCCAATTTAAATTACGATTTTAGGAAAAAAAATTAAAAAAAACTTTGCAGCAACCCTGCATTTTGTTAAGTCCCAATTACATTCCCATACATAGAATTCCTATTGATCACCAGTGTAAACGTTAAATACACATTTGGACCCACTGCTTGTACCTCTGAAAACACTGATTCATTGCATGTGCAAGTGACTAAACGGGCATTGGCATCTCCTTAGATGAACTCTAGAACCAACTACTTCAGGATTGTGAGTAAAATATGTTCACATTTCTAGGAGACTTAATGCAAGCTATGGTAATAGCAATTGTCAGCCTGAGTTTTCTGCATTATATCTTCACTTAATTCTGCTAGCAGCTCTCGTACGACATTATCACGTTTAAATATGTAACTTGAGAGCATCTTTCTCCAGTTTGCTCTACTTAAATATTTCCAAGCAAAGTAAAATCAAGATCTCTCTCTCTCTCTCTCAGCCCTAAAAGATCACACATTAACTATATATATATATATATATATATATATATATTACAATTAAATTGTGACTTATTGTGTGCTTTGATTAGGTTGTGTCCATCTCAAAAATCCTTGAATACTTCTGGGATGGAAAGATAACAAAGCTCTTTTAGGGAAGATATCTCCATCATAGAATTTGGCCATACTGTACTTTTCATTCTATGGCTTATGAGAGCCCTGAACATATAAAATCTATGGAATTCGAGTTATTGCAACTAATATTGATCTGCACCAAAAAAACAAAAAAAACAAAAAAAAAAGAAAAAAAAGAAAGAAAGATAAATGATATTTTGATTGCTAGGAGCATAGTCTAGCTAAGCATCACCTCTGTCATAATTCAAAAAATAGAAAAGGAGAAACAAAAGAAAATTCTCTCTGGATGACTTCGTTCAACTTGTTATAACAAATGTAAACTACAAGAAGGTTGTACCCTTGAAAATAAAGCAAGGTTTCTGCCCATGATCCAAGTCTGGCCTCAATGTGTACAGCTAAGAATCTTCCAAAACGAATTACCATCTCGAAATATCCATGCTTAAATTCGATTGATTAAATTGTGTGAGCCCGAGAGCAGCAGTACGAGCTCTTGACCCTCCCAAAGCCTGCAATGATCAACTCGCACAGCATCTAAACATTGACTGTATTCTCTCTCACTCATGACTTATCCAACCACCCCTTTAGGCTTGGCTGAAAGACCCCACCATAAAAAATCCTTCTGGCAATGTTGCTACGAGCTGGAGCCCATGCATTATAGTGGCATCATGCTTGTTAGGTATGACGTTGCCAGTGAAGCAAGAGCCCTCCTTTGTCTTTATTTTCTCAATGCAGCTCCATTCATTCTTCTTCCAGGTATCATCATGGGCTATGATCCTACCAAAGAATGAGAAACTGTTTGTTGCGTTTGGAGATTTAAGTGAAAGTGCGTGCTTCACTCGATTGATGCAATTAAAAGCAAATGCACGTACCATACAGGTTGATAAAAACGTAAAAATGTAATATGGATAGCTGCTATAATAATCCAATAAAGTTTAAAAAGATGGCCATTATTTTCACATATAAAATGAAGTCAATCTCGTTGCCAAATTTCATTATCTCCATTACGGAAACCACAACTTTTTTTTTTTTTTTTTTTTTTCAATCTGCCATCATTTTCTTTTAAAGAAAACTTTGCAATGGTTACAAAATCGTCTGTTAATCCTTCTAGCAAATATATATATATATATATATATATAATTTTGTTATCAACTTAAGTATTGCATATACCTTATAGCGAATATTAATTTTTAAAAACAATTTAAAATGAAATTCTGCAATTAAAACCACTGCAATTTATATATACATCTTCTAAAATGACAGGCATAACTTTATTTTAAAAGCTAATTTCATGTAGTTATTCACGTGACCTTTTCTATTTGTTTGGTTCTGGCCAAAAGAATAGATTAGAGAGAGAGAGAGACCTTTGTTTGTTTCTTTTCCAAGTCAGCAGACAAAGCCCATAACTACCCTGGTGACAGGACCTAACCGTGGGGAGCAGGCCGTGGGTCCAAAGTCCAGCGCCAACCGAGAAACATACGGCAAGGCAATAAAAGGCAAAAACGAGAGGCACATCGGCCTTTGGGACCTCACCCGGGCGGGCTTCACGTGAGGAAGGCGACCTGGACGACGCCGGTGCCGGACTTCCGTCCAAGGATTACTTTATTGTAGGCGTTCGGACGCCAGAGTGGGAGCAATGGGTTAAACGTTAGTTGGCACTGGGTTCCCCTTTGGACCCCGTGCACCTGTTGCTCTCCCAAAGCAACTCATATCTTCTGGCCACCCCATTAACTGGCTCTCTAAAGCGAAATAATGATGGAACGCAAGGGCAAGCCAGCTGAAGCCAGGCATCGCATTTATTTGGATAAATTGATGTGTGTCTTTTTAATGAACCACATTTTATCGTTTTGCTTATGTGAACCAACCACTTAATATTCGATACATCATATTTTTCTTAACTTTCGATCTTTCTAATTATATATTGTAAGACAGTAATTATGTACACATGCATAGCTATCTTTTCATTATCCATCAAAAGATCAAACATCAGTTAGGCCGATTTATTTTAGGATTATCTTCTACTATTTTATGATTCACTTTGAACCTATCACTACTGTGAAAAGCCTAACTATTTCTGCTTTGATTCATCGTAACAGTTTTTTTTTTTTTTTCTTTCTTTTTTCAAAGAGATCAAAAAATGATTATTATTGCAAGAAAGCTAGGTTATATTTGATACTCTCATTGTCACCCATCTTTTAAGGATGAGAAAAGTTCATTCCCACCATATCCATCTTGGTTTTTTAAGGGATGCTTCAAATCAAAATTGGCTCTAAGTCACATTATGTAAATAATAAGAGGTAATACTATTTATACATTTTTTCTATCATACTTTTGACTCTATATGAGTGATATCATAAATAATAAAAAATATAAAGATATAAGGGTATTAGATAAGGGTATAAGCCATTAAACAGTAATTTTGAATAGATAGGATTGAGATTTCATTTTCAAAGAAAAATTTAAAAGAAGTATGGTAGTGGGATTCTACTATATATATCCTGCACAGTGATAATGTCATATTAAACCTTGAGGTTATCCATGGTCCTTTGTAAAATGCACCATATTTATAGTTGAGCTATTATGACTTGATCTTGGACTCCCCTAGATAAACTTTTTTATATAAATTAACACTTACGTGGTTGCTTATCCATAGAAGATTCTACTAAAAACAACATCGAGATTTTTCATACATATATACGCACACATTCCAAGACTGCCACCCACTGAAGCTACCGTATGAACGCTTATCTACCATTCAGTCCTTTTAAGCCTCCGCTTGTCTCCTAGTACCAAGGGCGAGCTCATTTGACGCTCGCAAGTTCTTATACCATCTGACATGCTCCCGGAGATGTTGCCAAACGCGAGAAACAGTTGATTATTTAATTTAAATTGGTATTATTAGGCCGGAGAAACTTGCATCAAGCACTTAGCGGGCACTTGAAGAGCATTTTTCGTCTCCTTTATCGATTGTACCATAAATCTATTAAGTTAATCAATCATTGGTGGTGGAGCCAAAGTTTAAAGTAAGTTGTCTATTGAGACGACTACCAATGGAGGTTTAATTTAGATTGGGGGCAATCGTGGTAGGCCACGAACCGTAGCCTTTGGATATCATTCAATCGCTTCATTTAGGAAAGCAATTGCTTTGGTCCTCTGATATTCTGTTTGAACTATGTTATTGGATCCATGATACTAGAAATAGGACTTCTATTGTTAAAAAATAACATGCCCTTATTATTCTTTTCTTCCTGAAAATGAGCTGGGAGATCAGTTATGTAGGCCAGGGTGGACTTGCGTTTGGTACGAGGCTTCTCAATTTTTTTTAATAAATTGTAGGATTATTTAATAGTATGGTAATCTCAATGATTCAGCTCCTCTTTATCTAGGTAACAATTTGAGGGTAAGGAAAGACAAATTATATTAAAAAAATAAAAAAATATATACCGTACGTTCTTAAAGGATGGGGTTTAAAAGATATGAAAAATTATAAAAGCTTTTTTATCCTTCTAATCTCAGACCAAATGCACTTTGAATGATGAAAATCTTATTACCAATCCCATGAATTTAGTGTGATAACTCAAACAAGTTTTAATGACAGTCCATCATTTATTAGTGACTTCCAATGTACCAATTTCATTTTTTTTTTTTTTCCCAAAATTTGCTACTCTACTAATAATATGTATATAAAGTTAGGGAGATGTTCCATCTCATGCTATGAAGTTAGGGCATACGTGAGACATTATTATACAAAGCCAAGAATTCTGCCGAGATTCTTTTGGAGGAAGGCTTCTCCTGATAAGCAAATGATAAGGTGGTTCCTTAAGAAAGCCCTTTTGAAACACTCTTTTCCGATCATAATATGAAATGAAACTTCTTACTTTTGAGTAAAGTCCTCCTGATTGATCATGTTGGAATTATCAATCAAATAAGAGACGATTTTGGCTTTTTTATTTTTTTTGGAAAATACATTTTCCCAAAATCTGGCAAACAAACATGACATATAGATATATATCATGCATCAAGACTGGCTTGAACTAATTTGAATTCCATTAAGCTACACTTGGTGCATAGAATAAGATAAAAAGAAACACAACATAAAAGAAGGATAGAATAATATAAAAATGATACTATCTCATGTTTGTTATATGAAAGAATAGCAAACTAAATGAAATAAAATTTATTTTATTCTATATTTGGTGTTAGATGGAATTAGACATGATTATGGATATATTTTATTGGTTTGATAACTATATTTATACAACAAAAGTAGTTATACGTTATTTATTATTAAGAATAAAGATAAAAGGGATAAAATAAAACAATAGTCAGATAGATAAAAATAAAAATTATCATTTTGGTGAAATAAATTATTTCTTTTTTAATGAAATTAATAATTTTATGAGATAAAATTTTATTATATTTTTATGAATAATAAATATGAAAAAGGACTTGAAAGAATTCTTCGTCGATTAGTAATTAGAAACAACCTGACCAAACTAACGATCACCATCCCTTAACGCTGTCCCAGAGTGGGTGCAATTTTCCTCCATCTTGGATCTCATGAAGGGTTTAGCAGTCGACAAGCTTTCAACCACCACGTACGCCGTACGCTCTGAAACTGTAGAGCCGAACATTGGTGCGCCTTAGCATTATTATGATGCTGACCAATGCTTGCATGCATGTAGGCTATCAATTAATTTGGCTTGTTGAATTAGGAGACAGGAGTAAGGTTTTCAATAAAGACATCATACTAATTCTGTCTTCCTTTATCACTATCTAAGAGGAAATATGTAGATGAGATGATGATTTCTTAGAATTGTGGTGTATCCCAACTAAATCCGGGGTGTGTCACGGCACGATCTAAATTCATTCCAAACAACATTTGAAAATTTTGAATGAACACTTAATCCATTTCAATTCAAGTTTGGTCAGATTAGGAAGGCTTCAATCTTCTTCTTCTTCTTCTCCTTCTTCTTCTGAATTATGGCTATTGAGATTCAAATAATTAGGGATGCAACATCCAAAATTCAAATCTAAAACATTTAATTGCTAGGTGGATGGTTAAGACTACGAAGGAAACTTCAGGTTAAATAAATAAAATATCAATTCTTCATCTTTTCCATGTGGAAAAGTAAACATCTTTATCATTAGACAATGTCTAAACAGTGCTGTACAAAATCAATTGATTCGTTGCACCTAACAATCAGAAGTTAAGGGTGTCATTTTGGATGCCATGGTCTTCCCAGAAGCCTCTACATTCTTGGTGAATTCAAAGGCTACCCGTGTTGGATGGAGCTTTGCTGTGGAATGATTGGTACTCCCATCATAATTTGCTCTTTTCTCAAAATTAGGATGGCTATATATATTTTGTTAAATCCAAAACATTATCGGTACGATGCTTATTCTATCAGCTAGCACTTGAAACCTATGTGCCCTCGAAACTCTCAGCAAAGAGTATATCTACTGTGCTTTTTTTTTAAGTATCTTTTTTAGAAACAAAGCTTCAATCTCATCCATTGGAGCACATCATTCCATGCCTTTAACTCTCACCTTATGCTTTTTTATCTATAAACTTTCTATTATTTACGACACCATCACATACAAGCAGAAGTAGTAAAAGCATTAAAAAAGATTCAAATACCAAGCTTAACTTAATGGCACGAATAATTCATCAATGATTGCTCGTATACCTCTTATTATTTTTATTTGAAGTTCACATCTCCTTTTGGCATGTGCTCTAAAAATTTCTAGTCACCAACATGTACATCCAAATTTTCAAACGTACTATCTCTGTTGCATCATGTCCTTCACTCAAATCATGCGAGGCCCAAAATGGCTTATAATTTTCCAATCGACCATATCCCTAAATGCATCCTTATCCTTCCATGCATAGAAGTTTGAAATGGTCACCTTCAATTATTGACAACCATGTTCAACATTAGGAATCCCCATGCTAATTGATTCATTTAGAGGCAACCAGTCCTTGCTTTCATGCCAAGCCTCTCTCTCTCTCTCTCTCTCTCTCTCTCTCTCTCTCTCCCTACACAATCTCAGTACATTGATGCTGCTCCAATGGTCTTCCAAGAAGAAGACATTAGTCCGGCATAATCCATGGGTTCCTCTCTCTACACCTTGATCTCTTAATTGATAAAAAGTCCAGAATAGAAATGTACAGTGCCCATTTGATCCTAATTTCTTCCACCAACTGGTGGAAGGGAAGCCAAAAACATGATCCAGTGGTCCCTTCTTCAGCCTGACCTCCTTCATCCATCAAAATTCTACCAGACCGCCGGACATCTTTCATGTGGTCTCGAGGGATGCTGTTGGTGCTCGTAGCACCGTCGGCGACATAGGTTCTTGTCATTTCTCCATCACGGCACTATGTATGTAGATAGATATTGCTTGCAAGAGTAGATGATTGGTTGGCGAATGAACGCAACTGGCCTTGTAATCCAAGCTTTGATCAGCTCACGGTTGTCTGTTATGGCTACAGGAAACCAATGCACAATGTATGCTTATTGACTTCTTATGAGAACGTACATTTTGGATGTTGGGTAGATCGATGTCGATTGCATGTCATGTTCACCCTGTAGTTTTCAAAGACCAAAAAATCATGGATGATGGGAGGCTATGGAACTTTGGCCCTTTTTTTTTATTTTTCCTTCTTCAAGAAAGGTGATATTTATTTTTTAATCCTCTTCTTTTTTTTCTTACTGAAAAATATTTTGATACCAAAGTGCTAAAATTACTATTTGATATTTTTATTTTAAAATTTTTTTCTCATGTTTGACTGATAACTCTTTTCGTGATTAGTATGATTTCTACTCATTAAAAATTTAAGTATATATTTGTTTGTAATCAAAAAATAAATTTTAATCATTTATTTGATGTAATATGACAAATGAATTGCCTATTTTCTATATTATTTTTTATGTAATTATATATAAATAATGAAAGCGGATCAACAAAATAGCATGGATATGGTTCCCATATTGTTCATTTTATTCTTTTGTAAAAAAATAAAAAGTTATTTGAAATCTTTATTTTCAGAATATTATAGTTATATTGATATTTTTTTATACAAAATTATCCTCAACCAAATAGAGAAAAATATTTTTTAAAGCTATTTTTTCATGTAAACTTTCTATCAATCAAATATGATGAAATCTATTTTTTTTTGTAAAACTTTTTTTTAAAAAAATGATTCTCAAGAAACCTTTTCTTAGGAAAATATTTCTTGAGTAAATACCAAGCACTTAAAGAGGCATTATTGTTCAAACATTCAGATATCAGGTGGTCTTTTCCCAGAGAAAGAAATTATGCAGTCTTTATGCTATGAATGCATCCTCAGATTACCTCACCCCGAAAATCTCAATGTTAAAAGTATAACTATTTGATAAAGACTGTGAAAATGTGGTCGCCCTCCTACTATAATATCAGCTAAATCCTACTGGAGTCCTACTATAAAGCATGGCCCAGGTTACGTTTACAATCTGAACAGCAGAGCTCAGATTGTTTCCTATAAATGTCTTCCAAACCGAATTGTAGTTATCAGTCGATAAACTTTGATGATCTTTCATCAGTATTAAGGGCATGGAATAATCTTTAATCCACCATGATCACTGAAAATGCTGATGAAGGTGATCAAATATCTGACCATATCTTAAAATTGGGCATGTGCTTTCAAAAATTCTAGATTAGCAGCAGCCAATCTCTAGATCTTCTGTTTGCTTGCTTGAAAAGCATTCCTAGAGAGAAATGATGAACATTAACCATTCAAGAAATTATATTAATTAAGAGTCTTCCTACACAAATCACCTTCTCATAGCCAAGTCATAGCAGTCATGCCATGAAACAATCTATTAGAGTCAAAATATCAGCCCATGAAGGTAATGTTTTGCTCGGACATTTTAAGTATCTGTTCCTTTCTCAATGTCTTGCACATTCTATAGCTCATCAAGGGATGAGAGTTCTGATGATCATTCACTATAAAAATAGAGAGAGACAAGTTCACCACAGTGAATGAACCACATATTGCATGCAAAGCCAACCTCCCTAACACTTGGATCTGCACAGAGGATTATACTTTATATACGAAAATTCAAAGTCATGTTTATGCTAGCAAACAAAGAGTCGAAGGAAATGTTGGATGACACAGCCAACAAGTATCTGGCATCTCTCACCCCATTCAGCTTACTATACAGTTGAGAACTTTATCATAATTAAAGTAAAAGACCCACGAGATACACTAGATTAGGTCTTTATTGAGATATTTGGAGGCAGTGGTTCTCACATTTTCCATTCTATAAACGGTCTAGCCAACTTCTTATGATGCTTTCTTGAGAACCAAACCACAAGTCCCGTGCAACAATATAGATAAAAGAATGTTTTATTTGTAGATTTTATCACAAAACATAAAAATGATTAAAAAAAAAGGACAAAAGTAGCAGATCTTAACAGCAAGCTGAAAATCTGGTGGTGTGTCGATTACTAAATTATCAAGATGAGAGAAGCCACAAAGTGTATTGGTTTTTGTAGCAGATGTCTCATTCTTGTCAGGATCTATGTTTGGATGGTCAAAAGGATCAAGCACTTCATGGCACAGCAATAATTCATCCAAATAGTTTCGATGTGGTGCTTCAACTTCTTGATTTCGTTCAATCTGTTATATTAACAAAAAGTCAGCATAAAACTTCATAATTAAGAAATAAGCACTTCAATTTGGAACTACTTTATGAAGGTTAATTCATCATGTTCATACATCTGGAAATAATTCATCCAAATTGTTAGGATCTAGTACTAATTCGAGACTTGACACAAAATTTCTAGGCTCAAAAGAGTGGTACTAATTAGAAAACATGAACACAGTGGACATATAAAGTCAGGCAAAGCAGGTTGCTGGTGAAGTCAGTCTGTGTGTGGGCAGCCTCAAGCAAACTGGTTAAAGCTTACTTATACAATACATCCTTTACACTTCAATTATTACATCCTTTACACTTCAATAAATTGTTCAAAACTGTTGTGTGTTTTACCATTCTCACTCCCATAGTTCATGGGCAACTAGAAGCTATCCTCTGGGATATAAGCCAGCCCACAATGACAAATGAAATCAACTCTGTGATGCACCATAGCAGTCATCATGTAAAAGCAGACAAATGATTTTTATAAAATCTGATCCAAAGTTCAGGTTTCTCAGCCCTTACAAACCATACAATAAAGCCAGAAATTTTCCCAATGTGCTTATTTCAATTCTAGTTCCAAAAAATGACAGGTTGATAAGTTGACATATGCAACAATTATGGCATAGAATTAGTAAATATTTATAAATTGTGGCCATAACAAATATTCTTCCATGTATATTTAGATTGACTTCAACCAAACCAATTCTGAAACTAGCCCTCAGCCAGCGAACCGCGCTACGGTAACCCAGCCAAAACAAGCCACAATCGTTTCATCGAGCTAGATCGGAGCACGGTTGAGGCACGTGGAGTCGGAGCGGGTCGGGTTACCCGCCTCCTACCTCCGTGAAATAAAACTAGGCGATGCCTGTCCGCTTCTTCTGGTTTCCTTCACGGTGCGGAGCCGGTTCGGGGAATTCTCTCCAGCCGGTTGGGGATCTCCAGATCCTGGTAAGACGGTGACGGCCCTAGTCTTCCTATCTCTCACACATCATCTCTCTTTTGTTTTCGCTCGGTCTCAACCATCGGTCGATAAAACTAGCATACCATCTTTCCAGTCCCAACGTCTCGTTGGTATTTCTTTTAGGACCATCACATGCATTCTCACCGTTCGAAGAAATGACTAGCTGACGTTACGAGCTTGTATCCATATAATGACTGAGGTCGCTGTGGACACTTTAATGTATCTGGATTCGGCGATAATCTCCTCAAACTAGGTTGACCTTGATTCTTTTATCTATCCTTGCTCGGTATTGGGAGCTCTACAGCCAGCTTAGGTTGGGTAGAAATTAGGATTGGTCTGACTTTACGATTCCTAAGCCTTTTAAAGTAGCCATGATTTTCTTTGCAGAATAGTTTACCCAACTTTTATATGACAAAGTAATCCATCGTTTCAATTTTCATCCAAGAATCTTGGATGTTTGCAGACTGCCTATTCTACCAACTTACATGACCATTAAGAGTTCTGACGCATTTGTCTGGTATTTGATAAGAAAATATTCATAAATTTGATGTCAAATAAGCTTCTTGCTTCTTGACATTCAGCTCAATTGATGACTAAATGCGTAAGGAGATGTCATGCAATATTGATTGGAATAGTCTTCTATTTATCATAATGATTGTATCATGGAATGCATGTGCTGTTACAGTAGGTTATATAACAATTTTTTGATATCTTTTGAATGCCCTGGCAAGGTTTCATGTATAATTCCTAGTGTCCCGAACTAAAACTTGATTTTTAGCCAGATCATGTATGAATTTCATATGCCTAATCTAATTGGATTTAGATGGAAAGTAGCTAGGAAAAAAGAAAAGTCTGACATTAGCCCCTTAAACTTAGATCTAACAATCTGAGCTGAGCTGGACCGATTACATGACAAGCTGTATCTCTTCAGCAGGGAAAGACTAACAGGATTTTGGGTTAGAAGAAAAGCTAGAAGAAAAGGGGAAAGAAGTAGGAAAAGAGGGAGCGGAAGATGGCAAGAGTCGGGGGAGGATTTGGTGGTGCTGAGGATAACGTCAAGCAACTCGAGGATTGCTCAGTTTCCAAGTAATCTCTTTTCCTCTCCAATCTTATGTCTTATCTAATTTAACTTCAATTTTTTTATTAAAAAAAAAGGTTCACCAATTAATCTTTATTTTTGAAACCTTTGTAAATCTCTGTAGAGAGCTAACAAAAATAAGACCTCATTACAAAGATCTTCCCCAGAAAGAAATTTTAAAGGGTTCAATTGGATTTTGGGATTTGTGATACTGATGCAATAGAAAAGTTATATCATGATTAGCCACAGAATTTTTTCAGATATAAATTAAGAATCTATCATAAAAATCAAATTTTGGCCCATATTAGATAAGGATCTATGTCTTTTCAAAAGCGCATTTTTTTTTTTTTTCCATTTTACCAATATCAGTTAAATGTCTTTGATATATAGATAATATAAAAGCAATATGGTTATTTGAAAATGTGGCAAATATCACTGCGTGTTCAGAGGATATTGTGTTAATATATGATCCAATCTTATATATATACAATAATGTTATTGATATTCTATCTTTGAGGAGGAGGCCCTTTTTTAGCTTAATATTTTTGCCTTTGGAAGTAGATATCTCTTTCATTTAACTAGAAAAGATTAGGCTGGCTTTTTTACCTGGCATTTATGTTAATGATCCACATCTAGCATGCAAGCAACATGGTTATTTTAGAATAAAGTGAGAGCAATGATATGCAGATTTGCAATATGTATGCAGCAGGTTGTGAAATGAAGTTATGACAAAACCCTTTCCCAGAAAAGAAGTATGATAGATTGAGTTGAGTGCACAACAATGTCATCCATATCATCACATAAGACCAATCAAAGAAAAAATTAAGAATGTAGTGTTGTACCTTCTCTAATGTATAGTGTTGTCCTTTGCTTTAGTCATTTCCTTTAGTCATTTAGGCTCATAGCAATGTTCTTGATGTGCATGGACAAGTCTTAAAGTGCAGTGGTAGTGGATTGACTAGTCATAAAAAGGTCCTACTTATGATTTTCCATAGACATGGAGAAAGCATATAACAGATTATTGTAAGGTTGTTTGGTTGACAATAAGTTGTACTGAAGACACCAAAATTGTTAAATTTGTGTTTCAATGATCTGTAGAAAGCACCAACAGTAGTTGTGCTTAGACAATGAAATTTCAGTCAACATGGGCTCATGTGAAGGCTTCACTTGTTAGACATCAATTTATTAGTGATATTGCATAATTTCTATATATATTCATCCTTTCTTTTTCAGGTTTTGATCAATTTAAGATTGAAACTAATTTGTTTTAGATCAAACAATCAACCAAAAGGCCTAATGACACTATGTCTATAAACCTTAACCAACACAAGTATACAGTTGTTTATTAATGTTGCACATAATTGAAAGTCTTGCCAATATGAAGAAGCTAAATCTACAACAATTTTTATTGTTAATCTATTAATAATTTGAGCTCCACAGTTCAAGCTTATAAACAAGCAGATAGATTTTGTTGTTCTTGATCCTTTTGTAGAATTGTTGACTGCAATCAGACAAAATTCCAACTCGATTCTTCTGTCTTGAAGGTTCTGACATTTTTCTGATGAAATAGTTGAGATGTCGCTATTTAAGCACTAATTCTTTAGCATGCAATAAGATAGTGCCACCAAATGAGCTGGAAACTACTGAGAGCTTTTGAATATGTAAAATTAGTTCTTCCATTTTTTTCAATTTCTTGGTATCATGGCATGCATGTTACACTCATTTTTAATGTGTGAGTTATCGTGATTGACCTTTTTTAATCTCCATATGTTGTCTTGTTGCAGAACTCCTCTAGTATATATGGGTGGTCATTGTAGAGGTAGTTTATTATTACAAATGTTGGTTGCATAACTGCTTCATTTATATAAATGATGGTAATTGATGAATTATAGGAGACTTGATAATGATACAATGAAGATGTGGGTTTATCTAGTACCGTGTGTGCCTTTATTGGTGGGCAGCTAGGGGTTCCAGAATGTCATCTTCACCAATATGACCCTATTTACTTGATGAAGTGGTTTATCTATATAAAGTTCCATGTGAATGTCATATCCAAATTCCATATCATTTAGTCTATCAGCATCTCCCTCTGCCCCTCTCTCCCTCTGCCCCTCCTACCAATATTAACTTAGTTCTTATAGTTTTCCTAAATAAAAGGGCCCTAACTGTACTTTGTCTTATTTAGTTTCACTTAAGATAATTTTAAGTCACAAACCTAGAGGAAAATCCATATTATGTCTTTTGACGAATATATTTTCACTTAAATTAAGTTCTATTTACAGACAACCAAGTTCCACTCACTAAGTGAGAAAAAATCTCATCCAATAGTTTTATTATTTGACATCTCACCCTTCTAATGTTCTGCACATTAAAGGATCCTGGCACATGAGATCCTCCGAATCTTGCCTTGTACACATGGTAGAAAGAATGAAAAGAATATTAAAAGATCTCTGTATATGCAAAATGGTGCATCATGACTCTTTTGGCTGACCCTGAATTTTATGATGGCTTGCGATTATAAGTACTTTAATTCTAAAGCCATTACTCAAAGCTGCTTTTTGACACATGTGCAAGTCCACTTGATAAAAAAGAAATGCTAAGGCTGCAGAGAAGTCAAGCTAAACCCAATACCAAACCATTTGGGCTCAGCTTGGTCATGCTAGATGGGTGGTTAAGCGCACCTCAAGCATGACCCGAGATTAAACACGCCCTCAAACTTCACTTGGCAGGCAACTGTTTGCTTGTACAGGTCAAAATTGAGTTTGAGCTTGAATCATTCTCAAGTTCAAGCTTTAGCTCACCATAAAAACCTGGTAAAATTGGATCCAAACCAAGGGCCAGAAGCCAAAAAAAGAAAAGGAATAATCTCAGTTTCTAGGGATCCGAAGATTGACAGTGAGTTGAGATTATGCATGAGGCATTGATGATGGAGAACATGGGTGAGAGAAATCCACACAGAAACACTGATTCCTTCTTGGATCTCCCGTGGTAAAGTCTGGTAAGCACACAAGCATAGGGGAAATGGTGATCTCTATCTTTGCCCGCGATAACAGAGAGGATCTTAGTTTGCATGTCCCTATAGCAGGAAGAGGATACAGTTTTAAGCCTTTACTGAATCATGATTAGTCTTGCCCATAGCGATTGTCTGTTGAAGCTTCTTTATAAATAGCCTGTGTCCTATTGGTTTTCTGCATATATATATATATATATCTTAATTTTGCATAAGGGTTAAGGTATCAATTTGGCTAGTTGGCAAGGTGCTTCTTGTTCTGATGGCTCGATTGTTGCCATGCAACCAATGATCTCAGTGTTGCCATTCATAAAATGTTTATTTGATGACTTGACCAAATGATTTCATAATTGAACATTTAGGAGCATATAGGTATCATTCAGGTATAGACTTGATTATAGGCTGCGTACCTGTGATTGGTGCACACCTAGGCATATTGATTCATATTGATTTATGTTGATTTATGTTGGTGTTTGGTTGTTAACCAACCAACATCCAAGACAATGGCCTAGAGCCCACCTAGGCCCCAGTCTGAATGATCTTCATTATATTTGAGGGACAGATCTATCAGTGAAATAGCATTGAATGTCGTTGAGTTGCTTCTTCCCATTAATGTACTACATATTTGGTATTTTTTATTATGCTTTTCGTATTATGATCATTTTCTTAGTTTTGGTATTAGTGAGTTATGTTCTTCATTTTATTGGCCATAGTCTTTTAAATAATTTTGTCAGAACAGATCAGTATATACCATATGGATTGGCACGGACCCATTTTCCTATCTATGTGACCTAGCATGTGACTGCCATGACACACTACATGACATGATGCAATATGGTGCTATGCAGTTTCATGTCATCCTTGGATGTGGCATTTGATACCTTAATCCTTGGCCATAAATAGATGGGATCTTATGGATCTTTTCATTCTATTTGATGGCAAGTTCATTTCAACAATACAAAGAACGATGATGTGATTATGTTTAGTTAAATCATTTATTCTCTCAGTAAGATGAGGGGATCTTGTGAGTCAAAGCAATTGGAATGAACTTTGAATATTTTCACCTAGTTATAACATGGTTTCATATAAGGAGAGTGCCTCTGATGGTTTTCAATGGAACTTGTATTTTTGCTTATTTTGTGTTGAATGGGTCATTGATAGTGCCATAATTTCTTTAACGAGTCTGTAAACTTTAAAAGTGCTGTCATTGAATTCTTCAAATTAAAATGCTTTAGGGAAAGAGAATCGGAAAGGAATTATATATGAGATTAGAAGCATGTGTGCATTTAGTATTCCATCTTTTAGGACTCTGCATATCTTGAATTGGTATTCCATTTAGAGCTTATTTGGATGTATGGTTCCTGAATGGATGTATGGTTCCTGAATCCACAAGATATCTGCATGTGGGTGGGAGTTTCTAAGTGGAGAGTGGGAGAAATTGGCATAAGCTGTTGCTCCCTGGATTCCTAGTCCTTTGGCCAGTGAAATCTACCTAGAAAGGCAACTTCTTGAAATCCTGAAAATCAACAACTGCAGGGATACCTTGGAAACGCACCATAACTCAGACATTTTCATCCTTAGTCACTTCTTTCCACCATCACACTTTCATTGAAGATATCATTCGATTGAGCTGTTGAGCATCAATAAAGATGCCTAAATAATTACTGTAATGTAGGCTAGCGAGATAAGCCACTCTCACATAATCTAAGATGCAGTAATCTTATTGATGCCCATGTAGAGGAATGGTCGAGTATTTTGGAGTGACAGGTATTAGTCACCTCATTGGAGTTGTCTATGGAACTGATTCTGCTATTGTGGTAGCCTAAAATTCTCTTTGAGGACTAAAGTAATTTTCTGATTCTCAAAAATGCAAATTAATTTCAGTGGCAACTCATTCTGGTCAGTTTAATATGTAATTTTTTTCTTGATCTATAGCTTAGGGAAAAAAAACAAAAAGCTGTTACTCAAGTTCTGGTGCAGGCTCCTTATTTTGACATTTGTAGCTGAGCATTGCCTACCTTTCCCTGAAAAAGACATTGATAGTTGAATCTTATATGTGTCACTAGTAATAGAAGAATACGAGCCAGCAGACCATGATAAACAGAAGGAATGTGGATTCTGATGCTGATAGCAGGCACATTGAAAATTCACCTGGTTAATGCCCATCAAAAATTCTTTAAAACCTCATCTTTCTGGAGTACAGCTGAAGGAAGACAATTGATATAATTATGGCCTTTCTTATCATCCTGCCTGTACTTTCTCAATTTATTCATAAAATCCTTTGCATCCTATTGCATGGATTACAGGTACTTGCTTTGTTTTTGCATACATTAGCTAATAGGCAGGCTCAAGGCATCTTTTCTTGGTAACATTTAGGAGTAGATTTTAGGGGGTTTTCATGACGAGGCATTGTTTCTACCGAGGTAATGTCTATTCAACATAAAAGCATAGAACTGGATAATCCAACTAACCAAAAACTTATATGACCTAGTGTGATTCTGAGAGCTATTCTTATTGTAGTTTTAATCCATAAAAAAATATCAATGCAATTATTGCTAGTAGGATGCAGTTCATGTTATAAGCAGCAATGGTTCTTCAAAAAATGATATGACATTTTTTTCTTAGCAAGACACCAAGATTCTTGAACAAAAACTACTATGGAAATAATTATGGGAGAAACAGAAGTTTAAGGGACCAGACCATGTCTGTAGCATATGTTAAGATGCTATGCTTATGAGGTAACTTTGTTGTTAGGGTAGGAAACTTCGTAGCATCAAGGATAACTTATTTTAATCTTATAGTACTATCTAACCTGGTAGATCATATGATTTTTTTTTTTTATTTTCACATTTAACCTTTATCATCTATAATGAAGATTGAACATGTTAGGCATATTATTTTCACATATAAATCAATCTTTCTATAGGAGATATGACAACGAAAACCTAACAGATGAAATAGAATTGGTACGGTGACACAACTTGAAGAGTGAAGAGTGGTTTGAATGCTAGAAGTTAAACTCAGAGATTACAAATGCAAATTGAAGGCAATATGATTTGAAGAACCCTTCATTTGATGAAGTTTTCTCAGAAAATTATTTTATTGATATGTCAAAAGCCACTTTTATACGATGTATTAGCAGTATATATAGACCATGACTCCTAGCCCTAGCGCGAAACTAGATGCAAAATCATATACTAGAAATAGAACGGTGTAAGAAGGAAATATGCTAGAATTATTCAATTACTACCTCATCCTAGTATCTACTGCCTACATCTTATTATATCATATAGACCAAACAATAATCTTGCAAAATGCACTTGTTTAAGTAATTTGCCCATCTGTCATGATTTCATATTTATCATATGAGTATATATTTGTTTGGATATTTGATAAGATCACTTTGGTAGCAAGGCTAAGTAAATAGAAAAATAGTGAAAAGGAAATTTAGAGGGAGAAGGACTTGTAGTTTCCAAAGGGAAAAATCCCCTATTTCAAATTGTGTTAAATTTCTGATATGCCTTTCCATGTCATCAGTCCTTTTATTTATAGATCCCTAGACACCCAAGTAAGATCCACTGATCATGGACAGGGGTTTCAGTGGAGGTTGATAACATGCTAATCCAAATCAAAACTGACCTGAAATATAGGATTTGGGTATGAAAAATAAACCCAGTATGCTATTGGGTTGGGTTTGGATTCCAAAATTAGACTTGAAGTTCTATTTGATCAGGTTTCGGTTTAGGTAGGTAGATCCATACCTGAAAAACTGAAATCCAACCCAATTATACATAAAAGATGCTCGCATATGAATACATAAATACATACATACATTTGCGTATATGTATGTCATTATTTTTAATCATGAATGAAAAAATCAAGTAGATAAATGTGACTCATCTTCTTCTGCCAAATTCCTAGCCATGTTATTTGTTGTAGTTTTTTTATAATATATTTGTTGTGATTTAATCTATATATCGAGCTTGATTATTGGATGATCTTTTTCATTCTTCATGTCTTTTAATTACATAGATGCATGGGTAACAAAAGTAATAGATGGACAAATACTCTCTTTTATATATTTATATATTTTTTATATTGTGTTCTGCAGTTCAGAAAGGTAACATTTTAGGTGCTTTAAGTCATTTGAAAAAAATAGTCTGCAAACATACTCAAATAATTTGTCAGATACCTGATTTTTACCCAATACCAGACCTTCTTTGGATCCAATATTGGGTATGGATATAGTGTTTAAATTGGGTTTTGGTTTGAGGTTGGATGTAATAAATATATTTAAAGTTTGGGCATCGACATGTCTAACCTATCCCACTGACACCTAATCACAGACCTCATAGGTCAACCCTTTCCTGATCGTCCTCTGGAGATGTTGCAATGAAATTTCCTTCCAAGTATAGCCCAATAAAGGAACTCCTTACTGTTAACCATTCATAACATTACCAGAATTTTATTATAGAAGGCTAAAACTTCCTACTTCTAAACTAACTAGACCAAATGAAAGAGTATATTCTATTCCTTAACTGATTTTCTTCTAAGTTAGGTCTATTAGGTCAATAGCAAACGCAGGATAATATATTTTTTTATTGATGGATGCTTGCAGTGCACTTGGTACATGGTTCTTCTCAGTAGCTGGGGCTTTAGTTGCCATCCCGGTGGGGATACGGAAGAAGTCCTTGGCGCCCTTGGTCTTTTTTGGTACCACTGGCACTATGCTTGATATTATCATGGGAATCAGCCAGTGCGAAAGGGAGCATGCAGAACGCCAAATGAAGCTTCTGGAAGAGCAAAATCTTGCAGCAAATGCATCAGTGGTGGAGACTGAAAGCTAATTTTAAGCAAATTCCTTGCACCTCATCCACTTCCATGCATCTCTTTGCTGTACAAAGCTTTATAAGATATTGGTGGCTTTTATTAAAGTGGATATACATTTTTTTGTCTTGTTTTATCTTTCCCCATGCGTAACTTGATCTTAGCCGAAAGGCCGAGGAGGGGATCTTTCCCCTTGCGTGATATGAGAATCGGCATGATACTCAAATGCTTTTATAAATTTTGGGTTTTTCGTGTCTCATGTAACCTTGTTTGATCCTTCTCTTAGGCAGATTCTTTTCATTGGAGCTTGTATCACATTTTTGGTTTGTACCTCTCCACCATTGTTACTACATCTTAGCATGTGTTTCTCATCAGCTGGAATTATTTTATCTCTTTCTACATTTTTTTCAACATGATCAGTTTTGTCTATGAAGTTTGAACGTCATAAAAAATCATATTCGTCCTTCTTTTTAGAACTTTGTGTATAGTTGGGTGCACTTGGTTCGTTTGAAAAAACATTACTTCATGAACATTCGTTGCCATGATTTTTGACTAAGGAGTAAGGGGCCCTCAACTACAGCATAATGAAAAAAAAAAAAAAAAGACAGAAAAATCCAAACGCTTAACCACCAGTCTGAAAAAATCTAGTGGAGGTTTGAGCCCCAAAAAAAAAAAAAGTCAGTGACATTTGGCTTATGGTCTCTTCTTTTTTTCTCATCCGAGCAAGTGCTAAAATAATTGGGATGCATTTAAATTAACAATAAAGTATGCACACACACACACACACACACACACACACACACACACACACACACACACACACACACACACATATATATATATATATATATATATAGAGAGAGAGAGAGAGAGAGAGAGAGAGAGAGAGAGAGAGAGAGAGAGAGCACCTCATGAATCAATTGGAGGTCTTCAAGAAAAGGATGAAATTTCCTAATTATGTATGCATTACATGAGGTGCAAGCAAAATTTTAAATATCCCGAGAAACCTCCATATTGTCATATTGATTTCAATTCTAAGTGGTGCTCCAGTATACAGGATAAAGACATGAACCATGTTCCAACTCCCATACTTCTCTATACGTGTGGACCACTTCTTGATCCTGACAGCTCTTTCCAAATAGAAACGATGGAAAAATTATCCACGTCAAACATTTAGGAGAAGTAGAGAACACCTCCGAAGATTTGTGAACAGAAACTCCTCCCAGCGGTACCGGGACCATTTACCTTGATTTCAGGGGTTTTGTCATGGAATTCATAGGAGGCATCTTTTAATGATATGAGGCCCATATTAAAGTTTGGCCCTTGCCAGGGATTGATGATGCCATGTTCTCAAAGTCAACGACAAGAATTGAACAACTGGGTTGGCGTTGTTTCCATACCCTGTTTCAAATGTTCTGGCTGTTCCTCAGACTTTTGCTGCAACAAATGCTACAAACGAGCTTCCAGGGAAAGGATCTGTCATCAGATAGCACCAGTTGAAGCAACCAATTTATGAGAATCAAAAGATTTATTTACCCACACTTCAGAGTGTTTTATTAGTAGACCACACGAGTCAACCTGAGGGAAACCAGCTATCTGATCGCTGGAGGGGACGCAGGAATTTCCAGTGCCAGGTTCTCTGATTTCTCAAGGCACATGCTAGAGCTTGCCAGGAAACTTTTGCTTGACCTAAGGAAGCAAGAAAGTAGAAGGCGGGGCAATGGAACACTTTGCATGGCTTGACTGGCATGCTTCTTATAAAGACAGCATGAAACTGACAATAAGATCAATATAAAAAGATGCGTTAACTGGAAAATTGTGCCCATAGCTTCTTAGTCCAAGTCTTCTTACAGAGAGACTCAGGGTCAAGTCATCACATCTCTGCCTCCCTCCAGTAATGCCTGAAAAAAAATCTTCCATGAAAAGGACTTTAATTATAAATTTTTTCAGGGACAATTTTTTCCTGTGATGACGGGAATAAAGTTGAGAGCTTGACTCACGTGTGTGCTAGCAAGTAACATTTATAAATAATTTTTCCTCGAGAAAAAGAATAGATTGGAGTTGGTCTCTGGACGAATTGAAGTACCTCTTAACAGGCTGAGGACTTGTTTAGTCTCCCATTGAGAATTAGTTCTTCCCATTCTAATAAAGCAGGCTATAAAGTCACCTGAAAGATGCTATTATCTATCCGATACTTAAGAGCATCATTAGAGGGACAGATTTGGAATTATCTTATGAGCAAGTATACAGGGAAACTAAAATCCCTTGCTCTACATTGGAATGTAATATTGTACAAGAAAAAGAAAGAATGGAAACTTTTTTTTTTTTTTTGATGTAATGGATACGATCTCTGTACTGTAATCATCAACCCAGTGAGATGCATGCCACCTATTTGGTGAAGAGTACCTCCCACTCTAAGAAAGAAATCAACATAATCACCAAACTATAATCATCATCCTACGGTTCAATAGCTGTCTGACCATTTCCATAAGCTGAACTAAAATTGCAATTTAATGCGTCCAATATACAAATATGATAATGTGCCCAGAATACATCTCAGAGGAGATTCAGACACAATATAGAATTATCCTTGTAGTTTTCTTCAATGGAGTTGATATCCTTAGCTCTACAGCTCATTTATGATATTAGGAACTAAAGTAAGACAGAACTTAGAAAACCAGATAGTATGAGCTAATTTTTCCCACCTTTAACCTCCCCCATCAAATTTTTCTGCTATTTCTTCATAAAAATGATCACGCAGTAGGAATTAGATATTTAAATTCATCAACTGTAGTCTTTCCATACAGCCTCTAAGTGGTTACAGATTTGAAATGCCTCAATTGGAAATTTACATTAAGTTTGATCAGATCTCCACAAAGATAACTCTAAGAAACTACAGACAAGTAAATTGAACCAAAGCAGGCTTAAACTACAGCAATACTTATTAGGTCCAACTTGTTTATCTTTAAGCTGATTCGACCTTTTTTAACAAATCAATTGCTTCGCTGGCATTTATATTGCAATTAACATGGCTGAACACTGAGACCTTAATGCACATCTTTATGATTTTCTATACGTGTGTTGTTAGCAATTAATATGATGTGCAGCGAAGGCTAGGCTGGACATGACAAGAAGGGGCTCTGATCACTTAAAAAAATTAGTAAAGATATGGATCTCAGAAGCCTAAGAGGAAGGATGAGGCAAATTCTGAAAGAACATTCAGACCTTAGTATGAATCAATGATCCATAAAAGCCGACAAGGTCATCTAAATAACAGCTTATATGCTGTAATGCAACCTTTAGAAGCCTGACCAGATAATGCCCACAAGTGAAGACTTTTAGCATCCAAAGTCTCTTTATGATTATAAATACCAGGACAAAACCAACGATGAAGGATCATGCAGTTTAATAAAACTAAATTTTGACTAATGGGAAAACAAGCCTGTGAAGTCTTGAGAAACCTGAAAGGAGATCCATGTCAACAAAGATGACTGCTGGTGAAAATCAATGGAGTCATTACTAAGTCCTTTCTACAAAGTAAGTTAGGCAACGAGTCCTCTCTTCCATGACTCACTGTGAACAAAAACCTACTGCAAAAGATAGATGCAATTCCCAGATTCCTTAAATTTTGTTGATGCATTTACTCGTGTGGGAAGTAACGGTAATCATAACCATAATCATGACTGGGCTACTAAAAAGTATATCCCATAATTTAATCAGAACTGTCACCATATGGAGAGCTTAAATAAATCAGGTGGTACAATCACAAAGTCAATAGAACATCAAGGCAGGCTGGAAGAAGAATACATGAATAAATTAGTTCTAGAGGAAAACAAATTCCCAGAATGTAAAAAACTCACTCGATTTGCATTCTACAACATCTAGTGTGACATCACATACCAAGAAGGGAGGAAGAGACAAACAATCTCCCATGGTACTTACAATCCACCGAGCTCTGGCAAATAAATGGGCCCCAGGCAAGCAGGCATTAACACTATTGAATCTTCAAAATCTATTGCACATATAAGAACAGAGCTCACCCATGCTTGCCCATCTCCACGGAAGAATCATCCAACTAAGTTAGATACTCATCCCCAATATAAAGTCACAGATCAATTTTCCATGTGCACCTTCTCTGTAGCAGTTGCAAGCAACCTATGATGCCACTCACAAAATTTAGCCACCCTCACGCATGCAGTTTCCAGGCAGGAGATATCTGTACCGGTCAACATTCTGAAGTAAGTGACCTGGAAGATGGACAACAGAATACGAACTCGGTATCGGTCCCAACTTGGCGATGATTTCCTGGAATGTGTACTCCTCTGGAAGCATATCAAATAGGTCAGCTCCTCGGCATATAACATCCTGAATCCTTGACGGATTTAAGTAATAGGAGAATCTCACGCGATCCACATGGCTGTATGCCGTCATTTTGAATCTAAACTCACTGATTTGGCGGAAGCAGAAGCTGCAGTGCCACCCTGAATCAGCCAATAGGTCATCAGTCTGGCGGAAATGAGCATATCTGGTCTTCCCAGCTCGAAACCTGTGAACTGAAGCTCTCCAGCTCTTGTCATCAAGGAAGAACTCAAATGAGTACAGATAGTTCCGGAGCTGGAGATGTAGTTTCTCAGGAATATCATCACACCACCTCAGAAGGTTGATCGTGTGCCCACTCGGAATCTCATCAACATCGGACATGATCAACAAGTCATCATCAGTGATGCCTGCTATCCTGATTAGCTGATCCAATGCCACTCGCTGGTAAGACTCCTCCACAAAAGGATTCTCCCCCTTCATAAATCTCCCTCCAACAGTGCCGTAAGTCAGCCTGGACTCGGCAAACTTAAAGCGGTGCCGATTCTCTGCAAAGAAGAGTTGCTTCTTCAAGCCAGTGAATGTAGAATTGGACTCAAGGAGAACAAACTCTGAAACATATGGACTCAGCTCGTGCCATCGAATTTCAAGGATATCAAGTTCATTGCTGAAGAGTACTGCATCAAAGACACGCCTTGGGGTTTCCCGAACTCCCCATCCATGGAGCTTGCAAAGGTTCTCCATGGAGACATTCTCATGGTAGTAGTGCGGGATGGTATTGAAGGGTTTAGGAGGAGATTCCCACAGGGGCCTCAGAAAGTAGGAGATCTTCTGGCCATGTACATATATGATGAAGATAAGAATCGGAACACCCACAAAAAGAAGCAACAATGCCTTCAAATCAAAGCCCCGGAGGGCACATCGGAGCCTTGACATGCTCAGAGCTGCTCTTGAAGTCTGCTGAAAATTTAGATAAAATTTAAGTCAATATATATTTAATTAACCAAACATCACAGCACATTTGAAACTGAATTTCGGTAAACAACTTTCAATCCATATAACCATTTTGGTCTCAGAATCATAATCAAATTCCGACACTACCAATCCAGATGATACCAAGAATAACAGTAAATATCAAATTAGGCAACAGCAAAAGGTTCCCAATGCATGGAAAGTAGCACTCAAATTGAAGCAAGATTTTTCTTTTCTTTTTTTTTTTTCTTTTTTTTTTTTTTCATGGATCCCCCAAATCACAACTTTTCAATCCAAACTTTTTTTAATTTAAACCCCAACACACCAAAAAAGAAGGGGACAAAGCCCCTTTTTCTCATGGAAACGGATAGGGCAAAGCCCCAATAATAGTTCATCGAGATAATGAAAGGGGACAAACCCCATTAAAGCAAGCAAAAATAAATAAATAAATAAATCGGAATTTTCACGAAAAGAATCCAACATTACAGGGTTTCAGGGAGGAAAACTAACAAAAAAGACATTGGCTGATAAAATTCAAACCAGCCACTCCAAAGCCCTAAAAGAATTAAGCAAAATAGATCTATAGCTCCAAAAAAAATAAAGGAAAAAAAATCGAGAGGCAGAACGAAGATTACCTCGCCGCAGACATCCTCGCAGATGTCGTCCGTCTTCTTGGAACTGTAATACCCTCCTTCCGGCATGGTGGACCGATAAAAATCGAAACTTTCCCAAGATTCTCCCTTTTTCCTTCAAATCCCTCTCAATCCAGAGGCGAAATCCCGCCCTGGAGGCGATCTCCCGCGCCGGATCAGCCCACCCAGCGATTCGGCGGCTCTGCGGAAGCCCGCAAGGTCCTCCGATGAGCCCGCCCAGCGGCGATCTCCGGCCCCCCTCCTCTCCCTTTCTCCACTCCAATAAATAAATATATTTTTTTCTTTTCTACTCTGCTGTTCTCTCTCCCTTCACTTCTCGCCCCCTTTGCCTTTCGTTCGTTTCCTCTCTCTCTCAACCCGGCTAATTATAGCCGTTTGGAAGGTGGGGGTCTCCTCCTCTCCTCCGCCTTGGATGGGGTCTTTAGTCTTCTTATTTAACTCGATACCACCACCACCCCAAATATTAAAATAACCTGAATAACGCTTATCCTATATACCCTCTGCCTAAATCCCAACTGATTTAATACCTTTTCTTTTAAGTCCTAACTCCCCTGGTAAAGAGTTCGATGAAGTTCTAAATAGAAATTAATGAAGTCCCAACTGCCTATGATTTTTAAATAGAAAGGCCGGCCTAGCTTTTCGCTGGCAATTGGAATAGCGGGAACAAAGGCGGAATAGAAGGGAGAGCGATAGAGACTCCCTTACACAAGACGGATAGAGGGAATAAGTCGGAAGGAATAGTCGGAGGAAGACATATAGAAGGCCTGAAATTGGATGAGAGGTGGTGGTGGTGATGGTGGTGGTGGGGGTTCGATTCTCTAATTTTATACTTGAGGATGCCACCAAGGACTTGAAACGCGGAAAGAGGGATTGGAAGGCGTGGTGGTGACAATTACGAGGAAGCAGCGCCAGCCCTTCCTAAGCCCAATTACGAGGAAGCAGCGCCAGCCCTTCCTAAGCCCATATGAGGGATATTATTAGTAGGATATTTTTTTTTGACCAAAGCGTCTTGTTGCCGGCTTCATATAGCGACGTCCATTAAAGCAATTTGTTGCATAAGATAAAATTTCAAACGATGGAAACTATTTAGTTACTGTCTTGTTATTATCTTCATTTTTTTTTTGTTTGGATTTGTTAATTATTCGCTGTTGTCAGTGATATTATTTTACCATTAGTAAAATTATCGCTTTGCCAAATGGATGGTAATTGAGGGTAATTATACAAGAACACGTGATCAACGATGGCCAAGCAAAGTCTTTCATAGCGCGCGTGTTCTGTGAAGGGACTAATGGTATTGTAGCCTTGGGGCATGATTACATACATGGATAACAGGTATTTTATAGCGAAAAAAGGTTACTGATTTAGCTTTTCAACATGCTTCTGGTCTAGATAAAAAGTTTTTCAAATCATCATGTTTGATGAGACATTTTAAAAATTTATAGTAAATTATAATATTTTTAAATTTTAAATTTTTATGAATTTTCTATTTAGGTAGTTGTTTAAGAAAATAAAAATATATCTTACGATTTCATTTAGTTCTTTTTTGTACCATAAAAAAAAATTAAAAATAATGAGAATAATGAAGCATAAGAAAAGAGAAACAAGGATCAATTAAGAAGGAGCGAAACCCTACTGTAGGCCAGTTTCATCAGAAATCCATGAGGAATACCACTGTCATCCAATCAAGAGCTCATGATCAAGCTCTCGAGCCTAGATAGCGGTGGCGTAGGTGGTGGAGCATATGTGCTAAGGGAAAGAGAAACAACGATCGAGGCTTACATTAGCACTCTGCTAAGTATCTTATGGGGCTTTGTTAGACGCAACACATTTAGTGAATCAATCGAGATCGCTCAGTAGAAGGCTTGAATGAGGATAGCAATATGGTAGTAGTCCAAAAAGAATGGTGTCGATGAATGATAGGCATTGGGATGGTGGAGAGAGAGGGGGGTGGACGGGATAATGCTACCGCATGATCAATGTTATCATTGCTGCTGAGATGAGATGAGAATGAAAATAGCCAATGCATTTGTTTAAAATATATATATATATTTATTTATTTTGAGTGATTTATAAAAAAAAAAAAATTGGATTCTTTAAATTAATGATTAAAATTTTATAAAATTTAGAAAATTTTTATTTGGAATAGAAAATTTTAATTTTTAAATTTTAAAAATTTCATTCTAAAGACAACCTCTCCTCAAAATTATCCATTCAAACGCAACCTTAGTGAACGTAGCACATAATGTTTGATTTCCAAAGAATGAAGTAAAAGGCTGATTGGGCAAACGGCGCCCATTAGCCATAGATTATGGTGTCATATCAATCACTTTGGAATCGTTGGCACCAGTAAAGCCTGGAATTGGGTATTGGTTTAAAACGCTAATCATAATATTATATGAAAGTCAATAAATGGCTTCACAGGGCTCGCGTTCATCATCACCACCATCACTTTTTGTTACTATGGTTGGCCTTGCTTAGTGTTTCTAAAATAAAGTCCCATTGGAATAATTGAAGAAAAAGCCAGCTCCAGGATGCGACAAACATAGTTGCCACTAATTTGAAAGGATCAACATCAGCTATCACATTCAAAAGGCTTATAAAACAATCAGAGGAGGAAGAAGAAGAAGGATACATAATATATTATATGCAGCAACCACAAAATGAGTGAAAAAAGAAAACAAAACAAGAGAAAAAAAATAAATAAATAAATAAAAGGATTTGAGTCAACGTAAAGAGGGGATACAAATGGCTAGTAACAGAGATGAAGAGAGGAGTGTCTTCATGAGAAATGAATAGAGAATAAAGGCCATGAAAGAGTCCACAAAATCTATAAAAGGGAACATCTATTTTACTAGGAAAAACAGAGTCTTGGATATTTTTATGGCCTTTAAACATCCTAATTTGATAAGAATACTTAACCATCCTATGTGATTAGAAGTTTGAATAACATAACAAAAGGAGCAGGATTCCTAAGCTAGACTAAAAATAAAAATTCAGAAAAATGAAAGATAAAACTTATATCAATGATCCATCATGGATGTAACACTCTAAATAGATCTAACCAAGCAATATTAGCAGGGCCATATGCCCATTAGAGAGGGGCCACGTCTATGTTCTAAATGAGCAAGCATGTGAGTGATGGGGAAACTATGAGGGCGATGTCCCCACTAGCTCTCTTACCTCTCTCACAGGCAACAATAAGGTTCTTTGGATTAAAAAAAAAAAAAAAAAAAAAAAAAAAGGTTATTTTGACCTTCAAACTTTCGGGTATTGTATTTTAGTTTCTCATATTTTTGACATTATATTGTGTAGGATTGATAACGCTTCAAGCGTACCTGCTATCTCAATTAAAAAAATATGTGATCCTAAAAATTTGAGTACAAATTAATTAATAGCAGATAAACATAATCTTTTTCTTTTATCAATCTCGAGCCTAATAATTGGTCTTTTCCTTTTATCAAGCTTTTCTTGATATAAGTCCTTCAAACTTTTTTTTCACATCTGATGTAAGACTATTTTTGCAGTATTACAATCTTTTCTTTTTATTAAGCTAGCCAATCATGGGCCTTGAAAGGGTAAAGATAACTTTATGCTATAGCGGGACTCTATCATCATTTTATATGTAGCCTTTTCTTTTATTTACGAAATTAGCTCTGATACCGTTTATAACGCCCAAATCCCATCTACTGGTCCAATTAATTTGCTGTCAAACGAAAAAAGTGCAAGTTAATTAGTAGCAGAAGAACTTGAGTTATATAAACTTTTAAACTTTTCTTTTCTATCTAATGTGACTGAGACTATTTTTAGGGTATTACAGAATTAGTCAAAATTGATGAAATAATTGATACATCGCTATACCATATGAATAAATTGTCAGAATAATTCGTCAATTATTTCATCAAATATAAGGAACTAATAAGTTGTGGCAACTCAAAAGTTTAAGGATTAAAAAGTATATTTTCGTCAAAACATTGATCCAATCTACATGTATGGCAACATATAGATGACACGTATTACCGTCCCTATCCTACGGCAATGGGTATTTAAAACACAAAAAAAAACAACCCCTTACCGGACCATGTATTTAAGATGATAAACTATATTTATGAGTCTATTCTTATAATGGCTAATGATCGCCGTTCCAATTTTTTAAAGAAAAATTCAAAAATTCAACGGACACCTCTCGTGATAATAAGAAGAGAAAAAGCTTGGACTGGGCGGTTGCTTAGGGGATAAGATGTCAGCCGTCGGTTAGCTACGGAGGAAATTTAGTCATGGCGCAGTGGATGGGTACGGCCCGGCAAGCGGCCGTAACGCGCCGGATTGACGAAGTCCATCCGACTCTCGGAGACTTCCATGATGATTGGTTGATGGATGAATGAAGCGGCGTGGCGCGGCTCCGGACGCGGAGTCACCGTGGAATCCTTCCCTTGCGAGACCTCGTCGTTTTCTTGCTCTAATGTTTCTGTGGGACTTGGCCAGGCTTAGCCTACCCGTTTCCATGCGGGAGAGGCTTTATCTTTGGTCATATTGCTGAAGTAGCACTCAAACAAAAGTTTGATATGTTCTTGGGATTATAAGAATATTCATTGAGTTAATTTCATGATCGATGAAAGAGAGCTTGTGTTTGATTCTTCAAGAGTAGATTGAGTAGGAAAGTTGCATAATTTTATAATCTCACTCTTTTAAGTCATCCAATTGCAAGGAAAGTTTATAATAGTCGAGTTATGCACGTCACTTGAATATCATCTTTGATTAAGATGACATGGTTGATTTGAAAGCTATAATCTTGGATAAGCACTTGACGATCTAGCAATGCTTGATCGGATAGTTTTAGAGATTTATGACATAAGCACCGCAAATGGATCGGATCGATTCGTGGTTTGATTCGATCCTAATCTAATTAAATCCAATCTAATTCGTATTTAAAAACTTATGAGTGGAATTGAATTTGAAAATTAAGTGAATCTAATTTAGATTATAAATTGTATTTGTCTTGATATGACTAAAAACTGTTTCGATTGGACTCATAAACACTAATTATATAAATTTTATTTTCTTTCACTCCAATTATTTTTATCATTTTATCGAAGAATCTCTCATTCAAATTAATTTTCCTTTTCATCTCAACAATTAAATCTCTTTCCCATTTTCACTTAATTATGTCAACCCTTTTCAATCTTAAATATTTTAAATATCATAATTTATAAATTTTAAAATAATCATTTATTTGGATAAAATTAAAAGTTTTTGAATAAGAAATTAAATTTAAGTCAACTCTTTTTAATCTTATTTCAAATTTTTAATCAATTTATATTTAATTATGAATTAGTAGATTTTAGCTATAAAATAATAGTTAAATGTTTGATTCAAATGCAATATGATTCGATTCAATCCCATCACAAATTTTAATGTTTTGGATTAAATTCGAATCATATTTGATCTCAAACAGACTAATTATCTGCTAATTCCAAACATTTTTTTCATAAATTTAATCCGATTTAATCAATTAGTAAGTTGAATTTAAATTTAAAATTAAAATTTTAATATAAAATCAAATTGAATAGTAAACTAGTATGACTAGCTCTGATCTAATCCATTTATAATCCTATACATGATGAGGTAGCACAAATCTTGCAGAGAGAAGCTACATGGCCGTAAACCCCTGTTGCATAGCTTGCTGACAGCCCGAATTGGTGAAACGTTGGTTATCCGTAAGAGGACCAATAAAATAAAAGAAGGAAGAAAAGATACACATCAACTCTGTCACAAAATTGATTAGGTGGCACGGTCCCTAAGTACTTGTTGGAAAGTAAGGGTCCGTATGCTAGTGGGCCACATTTTGATGAAATGATAAGCTCCAAGATTTCAACCAATGAATAGGGCTGCAGGTGGATCGATTTACCCAAGGGTCAATCTTGATTTTTTTAAGCATTAGACTGGATCTGGATCAAAAATATAAATTATTTAATGAATAAAAAATAAATCCTGAAGTAGCTCGACTTATTATTTGTTTTATTATTAAGTCTTTCAATAGAATAGATAGTCTATTCTTATCCCTTCTTACGCTACTAGATCCAAACCTAGGTTTGGTTCAACCGAGGACTATTATTGAACCCATTCCAATGACTTGATGCATCCGAAATACTTGTCATCGACTCGAGTCAACTTGGTTAATCTAAGGAAAGTAGTCCTAGCTCAAGCTTAGTTATTCTATAATTGAGTCAAAATTAAACCAAACCGATTTATTTTTTAGCTGAATTTGAGCTGCTCAAGAATAACCTAATGAAGGCTTTTAAAAGATAAACACGACTACAAAACTATAATCAAAAGAAAATCCAATACCATGATATGGCAATACTTTATTCTTGCTCTATTGCTATTTCATTTTGAAGTTATAATTCTTGAACTAATTTAAAATTAAAACTTTATTATTATTATTAATTCTTAAAATATATATAAATATATATATATATATATATATATATTTGGCAAGCTTCAATGCATATGTTACTGGGATCTTGCTCTCAAAACCAACATAAAAATAGAGAGGATCAGACATCATCTCTTAAAGTTTTGTTTGTATATGCCCTGAACGAGAGTGGCCCGTGGGAATACGCTCGGATGCTGGCTTCTTTCACCCCCTCTCTCCGACCGAAGACAAACAAGCCGGAAAATATACCAACTCAGTCATGTCGGCCTACTCGTCAACGTGTTCCTTTTGTGGAAATACCCCGTATTTGAACCAATCCTATCGTAAACACCGCTTGCTCGCTTATGGATCATGGTTTTAGCGAGCCAGGAAAGTTAGGCCGAGTTGACGAAGCCGTGTACAGTTGTAGTACCTGAAGGTGGTGGTCAATTTTTTGAACGTTACATCAATGAATGGCTTCCCCTTTTCCTCTTTCCAAAGCCCACACGCTAATAGATGTCATCCTTTTGGTGACCCGGGTCCGCATGCAATGAATCGTTCACACCACTCGTTACTACTGTGCAAAGTCAATTCTCCCTCCGTTCATTGCTGAAAGAAAAATAAGAACCATCGCCACGATCGTGACTCTCCTTAATTTGTTTGGAAAATAAGATTGTATTTAATTTTCAAGAATATTTTCTATTTTTTTTAAAAAAAAATAATTTTCATTTTTTTTTTTATCTATTGAACTTGATAAATGAGGATAAAAATTATTTTTTATTTTCTATTTTTGAAGTGATGCATTTTAAAAGGTTAAATAAAAAAAATTAAAAGTGAATGTTATTCACTTAAATGTTTTCAAATTTTCTATTCTTTGTTTTGATAAAAAATAATGAAAACATCTTGAACTTGTTTTTAATTTCTATTATTTTGAAATTATTTTTCTTAACAAATCATAGTTTTTCAATCACTAAATATATTTTTACAAGTATTATCTATTTTCTATGTAAATAAGAATAAAAAATAAAATATTTTAAAAAATCAAACATAGTCTAAATCTTTTTCTTTGCCTCCGTCAACTTCTAAAATCATAGTTAATATATATTAGCCATTATAGCAGTTTCAAAATCCTAGAATCTAGTCTGATTTAATAGCAAAAAATTTGAATAACAACAGTTTTTTGGTTATTGTAGTAGGCATTACACAAAGAAAATATTGGTTGCCATTTGATACATTCATTATTCACATAATATATTAAAATTCAAATCTTCATGTCAACTTAGAAATATTTGTTTATTCTTAAAACATTGGTACAATCAACTAATACTGTTTTAACCTTAATTCAATATATTTTGTTTTCAATTCCAATATATTTATTATCACATTGTGTTCTCCTATACTTTAGAAAATTAAAAAAGAGTTTAGGGCTTTTTTTGGGTTTATACCTCTGATAGGAGAGGCCCATACTTAATTGCTTGGGAAACTATTTGTTCTCCTAAATTTTAAATTTTAAGGAGGAATGGATTAGTATGCTATGAGACTATGGAAAAAAGTCTTTATGTATAAAATTGCTATTAATCCTGCTAGAAGTAGAAAAGAATCATTTTTCTAGTTGGGCTTAATATATACTTCTTCTAACATATTCTACTATGTGGCGATAAGTTTTGTTGGCATGCAGCATTAATCAAACATAAATTTATTTAGCTTTCAAGATCAGGCAATCAAATTAAATTGTTATCTAATCACAATCAAATTGAATTGCTATGTGGTCCCTAGTTGACAAAAATCCTATTGGCTTCTTCTCTTGCTATTTTTAATGTGGTTGCTGATCTCGATGGTTTATATCTTGTAGACTTTATTGATGCTTGAATATGCTAAGATGTTAAATATCTTTAATCTTTCTTCTAGACATGATCTAAAGGGCATGTTGTATTTCTTTTATCAAGGGGCTTTAGGTTGACACTTTATGTTGGGATAATAGTCGGTTACCTAAAGTTTTTACTAAATATATTTTGAAAACTATTGCTACTCTTGTTGGGCAATTAGGTTATCTACATAGCTTTGATTAGCTTTGGCCATTGTTTATATCCCAAAGATAGAATTAAGCTGTTTTGGTGGAAGCTTATATCGAAGAGGATTCCTTGCAAGAAGGTGTTGCATGATCAAGGCATTTGGTCAACTGGTGTGCTGTTTTGTGACCTATGTTCGAGTTTGATTGAAAACTCTGAACATATTATATTTAGTTGCGGCTTTGCTAAAATGTTTTGAGCCAAGTTATAGGTTCATATTGAAGGTTTTATGTTGGAATCTTTATTTGATTGTATGGTTGTTTCAGTGGCTAAAATATTAACCAAAAGCAAGATAGTGACGATGGCAAGTTTTATCTAAACAAGAAAGAGCTCAACAGACTATTTTAGGATAAGTTTCTTACCTTAGGTGACTTAATTAAATGACTCCTCCTCATGTTTAATGATTGGTTGCAAGGCCATCAATATGTTGTTATCTTTAATACTCAAATGCAGTGGGGTTTCCTTGGTTCTTTGGACTTATATTCTATGGCTCTTGTCAAATGGGTACCCCTACCCCTAGAATGCTTGAAGTTAATTTCGATGGCATCGTAAATTATTCTACAGCCGCTATGGTTTTGTTATTACAGATTACATGGATCGTTTAATTTTTATTACCAAGAGAAAATTGCCTTGAAAGTACAATCTCCACAGGAGCTATCCATTGCTTGGAAGGGTTGATGTACTACAATTTTAAATTTCATGTTACACAAGTATAGTTGGAATAGATCATCTCATACTTACCAGTCCAATCCTTCAAAAATATAAGGTAGGTTAAGAGATCAATTTGGTCTTTCAAGATTTCTCATCCGCACAGAAGACAACCTAGTGGTACATTGGTTAGCTTTAAATGCTTTGTAATCTTCCTTTTTTTTTTTTTTTTTTTTTTTTGAGAGGTTAATTTAGCTATAAGCCTTCATGTAATTTTGTGAGAAATTAATTTAAACTTCTTATACCAAATAAAAATAATAATAATAATAATATATTTTCAATGTAACGTTCATTTAATTCATTTTCAAGTTATCTAGCGAAAGGTAAATTATTGCTGAAAAAAAAAAAAAAAAAAAAAGGCAAATTACCACCATTGTTTCCATTATAATGGTAACGATTTTCCAGGCGTCCATATTTTACGGATCATCAGCATTGGAATTGATGAAACCTTGTTTCCAAGGAATCACAGTCCCATGGGGTGGGGACTTGGACGGGGAAAATTTTAACCCCTGGTTTTGTACGGAATGTACATTGATGTGCGAGAATCCAGCACCTTGCACTTCAAAAGCTACAATATCGCCTTGAAATCCAAAAGATTGGACATGATTCCTCTTGTTCTTCCAAAGAATAACGGGAAGAAGCCGGGCTTGACCAGATTTATTATTATTATTATTATTATTATTATTAAGCCTTTGGTGATGCTCCTATTAAGTGATATTTAAATATCATTAGCAATTTTGACATAGGGATAGAATCATATTGTTTAGTATTTTCATTTTGACCATCATTCGAAGGATTATGATCTTAATCCCACTAAAAGGATTAGAAATATTGGATCATAATAATGATGTACATAATAGTTGATAGATAATTTTATTTTTAAATTTTTTATTAAAAAGATGAGACTATTCATAATATATTTGAAATACTAAACATTGTATATTAAAGTATTATTATAATTTTAAATTAAATTTTATTACTGCTTTGATATTTGTACATTTCTATTTGTTTGTATTAAAACTATTGCTTTGAATTTAGTACTAAAAATTATTTTCAAATCAGTAACTTTAAAATTCATAAAAAAATCTATTTTCTGCAAAACTGATTTATTTAGTGCTCTTCTATTCATGTAGAAGGTACAAAATATGATTTTTAATTTAAAATTTCTCTTTCTACTACTTTAAAATTAGTGCAGAAATTATTTTAAATAATTTTCATCCTCAAAATTTTATTTTCAAATTGCTTAGATAACCATGCTACTCTTAGGAATTTAAATTTAAAATTAAAATATATATTCTATTGCTTTAATAATTATGTAGAAGAAAGTACTTTAGAAATTGTAAATACTCATTTCAAATATTAAAAATTAAAATTTAGAATTTGAAATTCAAAATGTTTGAATTTTAAATTTAAATTTAAATTTCCAAGACAGCATGGTTATTAGAGCAACTTGGAAGAAAATTTTTGAGGCTAGAAATTATTTGAAATAATTTTTGCACTAATTTTAAAGTAATAAAAAAAATTTAAAATTAGTTTTCAACTCTTTTGCATCAATTTAAGAGCACTAAAAAAAATTAGTTTTGCAAAAATAAATTTTTTTACAAATTTTAAAGCTATTGATTTGAAAATAATTGTCACACTCATATTAGGATAATAATTCTAATACAAATGGGTAGATATGCATAGATATCAAAGATCAATAACATTTAACATTGTAATAATTTTATTTTAACATGCAATGTTAGCAATTATATTAGCAAGTTTGGGATGGTTAGGTTGTTTTTTTTTATTATTTTTTATTTTTTTTTATGGTTTGATCAATTTGGTTTTATATTATAGGTATTTAAATTAAAGTGAAAGAATATCTTTTATGATTATATTACAAGTTTCATGCTTTTTATATAATTTTATATTTTTATTTTAAAATTATATGTTTTATATTCATATATTATACAAATAAGTTTTTAAGGGTATTATTGGTGATCTTCCATTCTTATGGTATATCAAATATAGTGATATGTAATCACTGATGTTCTTTGATTATTGAAATATCATACATTAAATAGGTTGATATTGGATTACTAGTGATCCTATCATCGACAATCTTATCACTAAGAAAAAATGCCATAGTGATTAATCAAACGACCCCTTAGAGAGAGGAACAGAGTTAGTTTCTATGTGATATAGAATTTGAGTCACAATAATACTTAATAGAAAATGCAATTAAATGTGTTGGTTTTGCATCTTAAACTGTCCACTTTAATGAAAATTAGTGGTATCAACTTGCCAACAATGCACACATAAGCTTATCCAACTTGCCAAGAATATTTTACATATGCTATCATGGTTATATAATACTACATTATACTCCTTTTCTAATTAGACATCATTCTTATCAATTTAATGTTATTCTTATATCACTAAAAAGTTAAAAGTCCAAGTAGAAAATGTCAGACTATCACAAATTAAACCTTTTGATAAATTTGACAACTTATTTAAATTGCTAGTTTACTTCATCCTATGCCACCCCTTATAATGAGATTCAGGCCAATTTTAAACAAAAAGTTAAAATAATAAAAGTATAATTGTTATTCCCCAACAGTTAGCAACAACTATTTCCCATCTTCTATCATAAATACCTATTCCCCTACAACTAATTTGCTAAGGTTATTTTACACATGCTATCATGGTTATGCAACATGATATTATACTCTTTCTATAATGTTAAAGTAAAATTACTCAAACACTTCTCTAACTTAAGGCTATTTTCACTTAGCAACCCTTATATTTAAAAAATTTTAAATAGATCCCTAAAATTGATTAAGCAATGCAATATGGACATTGTCTATCTTCATTTCCTTAGCCCACAAGATTATATCATATGACGGTCATGGAGGGCAATTATGAGAAGGCTAGCATAATGCCAAAGCACAATAGTAATACTAATCATGGTAAAAGAAATTCCAACAATATTAAAACAAAGAACTCGAAAAAAAAAAAAAAAGAAGGAAAAGAAAAACAAAGGTCACATTCCATATTCACTATTCTCTTTGCAATAATAAATCAAAATAGCTATAAATGGCTGTTCATAGAAGAGTAGCAGTAGATCATCCTAGATTGGCTAGCCATTGTTAGGACAATAGTTATATTTTACTCAACAACATGGCAAAGCCCTCATCTAGGTATCATCATGTCTCCTCGTGTGGATACCAAAAGTAAAACAAAGAGGAAGAACAAAAGTAAGAAAGAAAGAAATATAAAAGAACAAAGAGAAAAAGTTAGCAACAAGCACGAATTTGCGCTGTCGCATCAATTATCCACCTAAATTACCAACATCATGGCATTACAACCATTACTCGCCTTGAAGTCCAAGAAAAAGGAGGAAGAAGAAAAAAGAAAGGGCTAATGTTGACAATGTGGAATACTCATAGAGTTAATTCCATGATCGATAGAAGAGAGCTTGTGTTTGATTCTTCAAGAGTGGATTAAGTAGGAAAGTTGCATAATTTTTGAATACTCGACATGGCTTTGCCATAGTATAATCTAACTACAAGGTGATCCATTTGTAAGGAAACTTTAGTGGTCGAACTACGCATATTATTTGAATATCTTCAGTTAGGACGGCACACTTGATTTAAAAGTTGCAATCTTGGATAAGCCTTGATGACTTATTGGTGATCTATTTGCAAGGAAACTTTAATGGTCGAGCTATGCATGTTACTTAGATATCTTCAGTTAGGACAGTACACTTGATTTGAAAGTTGCAATCTTAGGTAAGCCTTGATGACCTAGTAAAGAGCCACGCTTGATGGGATGGTATTGATGATTTGTGGAATAGGCATTGCAAGTGGATCGGATCGATCCATGAATTGATCTGTTCTCAATCTGATTACATCCAATTTGATCTATATTTAAAAACTCATGAATTGGATCGGATTTGTAAATTAGATCCAATCTAAATTTCAAATCGGATCTAAGTTTTATATTTTTTTTTAAACTCAATCCGATCCGAATCTATTTTAGTCTACCTTGTAAACATTGATTATACAAATTTTATTTTCTTTTATTCAAATTATTTTTATAATTCATTAAATAAACTCTCATTTAAATTAATTCTCTTTTCCATCTTAGCAACTAATTCAACTCTCTTTTTTTACTTAATTATGTTAAAATATTTAATTTTATTATTTATTTTGATGAATTTTTATTTATTATGTCTTTTAAATATATCAATAAATATTTTAAAAATCATAATTTATAAACTTAAAAATAATCATTTACTTAGGTAGAATTAAAAGTTTTGAATAAAAATTTAAAGTTAAGCCAGTTCTTTTTAATCTTATTTCAATTTTTAAATCAATTTATGTTTGATTTTTAATTACTAGATTTTAATTATAAAATAATAATTAAATGCTTAAATCAAATACAATATGATCTGATTCAATTTTATCTCAAATCTCATCATTTTGAATTAGATCCAAATTATATTTGACTCGAATAAGCCCTATCAGCCTGTTGAATCTAAAATTCTTTTTATATATCTAAACTAATCCGATTAGTAAATATATTGAAATTAGATTCAAAATTAAGATCTAAATATAAAATAAGATTGAATTAAGATTAAGCATGATTTGATGTGATACGATCCGCTTGCAATCTAGCTAATGTAGAATTGCTGAGATAGCACAGATCTTGCAGAGAGAATCTGGATGTACTTATGCTGCATATCTTGCTGACATTGATTAGGTGGCATGGTCCCAAGTACTTGCTGGCAAAGCAAGGGTCCGTATGCTAGTGGGCCACATTTGATGAAATGATAAACCCTAAGAATTCAACCAATGAATAGGACTGCAGGTGGATTGATTTACCTAAGGACTTGACTTGGGTAGGTCCAAGTCCATCTTGATTTTTTAATCACTAAACTGGATCTGGATCAAAAATATAAGTTATTTGACGAATAAAAAACAAATCCTGGAGTAGCTCAACTTATTATTTGTTTTATTATTAGTCTTTCGTTAGAAGGGATAGCCTATTTTAACCCCATCTTGCACTAGATCCAAATCTAGATTTGATTCAACCGAGGAACCCAATACATTTGAATGGATTTGGATTGTTATTGAGAACCATTGCAATGACTTGGTGTATTTGAAGTGCTTTCCATGGACTTAAGTCAACTCGATCAATCAAAACAAGTCCAGGTTGAGGGAATAGTCCTAGCTCAAGCATGCTTGTTCTATGATTGAGCCAAACTTAAGCTGATCAATTTGGTTTTTAGTTGCTATGAAATGGTTGCTATTTTATTTAGGAGTTGATAGTTTTTTAATTATTTGTAATTAAGATTTTGTTATTGTTGTTAGTTCTCGAGAATAATATATATATATATATATATATATATATATATATTAACAAGTTTTAATGCGGCTATTAGCTCAAAGTTACTCTCAAAACCCAAGTAAAAAAAAGAGAGTAGGATCAGACATCATATCTCAAAGTTTTGTTTGTATATGCCCTGAACGAGATTGCCCCGTGGGAAAACGCTTGGATGTTGGCTTACCGTGTGCTTTGATTCACCCCCTCAGAGACCAAAGACAAACAAGCCGGAATATGTACCAACTCAGCCATGTCGGTCTACTCGCCAGCATGTTCCTTCTCATGGAAGTACCCTCGCGTTTGAATCGGTCCTCTCGTGACCTCAACTCGCTCGCTTATAGACTTTAGTTTTGGAGAGCCAGGAAGTCGAGGCCTGGTTGAAGAAACCGCGTGCGCTTGTGGCTGGCTGGAGGTGGTGGTCAAATTTTGAACGTTACATGGGGTTTGGTGGGCGCTTAAAATGGCCTTCCCTTTTCCTCTTTCCAAAGTCTGCAGGCCAAGTGCTAGTCATGGTTGTATAAATTCAATTCTCTTCCCATTCCTTGCCGAGAAATAAATAAATAAAACCATCACTACTCCCAATTTATTATTTAAAGAGTAAGACTGCCTTTAAGTTTTTGAGGATGTTTTCTATTTTTATTTTTTATTTCCTGAAATATTTTTTTATTTTTTATTTCTAAATATATGCTTGATAAGTGAGGATAAAAATTATTTTTTAGCAAAATAAAGAGAATATTATTCACTTCAATAGTTTCAAGTTTTTCAATCTTTGCTTTTTATTCTTTGTTTTGATAAAAAAAGATAAAATTATTTTTAAGCTTTTTCCTTTTTTGTTATTTTAAATTTATTTTTTCTTAAAAAATCACAATTTTTAATCATCAAATATATTTTCATAAATATTTTCTATTTTCTATATAAATAAAAAAAATAGGAATTTCTTGAAAACCAAAGACACTCTAATCTTTTCTCCACCTTCATTAACTATTGAAATCATAGTTAATATATATCGCTCATCCTAGAATTTTGCTTGAGTTAATATCAAAAAATTGAATAACAATAGTCTTTTTGTTATTATAGTAGGCATTACATAAAGGAAATAATGGTTACCATTTGATACATTCATTATTCACATAATATATTTCAATTCAAATCCTCATGTCAACTTAGAAATATTTGTTTATTCTCAAAACATTGGTACCACAACTAATACTGTTTTAACCTTAATTCAATATATTTTGTCTTCAATTCTGGTATATTTATTATCTCATCATGTTTGAAAATTAAAATAGAGTTTAAGGCTTTTTTCTGGACTCATACCTCAAATAGGAGATGTTTATACTTGATTGTTGGGGAAACTATTTATTTTTCTTAATTTAAAAGAGGAAATGGTTAGCATGCTATGAGGCTATGGAAAAAAGTCTTTATGTGCAAAATTACTTTTAATCCCGCTAGAAATAGAAAAGTATCATTTTTCTAGTTGGGCTCAATATACACCTCCTCTAAAGTGTTCTACTATATGGCGATGAGTTTGTTGGCATGCAGTATTTATTAAGTATAAATTTATTTGGCTTCTAAGATTGGGTAATTAAATTAAATTGTTATCTGATCTCTAGTTGATAGAGATCTTATGGCTTCTTTTCTTACTATTTTTAATGTGATTGTTGATTTCAATGGTTTATATCTTGTAGACTTTATTGATACATAGATATACTGGGATGTTAGACATATATCTTTGATCTTTCTTCTAGACATGGTTTGAAGAACATGTTGTATTTCTTTGTCTAAGGGGCTTTAGGCTAATACTTTATGTTAGGATAATAGCCAATGACCTAAAGTCTCTACTAAATACATTTTGAAAGTTATTGCTGCTCTTGCTGGGCAATTAGATAATCCTTATAGCTTTGACTAGCTTTGGTCATTATTTATATCTCTAAGAATTACCATGTTTTGGTGGGACGCTTAGGTAGGGAAGATTCCTTGCTAGATGATGTTGCATGACTAAGGCATTTGGTCAAGTAGTGTGCAGTTTTATAACCTATGTTTAGGTTTGATTGAAGACTTTGAACATATTATATTTTGTTATGGTTTAGCTAAAATATTTTGAGCTAAGTTATGGGTTCATGCTGGGGTTTTTATGCCAGCATTTTTATTGATTTCATGATTGTTTCAGTGGATAATATGTTAATCAAAAGCAAGATAGCGATGATGACATGGTTTATCAAATCAATGACCGTTTCAGGACAGGTTTCTCACCTCAGGTGACTTAATTAAATGGCTCATTCTCTTATTTAATGATTGGTTCTTTTGGACCTATCAAGGCATTAGGGTTTCCTTGGTTCTTTCGAACCTATTTATCATTCCCTAACCTTTGTCAAATCGGAGCCCCCACCACTTAGAGTATTTGAAGTTAATTTTGATGATGTTGTAAATTATTCTATAGTTGCTGCCAGTTTTGTTATTAAAGGTTGTAGGGTTCGTTCAATTTTTGTTATTCTTGGAAGACTTATCAATCTAATTCTTTGCTCAAAGATATATGGTAGCTTAATTTGATCTTTCAAGATTTCTTATGTTGACAGAGAAGGCAACTTGGTGGTGCATTGGTTAGCTTCAAATGTTCTGCAATCTAATTTTTCTTGCTGCCTTGGTTAGTCAAACTGGTGAATGCTGATGCTTATGGTTGTATTTTTGTGAGAGATTAATTTAGCTATAAGCCTTCTTGTAATTTAGTTAACGTTTATTTATTTATTTATTTTCAAGTTATCTAATCAAAGAGCTGACTGAGTAAATTACCACCGTTATTCCCATTATAATGGAAACAATTTTCTAGGTCTCTATAATTTACGGATCATCAGTATTGGAATTGATGAAACCTTGTCTCCAAGGAATCACAACCCAATAGGGTGGGGACTCGATTTGGGGGAAAAAAAATGTTTCAGTCCTCCGGTTTTGTATGGAATATTCATTGATGTGCGAGAACCCAACACCATGCACTCCAAAAGCTGCAAAGAGATTGAATCGCCTTGAAATCCAAAGATTGGAACTGATTCCTCTTGTTCTTACAAACAAAAGGACAAGAAGCGGCCTTGGTCTGAACATTTTATTTTTTCCAATCTTTAGCGTTATGTAATATTGAAAATATCATCGATGATTCCCACGTAGTAATAAAATCATGCTGTTTGATATTTTTATTTTAACAATAATGCATAATCATCAAAGAATTATGATCACTATTTTAAAGAATAATCTTAATTTTATCCAAAAAAAATTGAAAATATTAGATCACGATGGTGACAGCAACGATAATGTATATAATAATTTGTAAATAATTTAATCTTTATATTTGCTTATCAAAAATACTAAACTATCAAAAAGCTTCTTATTTTCTTTTTTTTTTTTTCTTTCTTTTTATAGGAGGGATAGTTATTTGCCTTCGTTACCATAAATAGCTATTCTACAATAGGTCGCAACAATTGTTTCCCCTTTTTTCGGTAGAGAGGGGGAGGGCGAGGCAACAAGGCCTCAACCAAATCAAATTGTCAATGGTACATACATAATGTCATCCAATTTGCTAAAATTATTTTAAACATGGTTATATAGCATGATATTATACTCTTTTTTCTGATTACAAGATATTCTCATTGATTATACTTTAATGTGTCACATTCCATATTTACTATTCTCTTTGCAACAATAGTGGTCGATCATTCTAGATTGGCTAGTCATGGTAAATATATATATATATATTTTACCCAATAGCATAGCAAAGCCTTCATCTAAGAATCATCATGTTCTCCTCTTATGGGTAACCAAAAGTAAAACAAAGAGGAGAAAAAGCAAGAAAAAAAAAATTAAAAAAAAAATAAAAGATAGCAAGGAGCACGCAACTGTACTGTTGCATCACTCACCTTGAAGACCAACAGGAAGAAAGAGCATAGCGTTGACGATGTGGAAGCAGGCAGAGGAGAGGATATAATTATATTATATCCTTGGCAGCTGCTGGAAGAGAAAGAAATGCAAGCATTGGAGACTGGGCCATTGACGCAAAGGATCGGACGTTGAGGTCAACAGCTTTTGCAATGTGTTTTTATACTGTATCTGGACTTATAGCGAAGAGTGAAACTTAAGATGGTGCTAAAGATTAGTTAAGTAATAATAACTTCAAAAGAAGACGAAGATAATTACATGATGGCTTGTATTAGCATACTTCTAATTATATATGAATCATATCATAAATTATGAAAAATTTAAAAATATAAAAATGCTAAATATAAAGCTCAAAGAATTAAATAATAGTCTTGAATGAATCAAGTTGAAGCCTAGTTTTCATGGTAGCTGAACCTTACGTGATAGACTACATTTTTTGTTGAGAAAGGCTCACTTAAGTATGAGGATAAAAGTTGATCCTTATGAGGATAAATTAAGAGTCCAAGTTCTCAATCTACAAATCAAGCTCGATCTATAAACTTAGCATCATGTTTTGGCCTTAAGTCAATATGGCTAGCCAATATATTGAAAATTTGTGTTCTTGACATCAATGATAAATGTTTTCAATCAAGAAAGGCTAGTAGGACCTAAACTTGAGATATTCTTTTCAGTTAACCTAATACAAAACTAAATATCTTTGATTAATTAGACTGAAAAGCAAAAGAGTTGGAAAGATGTTTAACTCATGGATCCAATAATATAGTTACCTGGACTGAAAGAAGAAATCAAAGACAGTTGTGAAAACCGAAATAGGATTATAAAAGTTGCTAATCCGGTGCTGAAGAAAAATGTGACAGGAGTTACAATAACAAATAAAAATTTTTAGTAATTTTTAAAACAGAATAAGAAGTTGCTGAAACGTTTGAGTGATTGTTGATTGCAGTTATGATCAAACATTATAAATTCAAAGGATGAAGGCATAAGGAGACACCCTCAAACCTCAAACCTGTGAAATCCAAGAGCACCTTTATTCATCTGTATTGTGGTTAAAAGTGGCTTCTAGTTTGTAACTTGTCTGTAACTTACTATAAATCAGGAGTAAAGATCTGAGTCAGTCTGTTGTTAGATTTTATTCTTTATTATTTTGAATAAAAAAGTCAACCTAACATCAAGGTATAAACTAGCACCAATGCTACAGACTAATAGACTAAGTGCTGAAGTACGCATCAAGTGCGCCGGGGCATTATAACAACCCTATACAATTTGCAAACAATTATTTTTTATGCAAAATTTAAACCATTGTTATTTGACATGAAATGATTTTTCCACCACATCAAATAAGATGAAAGCATGAACATAGCTACGTAGTAATTATTAGATTTCGTTCGCATTTGAGAGTTCTCAGTCTCTACGTGAGCTTCACGATATAACTGCTCGCCTCTCACAGGAATCTTGGGTGCATAAAAGAGATTCACATAGGCATCATGTGGCTTGTGTCGCCAAAATAATTCTTTTTTTTTTTTTTTTTTTTGGTTCAGTGGCGTCATAAGTGCTGAATTACTCCATCATGTACCCCACACGTCTAATGAGTTTTATAACCTTTTTTTTTCCTTGGATATAATATACTTGATTTTGTGTCACTCTTCCATAAAGCTTTTTTATAAAAAAAATAAAACAAAAGTAATTAAGGAAAAAAAAGGAATGGAAAATTCTATTCTTCATTCCCCTGTAACTAAAATACAAGGATCAAGTTCATGTTGGACTATTATCTATGTGACTAATTAAGGGATAAGCAGTAAAATTATTTTAGAGAATGTTTGGTATAGAATAATTTTGCAAAGAATATCGATGATAAAATCATCTTATTTGTGATTAGAATCACTGTTTAAGAAATGATCCTAATTCCATCTAGATGGATAGAAATGTTGGATCATCGTGGTAATAGTGATCTTCACAAAAGAAAGAAACAACTTTATCCCTATATTTATTAATCTCTTCTCTATATTATAATAATATAATATAATTATTATTTATAATATATAAATATTATATAATAATATTATTATTATATGGATAGACTTAGTTATATTCAAATATATGCAAGTCCAAAAAGTAGGATTTGGTTATCTTTTTCATTATTAGATGCACACGAATTTCAAAACTATTCAACCTTTTTTATTTTGTTTATTTATGTGATTCGTGAACTGTGTGATATAAAGATGAGGAAAGTGAATGGATTTATATTTGATTGCCTCTTATTATATAACATGTAAAATATATTATGTAAATAAATTTTTAAAGATTTTATTAGTATTATATGCATGATAATTTTTATTTTTATAATATATTAAATAATGATCTTTAATTATTAAAATATTTAATATTAAATAAGGTGACATCGGATCACTGATAATTTGTAATTAAACAAATGGTTCCTTAAAGCTTTGTTTAGCATGGGAGAGTAGTTTCCACGGAGTGATTGCCTGAACGGTGACCATGTGGGAATTCTTTTTATATATATATTTATGTTTGATTGGATATGAGAAGAAGTCTGAAAGAACTTTTCTCGAGCGATATCGGTAAGAAGCAGAGCTATTGATTAAAAATCGCTACGCGCTGACGTGGGAGGCAGCGGCCTCCACACATCGAAACGCCACCCGTAGTGGGTGCCCATCACCCATCACAAGTAGATCCCTTGCGGACGCCACCTGCCTTGCGGTAACGGGAGCATTCACATCATGCGGAGGAGCACGTACTGTTAATTTTCTCCATAACTTTTCCTTCATTTTAGTCTTTGGGCTCAACTGGGTCACTTTAACTATAAAGACCCTCAATGAACAAGTTTAGTGTAGAATTTGAAGAACAAACGCACAATATATATATATATATATATATTAAGTGGTAGTTATCATTAGCCTATATTCTATCAAAGAAAAACAAGGACTCAAACTATTCTAAAAGGGGGTAATCAAGCAACCAGAGATAGGAGATAGATGTATGCAGCTGCTTTTTTCTTTTTTCTTTTTTACTTTTCTCTTTCTGCTCAACTTTCAGGTGGCTTTGTTTTGTACCAAAGAAAAGGAAAGGAATGAAAAGAAAATTAAGGATTTAGAGTTAATTAAAGCGATGGTCTCAACAATTTTGCCAATGAGCCCATCAAAAGGTTACAAGAGAGAGATTTTATTTGGAAAATTTCTATTGGACAAGTCAATGTTTTAGCAACCACAAATACAAGAGTCACATGAATCCTTTGTCTCATCATGGGAATGTAAAGTTGATATTAACATCATCAAATGGTAGGATTTGCAAACTGATACTTCAAGATGACGATCAAATCAAATATCTTAACTATTATATGTTGTAAAAATATAATCTTGTTAAGTACCATAAAGAATATCATAATATCAATGATGATAATAATTTCAAATAATGGCTTTTATAATTATTAAGAAAAGTTAGTAAATTGTTGCATCCAAATATAATGATTCGGCTATTCATGTCAATGATGTAAAGGAGGTCCATGCAGTTACTATAATATATTTTGAAATATAATTATGCTCTAATACATTTCCTTTGGCTATTATTTAGTGGTTCCTTCCACCACTCTTTTGTGAGGATGAGGTTCTGCATTTGAATTCCATTTTTCCTAAGAAATGTTTGGTAATTCCACATTTAGGTTCAAATGTATCACCTCTTCGCTCCAATTGTTGAGAAGTGGGTTTCCAACTGAACTAACAGAGCTAGTCCCTATTTGATTCTTGTTATTATTATTGTTTTATTTTCACAATACATTCGATGGTGGTTTAGTGTTATTCTCACAAAAAAGCGCATTCAATATGTGCTAGATAATGTCTAAAGTTTTTCAAGGTCCGCACATGCTCTTCTATTTGAAATTCTTTATGAAAGAATTTTCTCTTATCTTTTGACTGCAACATTAGCACATAATACCTCAATAGGGATTGCTTGTCAATGACATGATCTTGAACTTTAGTTTTGTATGGCAAGTAAATTTGATTTGGGATCATACTGTTATATGCAAAATATTTTATCCTTATCGCATGGATTATTTTTGTTCATCTCACCCATCGGATTATTTTACGCCATTATTGAATAAAATAGTTATTGTTATGAAATAATTATACTTTACTCACATGAGGTATAAATCAATTTTATTTAGATCATTCGTAATTTAAAAAGTAGCACTTAACTTACCTAAAGTGAACTTCATTCGTATCTGTTAGTACTTAATACATCTCCTTTCCATTCCAGATAAATCCCTATAAAGATCAAAGAAAAAAAAAAAAAAATTATCATCTCTGAATATTACTATAAATCATAATAATTTAATTCTTATATGAAAAAAAAAGAGTGTTTGAAATTATCAAAATTTATAATCTTAAGTTTTGCCCTGGACTTTTCCGAAGCACTATCATCCTCCCTCATCCTCGTCTACGCCCTCCTTTAGCCACCACTCTCACAAACCCCAAGTATAATATTATATTATATTATATTATATTATATAATTTTATAATAATATTATTAAATAGAGATAGATTAGGCTACATTTGAATGTAGTCAAGTCTATCTCTTATTAAATATAATAATTAAGATAAATCAAATATAATAATTTTATATTTATGATAATATAATTATCAAAGTAAGATAGATGAAAATTTAAGATTATCAAACAAATATTAATATTATCAAAACCAAATGCCACCTATGAATATAGGATTCGGTTCGATTTAGTACTCTATTCGATGGACACTTGAAAGAACATTAGATTATAAGCAATTACTAGACAAGTTCAGCTACTATATATTTTTATTATTTTTTAAAAATAAAATCTCAAATTCCAACCAATTATTCTTATTATATAATATTTTTATTTTTTTATATAATATTTATATATTTTTAAAGTTGTCATTATCTGCGATACCATCCATAAACGACCGAACGCACCATAAAAATTACCAGGGCTCCTCCCCTCCTCCTCCTTCGGTAAGGCCTTTTGCCTTCTTATTTAATAACCCAACATCACTGCCACTTGCCCTATTAGATGGCTAGTGGAATTATTTATTTATCCTTGCGAATAAAGAAAAGAGGTCAAAAAGTAAGTAACGTCAAATTATTTTTCAATCCTAGATAGAAATCATTAAGTGAGAGAGAGAGAACGTGGGATAAAATATTTTATTTACAGAAAAAATATTCTTGATTCACCTTTTCGTATTGTCCGTATCTTGATCTCAACCCACGGTCTATCGGGTGCAACAGTGAAGGCACGTACCTTGCTGTCTTCTTTAATCATATAAACGCTGGCCCTTGGCTTTGTGTTACGATTTTTGTGATGCTTTTGTTTGCTAGCAACCAAGATGTCTTGGTTGTTTCACTGCGTTGAGGGGACCCTCCACGTTTCATGTCATCTCTCTTCTTGTTGTTCTCCCCCTCTTTCTGTTTGGAATCAACCAGCGTAACATTCTTGGAATCACAACCAACGTAACGTTCCGTGCAAGTCGTCGTACTTGACTCTTACGACGACGGACCCAAGCCTAATAATATAATAAGATTGGATCTGGTACCCAAGCCTAATAATATAATAAGATTGGATCTGGTATGACCAACTGTTGAATTGGGCTGGTCCTAACATGGACTCATTTGTAAGTCAAGATCAAAGCTGGATTCTACTTGCGCTTGCCGTTCCTCTTGTAACCAGACCGAGGTTTTGTACGGAATTAATGGGTGCCCGACATGAGTTCAGAACAGCTATTGAAAGATTTCAGCGTTCTAACATAATAATTCTAAGAGAAGATTCGGCTACAATTATCTCGTGGATCAATGGACAATCAAATAGCAAATATTCATAATTGAGGAGTATACATTATCTTATCTCTTCTGTTTAGAGCATTGAATACTCACATATTTATTAAAAAGTAAATTAAATTATAAATTATTTGACAAGTTAGACCACTTCAAAATGGGAGCTCTTTTTTTTTGGCCACTAGGTTCCATCCACGACTTAGCTGGCTATTACATATGCTAATGGAGTTGCTTTCATGAAGTGTTAATTCCAACCTTCCTTATTGTTATCAAAATAAATAAATAAATAGCTAAATGAATTAGTATGTTCCATGTTTGAAGAATGAGAGTTTGTCATCGGAGCAAGGATGCTTTCTAAATTTTATAGAAGGCCTTCTATAAAATTAATTGAAGTTTTAACTTGAATACTAAATGATTTTAATGCAAATCTTGGAGTTTAGCACGCTATTTTAAAAAGGAAATCTAATTAAAACATGTTCTTATCTGAATCTAGGATTATATTTGAGCAATCTATGCAAAGATTGCACAAAGTTGCATCTCACATCGGATCTAGGTCTAAAAAAGTAGTTTAAAGTTGCCCTTCCATTCATATCTAAGGTATCGAATAGAGTTGTTCAAACTTATTTTATTACCTTTCGTTGTAGACCTAAAAAAAAAAAAAAGCTCTCTTGATTACCTTGAATGTAAAAAGCTCACAACCATCTCTGTGGACCAATATTCCTCACCTTTTTTTTTCCACCTCAAATTAGTCATAGTTTTTAGTTAGCCACTTACCTCATTCAAACCAAAGTCTTCAATGGTAAAGGGAATGTTCTATAGAGCTTAGACAAAAAGTTCATAATTGTCGATCCTTTCGATGTGATCCATTTATATCAATTTTTATTAAGTTATTAGGATAATTTTTCTTTAAAAAAAAAGCATGCTTACCAAAGAGCTCTACTTTTCAATTACAAGGTCCTAAAATTTCCATATATCAACCTAATTCTTTTACCTACGGATGCCTTGATCACATTCTCCACGTGGATAGGAAAGTAAGAACATAGAGGAGACTTTTTTCTTCTTTTCTTTTCTTTTCTTTTCTTTCCTTTCTCTATTTCAAAAGAATACAAGAGAGTTTCATTTAACCAAGAATCTTACAATAAATTATAGGTAATTAGAGTCTATTCAAATGTATAAGTAATGTTTTAAAAATCTCCCTCCAAAATAAGTGATAGAGATGGCTGCCTTCTTCTTACAAATTAGGAGATTTGAGAGTATCTATTCTTTAGTTGGTAAAGTAGTTGGAGTTGAGTACCATTGACCTATATTGAAATACTGCTTTCATATATTTTGGCCAAGCTACCCCTCATCCTAATTACTAGGATTCATGGATCAACAGTTGCCTCTTTTCCCAAATATCTATGAACTCATTTAACTAAAAGGGAAATATCCATTGGTTCTTGGTTTTTTATTTCTTGTTCTTCTTGCGCCAACCAACACATTGGCCCAAGCACGAGAATCTAGGAGAGTTTTAATCCTTCTAGGAGAATATTTTTCTATAGCTATATATTAATCATTTAAATGACCTAAATGAGGAGTTTTTTTTTTTTTTTTTTTTGTGGTAAACAAAGATGCTTAAGATCTTACAAATCCTATTTTCTTGGGATCAGCTCCCACAATAGAGTATAAATCATAGAAAAATTACTCTGTTAAAAAGTATTCTCAGCGAGGAAAGTAGCCCGATTGGCCAGATAAGTTATTGATTGGTTAGCCTCCCAAAATATATATCAACACTAAAAATTAGATAGATAAGCAATTCTGATTTGAATACTCCTCAATTTGGAATATAGGCTTCTTGAACTTTCATTGATCTACACCATCGCCATAGTTGAATCACCTTATAGGATAATGCCCTCCACTTGATGCCCCAAACTATTAGACTGAAGGGATAACCTATGAATAAATCCATACCAAGTTACTATTACCTCTATAGCTAGAACTGAAACTTTCTAAAATGTAATTAATGCAACAATAATGGGCCAATCAGTGCAATCCTAAGTAATAAATCCCGCACTAGCAGTATTTGCATGAACAGAACAATCAAAGTTGATTTTGAGTACCCCTAGTAGAGGAGATTGCTAGAATATAATTTGTTGAAGTTATGGTTTAGAATTATTAGCTTCACTACTATCCTAGATGCCAGAAGTTAGAGTGATAGATGGCTAGATGATGATCAAATACTTCAAAGATGTGTGGATGGCATGCCTTGCAATATAATTAGGATGAAACTGTTTTCGTAGGAAGATACTTTCATTCCTACCTTTCCAAATAAACCAAGTAAATAAATTGAAAAAAACTTTAAGGATAATTGCTAAAATGAACCTAGAGTCTCCAGAAGTAATGATAAGGCTTGATTTGTGGATTTGATAGGAGAGAGATTGAGAATCCCATTCAAAAGTTCCTGTGATAACTGACAAGTAAAGAAGAGGTGATCCAAGCTCTTAACTCCAACACCACAACTTTGATAGGTTGGATGTAATAAGTGAATTCGTGTGGCCAAAAGAAATGAAGTGTAGAGGGCGCCATGAAGCAGCTTCCATAAAAAGAAGAGTACTCTATTATGAGCTGGGATCTTTCAAAGTTTTGCAAATTTGATGTCTGCTTTCTCCACATTATTAGAATTGATAATATGATATACTTATTGGACTGTGATCTTCTGGCTATATCCAAACCCCCAACATAGAACATCCAAATGTTTAGTTCTAGCATAAGACACAACACAAATTTCATTAACTATAGACTCTAGAAAACATTGATACAAAATAGATAGGTTCTATTCATCGTTTGCAGTTATTAGCCTATTGACAGTTGACAGTTCTTCCATAATATCAGAATTAAACTCAACTAACTTGTGATTTGGAGGAATGGTAAAAAACTAAGGTTCATTAGAGATATTAATTAAGCTTCCATCTCCTACTTACTAGATAAAATCCCTATTAATAAGAGTAGAAGACTAATAAATAGCTCTCCAAATGGAGGAATAAGACTTTGGTGGTTTATATGTGCATGATTTAGATAAGAATTGATACTTTGATCCGACTACAATAGTCAGTGGACTATGTTTGTAGAGAATAATACCCGGGGTTTATACTATTCACTTTCGAACCTTTAATTGGAACACTCAAATAAAAGCCTAGAGTATCAATTCGTTTGATGCCAAAAAGGTTCGCTAATTCAACTCTGCTTAATTTTGCAAGTAATTCAGCAAAAAGTTTAAGAATTATGAATACTAATAAAGTCCAAAAAATGAAGGTAAATGCTAAAAAAGTGAAGGAAAATGCACATGTCCCTGGAAGGATCTAGAAAAGGCTATGAAACAATTTTTTTGCCTTTTCTTTTTTTTGAAATCATTAATAAAAAAAATGGTTTTAAGTAAAAGAATATCTAAAAGCAAAAGTAGCAACTTGGTCCCAAATTAGTAGGTTTGGTTTTGCCAACTTGCTCGACATATTATGAGAAAGATCTAGGGATGAAAATGTGATGGCAGAAGATATATTTTTTAGCCCTGCTCTTGCTATTAATCTATCTATTTAATAAAGGCATAAAGGTAATTTTACATATAAGAAATATGATTAGGGATGAAGCCCCTAAGCTTCATCTCTATTTTCAAATCCGATGAATTTTTTAAATTTTTTCTTTTTATTTCCATTCCAACCACTATTTAATCCCATCAAACTGATTCTCAAAGGTTCTCTCTCTCTCTCTCTCTCTCTCTCTCTCTCTCTCACCTATAGAATAACACCTAAAGAAAGTCATCCAAGGTGTTACGTTTCAGCAACAAAATGACTCAAGCTTCCATTCGGCACCAGTTGAACTAAAGGAAAAGCTCCTTCATCCATCAATCAATCAGCCCTCAGGTTGGAGACTTCAGAATATTACAATGCTAAGCCTAGAGAGGCAGCAAATGAGGATTGGAGCCTTATCATGTGTCCCACCCAACCATTGCTGAATCCATTTTTAATCTTCCTTGGTAGGAACGGAGCACATGCCTCCTCAGGACAACTGGCACCCTTGTGTTGGGTTTTGCCAACCATTATGCCCTCAAGTGATTCCCGGATTCCATTCCCAGATTCCGCTCACGCCAGGCTTTCTTCAATTGATGTAAACATAGAAATCCATCCAACCAAGGAATCAAAGGGAATTATTCTTCTCCTGTTCGCCACTAATGCTACTTTTAATATACTCCTTTTGTTCTGCTTTAAAATTTAAATCATTTGATGGCGATGGCTATGCCATTCCAATCCAAATTGCGAGATATTCCATGGGGAGAGACCCTTCCCTATTTCTATACTCTTCCTTGCAGTATTTTTTGGACGGATTCCACCCAAGGTTTTGGTTCACTGGTGAAGACTTTGGAGTGGCAGGAGAGGGAGTCAATGACAGCCCCACCAATGGAGCCTGTGGTGCTGCCACCCAGCGATGAGAAAAATCTCACCTAATCTTCCAATTACGCCTGCAGGCAGGATGAGGTGTTCACCAGAGCCGTCCAACCACCCGGCCAACTTGCAGTTTGCTCCGGTCCAAGTGCCAACCAATTACAGGTTGTTCAAAGGCAATTCTAATGAACGTTAGTCCAATTGCTTGATAAATATTTGAGTCTACTCGTTAATAAGATTCACGAATGGATCAAAGTTTTGAAACCTGACACCAACTCAACCACTAGTCTACCATTTTGGACTGCGCCAGGACCAACTCTAGCTAATTGGCCAGACTGATACAGTGAAGCTGCCATGGAAGGTAACACCAAGTCTCTTATAATAACAACAAAGAACTAGTTGATAGCCGTGAAGTAGGTTCACTATTATATTGTTGGAGGTTGATTTTTCTTGAAGTAGGAGCATGGCTTTGAATGATTAATATAGTGTCCGTAATTGTAAGAAAAAGGCATTGACCACCTTGCTTCCCAAATGGCAAGCAAAAACCAGCTCAAAGTATTGAGTTAGGCTTAGGAAACAAGAAATTATTCGGAGGTTTAAATATTTTTCCTAAGTTTGTGACAAAAATTTTATTGTGACTACAAACTATAGTCGATGTCACAGGGAAGCCCATGGGCTGGCCATTTCACATTTGTTTCGGCCCATGGAATTTCAGCAAGTTTTTTGGAGGAAAAAAATAGAATCCATTGTGATTTGCAATTTGTTCTTTCCATGGATCTTGCTTGGCCAAGATTTTTCTCATCCATAACCATCTTACTCTTTTTCCCTCTTACAAAATATAAAAGCCGATCCAAATATATAAAGAAACAAAGTTATTCAGCAAATGAAGCAAGAGAGAAGCATATATACCCTCAGTAGATCGTTGTTCAAAGTTGTCTTCAAAACATTTCTGAAGCATGCATCCATTAACATAGCTTTTATCCATGAGCAGCTATAGAAGCAGAGGTCCATTCATATACAACAAATCTCAGTAGTCATATCCATTAACATGATGGCTAATGCTTATGCCCATTGTATTTGATAAAATTTATGTTAAGCATCATAATTGCTTCTATCAATCGATCACATTTTGTTTTAGCAAAATCATTGACTTTAATTTTGTTTTGGGATGTAAACTCGATCCTCTAGATATTGTTTGAATGGGTTTTTATTCCATTACCTTAACGAAAATGGATCAAATATTTGATGTCTAATCTTTTCCTTCAAAAACCAAACAGTGATTTCCAATCCACATCCATTCTATTTACATTACTGCCTTGCTGATCACAATAGCCTACATCTATTCTGATTTTGATCTGTAGTGATGTATGGCAACCAGACTTTTGATATCTCATTTAAGTAGAATTCAAGTCCTTTAAGCCACTATTTTTGGAGCCGGTGCACCCAAAGCCCATGCTCCATACTAACACATAAAATCTCTTCATAGCCCTTAAAAAACCAAATATGCTACAGCAACTCCAATAACAGTGTTGAAAGCTTCAAACTTGTTGTGTGTGTCCTCTGGTTATTTTTATAGGATAATGGGCAAGAAATCCATCCCCTCAAATACAGTGTTATCTAAGTATGCAACTGAGAATTTCTCAATGAAAATAATTCTCAAGGGAATAAATCTCTGAAGTGTGAAATCTTCTTGAACCATGCCTGTAGAACTGATTAATATTTGATATCTTCCCTTGTTTATGGGGTTTCAATAATTGTATTTCTCCATGGTTAAAGCCTAAACCAGACATCGGAAAAAGGAAGAAAAAAAAGGGGGAAAAAAAAATCTAAGAGAGAGGTTTTCCCTATCCAAAGGAGACTTATGCTAAGGAAAAAAAATGATAAGAGAAGGGTTTTCTTTGTTTGAATGATGCTATGCTACAAGAGATAGAATCATGCATGTAAAATCTTAGAAAAAAGGTCAATAATAATTAAAATGAGTCAAGATGAAAACTGAGATAATTAAACAAATAATTATCATAAAGAAAATTCAAACTCACGACCTCTAACAAACCTTTGCTCTGATAGGATGTTTAAAAGTTTAAACCGAAGGGAAAAGAGTGTATGATGTACATCAGGCTTAACATTTCAAAAACTAAAGTGAGAAGGACAGCCACGAAGAGATCCAACTTATCTTCCTGAAGTTGCAAAGAATTTTCGAGGAGCATTAATTATTGATAGAGGGTTGATGCACAAGGAAACAGAAAACAACTAATTAATAGAATAAAGATTACCATAATTGTAACAGGTATATGAACAAGAAGTAAACATGCCCCAGCATCTGCAGCTCATCAAAGAAATCAAGAAAGTACAATTACTGATCAAACGACAGTAGATTTCATGACCCATTTGAGTTCCTAAAAAGAGATCTGATAGGGCCATTCGTTGAATGCTGTGAGACTCACTAGAGAGACATAACAAGATGTGTTATCATATTCTATATTCACCAACAGCTTTGTTTAGCAATCAACAATAACCATGCTGTGCAAGAAGGAGAAAGTATAGAGTATATGGCCTCGAATTTTGATGATAGCTTAATCTTTTAATCTGAATACTTTTTTAACTTAGAGAATGATTTAAAATCACAATTTTTATGACTAAGATGTAGCAGGTATATGATTGAATAATTCAATTTTACCAATAATCCTTGCAAGAACAATTTCCATCCCTGAAATGATGGAATCTATTCCTATCTCTCACAACAATTTCTCTCTCATAAACCTTAGAGATCATCTTAGTTGCTAAGTGGCAATCCATGCATATTCTAAGATTCTTTGACACCCTAATAGTTGCTCCAGGAGGAGACTTGATTAGCCCAAAGGCAATGGCCAACTTCTCACTATGATGAGAGACTGACACTTCCTTCTCATCTTCCTCTGCATCTAGTCTTGCATCAGCTATGTTAGGCATGTAACCAACCCCCTTAATTTTCATGATCATCTCATCAACCTTATCATATATCTCCTTTGATTGTGGGTGAGCACCATCCTCGGCAAAAAACTCATTGATCACCCCATCCACTTCAATCAAGCTGCAACCTGGGGTTTTCTTAATGCCTTTCTCCTTCATCTGGTTCCTCACCTTTACTGCATCCTCCCATCTACCCACTGAAGCATAAATGCTTGAGAGAAGTATGTAGTCCCCACTATGTCTAGGCTCCAATTTGACAATTTGCTTCAACGATTCTTCCCCAATTTCCACATTCTTGTGAATTTTACAAGAAGCCAATAGTGTTCTCCATATAATGGCATTAGGTTCAATAGACATATTCTGGACGAAGTGATATGCCTCTTTGATCAAACCAGCTCGCCCTAGAATATCAACCATGCAACCATAATGTTCGATCCTTGGCTCAATACCATAATGGCGAGTCATTGAATCAAAAATTTGTTGACCCTCTTCAACAAGACCTGCATGACTGCAAGCAGAGAGAACACCAATAAAAGTCACATCAGTTGGCTGGAACTTAGCTTCTAGCATGGAATAGAAGAGTTTGAGGGCATCCCCTCCCTGCCCATTACTTGCTAGGCCCTGGATCAGCACAGTCCAACTCCATGCATTCTTCCTTGGCATCTTCTCAAAGGCTTCAATTGCATTCTCAATGCATCCACACTTGGCATAGAAATCAATGAGTGCAGTGCCGAGGGTAACAGTAAGCTGCATTCTTTTTCTCTTTGTATAGGAATGGACCCACTTACCAGTCTCAAGAGCCCCCAACACAGCACAAGAGGAAAGAACACTGACCATCGTGACTTCATTGGGATCGACATCAGCCTTTTGCATTTCATGGAAAAGAGAAAGTGCTTCCTTACATCGATTCGACTGAGTATAACCAGAAATCATCGCACTCCAAGCAACAACATCCCGAGATGGCATTTCATCGAATAATCTCCGCGCCTTATCAACCTCGCCACATTTAGCGTACATATCGACCAAAGACGTCACTAAGTTTTGACTACCCTTCAGCCCATTTGCCTCTACATACTCATTAATCCAGTCCCCCAAGTCCAAGACCCCCAACCGTCCACATGCCGTCAAGACGTTAATCAGTGTGACCTCATCAAAAGTTACTCCTGCTTCCAGCATTTGATGAAACAAATTGACAACCTCCGTCCACTCCCCAGCCTTGAAGTAGCCTGCAAACATGGCATTCCACGTAACGACCCCTCTCTCAGGCTTTTCATCAAAAAGGCCGCGGGCGGTTCCAACCTCGCCGCAACTAGCATACATGTGGATCAAGCTATTCCGAACAAAGTCCTCCAAGCCAAGCCCACACTTCAGGATATACGTATGAATCTGTTTCCCGTGTTCAAGAGAATTGAGCCTGGAACAGGCCTTGAGGATGCAAGAGAAGGTGTGCTTGTCAGGGGGAACGGCATGGTCGAGCATGTGGAGGAAGAGGCGGAGGGCCTCGCAGGGGGAGCCGGAGAGGATGAAGGCACGGATGAGGATGTTGTGGGCCTGGGTGTGAGGGGATGGGGTGTGGCGGAAAACCTTGAGGGCGTAGTCGAGGCTGTCGGGGACGACGAGGGCTGAGGATTCGAGGAGGTTTTCAGCGACGGCTGGGTAGAGGACGGCGCCGGTTTTGATGAGGTGGGCGTGGATTTGGTGCAGGTCTCGGAAGGTCTTGCACCGCTCGAGGAGAAGGGCTTTGGGGCTGGTGGGGATTGGGGAGGGCGTTGGGATGGCGCCGGCGGGAAGGGTGACAGGGACAACGGTCATTTTCTTTTCCCTCCCGGACCTCGGGGACGCTGGGCGTGCCCAACGTTAATATTTTAAATCCACACCCAAAGCACGACATTTAGGCCCAACGTTTATATATATATATATAATTGGTAGGTCTGAATGAAATGAAACAATAGTATAACATCATGATTATAATATAGCTAAATTCATGTCTTTATCAAAATTAAAAAATTATTTTGAAGATAATGAATTTTAAATATTAAAATATAAGAATATTTGTAGAATTATAATAAAAATAAAAAATTTTGACAATTACATAAATTAATTACAATTTCAACCCGTTTCTAAACACAAGTATATTAAATATACTTTGAATACACTCTGTCATATTTTCAAAGTGTATTTAATATATACTCGTAAGCAAAATCTTAAAATGTATACAACCAAGCATGCTATAACCCCGTTAGTTAAATCAAAGATATAAAGCTTTTTCTATGCTTCTAACTTTATGTACTTGATGTCGTAAATAAAAAATGGGTCTAAGAAATTTTTTAATGAGGCTTTGAATTGACGGGATTGATTCTTAGTTTTGATAAATAAATAAATAAATAAATAAAAACGGGGAGTAAAAAGAAGAAGCTGAACCCAGGATATAAAACCCACTAAAACTTGACCCATTAAACCAACCTGAGGGAAGGCCCATGTAATGTTTGGGCTGCACTTTGTTTTGTTAATTGCAACAACAACGCAGTCTTGTATTCTGCACTACAGTCATTCTTAATGTTTTTAACCACAAACTCTAATTTTATTCCAAGCTGGCAACAAAAAGCTAATTCTGCGAGCTTCTATCGTTTGCGGTATCAAGATGAAGGTTTGCAGGGAACAGGTCCAAATGAACATAATTTCCTCTAAATCCAAGCTTTCGGTAAAAATTAGATTAATAAACTTCATCCATTTAATCAGATTTGCTCCAGCCCTTATTTGACCTTGAGTGGTGACTCCTAACAAGTACTGGGTATCGTGGCCCTAAATAGATGATTTCCTGCATCCAAATACTAAAAGAAAAGGGATTGGTTGTTGTTTTAGGGTGATGGTATCAATAGATAATTTCCTTCAACTTCTGGCATAGATTAGCTCAATTTTATATCTAATTCTGATAATCCAACAGGATTAATTTATTTCCAAGCAAAGCTCGTCATACTAGATACTAAGTTGGTATAGTTCAGTACAATATGCGTCATACTAGATCAGCAGTATACTGAGTAAATAAATCGAAAGATTTCTTTCCATATTCGCTACTATACTGAATCAAACCGGACAGTTAGATTCGATACAAAACGGTTTGAAATGGTTCAATATGTTGATACAGAGGTCCTATATATAGTTCAAGATGATTCATCGTTGTGAACTGAAGTCCATTTTAATTTTAAGCTGATTTGATTTCGTTCGGAGCAATCCAAGATAGAGTCTTGTTTCCAGAGGGGTATTGTAACCCAATAGTCTAAAATTCATTGATCGAACTCGGGGATTGCTCAGTTTGCATCAAATCAATATTATAAATTTCACGCCAACGTCACCAAATAATAGACCTTGTAAAGTTTGGCAATTCAACGAAGTTTCCAAAGTCGTGGAAAGACGTAGATTGCTTCAAAGCTTCAGCACTGGAAAGTTTATTCTAAAGGGCATCAAACCTGTACCATGCCTTCAATTGACTTCAGGAACAAAAGCAAACAAAGGATGCCTGACACTGGCAAGAGGAGTATAAGGTGCATCCTTATCTTGGGAGAATAATTTCTTTCTTGGCCCATAAAACACACTTGGAACCAAATGAACTTGCCAACCAGCTCAAACGAAATGTCTCTCTCTCTCTTTCTTTTTTTTTTTTTCTTGTTAGTTTACTATATATACATCTATAAGAGCGTCCCCATAATTTGTTAAGAAAAACAAAAAAAAGCAATCCAATCCACAATATTGCAAGATTCTCTCCAAGGGTCAACTCAATGGCATTGCAAGTAGATGAAAATCTCAAAATATCACCAAGAAAAAGATAAAGAACTATTTGCATGGATTGCTGAATTAGTTATCCAACGAATCACAGTTTTTGAGTCACCTTTCAAAACGTTCCCAAAGAGCCGTAATTGTGCAAGGGCTTGGGCTCTTCTCCCCACACCTATAAGGTAAAGATTGAGACTTATATGGCAAATCTTGTTCTACCAGGCCAGAATTAATTACATTGCAATCGAAATTAATCTTGTTGAAGCCAAAGGCAGAGGTGATAATCTATGTTTTTATATCATATTCATGTCATATTGAAACTAAGGTATAACAATATATAGATCAATACGAACACGATGTGATTAATTAATCATATCAAAAATCTAAACATGAATATGGCATGATTATTATGTAAGTAATACGACACAATATACATAACATGTTTAATAAACAAATCATATTAGATTAATACGATACAACTCCTTCAACATGAATAGACAAAACTTGCTTAACACAAATAGACACGACTTGATCTATTAATATGTCATCAACTAAATATATCCTAAACATGTCACTTTCGCATTAGCTGGTCAACCTATGATATAGTATGATTATTTCATGTCATAATAGCATCGATACATTTACGATATAAATTCATTTAAGGTCAACATAAACCCACTTATTTCGTATTGAGTTTGAGTCGAGTTCGCATACCGTATTTAATTTTGCCACCCTCAGTTAAGAGATGGAAGCTCAGTTCGCATATCGTATTTAATTTTGCCACCCCTAGTTAAGAGATGGAAGCCCGGTAAATGAAAATATATTCGAGGTTGCAGAAGCTGCCAAATGAGAGCCCCTAATATCCCTAGCTATCAAAAATCCATTCAGGACCATGGTGTGAATAACTTATAATGCTATTCTATGACATTCAGCAAGATTAGATGAGAACTATGATGAAGGTTCTCAGGATGTATTTGGTACACTAGATTAGAAGAGAGAAAGAATTTTTCTTTTAATCATTTTTCATGTTTGTTTTTCATAGAAGAAAGGATTACTTATCGCAACAGAATAAATGTTTTTATTTTTATCTTATCTGACTATGACTTTATTTTTTCTTTTTTATTTTTATCTTTAGCAATGGCCATTATTTTTTCTAAGAAAGTAACTGTTTTATTTGATTTCTTATTCTATCCTCCATTAATAGAAGATTGAATAATTTTTATTCTATCTTATTCTTTTTTCAATTCCATTCTTCCCTTTATCCAATCTTACCCTAGGTACCAATAGCCTCAAACGCTAGAGCATTCCTTGCTTCTCATATACGATAAACAATGTAACAGGTATTAATCACATAATAACTATCTTATCCCCGTTATATGCTACCTCTTAGATCAGAAAAAAAACTTTTATCATGAGAGCGAAGGAACGGCAGCTACGTTAGGTATAGCTGTGAAAGCATGTGCGAGCATGGTAAAATCTTAGATTATTACAGATGATATCAGAAGTAGGCTCCATTCGTTGGTCGATACCATGTGAACTAAGGATTGTAGATGATCTCTTTTTTGGGTTCGCTCTGCCACTTTATTTCACTCCAATACTGACACCAAATAATTAAGGCCAATATGATCATTGTTCTTCTTCAGATACCAACACTAAGCGAAAGAAAGTATGAAGATAATGATGATGATGATTAGTACATATGAAGAGCTTTTGTTCCCCTACCCTTCACACCACTAAACACAGAAACCATGTCATTGACCTACAGAAGCTCATGTCAATGAATGTGGTGTCCTAAATGATGCAAGAGCCACAAGCACCATCAATTTATTCATGCAAAGAATCGGAAATCTCATAGATAACTCCGAATAAATGAAATAGTAGTTCATATACTCTCTCTCGTTTCAATATCTGTACTAAATCACTAAGAGGAAGTTCTCTGGAGCAAATTTCTTAAGCTGTTTTCACTCTCTATCGTTCTCCTAAGGAAGTCCGAAGGACTCGGAATGGGGCAATCCAGGGCGAGGTTGGCCTCGAGCTTCTTGGAGAGGGTGACGATCTCGTAGGAATCCAACAGAGAGTGGGCAAAGTCCCAATTGGAATGGAAGGCCTTGGAGGCCATTGCCATAGCCTCCAACTTGAAGCGGGAGGGCTTGCGTTTGAAGTGGCTCGTGTGGGTGTTGAACTCCGTGGTAGGTCTGGGGTCGCTGGCCTAGGCGTGCCAAGCCTGGGCCACAGCTTTGAAGACTTCAAGGTCTTCGCCGTCAATATTCTCAGGTTTTTTCATGATCTTTGGTTTGGTGGATGGCAAAGATTCTTGGGTGTTTGAAGGAGAAGAGGAACTTGATGTTCCTTGGGTTGGGGGATAAGGCCCCCTTTCGTGTAAGATAAAAAGGTTTGGTTCCTCTCCTTTATAATATGGTCCCATCTAGCTAATATTGCTAATGGATTGGACAAGGAATTTTAACATAGATGATTAAAAAAAGATCAAACAAATTTAGCTACATTCGAATGTAGTTAAGTTTAAAATTCAATCATCTTTCTTATCATTAAATCTATATGAATCCCAAAGCCACTTCATCTTTTTTATTTTATTTTTTTTTCATCTTTGAGGTATGTAAACTGTGTAGATCTAAGAGTAGAAGGGATGATCGAAAAAAGACTGATAAAATTGAAGAAATATAATAAGAATGGATGATAGGGCAACTAATTAGTCAAATCATCTAGTTCTGTTCCTGGTTTATTCTAATCTTGTAAGCTTGGCGATTAGACTTAGGCTCGTAATATAACTCATTAAAAAAAACAAATTAGATTTGCAGTTTTTCATAATACATTTTTTCAATTCCAATTTAGCCCCGCTTGACTCGTGGACTTATCGGATCTAAAATATGCCTAATACTAGATAATATAACTCATCATAATCAAGTTAAGTCTATAATGATCCTAAATCCTATGAATTTGAAATCATAGCGCTATCTCTCACTAAGGTGGAAGGATGTTGAATTATATTGTTGTATATAGATTAATGACATTGGCCGCACCATTACATATCAGCACCATCTAGTTTTTGTCTATGTTTGTATCTGAAAATCCATATTAGATAGGTTATTGATAGGTTATATTATTTGAATAAAGAAACTACCTTCATGCTTAGCCTTATATATGTGTGTGTAAACTTGGTTATATTTGAATGTAGCTAATCTCAGATTTAATCACCTCCTCCATCCTTAGATCCATACAGTTTATAAATCCTAAAAGTGAAAAAAAATGAAAAAGATAATCAAATTCTGAACTTATTTACATTCGAATGTAACCATATATATATATATATATATATATATATATATATATATATATATATATAATTTCTGATAAACTTTTTTTGATGTTAATTCCCTTCTTTGTATATTTAAAATTTTTTTTTGCTTCTTTAATGATCATATTTGTCTCTACATACTTCCATATAAAATATGAAACATATATATATATCACAAATATCCAATCATATCTGCTTTTACCTTGCTCAAATATGGACTGCTTGTATTTAGCCTTATCTGTTTTCATTTGACCTAAACAAAACATATTTTTTTGGTATTTATCAATGTTTTGTTAATTGTAAAGGGGGTTGGATTGGATTGGAATTGGATCAAATGGATGCTCATAAGATTATTTCTGTTTACATCAAAATATTTTAAAATATAAAAGTCGTGAATATCTGGATGGGGAAAAGAGTAAACTGTAAATTATGAAGAAAAAAGAAGTCACATGAAAACATAAGAAACCTAGATTCTACAATAATAATCCCAAATATAGCATGAGTAAGATAAACATCATTCCTAGTTATTAGATATATTTAAGCAGACTACTCCATCTATCCACATGCATGCATGCTTGTGTTTATAAATTCATAACTCCTCGATATAAATTATATCAGGGAAAGAAGAATCAGTTTCTGACATGTGATTTGAAGAATGTGAACATTTGACCTTTTCTTTTAGTGCCATGAACTCCAAATTTAATTTTTCTTTACTATCTGAAATCAAAAACATCATGATGCAGCTGCTTTTTCTTTTATTAAATTTTATTAAGGCTTGTTAGCCATGGATAAGCCAAATAATGCTTACAATGGACCTTCCACCTGGCTTAATGAATAGCAAGACTGAATCGGATTTCATGATCTAATAATAGGTTGTATGGCTCATGATATGGATCTAGTTCTTATGATTCTCTTGAGCTAAAGATGAGATCCGGACTGTCTGTTAATTATAAGATGAACAACAGTTACGTCCATATTTGCATTGGCATCCTGACTAAATTCTCATCCATTTTGAAGCTTATTGCATAATCTAATTGAGATCTTATAGTTTCTTAGGAATGATGCATGAGAGAAAGTAGTAAAATATAACTTATCCTTTTGGATGGTTGACCTGTCATGCATCCTTGATGGCTGGAGCCACGGTCTCCTCCGCCTACGAATCACGGAAGCCCATCACTTTAAGAATGGCCTATCTCAGGCCACCCACCCATGAGGGGAACTATAGGAAGCAAAAAGCGTTAGCCAACAGAGCAAAAGGAAGGCCGACCCCCGCTGCGCTTGGCATGGTATATAAACAACCCATCTCTCTCTCTCCGATTGGTGGTACCATCCAACAAAAGCAAGGAGAACGGAGAACGCTCAGGGACCGACACAAGGCTACGCGGGACTGCTAATCATATCAAGGGAGAGAAGCAAATCCTCCGCGTGGTGCCACAGTTGTTTTCACTTGGTATCCACGCCTACCCTTTTGGAGAGAAGAAAGAGGGAAAGGAAGATTAAGAGCCCAGCAAGCAACCAAAAGAGGAGTTTGTTAAGAGTGCAATTAATATCATGCGGGCATATACTCAGGTCTATCTATCTGCTACTAATTAACTTTTTTTTAAATTTTTGAATCATATGATTTCAACCCGCTAACGATTTAATTGAATCAACAGGACGTTAGAATTATTTTAAATATTTTTTATATTTATGCAAACACTTAAAAACTAAAAATTAACTAGGTCAGCTCAATTTGTTTTGGGCTCAAATGGATAGCTATGGGTTGACCCGTTTGGTTTCAGGCTGGGCCTTGGGTATGGGCCCAGGTTGAGCTTAGGCTTAATTTTTGAAAACTTTTTTTTATGCCTGAACCCATTTGAAGCCCAAAAAAATTTGGGTCAGGCTCAAACTAAGGCGTGACCCAATCCAACTTGGCCCACTTGAGGCCCTAATTATTATGATATTATGAAATTATAAAAGTTAGATTACATATTTTATATTAAATTTTTTGAAGAAAAAACAAGTCAGCATCAATGATAAACCATCTAAATTGAAAATCGAAATAATAGTAGACAACCTAAAGTTACAAAAAAAAAAAAAAAAGGTTCAAAATATAAAATTCATATATTTTGATAATCTAAGCACCAAGAGAATATAAAAATGAACATTTTAATAGCAAGATACAAAACTATGATCTAACTACTATTTAGAATGAAACATTTCACAACCACCTACATATAACAAGCTAGGCATAACTCTTTCATATTTATGTTTAATCCAGACCTTCCATGATTTGTACAACTAATATTACTAATGATCAAATATATCTACAAATAGTTGAAGTGTCATGCTAGGGTAGCTTAATCCTCGTCAGTTTTGAGTGACTGTAGGAGAAAAGATCTCCATCAACAGCAAATAAATTTGAATAGCAAAAATTGATGACGGAAATATAAAATAAAATATTTGACTAAATTATAGGAATTGAACCTCTAATATCCTGGATTATCACTTTCGTTGCCTAAGTACATTGGGTGTAAGAGATACAAATGCAGGCTTGAGATCTTAGTCCTTGCAATAATAGAAAAATTGGAAAAGAAACATGGCATAAGGTATCTGTGAAGACCTCAAACACCAGTAATATGGAAAGCTAGAAAAGGAGACTATAATTTCTTCATCCTCATATTCACTGTTGCCTTAAATGCTAGCCAGCAATGAACTCCATAAATTTCACAGATATTGCTTGATAATGTTCCTGTGTTACAGCTCAAATTGGTAAATTGACCCATAGAACAAGGACCTCAATTAGTGCCCAGTTATTTCACCTAATGAACTTCCAGTTCACAATGGCATGTGCTAAAAATTTTGGTTTCGAATATGCGACTCCAAGAGGCATCGAAAGGGAAAAAAAATTGATCACACAGTTTATTGTTTAGACGTGAGAACAGAAAATTGGATGTACCATGAACTCCAATGAGACTTTCAAGCCAGTAAGCAATTAAACCATATGCTCCACTGAACTGATAGTTTTTAAAAGCATGCAGTAAGCACCACTGAACTAACTGTATGCTTTATTGAATGAAATGATTTTTTGCATCTAAATTAATTGCCCATTTCTTTGGCTGGTCACTAATAAAGCATCATAGTTAATTCTCCAAGCATCAAGACATGACTGCATCAATTTCATCATTTCTCAGAGTGGTACCTTGTACTCAAGTTCAGCTTTGCACCCTGAAAGAAAGAACTTCCGAAACTGATTGGTGAAAACTTTATGGCAGCCATTCACCATGGATCATGGCAAAACCAGCAGTTCAAATATCATCTACAAAGAAATGGGCAACGCTGATGCAATATAAGAATGAGATACTAGGTAGAAATATGCCTACTTCACGAGATAATCCACAGCCATGAGGACTGAAATCGTACTTTCTGATAATGGTAATTTATCTGCAAAACTGAAGAATAAGCCTGAACAGATCTATCCTGGAATAGAAGGAACTAGAGGGTCAGGTTTGTCAATTTATTGCCTTTGTTCCACTCAAGGTTTTGCATTTTGCAACAACATATGGCATTTTCTTCTCAGCACTCTTCTAGTAAAAAGCACAAAAGGATCATACTCTCTTCTAGTAAAAAACACAGAAGGATCATACAGAGCACATGCCACAATGTACATTTTGAGTTACAAGTCATAGGAGGCATGTTATATTAGTTTTCCATTAGTTCTAAAATCCATACTTCAAAAGAGATGGACTTTCAGAATATTTTCCATGATAATATGTATGAACTCAATTTCTAAATCTTAGCATGGTTAAATACATTAGTAGCAACGATTATTAAGAATTGTACATTTGCTGGATAGAATAAGTGATCCTTACCAGATTTCATAACCAAACACAAGCCTCAAAACCTTTTATCCATCTTATTTTGCATAATTATCTTGGATTTTAAAGAACTTGAAAAACAGAAGCATGAGGCTTGTTAGTTGCACCAGAAGGCTTATGCCTCACTGCATCAAGAGTACACAAGCCTGGCTTTACACCTTAACCCTTTTAAACATTGGTTTAATGACTTAATATACAGACTTTTCTTTTTACCTATTAAATAAATGAACATTTAAAGGGACAAGTACACCAGCATATTTAGAGTACATGTACAAAAGAACTAGTGAGATTCATAAGTTTATAACAGTTCTCCATTATCCCATTTTAGAATATTTAAAGATTTTTGGTGGACAAGTATTTATTTTAAGAACATGAAGAGAGCCTGCAAACATGATTTTACGCTTTTGGAAAAAGTCTCGAGCAAACTTAACAAAATCCAGGACTTCCTAAAGATCATAAAGGCAAAATTGGGCTCTTGATAACTTTGAAAATCTAACATGTATAATACATTTGCCAAAACAGTTTCTAGAAATGAAATGTTTGACCTCTTTGTTACGCCTCAGAAAACTTCTAATGACTCCTTAGAGCCTAAAAAAGAATCCAAAATTATTGATCACAATTTGTGATTGTTGCCATCTATAGATTCTCTCTAAACACAGCACTTTAATAGGAATCCAGGTCATCATCTCTTTGGTTGCAAGGTTAACATTCTGAGTCCTAGGGGAAATTCAAATTTAGCTTTCATATATGATGCATACAGAATGATCACATGAACCACAGCAGTAACCATCAAGCCTTGTCAGAACTATTTGGAGTCAGCAGAATGATCACATGTGAAAAGTATATCCAGATTTTGCATTAAAAAATAAAGAGATTAAACACCTAGAGACTCATTGGCTATTCACCAATAAAACAGTACATTATACCAGGTAAACATGGGCTGATCATATCATGGTGCATGACAATGACAATCCGTCAAGGCATAGAATTGGCATTCACAAGGCCTTCATGAGTTGTTGGACCAGTAAACTCAAGCAGCATTCCCAGCTTTAATAGAACCAAAGAGCTTAGAAACCTCGCCATGATTACGGATATGGTGTGGGCATTTGAAAAGTAAATCTTGAGCCTCAGAATACCTACCTTCCTGGAAGAAGGACTCGAAGATGTGTAAATAGGCCACAGATGATGGGTAGTTGTTCACTGTCAGTGCTTTCAGAAAATCCCTAGCATCTTCAATCGTCCCATACTTGGCTATATAGGGAGGAAAAGGGTCTGCAAAAGGAGGAAACCTATGGCTCTTCATTGCACTGAGAAGCTTCAATGCCCCTTCAAGCATTCTCACACTCAGTAGTTCTTGGATCAAGTACTTATAAGTAGCTTGCCAAGGCCTTATATGGACATTCTCCACCATTTCAACAATGAAAGTGTAGGCACCATCCACCCTGCTCTTACTACACAAACCTTTCACTAAGACATCCAGAACATCAGCATCTGGTTCACAATTTCTTTCATACATCTTTGTCAGTAACTCCAAGGCCTTATCCACCTCGCCAGCCAAACAATGCCCTTGAATCAAAATCGTCCAGGTCTTGAGGTCAGGAACGCACCCACCAGCTTCCATGTTGTCCAAAACCTCACAAGCCTCATTCAATCTCTTGGCCTTACAGAGTCCAAAGACCAGCTGGCTATAGGTGATGTTGTCTGGCTCATAACCTTCAAGCTCCATCCTTCTCAAGATCTCCTTGGCTTCATCAAACCTCCCAATGCTGGTCAGTGACCTATGGATTCCATCATAGACTACCTTCGACAGCGAATACCCAGCAGCCTCATACTTCCTCACAACTCTAAAAACCAGCTTGAGGTCCGGCATTCCTCTCAGAGCAATCTGCCTCAGAAGTATGCCGCAGTCCTGAATTGCCGGCTTGTAGGGGCCATCCATCATGAGCTCGTAGAGCTCCACTGCTTCCCTCACCATCTTAGTCTTCTGGAACTGCCTCGAGAGTTTTTTATACGTGTCTATATCCATGTCATGCCCCTCACCCTTCATCTCCCGGAGCAAGCTCCAGAATTCTCCAATGCAATCCTCCCGCCCGAGAACCCGAGCCATGGCATTGTACGCCACCGACCCGTGCTTATACCCCGGCCTCTGCCCTGCCCACCGGAAGAAAGCCAGAGCCTTTGAAGGGCAACCTCGCGCTTCTCGAAGGACCTTCGCGACCACGATCTCTGACAATGATAAATTGGGGTCCTGCAATTTCTTCTCGGCCGCCTTGTTCCATTCCTCCGAGCCGAGAACGAGTTTGACGGCGGAATCGATGGCGGCATCCGAGGCGGCCCTCGCCATGGTTCGGGAGTAGAATTGGGTCCAGGCGGAAGACTCGGCGGCCATCTTGTGTTTCTTGAAGTTGGCGAGGAGGGTGACGTAGGTGCCGCGGTTGATGGTGTGGCCGGCGTCGCCCATGGATTTGACGAAGGCCCAGAAATCCTTGATGAAGTCCTTATGGCCGAGGATTCGGAGCATGAGGTTGTAGGTGGAGTGGGAGGGCTTGAAGCCATACCGGGAGGTGACGCAGTTGAAGAAGGCCAGGGCCCTTTCGGGCTTTTTGCCGAGCTTCTTGAGGGCATGGAGGACGGATTCTTGGGTTGGGGGTGAGGTGGGGATTGGGGTATCGAAGTCTGGGGAGACGACGGTGGAGAAGTTTCGAGGGAGGGCGGGAGGCTTGGGAATGGAGCGATGGAGGGAGTGGATGAGGGGACGGAGGACATGGACGCAATCGTGGAAAACGGGAGGAGAGCAATGGCGGCAATTAAAAACGTGCATCGGTGTTTCCGGCGCCTGCTACACAGGCGAAACGCTGGTGGTGTTTGGTAACCGTTACAGCATTATCTCAGCTGGTACCCTCACGGGGGCTGTGATTGTGAGATTTGATCATAGAAATTAAGATCACCTTTATTCCCACCGGATAACCCTATTCAAGAGAGGATGAAAATGTTGGATCTCTGCCGTAACAATAATGATGTGAGCCAAAATTTATGAACAATTTTATCTTTATATTCATCCATCTCTCTCTTATATTAAATAATATAATTTAATAGTTATAATATATAAATATTATATAATAATATATTATTATATATAATACTATTATTATAATAATATAATAGCAATATTATTTATTATAATATAATAATTAATATTATATTATTATTGATATTTAATTATATAATATATATATATATAATATTATATTATAATATTTATATATTATGTAAATAAATTTTTAAGGATATTATATGTGCTGCATGCATGATGATTTTTCATTTTTATGGTAGATCAAACACAATAATTACTGATAATTTTTAATTATTAAAATACCACACATCAAATGAAGTAATGTTGTATTATTAATTAGTGATTTTATGATTGATGATTCCACCATTGGTAGTGATCGATTGAGAAAAATTATCATAGTAATTAGTCAAATAACTCAAAAGCATCTAACCATTTTAACTTATTTAATTTATCTTAATCTACCATATTTCTAGTTGAGTTGCTTATTTAACAAAATAATTAGATTTAGCTTTAAATTTTTAACTCATTTAATAAATATATTGGATTGAGACCAAGAAATCTTTGATTTAATTTATATGGGATCCCATTCATATCTAGTCCCATTGCCGCTCCTTTAAGCTAATATATTTCACCGTTGGATCTTTAATCCAATGATTTATTTATTTGTCCTTGGATCATAATACCCTCCTGTATACCCTATCCCTTTATTTTTTTTGCGTGCGTGTGTGCGTGCGTGTGTGGGGGTGGGGAGGGGGTGGACTCTATATAAGCTCCGGTGGATTTCAAGATTGATGGCAGGCCAGTTGATGAAGTCCATGATCTTAGCACGCTTCAAAAGAGTTCTTAGATTCCAGCAATGATGAAGCCCTCTTGGTGGCAAGAAAAAGGGTGTTATTTATTCCATAACTAGCTTTAGCTATTTAGTTTCTCAACCTTTAGATTTTAAACTCATATTTATTTCTTTTAACTTCCAGATATTTTTTAAATTTTTGCGTGAGATAGTTTATTTTCTGCTGTGTGCCACGTGTTAGGCCTCTTTAGTTGCGTCGCAGAAAATAGATTAGAATTGCAAGGAATTTGAGGTATTTATTGCAGTGTCCTAAGAGGAGTTCTGGCTAACCATAGGCTCCTAGTTCAGCTTCTCTGCAAAAGATCGAAGGAAGGGGTGGTGAAAGATGTCATGACATAGATCCTGATGTGCAAATCCTGGACTCATGAATTCATGCTCTTGCCAGTCTCAGATCCTGTGACATATCCGGATCTAATTTTCATGCTTGTGTCAATGCAACCATACCTTATAATACCCAGATGGAAATAGTACAATAGGACACGAAAAGCTTGGATATGTTGGATGCACAGTGTGTTAGTAAAAAGTTTGAAACTAGGATTTTTGAGTAACTTTGTATTTCTGGGTTTGGTGGGAATTAACGCCTGCTTATAATCATTGCATGAGTTGAATTTAGTGGTAGATCCCATAATCGCAAAGCTAGGATAAAGATTAATTCTGCAAGCAAACATCCATAATTAGTCCAAAGATTGGAAAAATGAGATTGCAGAAGTTGGTATGTGTTATGCGTGCGTGCGTGCGTGCGTGCGTGCGAGAGAGAGAGAGAGAGAGAGAGAGAGAGAGAGATTTGGGTCCTAAATTTAAGAGTTAATGTCCGTTGAAATTCTAATTAGGCAAAGTCCCTATGTGGAAACCTACAAGCGTGAAAGAAACCTCTGGTGACAATGCTTTGCCGTCAAGGCCCTGTGAACGTTCCATGGCGGAGGCCATCTGATCTCAGGCCACAGCCGGACGAGCACAAAGGACATCGAGTCTTTTATTTATCATCCGATTATATGTAGTATTATATGTAGTATATAGGTTGTGATTCTCCCATTTGATGAGTAAAAGATCAACCAAAAAGGAGCTACAAAGAGTCAGATCATGGTTGTAAACATGTATTACCTTGTACATTTCTAGCGTGTAAGCAGGTCACTATGTAACCAGATCACAGTTAACAACTTTCTTCTATCATGAATTATAATTCTGCTGCACAACAAAATATTAGACCTTTTAATTTCGCCTCCGGTTCAATTTTGACGATCTTTTGTTCCTTGTCGAGGACGGCTGAGGTGATGGAACTGGCAACACCGTCCCTCCTCGGATTTCATCTGCGCCAACCATGCTATCAAGCGCCTTCTGGGCTTCAATGCAAACTGTAAAATCTCTGATCTGCATCAAACATTCCAGAGTCAATGAGTCATCAGATTTGTTTGTTTTACTGTATCTCTTATTTTTTATTCACACGAATTCGGTTAACACAGTTCCACCACTTGTATTAGTTAAGGAAAGAGAAGGGGAGTTTAAATACCTCTTCCTCTAGTTCATGGATCCTTTCATCCTTCAATTTTAATGTTGTTCTCTCCCTGTAAATCGCATGCATCAAGTTTTATTACAGAAATTCACATTTACAGGAATAAAATGATCATAGCAGTAATACAGCAGCAAAACCATTGATCAGAGCAATGCACCACACTAACTGATATTGTAAAACTCAACGTGTCAATTGTCATTTTGAGTAGTGTTGTGATATACAAGGTGATAAATTGTTTCTGCCATGCAAAGTGAACTTCCTATTATGAGGAACATGGATGTCATGGTAATAATCACAAGAGAATCATGGTATTGAGGTACTTTCATCAGAGTAGTGGCTAAAATTTTGTCATGTCCTTTGCTATAACTGTATCATTTATGAAGATTAAGAGCTAAAGTACGTAAAGCTTCCTCGACATGATTATTCTGATGTTAGAAAACAAAAGGAAACATATTCAAGGTGCCTTCTGACACACATGCATCTTGAGTACGTTATCAATGTAAGATTCATTGATTTAAATTAGAAAAAATAGAAAATTTGAGTCCAAGCCTTGTGTATTTAATTAGAAAATTAAAGCACATTATGCACTCAATCACATTAAATTAGAAATTTGAGTCCAGGTCTTATGCATTTAATTTCAGAATCAGCCCACATCTTAGAATTTGATAATCTTTCAATACAATGAACATAAACGGAACTTGTTCTAGAGAAAAGTGGTGCATGCGGCCTTTTCAAAAAAGACTGCTTTCTTTCACCATTTTCTTTGATCAAAACAATTAACAAGATTAAGAAAATAGTGAAAACCATAAATTCATATGATGAACAACCCTTATTCACCTATCCACTGATCATCCCACTAGCCTATAGTGAAAACCATAGCTCAATAGGGAACGTGGAAGCTTATATTCAGAGGCTATCTTATCCTGAAATTCCTTTTGGAAAGCTTTGGCATAGACACAAAGTATCTCCCATCTCTTTCTTGATTTATATCTTTTTCAATTTGTGGTGCTAGATGTTCATGTAATCCAATAGTATTACAGGAACCAAGAATAAAATTATAGACATCTCATACAATTATTATAAGATTCACATGTAATACTCCAGAACTTTCATAGAATACCACTCAAGTTTTATTCTGAAGAAATGCACACTATCTAGAAACCAACTCTTAATCCCAGCCTGACAAACTCTAGACACTGGTAATGCATTGGGCATTCTAATAGCACATGGCTGCCACCAGATTCTTGTGATCTCTGATCTAAATATAACAAAGAAGCAAGGTACCTCTCCTCAATTTCTTTGATCTTTTCGCGCCAAAGATTCTGATTCTTCATGAGATTCTCATTCATCTAAAGGCAAAAAAGAAAATAGCCTATGAGAGGAAGCACTGCAGAAAAAAGAAAATGAAACTAGGTAAAAACAATGGAGATGGAGCAGACTAGCTACAGCAAAAGCCAAGATAGGTCAAAATCAATAAACCAAGTAAAAGGTGAAAAAGCTTACTTCAGCAACAACTTTTTTCTCCCTAATAACATTTTCAAGTTTATGTTGGATATCTTGCAGCCTCAAATTCACAGCTTTCTCCACAGCTTCAGAAATGTATTTCTCCCTTTTTCCTTTTGCCTCTTGAAGTAGTGTTTCATAATACTGTGAATAAAACAAGAAATGAGATGAAAATGCTAACATAGCCACCACGAATTCAGATTACAGAGTTCAATTTTTGGCATTGAATTGAACTCTTAATGCAAGTATAAAATATACATGCATGGAATGATGTTGAAAGCAGCAAGCATGATAAACTCTGAAAGCATAAAAAGAAAAGTTGCACCTGTCTTTGGTTTTCAAGTTCACTTGCAAGTAGGTGGTTGTACTCATCCACAATCTATTGTCATATCACAAGTAATATACAAATGCAGACCACATTAATGACCTATGGAAAACTCTTTCTTCCATTTTGAGGATAAGATATTCATTATGAAGTAGAAAACGAAGATAAAGCATGTCAATTCTTACTGCTTCAACTTTACTGTGTAATAAGGCTCCACTAATTCCAGAGTCATCACTAAATGTGCAGCTTACACACTCGTCACCGATAGATCTACAGTTGGACGTCAACTTGGCCAGATTATCATCACATTTTGATTGATTCAGTCGATGAACATAACTATCACCAACATAGTCCCAGACCCGTTGTGTTTCCAAATCCAGAGAATAACAATGCTGGGTATCTTTCCAATGTCTGAAAGCATGACCTTCTTTGTATCTACCAAAGTGAGCAATATAGATTAGAATAATCAAATGGTGCATAAGAAATAACACTGGAGGTAGGTAGATTTACTGCATAATTGATACCATAGCAGTCAAGAGCTGATGTACCTTCCACATCCAACAAAACCACAGATCACACAGATCCAGAGATTTTCAGATGTTCCGCAAATTGAGCATGTAGGTTTTTCAGAATGTTCCTGACAAAATTGACAAACCTAAAGAAAAAAATCCAGATCAAAACAAAGATGTTCACTTGAAGTCATCTACTTACATGCAGAAAATTGATCACAGTTTCTGTTTCAGTATCACAGATGTTAATAGAATAGATAGTCTTGGAAAAGGCATAGAAAGAAGCACTGGAATGCAAAAATAAATAAGCAAAAACCATAAACTACAAATCCAGTCCTCTATAGGAGTTGGCAATGGAACTTGATCTTGACATTGATGAAGTATTATTGACATGTTGGCACCATGCCAAATGTCATGTGAGGAAAAAACATACCATGCATCACCACAAAGGTTTACAAAAGACGAGTATGATCGTGGTATGAAGTTTAAGAATTTGTTTGAAACAAAAGATACCAGACGCAAAGCCTTTTTTTGGTGACAAAATAAGTTCCCTTTCTGTGAAGGGAATATGATGCACACAGATATGGTGATAGTTGCATAAAATTTCAGTTAATTAGTATTTTTTTTTTTTAGTTTCACCCTTATTTTTCTTTTACAGCTGAAAATGGATGTCAAATCTCTAAATTGTAGGGCATAAATTAGAGTATAATGTGGTACCAAGGTTCGCCGTCTCGATACTGAATCCCGTACGGTGCTAGTACATACAGTACACAGATTGATTCAGCATACTGAGACTCAATATGAGTGCATGGTATGCATCATATAAGGTAATATGCACCTGTATGGCATACCATGTGTGGCACATTAATTTAAATTGCTAGATAACCTTTTTGATAAATTTGAGAGGCTCTTTGATGGCTGGTCAATAGGAAATAAGTGGAAAGGAGAGGGGATGAATGCTCTATCTCATCGAGTTGGGTATCTATATGCCCTGCTCCATCTGGCCCTTCTTTCTGTCCTAAACCATTAGCAAGGGTGTTTTTGGAGATTATGAATTTTATTTTTTGAGTCCTATGATTTGTATAAGATAAAAATTATGAATGTTGAAGTAAATATGGATTTTCTTCTCAGATAAATGATAGACATAATTTTAGTTTGGATTCTTGTGCCAACACCTACCAAACATAAAAAGTTGGGAAAAGGCTAGATGGTTATGGTTATTCTTAATCCAAATTTGCATAAGACTGATGTTTCACAGTCCAATAAAGCTTGTTCTTATGATATAAGCCAAAATCCTCAAGCCCAAAGAAGGAAAGATAAAAATAAGAAAACAGGAGAAAGTAAAGTAAAGGATGTGATTTCTTTTGTTCATCACCAATAATGAATACACACTTTCCTTCTCCTTTTATAGCAAAACACGTATTAAGGTTATAAAAATAGCAAAAGGCAGACGTCTACAGAATCCAACAAGAAAAAAAAAATGAAATTCTCTTCAAGGCACAACCTTGATCACCACTGATATTTCCGAGCATAGGCTAGACCTAAAGTAGGCCTATAGATGCTAATATTTTTGAGACTAAGAGTCCAAAACTTATTGAAAATAGTCTTACAATGAATGGAAAAGCTGTAAGAAAATGAGAAATACCTAACCCACTCCTAGAACCAAAAATAAACAGAAAAAAAAAAAACCAAAGATAAATAAATTGACCCCACATAAACTACACCAATATGGCAAGTTGAAGTCTTCAAATCTGTAAAAAAATGTTCTGGGTTACTACAATGTACTCCAAGCACGTACACATGAAACCTTGATATATAAATGAAAGAAACTGGTTCTCTAGCACAAATGGGATCATTTAATGAGTGGAGCAGAGAGCTTAAAGACATACTCTACTTGTATAAATGAAATATTACTTGACGAAGAACAAAAGCACTTCTGTAAACTTTGGGATAAACTATATTTTAAGGCTAATGGAGGTGCCTCACCTCTCTTTCAAATAAAATGAACTTCTGCATTGAATTTTCAAGCAAGAAACAATTGAGTAGGATTTCATGGACAGAGAATTGTGCATTCCACATTTTATTAACTATTAAACTTCTGTTATTCATGACCCTTGTTTTATTAAATCCTTGCAAAGGATTTCACCACTACAGTGATCTACACCACCAGCCCTGCTACAAAGGTCTCGAATCATGGAGAAAGAAATGACAACAAAAAGACAACAAAGAGACAAATATGTCTCAATCTCTCAGGAAATCGCTTGCTTTCAGCAAACTTCATTAAGGCACAATATTTAGGAGTTAAAAAATCTCTGATACCCTCGTCTCTTCAATTTCTCCAAAAAGTTTTGAACTTTTTTCTTTAACAATTTTGTATCTCTTACTTGCATATTGACTCCAGAGATAACGTAAAAAGTAATCTGCTTCCATATCATAAAGAAACAATGCTCATTAGAATGTCAAGGGCACTTACCAAGCAAGATGAATTCACCCATTTCGAAATGCATGAACACGGAAAAGAATGGTCACAGGTAGTTGCAACAATCCCACTTATATCTTGGTCCAATCTCTCTAAGCCATTGGATACAGAAAAATATGAAGTAGATTAGAGAGAGAAAAAATTTGATCAAAAGAAAAGTCCAAAAAGGAGTTAAAAGACACAAAATTAAATATAAAGATACCCTGCCTAAGAGGATGTATGTGGCACACCAATATAAAATATGTGGGCTCTCCTATATCTTATAAGACAGTTACAATATGAGCATCAGCCTACGCATTAGAAAGGTAGGAAGACAAGATGAGCATACAGTTGTAGCAGAAAATGTCCAAAAAAAAATACATGGCAAATCTAGGGCAAATGGTGTGACAAGTGCAAAGGAAGAGTAGTAGCTACATAGAAGAACATAATATTTGTTTAAGATTGGATCGTGAATGGCATTGATCACAAATAGCCTTGGTGAGAAGATGGAAAAATTAGGGTTTGACATCCAAAAGAAGAAACCAGAGAAGACTAATATTGAGTAGGATGAAAATCATAGAGGTAATATGAAACAAAATCCAATTCGGAGAATTCCATAACAAAGTACAATTATGGCAACCCTATTGCCTCAAGAGGAAGGACACAGGAGGTTGTAAAAGATTCTTAAATCAATAATTTTTTGTACCATTGATCAGCTATTTGGGGCCTCATCCACCAAGCTTTCCTACTTATGACTGAAAATAACAATCTTTTAAACAAAAAAAAAAAAAGAAAAAGAAAAAGCTAAAGCTTGTTTATGGAGTAAATAGCCACGAGCATATAATCTCACCAATGCAAACTGGACATGTGGGCAACTCTGTGGATCCTACAGGAGGAGTGGCTGCAATCTCTGTGGACTCAGTGAACTCCAATGAGGCTACAAAGAGAATGTGGCAAACCTCTCCCTACAATCCAAAGCAAATACAGCAGCCAGACCGGGGTCAGACACCAAATTATTTCCTCGATTCAATCTAAACAAAACAAAAGGCAGCACACCAAATTATAAAGATCAAGAACCTCCGCAGAAGTGAAGCGCCAGCCATTAAGATCGAGATAGAAACCATCAGCATTCTTCTGATCATCAAACCCAACCAGCACACTGTATCGATCCTCCATCGCATCATTCCTAAAGGGAAACCCATTACCAAACTCCGTTTATTCCCCTCGAGGTTAGGTTTATCGCGATTTAATTGCACAAAGATTGGACTTCATGGGTTACCTGATGACCCGGATCTCCGAGGAGCGCTCGACATAGGAGCCACAGAAGCGAAGGAAGTCCTCCGGTGAGAGGCTGCTGGGGACGGCGAGGACGAAGAGGAGCGTGCCCCGCCCGGCCTGCAAACAGATTTGCGGGGATTAGAAGCGATTCAAAGAGAAGGGAGGATAAAGAAGGGAAGAGGAGTACAGGGAGGAGGGACTCGGGAGAAGGGTGGGGGTTGGAGGAGGAGGAGGAGGCGGCGGCGGCGGAGGGGGAGGAGGAGCAGCGGTAGAGGTGGACGACGCCCCGGAGGAGCTGGATTCTAGGGTTATTAGGGTTAGGGCTAGGGTTTCTGGGCGGAACTAGGGTTGGGATTGGGGAGGAGCTGGAGCTGCTGCTGCTGCTGGCCGCAGCTTCTTGTTGGGCCTCTCCGGCTGCCGCTGCTGAATGACCTTGGAGGTGTGGAGACTCCACGGAGTGGATTCGGAGGCGGAACATTTTCCGTTTCTATTTTCCCTTGGCAGGCTGCACAGAGGCTTAAATACTTTACGGTTGGGAGAGAGCGCTAGGCTTGGGTGAGATGTGAGCCGCACTGGTCTTGGACCTCAAGCTTGAATGGAGTACAACGTTTTAAGCCTACGCCCATCTCAGCCCATCAACACTCCTTGATCATGTGAGGCGATGGGCTCGCTGCATTGTTTTGATCACCCTTCTGCTAATGGAAGGCCATCAGTAACACATTCTATCATTCTCAGCTTCACCATCTTATTCTAAACCAAGAATTAAACAAGAAACTGGCGTTTTAAAACCACCTGGATGAATAAAAGAAACAGATTAGCAAGTTTAGAATCTTAACTAGCCTTATGCCCTGAGTTGCACTAGGTTATCTTTTTTTTTTCTTTTTTTTCTTTTCTTTATTTTTTACTAAGCCTATCTTTTATAATATAGCATAGCATATGCTATTTGACAGCGGTGGATTCTATTACATAAAGAAATTGAAACCATCTCAATACTTAAGATAGCAATTTATTTTAGTGTCGTACAAGAATGATCTTTCATGGGACAACAATCCATCCCACTGATAAGAATCTCAAATCATGATGCCAACAAAAATGCTTATCTCGGAATCATGTCTAACCTTAAGAATATGTAGTCAAAAATCCAAACTTTTTTATTTAAGCTTGAAATAGCATTAAAATTCATAACTTTATTTAGAGAGATTTCGATAATATTTCAACAAGCTTCTTCAAGAAACCATTTTGAACAAATTCGATGTTTTAAATTCCAACTTATCCCGACTTAAATTGGATTTTAAAATTTTAAACCAAATCTGTTTTCTTTACTATCCAACACCACCTTCTTCTTCTTCTTCTTTTTTTTTTTCTTCTTCTTTAGTTTGGTTTGGATATCTATAAAAATTTTATTCATTGTCATTTCTAACGTTATAGATTATCATTTTGTTACATGTTATTATGTATTATTAAAGGATTTTCATATATTCTTCTAATAGTGTTAAATATATATTTTTGAGGATATTTTTGTCTCTATCCCTTATACTTTATCAATCTCTTAAATTATGGTTCTTTAATTTATTTGGTTCTTTATTTGCAGCAAAAAAGAGCAAAGTGAGGGCCAAATGTACGGTAAATAATGTGGTGTGCATTAAGTAGTTATTTTTAGAGGACTATTCGAAAGTTATTTTTTTATATTTTATGTAATATTTTTTCTATGCATCTGGCAGCATACGGAGCTCATATATACTATTATAAAAATAACAAAAGTTAAGATGGTAAAGTATTCGAGAATGTCACATGAAGAAGCAGCAAGCAATTATCACTAACCCAGAGCTTGTTTCAAAATATATATTTTTTTGACTGCATCAAGCCTACGTGGCAATTAATCAATTATCTTTACTCGGAGAGTATTCTTGAGCGTGCCTCTGAAAAGGCTATGACCAATCCCTACCGAGTAGCGACGAAGCATTGGTCCGTGCCTTCCCTGCCCTCCGGCTGTCTGGGATTTTATTGTACCACTACTTGTGCTCTCCGTCCGCCAGCAGCTACTTGTGCTCTCCGTCCGCCAGCGGCGACTACGAAGGGGCCGACAGCAACACTGGTGGTGGCGTGGAGTGACTAGCGAGCAAGGTGAGAGAGTCGTTCATGCGATTTGTTGAAGGAAAGGAGCATGCGAACTGGAGTTGGAGCTTGTCACTTGGTCGCTCAATGACTATAATATGTTTAACTTTTGGTTACAGCATGCTATTTATATGAATTAACAGACATGAATAAAAAGTCGTATCTGTTCATTACTAGGAAATACAAATTAAAAATTATGTTTCTTTAATTATAACCCATTTCAAATAATATGTCTGTTCATTATCATTATTACTGTTATTATGCTATGGGCTAAACTTCTTTCTCTCGAGCGTGGGATTATATCGCACCCAATATTACAATCTACACCAATAGACCATTCATGCTGTAAATGCTGTGAAAAAAATGGTTCAACGGCTGTTGCTTTATTTCTTCTTTCGACCATTTGATAGGATGATTCATGCTATAAAAGAAATTGTTGCTTACTTTCCTGAATTTTATTCTTGCAGCTACTAAAGTTGAAGCATCTGAAGGCAGGACGAAAGGGTTGATAGCACTTTAGCCTTATGCAGCGCCGAGATGCATCCACCGATGGAGCTCCTACCTCGGGATTCCTATGAGAGAGCTGGCCGGTGCAGTACCTTATGAGTACTTCTCTTCTAAAAGGTTGATGGGTCAACCAGACCAGAACCCTACATAAAATAAGACCATGGGAGTTTACAGTGCTCTGAGTTGAACCTAAACCACCACCCGTTCCCACGGAACCTATGCCGCAACGGAAGTATATCGAAAAAAGAAAAATAAAAAAATAAAAAATATTTTTATTTTTAAAAGCTTATTTAAAGGATAGCTACAGTAAATCATAGATTTATGGTCACTAAATAGTTTTTGATTTGATGGTAAAAAATATTTTTTCAAATTTATCCCTACATCTTTCTTGTAATGCTAGGATCATCTGCTTGGGGGTGCAGTTTTAAGTTCATCTACTTTTTTTTTTATAAAAAAATAAAAAAAAAGAAGAAAAAACTGATGCCCGGATCATTCTCTTGGGCAAAGAAAAAAAGGGAAAAAAATTGGAATAATGGATAAAATAAACCGTGCACCGCGCGGATGCGCCTGTTGTACGTTGACGGGCGCGCCCCGCGGCCCCGGGCAGTCACCAAAATGGCGAAGCCCCAGGACTCCCCCCGCAACCGATCCGTGCCGTCTGCAGACGCTGCACGTGTCCTATTCCCGGCCGTCCGATCCCAACCCACCTTCGCTCCCTGGCCCCAGGGGTGGTAAGCATATGAACCCCAACGCGCGGCCGCACGCGAGCGAAACCCTAGCGCCCAACCATACCCTAAGCGGGTCTTTGTATTTTTCCTACGCTCGCTTCCTCGTTGGATTCGATCTCTTGCTTGTAGGGTTTGTTCCCGTGGTTGCCAATCTCGCGCTCGCTTCCTCTGCTAGAGGGAAGCGCCCCCCGACGCCGCCGGCGACGTCCTGACCCCAAGCGGATCGATCGCGAGGTGAGCTCGGGCTTTCCTCTACGGTTTCTGCGTTTTGCGAGCCTTTCTTTCATATGGACTATTGGACTCTGTTTTTCTGTGTCTGAGTTTTTGGGTATTTTATGTTTTGGTCTCGTTTTATGGTTTTGCATGGCGGTTTTCTTCTGTGTTTTGGACAAGCTTATTTAGCGTATAATGCTTTTGGGATTATTTAGCTCCAAATATTTTGCAGAAATTTTTTATGACTTGTTTGCTCCCTCAAAAAAACTTGTTCTATAGAAAGCAAAAGAAGAGATATTTTGATTAAAAATTCTATTTTTTCCCTTTAGGTTTTATGTGAACATATTTAATATGATGGATCATGTTTGTGTTTTGGGACAAATCTCATCAGGTCACCGGAACGCCCGGGACTCGGTTTTTTCCTTGAGCGTTGAATCTGGCCAAGCCGGGAAGTTGGGAATTACATTGCTGACGCTGGTTATAATTTCGGGGTGTTTGTCACAAATCTAAAATTTTTTAGTAGTCTCCATCATTTTAAACTTTCGTACTGCTATCTGTTCATATTGAGGGTTATATATCCTTCTATTGAATTTCTTTTTTTGGAGGAGATGTAATAGCATGGTTATGATTCTGGTAAGGAGGTATTGACTTTGCAGTACAAAGCATTTTAACAATAGTGTGCTTATGTTGGAGGAGTCAATGTGGAACGCTTTGGTCTTGGAAAAAGGTGGTTTACATAAAACTGAACAGAAAGTTTTCTATGCTAAATGCTGGCATTTTTGAGCTAGGGTTTCCACTCAACTTGTTCTTCTATAGTCATGAATGTTCAGCATCTCTGTTAGATACAAAAAAGTAATCCATCATTCTCCAAAATTACAGTTGCTTATGTTGGATTTCATAGATAGTTTCTTTAGATATGTTTGCATCATACATTTCAAAATGTGGAATGGAACTTGTTCATGGCTTTGGGCCATTGATGGCCTAATATTATTTCAGCACGGAATTTCTATAAGGACATTAGAAGACATTTTTTTTCATGCAAATACAATCGCTAAAACATCTTAATGGTTATAGTTTATGTTATGTCTATTTTTTTTAATAAAAAAGTTGTAGATGCATTTTATTTAATTTATTTCAATTTTATTTGTATTTTTGAATTGATATAGAGAAATTTTTTTTTTTTTAATGATAAAAAATAAATTTATTCAATTTTGGGTCAAGTTCGGGTTGGATCACTGGTTTGATCCAACCCGGTTTTCTTAATTAATTTGGATACAGTTCAGTTACGGGTTTAACAAACCAGTTCGGTTATAGGTTCGGGTTTAATCTTTTTTTTTTTTAAATCAGTTTTAAAATCAGTTTTAATTTTCAGGTTTTAAAACCGGATACAGGTTTGGATTGAGCAAAAAAAAAAAAAAAAGGTACCTGAACCATTGCCATCCCTAAATTGTTCACTCACATGAATATGCAGAACTACATGACTGAATATTTCTAGAATTAGTAGCTGTGCGCATTAGTCAAGTTTTTCACAGCCTAAAGTTTGATTATAATGATCCCATTTATATGGCTACCTTCTAGGTATTTAATAATCAAGGTCCATAATAAATGGGCGTTGCTGAAATCAGATGATGATTTTCAATCAATATATTGTCTACTAAAAGATTCCTTTTCTTACTTTTTTCAGGATATAATTGACACTTGACTCCAATACAAAATGAGATTAGAGAAGTGTTGGTTCTGTTCCTCAACCATCTATCCAGGGCATGGTATTCAATTTGTTCGCAATGATGCAAAGGTTGGCCCTATGCTTCTGATAATTTCCTGTAAAAAAATTTCTAGACTCTATTTGTTCCAAAGAAAAGGTTACTTTTATAGATTGGAGTGTTTTATGTTCTTCTAGGTAACATGCTTCACAGACAAAGCTTTTCATGGTTTCTGGTTTCATAATATGTTATTAAGTTAAGGATATTGTAAATTTTTGGTTTAGTAATCATTTTGTGATGGTATATTACTTCTTGCTCTACATATATATGTAAACTCTCAATTATGATAGTCTGGCCTTGACTCTGCCTTGATCTAACCATAATGCATTCCTCCCTTTTTGAGGCATATATTCTTTTGTAAACATTTTATTTCCATTTATCAGATAGATGTGCTGACAAATTCACTATAACCTAATGATTTGATTGTTTTGATATCATAAAGTTATGATTCATGTGTTGTCTACTGAGCAATGCTACATATATTATGTCATGTAATGTGGTGTAATACAAATTTTATATATGGTAGCATATGTATCGACACTTGCTAGGTAAGGTAAGCTGTAAGGGTATCAATTACCAGGCATTTAGGTAACTGCATGGCATCTGTTTGTAAGTAGATCAGCATATTTGAATTAGGAGCTGCTGACATGGCAACTATGTGATATGTTTCGCTCTTAATTCTTTATTTTATCCAATTCTAACTCAAAAAATAAGTTTGCTTGGCCTTATGCTTGGCCTTTGTTGGTTCAGTAAAATAATGCTAAATAAGCTCAAATATACCTACCTCATGTGGTCCGTATTTTGTGCATGATGTTTACTCCACCCTGTAATGCATGAATGTTCATGTAGGTCCTCCTGATCTGCAACGACTAGCGCACTGCATCTCATGTAGTATATGATTAGTTGGGGTCTATGGTTAGATGAGTCATCTGCTTCTCAGAGCCACAAAATCTAAAAGGGCCCATTTTGGATATATTGTTATTGATTTGATAAATGCACTAAACAGATCTATTTAGACCAAGTTATTTTGCCTGATAAGGTAGAAAGAAGTTAGGGCCATAAATGTCATTTTATTTTCTTTAGTTATAAGTTTAGTTCAAGAGTCAATTAAATTAGTTAACCTAATGGTCTGACTAAGTTTAGTTTTTCTAGAGTTTTCTGACTAAGTTTAGTTTGTCTAGAGTTTAAGTAATTATGGCCTATATATGTATTAGGAAGGCCATCCATGAAGTAATTAATATAAATGAATAAATTATGTTTCCTTTTCTTTTATATTTCTATATTTTCCCTTTGTTTGTTTTGGATAAATTTCCAACTTTGAGGCTTCAGATGTTGCTTCCATAAGTGAATATGATCACCCAAGGAGTGGACTTGTTTCCCTTGCAGATTTTTCAGCAATAATCATAGTTTTAGATTGTGGCAAATATTGCTGATTTGAGATGCTTTCCATTTTCTTTTCTAGCTTATGGTAGAATTGATGGTTCAGTGTTTTCCACGTAAAGTTCAAACCAGAACAGCAGATTGCATATTATGAACCATGGTCACCAAGTGTGTTCAATAATATGTGGTGGCATGGTAATTGAGAAACTTTCAATAACATGGAGAATGACTTAGCAGTGTGGAAGCACATTAATGGAAGGTTCTTACTTTTGTTCTCAGATTGTTTTAGATGAATGAATAAGAAGCTGCATTGAAATTTTGAGAAGCTTGCTACATTATTGAAGATGATAGGTTGACTTCCTTAAGATTTCAAATTTTCTTTGTAACATGAGGAGATATCAGATGTTAGTGGTTGAAGATTTAAAATCTGATAAGCCACTATAACAGTCCCATAATTGAAGAGCAATAATTTGAGGGTCCTGTTGTGGAAGATTAATTTGAGACCATTGTAATTTAAGATAAGGCCTATTGAAAATCCTGTTGATATTTCAATCATGGCAGATTTAAGCAGTAAGAAAAGTAAGACTATGCAAGATCCAATCAATGAAGGCCTGAAGAGAAGCACCAATCTTGAGATTCATTAGTTGATTTGAAATTGATCTTGTGCTGATTTGATCTTGAAATGAAGTTTCTTGTCATGAGCTTTGTTTAAGTTAGATCGAGCAGTTCTTGGCCTCTGAATAAGAGGAACCACACCAAGCAACAGACTGTTTGATTGCAAAAATGTCTTAAATGGTCTCTACACCTGATATCGGCTTGGACTGGTCCTTCCCAAGCCTGTGACTCTTCAGAACTTCTTGATGGCCGCGCAGATTTGGCATGGACCTGATACAAGGTTTTTTAAATTTAAAACTAGATTCCTGTTTCCATTTGCTTTAGTGGAGTTTCGGTTTGAACAGTGTAGATAGTTTAGCTACAAGATCTTGAGTTTCAGTAAAAAAAAAAGTCAAGAAAAATATTTATAAAAAAAGAAAAATAAGAAGTAAAATAAATTGCTTAAGCTGTGCAAGATTTGTGGTGCATCCCTATGGTTAAGTCTGCTCAACAAAAGGAATAAGTTGATATTTGAAAGGCATATAATGACTTATACATGCAGATGCTGTTGAGAAATTTTAGTAACCAGTAAAGCCTTCTTGTGGTTGAAAATTTTAGAAATTTCATGCAATGTTCTTAGAGATAACATGGTCATCAAAATTGATAAGTTAATTGAAGTATTGTCTATCATGTGATGATCAATTGAGCATGTAAGATAACTTAGTACTCTAACAGAGATAATGATATATTTAGTTGAAAATTTCAGTGATAATAATGACAAAGCGACATGCAAGAAAAGAATTGAAGAAAATAATTAAAGAGTTGATATAGTAAAAAAGGAGAACAAGAGGAAGAGGGGAAATGGATGTTTATTGGAGAAGTGCCAAAAGTGATTTACAAGTTCATCAATCATTATGAATCTATTTCTATCTATATTTCGAAGTAAATGAACCTTTGGATCATGGCATGCCATATTGGTCGATATCGGTCCATATCAGGTACTATATTGGTACTGAATTGGTATGCGTCATGTTGTTGTACTGGCTATTGAGTATTGGTGTGCCAAATTGACCCTATACTAGGCATCCGGACATCGTACTGAGATGGTACCAGTACAGGATTCAGTATTAAGATTGCAAGCCTTGCCTTGGATAATGTGCTTGGTAATTCTTTCAGGGCTTGGGCTTGTCATACAAGCCTGAATTTCATATTTCGTGATTGTCAAAAGGACTCTTATTTGTAACAAAGAAATAGGATGCTGTGCAATCCTGGCCCCCAAAATAAGCCCCATATGTGCCTAGCCCCTTATTTGGAAAACAATTGAGAGGTCTCCTCCTTAATGTGTATAGATGCCCAAAAGGGAGTGAGATGCCCTGTAATACCCTCTAGGAGGTTGCACCTAGGTGACGACCAGTTTCTCGAGTTGCAAGGCTACTATCTTTACAAGTGGATGGGAAGGCTAATGGTTCAAGTGTATTATTATTTTGAGAAAAACATATAACCAGCATATCTTGCTCAGGGAGAAAAATATCATTTTTTTACTGGAAGACCAGAATGAGACTGAAGGTATTGGAGAATAGGAAGATGACATCCCATGTATGGATGTTAAGGGTGAGCTCAATTATAGCCAATGGACCTAATTGCATGGTCTGGTACTTCTGTGGATGGGAGGTAGCGTCTTTTGTACAGTGAATTGGTGCAAAGGTTACTATTCCCATTCCATGGTAATTTAAGTTGAGATTATGGATAATTTGATCTCTAGGGATTTAGTCAATATGTTGGACATTTAAATCGAACCATTTTGGGAACCCTATAGTTTGAATTGGCTTGTGAAAGATAATCAATTATGGTCATAAAGCCATGTGATATATAGATTCAGCTAGGATATTGGGTGAAGGATGATGCTAGATGCAATGTGGTCCTTTTAGATGCCCGTGATATTCTACTTGAGCATTCTTGCTTGTATGATAGAGGAATTATTCCCATAGTATGGAGCAAGGCTTTAAATCTCTTAGGATAAAGGCATCTTAGTTTTTTCATGAAATAAGACACCCCGCGTCCTATCTTGGTCTCGGATCTGGACCTGATCAGGTGTCCCTGTACTTGCTTATGATGCTTTTTTCTTAAAAAAATTATTTGTGAAGCTTTGATATTTTATTTAATTTTTAAATATATTTAAAATTTAAAAATTATACTTTATAATAAATTAAATTTATTTAAAATTGATATTATAATGTATTATAGTCAAGACAGATCAGTTCCGAAATCTTTCCAAGATTGTATGGGACAGTCGAGATGGCTCCTATCCCATCAAGACCTGAATCACTGGCATGAAGTGCTGGCTGCACATTCGTAGTTAAATGGCATTGACATTGTGACATTATTTTCTTCTTATAAAACTGGAGACAAAGATAGAGTAGCATGGAGTTTAATTACCTTTCACAATGGATACATCTAGTGAAAACATCCACCATTTTTGAGGGGATTCTTGGATTATAACCGGGATATGCATCTACATAAAGTTCAAGAGTGAGCAATATACAGTGGAGGTTAATAATGCACTAAAAAGATGTGATCTCCTGTATGGATCTAATTTAGATTTTCCACGCTGTTGAAATTTTATTAGTTTTAGTATGGAGTATTCACAGTTTAAAAAAACTTAAAGCCATATTAAGGGTTAGATGGGTTGATGATGTGTTATAATTTTTTGAAAGAAAAACCACATCAGCATACCTTATTAATTATGTGCCCAATTAATTGGGATGGCTGCTCAAAAGAAGAGAGAAAAAGAGCACACACTTCCTGCTCCTTTTTCTAGGTGTCTCCCCTCCTCTCTTTTTCCTTCTCTTTGTTATTTCCCTTCCCTTTCTCTATATTTCTCTTTTAAATGCCCTTCCCTTTCTCTCTATTTCTCTTTTACATATTTATTTCTTTCTTTTGACTGACTGCTAGTGTATTGAATAGCTTGCTGGATTCATCTGCTGTTTTACATGTGATTAATGCTTACATCACATGCATGCTTGAATTTTCACTGAATAATATGGTGTCCTATTGATCGATGCATTATATTTGAAGGTTGATTTCAATTTTTTTGCAAGATGGTTGTCATTAGATGCTTGCTGCAGTTTCTAGAGAGTTTCCACTTTCGACGCCTTCTTTAGGGTTTGGTGCATACAAAAAATATATTATGGCAATCTAAAATTCTCTACAAACCCTCACAAATCCTTCTGAAAGTCCTTCAAAGCATCTTTAATGCAGGCCTAACCATTGGGCTGCACTTTTTGAGATCCTGTCGAGCTCCATTCATGAGACTCATCATCCTTGGTGTCTTCAAGCTCTTTAGTTGCCAAAGCCTTCTTTGTATATAAAGCAACACTTCTGCATAGCTAACTCATGAAACTACTCGATGTAGGATCTGCTAGATTTCTGAGAATGAAATTGTAGATGCGTACCATATCCTGGATGGAGAAATAATTGCCAGTCGAGGGCTATATTACTCCCTTGTATATATCCCTCTGTCTTGTCTCTTATCGTTTTCTTGCACTTGTTCACATAACAATTAAGCTGTGCTTTTCAACTTTGCTTCAGCAAACTAGTTTTTCTTTGTTGTATGTAGTTGATGCCAATCAAGCAAACCTTCAGAAGTGGCCTATCCTCATTCACATTTGGGACAGACTCATGCTGCATTTGACTGTCTGGTCACATATCAAGTCTCAGCTGGTTCCTTTCCTTTCAATGCAACATCTTCTTAGAATGAGGTTTTTTGTTGTCAAGTGTCTTCCAAATGGTCAAACTTTTCATCTGGCAGCTAAGCTGTTTCCTTTCCTTTCAACGCAACGTCTCCTTAGAATGAGGTTTTTGGTTGTCAAGTGTTTTCCAAATGATGGTCAAACCTTTCATCTGACCATGCCTACAACCCATTTAACAAGCTTGTTCTCCTCGTGCAAATTAGATTAGCTTTATATTATACTCCAATGCAAAATTCTAGGCCTAAACCTTTCTATTGATGGATTCAAGCTGGGATTTATCACTAGAAACAGTGCTGTAGATCATCCCTCTTCTTTATCTTATGCTATATGTTGGCTAGCAAAGGAAAGGGAAGAAAGGGAAAGAGCATCAGGAGCTTTTCAGTTGACGACAAGTTGAACGATCGAATTTGTCTTTGTACCATCTGATGCATTCATGCAGACCTGTGGATTCAGCAGCTTAATAGAAAGATCTTTGAGAGGATTGCGATGACCTGAATAAAAATCTCGAGTACTATTCAGAAATTTAAGCAAGTGATCCAACTTCTTACGATGCTGATGTATTAGATTCAAGTATCCTAAGGTTCTATTGCTTTGCTTTAACAAAATAAGTGCTGTTGTCCTTCATTCAGAATATCAGATGTATTGACAAAATAAACCTAGAGATAATATTTAAAATTGATAGGTTAGTTAAAATAGTTGTGTGAAGATCAAGTAGATATAAGATTTTTTGGCACTGTAACAGGGATAAATTACTGATTTAGATGAAAATTTCAACAACAACAATGATCACAAATATAGGTGAAGCTAGTGAGCTGCATTTGACCCCAAAAAGAAGTCATATTTTATATGTTTGGGTTTTCATGCATTAATGGTTTGTCATTTTTTTTTTTTTTCACATGTATGAGCATGGTCCCAGTGCCAAGTACATCCTCTTTGGTAACTATGATAGTATCTTGACTAGTGTCTTTGTACAGATCTTTCGATTTTGCCGATCCAAATGCCATAAGAACTTTAAAATGAAGAGAAATCCTCGCAAAGTGAAATGGACAAAAGCCTACAGACGATTGCATGGGAAGGATATGACTCAGGTAATAAATGTTGCAGGAATATTAATCTTCCCTATACATCTTGACGCGGTCCTTGATCTGTTTTAGTAAATCCACTCTAACAACTGATTCTTCTTCTCAAGGATTCAACGTTTGAGTTTGAGAGGAAGCGCAACAGGCCTGAGAGATATGATAGGAATGTTACGGAGCACACACTAAGGGCCATCAAGAAGATTGACAAAATCAGAGTGGATAGAGAGGCTAGACATCATGCAATGAGGTGGGTTCCTTCAGCAACATGCGTGCGTTGCCGAGATGGATGTGCTGAAAATTGTACCTTGAATCTTCACTTCACATTCTAATATATTTTGGAATTTTCACAGGATGAAAGGTAAGAAAGCCATTGAGCGGCAGGCAGAAGCAAAGGAGTTGGAGCAGGGCATTCATTTGGTCAAAGCACCTGCTGCCCTCAAAGAGGATCCATCCCTCACCCTTCCCAAGATGAAAGTAAAGGTTTCTCAATCACAAACAGAGGACCGCATGGAAGAATAATGATAATGCAGTCAATCCTCTCACATGGTGGCATAGAAAACTCAAGTCAATACCCTTTTATGCCATGGTTGGTATACTAACAATGCCTGTGGTTGGTAATATGCAGTCGCTGATGGGATGGAATAGAGATGGATTCATCAACTTAGCTGAAATTATCATCTGCGATAGCTTCTCGGTTTTTGTTTGTTGTGATAAATGGAAGTTTGGGAAGTGATCATATTTGATAGTACTTTGGATTTGATCAAAATATCTTTATTTTGAATGTTATTAAGCAAGCATTGAGAGAATGGCGGTTTACTGGATTGCTATGTTATGTTGGCTGTGGATTCACCATTTAGTGCAGAGTGCCCAACCCATTTCAGAATCTGTAACCAAACTTTCAGCTTGTTATGGACTTATTACTTTAATTTTGGAAGAAGAGATCTGTTTCTTGCACCCAAGCCAATTGTGTGGGAAATTTTTCTCTGCAGCGTGATGCGGCGTTGCGTCGTGCGTCTGTGAGCGCTGAATGACCCCCAACCATTGACCCTTCGAATCGAAAGATGCGCACCACTTGTAACTAGCTTAAAATAAATGTTCTTCACCGTTATGGGATGATTATGGCCGTCGGTCAAATATAAGGGCTTGACCCATGTGCTATGACTCACTAGATAGAACTTACATCTCGTACGCGTTCGATCAAATACAAGGGCTTGACCCATGTGCTATGACTCATTAGATAGAACTCTCTTGGTATTACATCTCGTACGCGTTCTCATTGGCAATGTTGGCACGTAGAATGGAGCTGTTCTGACGTGAACTGCACACGATTCTTATCTCTCCAAGTGTCCAAAGAGACCATAGTGTGGGAGGGAAGGCCATAGATTTGATCTTAAATTTCCTCCAAATTTGCTTGATTAGGGGATAGAAAAGAGGATAGAAATGACGGTCACCAATCTAAGTGTTTTTTTTTTTTTTAAGCGATAAAAATAAAAAATAAAAAACCCTCTTTGGCGATGATATCGTTTCGGAAAAATTCTATCATGTTTCCACTCAGCGACTGATGACGTTAAAAAAACACCAGGATGAGAGGCATTGCATACGTCAGTCAACACTTCGAACGGTTGAATTTTAACATTATTATTTTCACTCTATTCACTCGATAAATAGTGAAATTTTTTCATTGGGAAAAGAAAAAAGAAAAACCCTCTCATTGGCCATGTCTTGATTTTATTGACTAAGACATGATCACCTAAAGAATTTTTCAAATGTGAAAACAATTCTTGGATGCCAGCTACCTAATAATTCCTCATGGTTGTTTAACAAACATATCCTTTGCTGCTCTACTTCATTAGAATGGTCAGCTGCCACCATAAAAGTTTGCAATTCGGCACTTTTTTTTTTTTTTTCTAAACTTAAAATATGCCAAAACTTTGAAGATTTTCTTTTTAGCAAAGACAAATTTTATGATTCAAAAAAATTAAATCAGAGCATCATAAATTTCACCAACCTGAAAGTGAAAAATAGTTTAATCCTAAAAGCTTAAGTTGATAGAAAAGCATCAAACATAATATATCAAGCTTCATCTCCCATCTTATGTGTGGCCCAGACCATGCACAGACTGAAATAAGTCAAGATAATAACTGGAATAATTAAATAAATAATTAGCATGGAGGGGATTTGAACTTTTTCTTTCTATTACAAGTAAAATTATAAGGAATATGGAACATATGGAATATTATCAGAATATTATGCTAACAAGCACAAAACTGAAAATTTGAAACTAGTGTTTTCAGAGCTTTGGTATCTGTTGCTTCTGTACCCTATCAATATTCCTAAAACCTTGATTGATGTCAACAAAGAGTCAGATGTTGAAGTAACTTATGGGGAACCGCTGAGCAAAACCACAATGTCATGGCAGCAAAATGAAACACAATGCACATGCTATATACGTGCATCAAGTCTCCTCATATTTAAGGTTCCCAAAAGCATCATTTAACATGACATGATTATTGAGGGAGGCAGAGACTGAAAGAAAATGCTACCAAATGTTAGCTTTGATGAAATTAGGGCATGGTTCTCAGCCCATTTAAGATATGGTGTCTGATCTCTTAAATGAACAAATCAGTGAATTAATTAAAATTTATTCCTAATTGAATAAACAACACAAGATACAAACAACAACAAATGCAACAAGGCATGCAATTATATGTAAATAATTTACACATTCATGAAAAACAGAAGCATAACAATTTAACAACTGTTACACACGTTGCCCACCCCTAAGGAACACTGGAATCTCTCACCATTATTGGATCACAAAATTTGCTATTTTCAGTGGCTATCTCCTCTATAGCTTTCCACTAATCATGTCCTCATTAAAACTGCTTCAAGGTATTTGATTCTTTAGTCCCTTTATTAGCAAGACAAATATAAAATGACAATTTAAAACTTCCAACAAATGCAACCAAACTTGAAAGCTATTGAAGAAGACTTACAATCAGCTCACCAATTGACTGTATACAGGAAAGTTTTCCCTCAGCAGCTTGAGAAACCAAAATAGAAAAGAAAAAAGCTCATCAGTTTAATTTTGATGCAAAAGAAATGCAAGCAAGAGAACTTAAGCATACTTAGTCAGGACACTGGAAAATCCAAGGCTTAAATCCTTACTGGAGTAAACTTTAGGAGGGAACAGATGGTGCAGTGCTTAGAGGTATCCCTTTGTAATCTGTTCTTGCAATTCTTGAAAGTTCCATGCATCATCAACTGAATATTCCCCTGTGAAAAAAAATGCATGACAGGTGAGAATGGCAGTGTAAGTTCCCATGCCATGCCATGGTGGTTCATCAAAAGTTGCAATAGAGGACATGGTTTTCACAGCACATAACATTGGATCATATGTGTCAATTTGAACTCTAGGAACAAAATGATAGTAAAGCATTTGGGGACAAAATTTATCACCACAAAAACCATGTCTGGATTCAATAAGCATGTTGCTCTACAAAGATCAGAACACTAATTCTCAAAATAGGGTGGATAGGTATGTTTTCAGCTCCAAGGACATAGCTAACCACAGGATTTCCATTTCTTTCAAGGATCCAAGTCCCAACAGAACATCAGGATGGATATTACGAACGGATTGGTGCAAACGGAAATTACAATTATATGCTGTTTGACATAAACAGACATACAAACAATGATAATATTTACACCAAAAACATGCTTGTGCATGAGCACGTCCACAACTTCCTGCGTCAGATGCAAGTGCAGGAGAACAGAAGATGAGCTTTCACGGTTAGGATGCAAATGTACCTAGGAATCATATGCACACAGGTATGCATGATACTAATAAAAAATCACTTGTTTGACAGTTGTATTCAAGAAAAACACAAAAAATTGGGACCAAAAAAGAATGACAACTATAATTGATAATTACAATTGAGCTAAGGTTAAGTTTTTGTAGAAAATGCAGCAATGAGATACTTCAAAAACTCCCTGGTTTCCATAGTTGACATTAAGTAATAAAAAACCCAATAGACTTCATAAGCTTACAGAATAATAAATAAATAAATATCCAAAAGAAGGGTGAATGAATGTTAAGGTGTCTACCGATAGTTTTGCCTTGCATAAATATTCCAGTGTCATAAGAATTAAGAAGACCAACATCATTTTCAACTCAAAGTTCACAACTTAGCAAATCTTAGATGAACATAGCACGTAGGGCAAATTGTTTTCTTGCTGCTAAAAAGAGTTTAGCATTGCCATTGGAAGTCAAATATGTTATACAATAATGATAGAATAGTTTGACCCTATATAAAAGCTCTAGAGTCATCATAATCTTTAAGAAGATCAGCATGATTTCTGACTCTAAATCCTTAATTGTAACAAACTTTAGATGAGTCTATGCCCCCACACAACATGGGACTTGGTATATATTGCTTTTTTTTAATTGCCAAATAATGTTTAGGATGGTCACAATTCAAATATAAAAACTTTATTTTCTGCAAATATCATTACTTCTAAATACAGCTCCCATAACATAATACAAGATGAGAAATGTATCACCTCTATTATTGTTAGATACAATGGATGAAATAAAAGCCTATAAGTTAAAGAAAGAGAAGGCTAAAAACTGTCCTCAGACAACAAAGCACTTAGCGCATATTGCTCTCTTTTTTTAATTGCCAAAAATATTTAGAATGGTTACAATTCAAATATAAAAACTTCATTTTCTACAAATATCATTGCTTCTATGTACAGCTTCTATAGAATAATACAAGACGAGAAATGTATCACCTCTGTTATTAATAAATAACAATGGATGAAATAAACACTTATAACTCAAATATAAAGAGAAGGTCAAAACTGTCCTCATCTGCTGGATGACTAGAATAACCATATGATGAGAACCTACATCGGATGTGTTAAATTATAGTTGCTTCACAACGATCTATTATCAGCAAGATTCACTCTCAACCTTCTAGCAGGTAAAATGAAAAGGCATGTTCTGAAGAATAATAAGCTTAAGCTATGTCAATGAGAATTGAGTGGTAGAAAAGTCTCGTGAGAAGGTAATTGAGAAGAGTTGTCACTGTAGATAACTAAAGAAAAGCTCCCCAGCAACAAACTCACCAAAATCTTGCCTCAGGTGTTGTTGAGGCAGCAGAAAGTTGAAGGAACGGTTATTCCAGTGCAAAGTAATCAAAACATAAGTTTTATTTATTATATCGAGCAAAGAACGGTACAATGTAAGAAGAAGCAACAATCACATTGTGGTTCATAATACACTGTATCCCATGGAACATAACAAATTGGCAGTTTAATGGCAACATTACAAGCAAGCATAGCTCAATACTGTAAATACATACCATTGTAAATCACGGATAACGATGTGTACCTCTTCAACCATTTTCCCTTTACACCTATGCCCAATCACCCCAATTGACCTTCTCCTGATAGTGACAGTCTAGAACTCCTCCATGATAGTTTTTGTTTTCCTTTTTCCTTCTAATTTGTGCTTTAGTTTAAATTCCCAACTTACAAATAATATGCAATAAAATGCAAATTCATCATTCTAACATCAAAGGCAAGAAATACAGGTAGTGATTCTAAATATATGCAAATTCATCATTCTAACATCAAAGTTCAATCACATATGTCTTGTTCTAAGTTCAAGCAACTCATTAAATGAAAAAAAAAATGCATATATTTAGCCAGATCCATGAAGAAATGGAGTTATAAATCATGCATTTCTAGGGGTACATTAGTATTTCATGCTTAACATGTCCTCTTATAATTGTTACCTAGAACCTTGCACTTATCAATGTTGCTATGATTAATATAGTTATACAATGCTCGTTTGCATATATATATATATATATATATAGATATATTGAAACATGCAAAAGTGGATGTTAAAAAATGAAAAAGACCAAGGACTGCAAAACCAACCCGGACTGCCCAATTTCAGACATACCATACTCGACCAATGTGAAACTAGGTTAGTTGGCTAGTTTGGTACAAGAACCGATCCTACCAACACATACCAACCCGTGCCCGGCTCTATTTGATACCAACATACCAACCTGTACTGTCTCAATTTCAAGCAGCACCATGATTAAAAAAGTGCCTGGAAGCTATCTTGGTATGAGTTGCATACCATATCATACCGACCTTACCATATTAAATAGGTAATGTACCGGTACGATACCCAGTACCAAGATTGTGGACCTTGATGAAGACCAAAATCAGGAATTTTTAATGATAGATTTCTATTGATTCGTTAAAAATATGTTTATATGTTCAAACTAGACCATTGCATGGTATAAAGCAGATAATGTTCAGTCACAAGAAACAGAAAATAATGAATAAAGTAATGCATCAGAGCTTTCTTATTATGCATTTTTTGACGGAGTTGTATCATTTAATTCTATTGCATCCAAGTGTTGGCATGGAGACGTGAAATGTGTCAAGCATGATACACAAATCATTTAGAGGTGACAATAAAACATAGCATAGAAACCAACCTTTGCATGCATTTTTTACCAAATATAAAATAATAAAATGAAATCATGTGTCAATTGTCAGGATTATATATCAGGTTAGTGGTTATAGCACTAATATATTGATGAAAACTCACCAATTAAGTCTCTTCGTAGGGCAGTCAAATGAGCACAACTGCAATCATAAAAGGAGCAATTAGAATCAATCCAAGTCACTAGAAGACTTCTAAGATTTTAGTTTATACCTTCTCATTGAACAACCTATCTCTTACTAACAGTGATGTATATCATTAAAGATATCAGCTCCTATAGATTCAGAAAAAATAACAACTCATATGTATACATGAAAGAGGAAAAAAATGTAAGTGCAATTTGTGGATTCAAAATTTAATTTTCCAATTTAATCCAAGCAGATGGCAAGCCATTAATCATTGCAGATACAGCAATGACAGCACACATTAGTGTAAGTTTAATTGTAGAAAATAGAAACCCCCCAAAAAATAAATAGATAGGTAATTGATGTCCCTACAGCATGAAAAGCAATTTAACTATATGTTTCTGAGCTAGCTAAATTGAAGATCATGCAAGAGGTTGCTGAAATCAACTACTAATAAGTGCGTAAACAGGGAGCAGTTGAATATATGCAATTAAAGGTCATCACAAAGACTTAATGAATTGAAAGTAAAGGGAAAATATTATAAGCTAATAGAGCCTTTATAGTAGCACACAGGGGTAAGGCCATGTATTCTTGACCCTACCCAGACCCTCCAATGAAGGAGCCTTGTGCACAAGATGCCCTTTTTTAAAAGCGTCTATAGCAAACATGATCATAACACAAGAAGCACCAAACCTCTTCTCCTGCAGCAGACTTCTGTGTCTGAATGTGAAAGAGAGATGCTTCAACTCTAAGAGATCTGTCATGAAGCCCATGTAGATCCCATACAAAAAGAAAACAAAAAAGAAAATGATCTAACTCCTTTTAAATTTCTATCTGTCATTATCTCCAAATCCCTAGACTAAGACTTGTCAAACCTATGTGGCAAACATGACCATAACCCAGGCAGAATTGACACCTCCTCTTCATGGAAGCCTTTTCTGGCTTAATGTGAGAAGTACTTGAACTTTAGAAAAGTGATATGATCTATGTTGGTCACATGCATGCAAAGAGAAAATGAAAATAAGGTTTCAGGTCAGACTTGCACAAATTCTTCCTATGAGATCAGAGGACAATGGTACGCCAAAAGAGTTGGTGATTCAGGACCTCAAACAGCATTGTTCTCCTAATCCTGTCACTGGCAAAAAAAAACAATCTACCTATGCTTTATATCCTGTCACATTATAGCAGACCAAAGGGGAAGCTGTCAGAGATGTGTAAGCAACTCATAGGTATGAAAAAAAAAAAGTTAGAAAGGAGATGATGAAAAGAGATATCAAGAGAGAGAAAGGTAGGGGAAGCAATGATATGCCAAAACTATGAAAAGGCCTTTTCAATGGAGGTGGTCACTCAACGTTGTCACATCAAAGTTCCAAGCTAACATGCAAGTTACATCCAATTACACAGAATAACACATTAATCATGCACGCTTGCACAACTTGCACAATTTTTTTAAGTGACTCAAAAAAATATTCAACACTGGCATTCAAAGAACACAGAAAATAAAAATGCTCTAAATATACAAAAATGAAACTATAAACAAAATAAAAATAATAAAAATGGCACCACATCTTTTTGTTTCTGTATTTGTATCAACATACCTATACTTTAATGATATAAATATATGAACAAATTGAAAGAACTTGTTTAGGATATTATGAAATTCATTATAGGGCACAAGAAAAACATACGTGCCAAGAGCTTTCCCAAAATCAGCACAAAGGGATCGGATATATGTCCCTTTTGAGCAAGTGACTCGGAATATCAAATTTTGCCTGCAAGATATAAATAAAACATAATTATGACACGGAACTGAAGAATGTTAATATGTAGAAGAGTTGAAAAAAAATACCATCAATAGATTACACTCCGAAAGATCAAATGGTAAAGTAGTACATTTTAACCACAATTCCCCCAACCCATCAGCCACCAAATTGTGCCTGAATCATATTTGGAAATGTAAAGCAAAATGTCCATGATATTTGATCAGTTCATCATTTTGACGATCATACATTACCCTTTGGATCTTAGGATCAAGTTTATGGTTTACCCACCGAAAAGAAGTATGGATAACATATAGAACTCATTCTTGTTGCTAGACATATATAGGCATAAATTACTTAGTCACGAAGCATGCACATATTTCTCAAGTCTATATTACAACCAGTGCTTCTTGTTCTTTCCCCACTATTTATTTGTAGTGATAGCAGAAGTGCACCTAAGGGCCAGTTCATTAGAACCTACATGTTTTATATCTACATCATGAAAAGCAGAAGCACTATTATATCACACTTAAGTGGCTTAAACAGATCCTATGTAAATCAATCAAAAATCTTATAAATTAGGATTCTAGTATTTTCATCTGCCTAGTCCTATTTCAGACTCATTTGAAAATCACTGGCACCTGATTTTTGGCTTTCTATCATGAAACATGAATGCCTCAAAATCCACTCAAAATCACCAATCTCAAGAGGCAGGGACTTGAACTACAAGCAGTAACTAAAGTGCTCTAATTTTCCATACGTAAATAACTTTCAATCCTATATCTTTAAACCCACAAGAGGCATCATGAGGCAGAAAATAAGAGTTAAAATTTTCATGATATTCCACTTATGGAAATCCACTTTGAAAACAGGCAACATTTTATTTGTCAAACTGAACACGTGTATAAATTATAACAATTTGCATGTCCATAAGATAACATGGTTGCCATACAATCAAAACAGGGAGGGGCTATTACATATAATGTAGCATCATCCAATAGATACAACATCACATCGTGGCCAGTAGCAAGGGATTCTGCCAATATTGGACATATCAATCCAAAACCCAAAGTGTGGCATGCCCAATGATACCATATGATACAAGCCAACATAGTCTGACATGTAGCATGTGATAGGCCTCCTCCAGTAAATCGAAGCACTTGACTCCTTGATCCAAAAGAGGGCACCAGGGAGAGAGCAATGAGACTTATGGCTTCCAAGCATAGAGGGTTGGAGGTTTAGGGCTTCAAGGACCAGAAAAATGGAGGGTTTCAGAGGGGGAGAATGAGGGTGGGTTAGGGTTTAAAGCAAGGAATGCCAAATGGTTCTGAACTACCTAGTTTGGGGCATATTGAATCATACTGATGGAGAATCGGAATGGTTTGCCATTTCGAAATAGTATGGGGGCTGCACCACCTTGTACTGCCCTGAAATAGTATCGAAAGAGTACTGAAATGGTACGATACATTCCATACTTTACCGTACCAGACCAATACCGAAATGATACCGATTTTCAATACATTGAGCCTTGGTTTAAAGGGATGGAGAAAAGAAGGCTCGAGGTTTAAAGTGTAATAGAGAGAAGAGTGGAGTTTTAAAGACGGAAGAATAGGGGAGTTAGGATTTGAAGGTTGAAGAAGGATTTCTTGAGACCTTCAATGACTTCTACACCACTTATATGTTGGAGAGAATGGAACCAAGTGGCTAGAATTTGCACAAATGCCATTGAATAAAAAAGGATTACTGTTTAGGATATAAGGACATTTTGGTCATTTCTCAAGCCTAAAAATTGTTTAACTCATCAAATGTGTGGACCGTGTAGTAAGGGTAGCTATAAAAACATGTTGATGCCAGTTGCATGCATACAAATATTATTTTTCGAGGGCTAAATATGTGAAAAGCAAAAATTAATAGGGGTATATATATGCACACACAAAAAAACCTATTTATTTATCGTATCGTTATATTGATTGGATTTATTCTTAAAATATTTTAGATCCTTGAATTGCTAGGTCCTCATCCAAACGGTTTCTCATTATTTGGTCCACTAATATGGACACCCTAGTATTAAAATTTAATTGACACAAGTGACATATAGCCTAGGTGGGTAGTCCATTCACCACCCTTGCCCTTTATTTTTCTTCTTTTTTACTCCCCTCTCTTCTCTTCTTACCTTATTACTTCATTACAAAGGATCATGAACAAGGATCATTGTTTTGGTATCAAACTTCATACCATTACCACCCTGTACAATGTTGGTATGCTCGGTATGCGGTTCAGTATATGGTGCATACCAAGTCTTGGTTCGATGCTGATATGGTACGGTATGCTTGGTATGGGGTGGTATGTACTAGTACAGCATACCATGGTCATAAACATCAATTCCTCAAAAACAACCACCACTATTAATTTCTGCAAACTTTGGATGCATTATGATTGATCTCAACCTTAAATTCTTAAATTCTGTGTACCTACAACAACTTAAAGTCTTTAGAACCCCTTAAATATGTTAAAGTTGTAATTACCCAAATCATGCAAAGGCTGATGAGGGCATTTGGAATGTGATCAATGTGAGAAAGCACTAGATGCCAATAAGAAATGGTGATAACATCACTACATATCATCTTTATCACTGTTCAAATTTACCTGAAGTGAATTAGCAATATTTAGTTTTCAAGATTGGAAGCTACCAACTGTCCAAGAAAAGAAGCTAGTCCACAGATTAAAAAGTTATTGTTTAAAGCCTTCAATAGATAATTTTCATGATCAGCCAGCACAAATCAACACTCAGTTTCAAAAATCTACAACCAAAATGTTGAGGATAACAATTTGAAAAGAATATTATCTTTTCACTACAGTCATACTTACAATTCTCCATGAATGAAAGAAAAGCATTCAATGTTTAGATGCAAAGTAGGTATCCAGCATATTCAACTGGGTATTAGTGATGCAAATGCCTAGACCACAAGATAACATATATTATCAATAGGCATTCATAGAAGTAATACTTCATGGCAATGCTAATGCTTATGCCATTATTATTTTGCAGAGTATGTAGATCTACTCAAAGCATTCTGAAGATTCTTCATGCTTACAAAATGTGACTTCAAGAATGCAAGTGTTATAATGTTTCACAATAGATTTACTTAAAAAAATTGAGAAAATATAGATTATCTTTTGTTCTCATTTCTGTTTTCAATCTTGTGTGTATGCATGTTTGGGGAGGAGGGGTAACAAGGCGCGCAGTAGCAAGCACTATGCTAAATGCCATCTATCAAAGCAGTTCAAATAAAACACCAAAAGAGTTAATTACATACAACAAAAAATAGTCTCCTAGTATTCTAAAATGCCCATCTGCCTAGATACCCTCACTATTATATCAATTAAACTATTACAAGCTAAGCATATGTTATGCCTCAAAGTTACCTTCCGAGGTAGAGACTATTCATACTATGACTGTTTACATGCCTCTAACATGATCGTTTTCATATTGTTAGTCAAAATTCTAAACAATTTTTAAATGAAAATCAAAAGCCTCTCTACTAATCTAGCTAAAATAAATCAAAGCTTCACTGCCACTCACATGAAGCTCAGCATTAAAATTTAAAGCCTCCCACCTTGAGGAGCCCTCAAATAGTAGTATTTTGAAACCACTCATAACCTTCACCTAGATAATTAGCACTAAAAATGGTCTTAAGGACATGGAAAGCCAGGATCCCTTCCTTTGAAGTTGTCATTGCTCCTCAAATGGGCCAAAAGCTGCTTTAGAAACATTTATATATCTTTGGCTTGGCCATCCATCGCCAAGTCACTCACAAGTCCATGACGCCCCACTCCAGTGTTAGCAGCTATGCCTACTCAAACAAGGCACTCTCTAATCTCCCAACTTTTACTCTTCCGTCAAGCTTGAGTTTCACCAAACATGGAACAATAAGTGCTCTTACAAGCTACCAGCTTCGGTCAATCACGATCACCGCATAGAGTGCTCAGCATCTTTTAAGGTATTTGAAAAGTTTAAGCCAATATTGTTCAGTTTTCTTCAATTTGACCTTAACCAACAAGCCTTAGTACATATAGACAGTGATAGCTTTATAATACAAAGCATGATCATTTAAAGTTGAGGATATTTTATAACCTGTTCCCCCTTTCAGGTTTTCCATTTTTTTTTTTCTGTTGTATACTGGCAAAGGCAACTTTGGACTAAAGAAGGGCCTGTAATGAAACCTTCAATACTAGTAGTGAATTCACAAACCAACCTAACTGGCACCAGCATTAAAAAAAAAAAAAAGTATACCCCTTTTTATAATATAAATGCAAATTATTACTCAACCAACTGCAGTGTAGTACAAGATAAATACTAACAAAAATTTGCAAAGTTCAAGATAAGATATATTGCTCATTTTGGGATGCAGCAGAAATCGAACAAGAAAATCAAAAATTGCTTAAAATAATATTTTCTAGTAGTTAACGAAAAAACAATGACCTGTCATCTAGACTCCGCTCAATATCAAACTGATATATTGATATACGTCTTGGTGATAGCTCAATCATCTCCCCTCTCCTTGCTTTCTCATACATCTTTTCGCCACCTACCTACAATCAATCAAGAAACTCCATCAGGAATAAAAACAAAATATTTTTTTCTGGAAAAAAAAATTGATTTTTTTTTTTTTTTTAAAATGACCATGCTTCAAAGCTTAGTAGCTAATGTATTTAGGTTCAAGTATCATGGTTCTAATAATCTTTTAAAAGCCTCACAAGCAATAAATCAATTGATGTGCGAAACAGTTTTTTAAAAAATAAACATTTAATCTCCAGCGGATGGTATATCACTTAACACACCTACCAGTTCGAGCTACAGAACCAGAACTGGACTCTAAGATAGCAAGATTGTCCTACAGCATTTGGTGAATTTACTGGCAGAGCATATCTTACCACCTGTATGAGAACTTTACTCAGTTGCCTGGTGAAGTTGATCTACTATAAATCCACTAGTTTGCCAGAATTATTCCCTCCTAAACAATATTTGGGTCATTCTATTCTAGAAATTTACATGACACATGAGATAAAGTGTGAAGCTAGGACCTGATTCCACAGTTGGGTAGAAACAAAGGAATGTATGCTAAAAGGAAAACTAATTCAATTCATATTAATTTAACTAGTTTTATATTAGGCTAGATCAATTCTATATTAATTTTCTAAATATATCATTGACTAAGGAATGGAACCAAATCTCAAAATAACAATTATTATAATTTTGTGGAGACCTTCCATTTTCAATCAGATGATATATACTTGATAAACTTTCATGTGGCAGTTATGATGGCCCATTATTTTATATGATCATGGTTTACCTTTTTATTTTTATTTTTCTTTTCTACTTCATATTTTTATTTAATTAATATATTTTCTTATATTTCCATTTTATTTTTACAATATTTTGATTGACTTTAGAACTTATAATTTTACTATACTATTTACCTTCTTTTTACTGACATTATTTTTTTAACATTTATAAATTTAATATTTTATTTTTTGTTATACCATTTTGTTCTTATTGTGTTCGTATTTTTAAATTTTATATGACATACTTTCCTATGTTTTTATTTTTATACTCTTGGTATTTTAATGTGGCATGCTTTATTTTTTAAATTTTTATTTTATTTATAATATATTGTATTGATTATTTTATATTTAGTATTATTTAATTTTTACATTCTTATTTTTATTATTTTCCTTTAATGTGTAATAGAAAATGTTCACTTGCTAGTATATAATGCATATTAAACTTTTGACTAACAATTGACAAAATTTTAGAGTTCACATTACTTTATATTTTTACTTTTTTTGATAAAATATTATTTTTTAGATTAAAACTTAATTAGTTGTTTAATTTTATTTCACACCATAATCATCAGTAATAATTTATATAAAATATATTATTTATGTTATTCTATACTTTAAAATATATTACTTGTTTTTTAATTCCATAAACATTAGTAATTAATTCATTACCAAAAATATCAGTTATTCCAGTGATTCAAATCTCAGGACGGGGTCCGAGACAGCCGAGATATCTCATTTCAAAGAGATTGCAGGATCGATCTCAACCATCTCATCTCAGCCATAATACATTATAGTGTCAATTTTAAATAAATCTAATTTATTATAAAGATATAACTTTTAAAGTTTAAATATATTTAAAAATTGAATAAAACACTAAAACTTCACAAATAATTTTTTTAAGAAAAAAATCATTTCAAAGAAGTATCAGAATGCCTGACCGAGTCGGGGACTGAAATGGGAGTCAAGGACTGAAATGGGATAAGACGTAGGACATTTTGTCCCTTGGAAAAACTGAGACACCTCTATCCTACAAAATTTAAAACCTTGATTTATTCATAGCTTCATACTCCCATAAGAATGACTATTCTTCCAATTCATAAGAGGAATCACCATTACTTCATTCAAAGGAATAGTGACTCTACTCCTCATTATCCTAGCACATGTTGGAATAGGGTTATGGTTGTGATTCTCACTGCATTTCAGCACTCATTCTAGCGAACCAAACATAGTGTTGAGCAAAAATTAAGGCTCCCAAAGGTTTACCAGTTTGCAATTCTATCATTATTAAGATAATAAATGACATTGCAGTATTGTTAAAAGTGTTAGGTGCACTTAAGTGCAAAGGATTCTTGAAGGCTAAGTACGAGGCACAAAGTACAGGTGCATGCCTAAGTAAAGTGAGAGGCATATTTCTGAAATAAATAATAAAATAATTTATATAAGCAAAATTTATAATACATAATAAAAAAAGCTAAAAAAATCATAATGATAATATATTAAGCCTATTAGCACAATTGAAAACCTCCTCTTTCTTAGTTGAAATCTATAGTCCCTTTATTTAGAGTATAAGAAGTGTTTAACCCTTGGCACCTTGCGCTAAGGCACACTTTAAGGTATAAGAAGTGCCTAACCCTAGGCACCTTGTGCCTCGCGCCTTAGGCATGCTTTAGGCGCGCCTTTGACAATGCCGTAACATTGTTATGTAGGAAACAAATAACCGCATTCCAGAGTTAGCAAGACCAATAACCTTAATGGCAGAAAACATGGGAGGAACTTGCCATAACTCTCCCAATAAAGATGCAGCAGTCTTTTTAATATCCTCATCTTTGATGTGTTCCCATGGTTCTCTTTGGATGACCTGGCCAGGAAAATAGTAATCATTATCTAAAGTGAAAAACAAAGACCTTTAAAAAGAGAAAATGATGATTACACCTAAAGCTCATAGTAATGTGAATCATCATGAAGACCAATATAATAATTTATTAGGATAGCAGAAAACTTGCCAAATCATCAAAAGTAAAAGCAACATTTCAAGAACTGAATAATGGATTGCAAACACAAAACCATAGTGGAACAACAAGGGAACACAGCCAAATAAATACAAAGCCTTATTTGTGATTGGCAGCAAGGAATTGTGACAGCTTACTAGTTTATAATTTAGTTATATTAGGTAATGAGCAGTTTTGAAGGAATCTAAATACCATCCCAAGAGATACCCCCCCCCCCCTTCACTGAGTTTCCACAAGTTATTAGTTCAACTATTAAGCTTCCTTCATTGCACTTGCCCCTGACCCTAACTATTAGCAGATGCACTTCCACATTCTAATCTTTATTAATGTTTATCTAAATTATTGGCAAATTCTTTGTTTCCTAATAACCTAATACATACTAAAATAGTCGATTTGATTGCAACCATATAGTACATGAAAGTTTAAATGTTCCAAAAAATATCTCCATCTATTTCAATCTTTTTAATTTAATTGAATATGTTATATATCAAAGACTACAAAATTAATACCAAGAACCATAACAATACATAACTAGTTTGATACAGTACAATCAATATAGTATGGTATGCACTTCATATTGAGACAGAATGCCAATATTTTTCCTTACTCTTAGCTATAGTACTGCTCGAAACAAGGTGGTATAGGTCAATAAAGGGCGGTACGAGATAGTTCCACTTGGTTCAAACCGATTTGGTTTGATATGAATCAAAGCTTGGTACTCTACCAATATGATATGGTACGGTTGGTATAGGTTTCTTTAGTGGACCTTTTCCACTTTATCATGATTTTCCATTATAAGTGACCTCATCCATACAAAAATCGAGACCATGCAAATGAGGCTATTTTTATAGAACGGAGCAAGATAAATGATTACCTTTACCATTATAATACAGATCTTTTAGAATCGCCTCCAATGAACCTTCACCTTAAGAGGCAGCCATATACAAGCCTTAATAATTTTAATATTGTGCCCTTGTACTTTATTGTCTCTATAAACCTCTCAACAGTGTGCAAGTGGCTTAACCTTTTCTAGGAAAGACGACAAAACACGGAACCTACTCATATTGCCAAAATAATGGTTGCAGCTCTGAGGTTCTATCACAGATTAAATGATGGTGATTTGGCTTTCCTGCAAAAATAAATTGTTTCAGTCACATAATCAGTGATCTTTCAAATGATTTTATGCTGAACTTCTGGTTTAATTTTGATATGCCTGTCACATCTTTGACAGCGATCAGTTTCACAATTCCCTAACCTAGCAAGCAAAATCCGCTGTCAATTTTTATAAATAATACCACACTCAAAGTTTTTAAAAGCTAAACTTATAATCTATAAGAAGATGGAGCTTGCAGAATATCAGGTACACCAAGGGAGGGCCAGGGGTGCTGCATCTCAAACCAACAAGTCAACAACTACTAACCTAAACATAAAGAAAAGATGATTCCAAATTGAACTTGAATAATCACATGCTACTCTAGATGAACCTTGTTGTTTGTTGTGACTAGAAGAACATAGCTATAAAAAAGAAGACCTTACAACACCTTCACCAAAAATTAAAACTGACATATCAAGAGCATCACAATACACCTTAAAACTAGGACATATCTGAACGTCTGCCAAAAGTTCCATACAACATATGAACTTGAGAACGAAATTTGCAATTGTCAATGATTTGACAACATGGTTGCAATGTTATGTCACATATAGAGTCAAGCAGAAAGGCTTATTTAATTTCTCTTAGCATTAAATGAAAAAATCAATAAGTGCAAGCTTTTTTGCAAATGAATATTCATGTAAATTAAATGTTTTAAAATCAAATGAAAGCCAGTAAACGGACCGGTGAATCAGCATCCCAAGTTGAAGTAGCCTCACCCAGCCTGAAAACACCACTATAACCCTTGACCATATCTTGATATCTGTAGAAGCAAACAAATTCACAAACAACAACAGTTCTCTTTTCAACAGCAACAAATTAGTCAAACAAATCTTTGCGAAATTTGTGGATGGGTTCATTCTTCTTCTAAAATTTATAACAATTTTCATTTTTATGCACCCAAAAAAAAGAAGTCTGTTGGTGTCATGAATACATAGCTACATTCATGCATGTAAATGTAAATGATGCATCAATGTAGTGTCATAATAAGACGTATGGATCTCAATGATAAGAATTCCATAAAATATGGTGCATCCTAATGCCCTCATCTAGCTCCAAAATCTATAAAACGGCTCACCACATGACAAATGTAACCCTAATTAAGTTGTCTTGTCAATGCTACCAGCTTCAAAATTAATACATTAATTCCATTCATATCCTAGATGGCTGTTTATTCAAATAAATGCTTATTATTTCCTTTGACCTGGACACCACCACCAAGTGACAACTATTACTAGAAAATAATAAAAAAATAAAATTAATTTTCAAAGTTATAAGAGCTCCATGGAGTGTTGCACTAGTACCATACCGCTTCAAGAAGAAAGTGACACCTAGGATGTACAAATTAAGGAGGAAATTATAAAGAATTGGCTGGGATTGTAAAGGCAAATGCAACTAAGATCTAAGAGGACTCAAGTAAGAAGGGGCAATATGATTTGTGTTTAAGGATGTAGGCAAATGATGGAGTTCCAAGGGTCACTTGGTTAGGGGTTGTGAGAAATTATAATGGAGAAGCTTGAATAATATTTGAGGTCATCCTTTCTAGGAATTCTTCACAGAGATTGACCCCAAATACATAGAGAAATGCTAGGAATTCTTGGCAAAGACCAACCTTGGATAGATGAGAAATGCTATATGGTTATGTTTAAGTTATATTAATGGGATATCGGATTTTATCTAAATTTTCTAGGTCTTGGGCCATTCTATCTTTATTAAACCCTAGAATATAATTTCATTACATTGACATAGAACATCTCCACAATTTGGTTATCTCAAATTATAACATCAATGTGAATAAGTTAATACTAGTCCAAGTGCAGTGTCTTCTTTGGGGGCAATAGGGGTGGGGCTGGTTAAGTAGGTGGATCCCAGCATTTCCTGAGTTCTATGTCATCCAATTTAGTGAACATTAAGGTCATATAACTTATGTCCATTTAAGATAACTATGTTTAAGAGGGAGATAATGCTACATATTCACATCCTAGCAACTAATGAAACAAAAGAAAAAAAATGTTTTCTGGGAGTGAAGGCTGATTGATGAAGAGGATAAAATTTTATTGCATTCAATGTCAATGAAAGAACAAAACATGTGTTGCTTTCTTACTGAATCTCAACTTTACATGCAGTTGCTTACAATTAATGTGCTGCTCTCTCCTAAATTTTGTGAATGTGATATTAATTTCATTAGAAGTTGTCTGTGCTTGAAAGCTGCTTTCTTCCAAAATCTTGGGCTTCTAAACTTTAGCTTTTTCTCCTAAAATTTGAGACTTAGAAATCCATTTTAGCAAGTTCTGCATGAGATTTGAGTGTTGTTATGAGATGATCTTTTGGATGTGTTAGGTGAACCAAAGGGGCTCAATTCAACCAAGTTATTACTGAATGGACTAACAGGACTAGGAACTGGGGACATGAATATTGTGATTTGGTTTTTATAGTAAAAAGTTCAGTTTAAGGTTCATGATTAATTAAGTTAAACTAATGGACTAAATTAAGTGCACATACTTTAGGGCTCTAAAAACGAGCCAGGGTCCAAAGAAAAAAAAAGAAGTTATGCAAAGAATTGACTAGAAGGTACATTTACTTCTTCCATTCTCTCCTTTCTCCCTTTCAATTTAGCTGGGTCTTCTTTTTTTTTTTTTTTTGGTAACACTGACTCATTACTTTCCAAATGCAGTGGTGTTCTTTGTCATTGAAGATGTTCAACAAAATATCTCAAAAATGAGGATTTGAAATTTATTTACAACATTCTGTTTTCTCCTGGAGGTTTGGTCAAGAAGACCACCACATCAATAAACATGTTTTATATGATGATACCATATACCATTATTTTTTAACTTGACTGAGCACAAACATTACATCCTCAATTATCGTAAAGCAAAAGATTATTTCAGTAAAATTTTTGCACCCTACAGATAATAACAAGACTAATGGATAATCAAAAACCAAAAGTGTACCTTTCCACCAATTTGGTTGCTTTACCAACACAAACAATCAACAAACCAGTTGCCATTGGGTCAAGAGTGCCAGCATGCCCAACCTATGACAAAAATATTTAGCATGAGAATTTCATGCAAACAATTCACTACCATAAATGTAGAATACCCAAAAAAAAGCACCTTTTGCACTTTGACTAAGCGCCGCAGCTTCCCACAAACAGTAAATGAAGTCCATCCTGCGTTAGGTAATGTAGTGGTCAATTCTCAATTGACTAATATGAAGTATTATGAACAAAGCAATGGTCATAAATACATGAAACAAAAAGATTTAACCAGGAGGATATGACATTTTACAGAATATTCAGGTAGATAGCATGCTAGCTGTCAATAATGTAACTAGGTACCGGACAACAAATTAGCCACCATGACAGATGGCAATAGGACAGGATATCTAGGCCAGTACATGACACACTGTAAAAACTCGAGGGCAAATGGTGCATCACTATTCAAGAGACCAAAGGATAAGGCAGCCAATAAGTTAGCTATCATAGCAGGCACAATGAATGTCATTTCAAGTCACTCCATGAAACCTAAGATTGTATGTGTATTTAGTTCCACCTCTGGTTACTCTGAAGAATATCCACAAGATACCTAAATGCTTAGGTCATGTGGCATAATATGCAGAATAAGGAATACTAGAAATCTGTAAGTTTCCTAGATCAATGAACAAGTGACATCGATGCAGATGCTTTAGAACATGACAAATGTAAGTTCATTAATTTAAGTCTTGCAAAAATGATGTCTGCAAATAAATAGCAGAATGAAAATGGATCTAGGTTCATTAGGTCAGAGAAAGTTGATGCAGCTTATAAATCCCACTCAAACATGTGACCATAGAGAGATCTGACAACATGAACATGCTTCTATTTTAATACCTTGGACAAACCAAACTATATAGCAACAAAGGATGCATGAAATACAAATTTGATGAATATTTGCAACCAGGTAATAATCATATATGAATTGAGGAGATAATTTGAAGATGCAAAGTTTTGGTGGTTGCGTAAAAAAGAGGCTACACCTGGCTCCCGAAATAGGCCAAGAATCTAGATACAAGAGATGGACTAAAAGATACAAGAGATGGACTAAAACATGATATAGGCCACCCTATGTTAGCCCTAAAAGATACAAGAGATGGACTAAAACATGATCAAAGCATCAAAAGCAGAATTGAAGGCAGATTAATGATCTAGTGCATAAAAGAAGATGCATTCAACTAACCAGTGCTATATCCTATAGCATATGGCCAATTTGAATCCAAGTTGGATCCTGGAGCCAATAACCAATTGCATAAGATTATTTAGATCAAGATAATGAAAAATTAAATGTTGCACATATATGATTCTTGAGTCTTGGTGAACTTTCTGTATTACTGTTGGAATCTGCTCTCAGATTTAAGGTTCAAAATGGTGTACTAAGACACCAAACCTAGTGTCATATGTTATATTGATCATTGAAGATCAGCTGCTATGTCCTGAAGCAAGGGTGCAACGGATAAAAATCTACTCTGAGAGCAATTAGATTGCTGTTCAGACCCACAAAAGGCTGAGATTGCGAGGTTGTGGTGGTAATCAAGGCATATTTGGGCCTCATTTCTGAAGCAATGAATAACTATGAAATATTACACAAGCATATCTTCATCAAACTTGCTACTGATAAAGTCCATATAAATTTTGATAGATAGCAAAATGCCAGTTACTGTTCACGTCACAGTAGCATGAGGGGCATGCACTGAAATAACCATGGCCTTCTAGGAGATCTATTAAGAGTTAAATAGGTGGTCAATTCTGACAGTATATGTTTTTATATTTGTAGGAGTCTTAGATGAATCAAACCAGGAACTTTCTAGAGGATTGGTCATTTATAAAGAGTCTACAAAGAGTCCAGAGGAACTGACTGAAAGGTCTATACACTGGAAAGTATTTTAAAAGGAAATAGAGAGACCTTTTGGCAATGGTTCAGTCTTCTCCTTTCTTTCTCTTTTTTGCTGCTTACTCTTCTCATTTTTCTCTCAATCTTCTTCTTCTTTATATCATAAATCTGCTGTCGATCTTACTTCAGTCTTTGAATTGATCATATTGCTACCTTATTTATAAAACAGTTCTATTCTAGAAGAGGTTTTAAGGTTCATTTTACTTGCAATATCACTTGGAGATCAATTCTTAAACATGGCAACATTATCCGATCTTGTTTCCTTCCCTCTTTCTGCTAAAGATCCGAAATCAAGTCACCATTCACAATATTCTGCCACAGCTAGCCAACCATATTTCTCAAATAGCCTAGGCAGTCCTAGGCAATGGACCCTCCTGTAGCCTAGGTGAATAGTGATCCACCAAAAGACAAAATTTATACAACATTTACAAAATTATTTATACCTTCACATATTTCAATCAATGATTGAAACTTGCAATATTTTCAATAAAATATCAACATTACAAGATCGAAAGTTCAATTTCATTTAAGGTTAAAAGAGAAATTTATAAAAAACTACCTAAATGTAAGCATAGAGAAGTGTATAAAAGTTATTAGGTAGCTAAGAAGAAAATTGAAAAAACAATATAATAGGCTAGATTCAAATCACATAAAGAGTTATATCGCAAGTTAAAAACTAAGAATGGAGAAAAAGAGATCTATAAGATTATAAGCCTAAGAGAAAAGAAAACTAAGGACTTGACTTAAGTTAAATGCATCAAATATGAATATCAAAAAATTTAGGTTAAAAGGACAAGACCAAAAGAGGATGGAAAAGTTATTTTGATAAGTTATTTAGTAGTAGTCATGTAAACGATTTAGGATACCATATTAATTCTATTGAAGAAAAAAAATATTGAGTATATGCATAAAATTAGAGTATCTGAGATAAATCAGGCTATAGAGAAAATAAAAATAAGAAAAGCGGTTGGATTTGATAGAATCTCTATTGAGATTTCAAAGCATTTAAGTGATGTGGGAGTAAATTAATCAACTAATTTATTTAATAAGATTTTAAAAACCAAAAGATACTTGATAAATGAAAGAAGAACACTATAGTATCAATTTATAAAAGCAAAGATGATTTTATGTATCATGTAAGTTGAAAGAGGAATCAATATAAAAGAATGAATTGATGCATATAAAAGGAAAAGGGATAGAGGTAGACTAAAAATTATATAGGATGAAGTAGTAAGCAAAGACTTGATATCATAACATCTTTTAGAAAGTATGACCCTAAATTGAGTAAAATGGTAGAAAAAGAATTTATGTAGGGGAATTGGGATTAAGGCTTAGTTTAGTTTAGTTGAGTTGAGTTGAGTTGTATCAATATTACATGACCCAAAGATTCAACTAAAAATTAATGCATGAAATCTACTTAAAATATAATGGATTGGTATGGTATTATTTGATTAAACTTAAAGAATACAAGTACACAATATCCTTGTTGTCTTGGCTCAAAAAGTGCTAAAACTATTACTTTTATTTGGTGGAAAGCAAGGGATTGGAACTCTTTAACCCCACAAAAATCTGGTTAGGTTGTCTGTTTAACAGAAGAAATATTAGCTCTATTGTCAAGATAGGATCATGTCTTACTTGGAAAAAGAAAGAAGAATACAACAAATTTAGGAAAAACAGAGAATTAAGTTCTAGAAAGACTGAAAAATGAATCAAAGAGTTCTAGATAGGATGACTTGGTATCTTACGAAAAAAACAAATTAAAATGCTAAGGACACACTTGATATTGCCTTTTGTTTTCTGTTTTTGTTTTCAGAAATCCAAGATGAAAAATGAGCTAGACTGCATGAATGATCAAACCCTTTTCTTGTGTTTTCAAATTCTTTGTGAAGACCTAAAAGGCTTTGGAAGCAAAAATTTATTGCTTTCAAAAAAGAGAGAACAAAACAAGGAATAGCAAATGACACATGCAAATGCTAACTTCCACACCAATCCCAACGTGGGATTTGATTGATTTGCCAAGAAACAAAAAAGAAGAAGAAGAAAACAGCAATGATGTCAAACAAGCCCTTAGCTAAACAAACAAAATAGCCTTGCATAAACCTGAACAGGCGAGCCTCACCTAGGTGCTGGAAAGCATCCTGGGTGCCTAGGTGACTGAGTGCCCATGACAACTATGGATCCACCAAATAGTGGGTCCTGACTTCCAGCTGTCACCTTCTTTCAGTTCTCTGTTTTTATTCTTCATTGCATGTGTGATTAACTCATAGTTAATCTCTAAAGACTGTCTCCAAAAAAAAAAAAAAAAAATCCAACCCTATTATTGGATGTTGCAAATTGTTTCACTATTCCCTGAAATTCTGTTTTAGGCAGAAGCTGAATCCTTTTGCATTGCCCTAAAACTTTTCATTTAGGGTTTCTAGCATCTACTAGATTCCTCTAAGCTCTAACAATTATGGCAGTTCCTGTCTGATCCTGCATCATTGAAGGAAGGTATATTCTCAGTCATAATAATGTCTCCAATACACAGCTATCTCACATAGTTTCAGATAAAACGTAATATCTCACATAATTTTTTGGTCCAATGCCAAGGATATAAAAACTCAATTAGTTTCAGATAGAACGTAATAAAATACTGACCACAGACAGGATGTCTCGAAAAATCCCTTGCTTTTTTCATGCTTGCAATTGTTTCATGATCAGTTTTCTATTCTACATGGGGCTAACTCTATCCAAGGCATGGAATTTGTCCATTCAACTTGAAAATCTTCATCCTGAATCCAACTGTTGGAAGAGTCATCTCAGGGAGCTTACACTACTGAGCTTTACAGGAATCACACAGTTCTTCAGCTCTCTCTCTTTTCTCAGCTCTGTTAGCTTTTCCCTCTTATTTCACTGTAAGGCATCCTTGATTGCTTCCATTAACTATTCATCTGCCCTTAAATTTACTTAAAAAAGTGAAAGACTTAGAGAAAAAAGCATCTCATAAAAAAAAAAGAAAAAGAAAAAGAAATAAGGAAGATGGTATGTATCTGTGTGTCTAAAGCTTTAAATTCTTAAGTGAAACATAGAATAGATCTTCTTCCTTAACTTTCTCAACTCAATGTTATGGAACAACAGCTTAACAATTTGAAGACAAAGTACATTAAAACATCTATGTCATAAAATTTGTGTAAAAGCCAAACATTATAACCAAGAACTTATAGCAAGCAAACATTCAAGGTATTATTCCTCATACAAATAATAATTCATTTGAATAGTTCTTCTTATGTTCCTAGCCTCATTTGGATATTTCATAGGTATATTTAGTTAAAATAAATACATCCTGTTTATTCTTCTAAATCATCATGGGTGTGCATTCTTTACATATAATATCTAATTTCAAAGTCGTTACCATCTTGAACAATAAATGGTTTCCTTTGGAGCGTTTCGCACATCTTGGGAGTAATGCATGCTTTTGAGAGTCTTGGTGCAATAAGATATGCTACTATGCTATACAATTCTCCATCTCTTGAATCCATTCAATGTTTCTAGAGTCCAGACCATCCAACAGTCCACCTAACTGATCAACAGAACCTCAATATGGCATCTGACAAGATGTCCTAATAGTCCCATGAATAGTCAACCAGAATAGAAGCAGATCCACTCAAACAATCATCACTCATGTACATTCCAGATTAATTCCAAGTGTTAATATATCATTAATATATCATTAAACAATAAGGCTAAGAAATTAACAAGCAGAAATATTCAACCAACCTTTAGGTTTGTCCACCAGCACAACCGTCCCAGATGGCCCATTCCATCTTGGTGGAAGTTCCGTCTTCCTATTCACCAGATACGGCTCTCCTCCGTCCTCTTCCACCTCCTTAGCAACTGCTTTCCGCCCGCCGGCATTCGGAACTTTCTTCAAACACTTGAAGAACTCCTCCACCTTCCTCTCCGTCACATCCCGGGCAGCCGTCTCAGCACCCGAAGAGGTACCAGCAGGCCTATCCTTCACCTCCTCCTCAAAGAACACCAAACCCTTCTCATCCCTCTCCTCACCCTCATCCTTCTTCTTCTTCGACTTCCTCCCCTTCTTCCTCTCCCCCTGCGCCGCTCCCGCCTGCACCGGCTCCGCTCCAGGGTCCATAAACGCCTTATCAAGGGAATATTCGGGGAAGTACTTCTTCTCCAGCCGGTACACCATCCGGTAGTGCTTCTCCTTCTCCCAGGGGTAGGCAAAGGCGTCATAGAAGTAGAGCTCCTCCTCCCGGGCGTGGAGCCTCGGGAAGTCGACGACCTCCGGCTTCAGCTCGACAAAGTCGTCGCCTTGGGACCGGCGGCTGCCGTCGTTATCGGTGTCGGACTCGCCGAACATCCGCTGCTGCCGCTTCCGGTAGTACCGCCGCTTGGAGCGGTCCATTACCTTCTCATCGTCGGCGGCGGCGGCGGCGGCGGGGGGTTGGTCGTCGCCGGCGGCGGGGTGGGGGTCGGGCTGGGGGTGGTGGCGGGGAGGGGGGAGAGCGGGGCGGTGGCGGATGAGCTCGTAGTATAGGGGGTAAGGTGTGGCGGTGGTGGAGAGGGGGCGGAGAGAGAAAGGAGAGAAGCGGAGGGACTTGTGAAAGAATAAAGGGGTGAGCCTTGGGGAGAGAAAGGAGGAGAGGGTTCTTGAGCCCATGAGCATTTTGCTGCTCTTCGAAACAAACCAAGCTGGGCGGCGGGCGGAGTCACAGACGTTTGCCGCTGCCGTGAGTCTTCGGGCGGGCGATCATCTGCACGGGTTCTAAACAGGGCACGTTGCTTTGTATTGGCGACCGGTAAACCCACGCTGAGATTTTTTTTTTTTTTTTTTTTGAATTTTTTACGATTTTTCTAATTTCCATCCTATGAAAAAATAATAAATATGCGAAAAAAAATCCCAGCGAGACCCATTAATTAAGCTTGATCAATTTACATATTAAATTAAAAAAATAAAAATTTTTAAATTTTTATTTTGATACATAAAAAAATTTTTAAAATCATTTTCGCTACGAGGCATTAGTATATGATGATCATATAATAATAAATTTTTTAGATAATACAATATTATTCTTCGATCTTAACTTTAACATTCAAATGGAAGTAAAACTGTAATAATTTTATAAGAAAAAATTTATCTTTTCACTTGACAGTTAAACAGTGCAAAATGATAAATGGGCAAAATGAGTATTTGTATACTAAAATAAAAATTTTAAGACATTTAGAAAAAAAATTACATCAATGTCCAAATCGATCGAACTTATAAATTTTATGGTAACTTTTTTAAAATATTTTTAATGTTATTTTCACATAAATGTCTTCGGTGTTATTTTTTTCTTCATCCATTGTATCATTGGGCAAATGACTTTAGCTCTTCAAAGGTAGTAGATGTTTGCAAATAATTTAATTAAGATAAATGATAGCTTGAAAATAGCCCTATAAAATAAGATAAAAATAAGATATTGATATGTTGGTCATGTATTGAAATGCCAACTACATTTATCTTGGTAATGCCCCCAAACTAAACAAAAATAAAAACACGTCTCACTTCCTCCTTCCACAATTCTCCTCCTCTCTTATCCACCAATAATGTTTGTGTTCTACCTTTGTCACTGCCATCTACACCTCCTCCTAATACGCCTGCTCTTATTAGCACCATCAACATTTTCACCACATCCCAATCAAACATTTTGTGGGCATGAAAAGGGCCTGAACCTTACTATAACTAGCATAAGCCCCTGATAGCTAACTTCCTTGACTTGTTCAAAACCCTAGAAAGAGAAAAAACATAAAGCTGATGACAATCAAATTTAAGACATTGAATCGAAAGTTCGCTATGCTCTCAATCATCACCTATGTTGAAAATTTTAATCATCATTGGTCTAATTTAATTTATGCAAAATTTAGATTCTAGATGAGAATTCTATTGAATTATACCAACTTTGGAACTACCACTGAGTTACATGTTCTCGCTGTATTGCAGAACATATCATCTATTTAATAAAAGAAATAAAACTAACATTTCCAATTACTTCAAATAAAACATGCCATTAACTTAAATACATCATATATATATATATATATATATATATGCACGCACATAACATCTAACATAAAAGTTAAACTATACATTAGCAAATATAATTTAAAAAAGATAACTAATTCCTTTTAATGAACTACTTATTAACAAAAAATTTAGAAGTAAGTTTTTGATCCTTTTTGTAATTAGGTTTACTTTTAGTTTCAAATACCATATCATCAGCTATTACTCTAACTATAACCTTATTTATCCAAGGATTTCTTTTTTTTGCGCCAAAACCCAAATGTTCTACATTTTTTGAATTGTCATACCATTCACTTAAAACCACTTAAAATTTGGCATCTTTAGCTAATTCTAACTCATAGAAGAGTTTCTAACCATTGCTTTTGAATCGACGACTTCTCACATATTTATGTTTCACATATTCCCATTCATCAGGCATAGAATTTAGTATAACATAAGTCCAGTGATAATGATTAAGTTGGTATTCAGGATCTAATCTTAGGTCATCCCATATGTGTTTAACTATCCCCAAGTATACTTGCATATTGTGTTCAGGATTCATCTTGTGCTTCATGAACTTCTTATGTGTTGTCATTTTTTTCTCTTTACAAACTTTTAAGATATCATAAATGAGAAATATTTACATATACACACACAAGCATATTAGTAAAAGATCTTATGAATTCTTACTTCTTTCTATTTTATTAGTATTTTTATTATAAATAAATAAAATAAAAAAATTATGCAGGACTGTGACTTAGATGCACAACCTAGCTATCTCAGCTCGTGGCCTGCATGGCCTAGCATCCTAAGGTGGATGTATGGCTTAGCATTGACGCTTGGCCCAGCACCCTAGTATGCACGACCTAGCATAGTTGCGTGGCTCGGGTTGGGATTATTTTCTTACCCTTTTTTTTTTTTGCTCATAATGGCGATGAACTATTTTCTGAAAGATTTATTTCTTAAAATAATGATCCATAAATTTAGATGTAATATATGGTTTGGACGTTTAAGAGAAATGCAACCATAAATCACAATTCATAAAAAGAAATAAATCATAAATCATATGTTTTGAGATGAAAAAATAAATATTCATAATTTTTTTGCACTGTACCTAATATTATCGAACAAACCTTTTTAGATTTAATATTCATCTTATAGGCAACCTATTCTTAAATTTTCATGACATAATATTCACAACATAAAAGGTTGCCATTCAAACCATGCTACAATGCATATAATGTATACACGCTACAAACTTAAGGATGATAAGCTTAGAGATTATGCAGCGAAGAAAGGTTGGGTTTTACCTCTTGTCCTTGTACGCACATTTGATCGGATTATGACGTCCGGATTTGATCCAACGGTTCCAAATTAGCGCCTGGATTAGAACAGGCAGGGGCAAGGGCATGGAGGGAAAAATATTTCAAATTCCCGCCTTCTTTTTGGCTGGCTTCCCACCTCCTTCCCTAATTTCATTTCCATTCCTGCTTCGATCTCTACAACGGTGGATGGCCGTCACGACCGACTCCACTTGGGACGACGATGAGTGGGAGATCTGCAACGACAATGGTTTCGTCTACAAGCGCCGCCGCCGCTGGAGGACGGCAGCGGAGGCGGAGGAGGCGCGGCCGCCTCCGTCAGAGGACGCCGAGGCCGAGATGAGGCGCCACCAGATGGCGCGGCGGCGACGGTGCCTGCTTGGCCTCCGGGACAAGTACCGGAGAGAGCTGGACCAGTGGCAAGCCTTGTCCGCCGCCTTGCTGGACTTGGCCTCGCCCGTCCCCACCGCCGCCACCGCTCCTCCTCCTCCTCCGCCTCCTCCGCCGGGCAGTGCTTTTTCACAGTCGATGGATGATCTCCTCTCTCAGGTACCTGCAGTGCTGTCTAACAAGAAAGCAATATCTCCACTTTTAGGGATAGGGTTTTCGAGTAATTCTGTGTTTTGGTGAATGATTTGGGGGTTTCAGGTGCACTCTCAGGAAGCGATTCTTCGGAAGCTCTCAGAAATTTGCGACTTTGCGGAGTCCATGTGCACGGTACAGGAGGAGAGATTGGCCGAATCTCTCTTCAGCCTGCCAATTTGGGGAAGCCCTCGGTCTCTCGTTGCCTCTCTATCAGATTAGTTTAGCTGTAAAAGGCTTTAACTTCAAGGGGCACGGCATGATCCTTTGCCGTTATATCTTTGTTGTTTTTACTCAACTGATTCGTATATCTCTATGTATGATATGCCGTGATGTCTATGGTGTTTATTTGCTTCTTTAATGTTGACCTGCCCTTTTTTAAAAAAACAAAATAAAGTATTCTAGCAGTTTTTTGCTTCCCATTTCTGCCTGTGGTTTGGTTGGAAATTGCTGATCAAAACTTTTCAAAGAAACAAATTTGAGATGTCTGAATTCCAAGAACGGGTGGAATCAGCGAATCTTTATGACTATGACTATAGTAATCTGAAATTTATTTTATCTTTTTAATGTCTTAGCTTTTTGACAACTCTGAAATCATGGAGGAATAAGTCACAGATATAAAAAACAAAATAAAGTATTCTAGCAGTTTTTTGCTTCTCATTTTCTGCCTGTGGTTTGGTTGGAAATTGCTGATCAAAACTTGTCAATGAAACAAATTTGAGATGTCTGAATTCCAAGAATGGGTGGAATCAGTGAATCTTTGTGACTATAGTAATCTGAAATTTATTTTATCTTTTTAATGTCTTAGCTTTTTGACAACTCTGAAATCATGGAGGAATAAGTCACAGATATAAAAAACAAAATAAAGTATTCTAGCAGTTTTTTGCTTCTCATTTTCTGCCTGTGGTTTGGTTGGAAATTGCTGATCAAAACTTGTCAATGAAACAAATTTGAGATGTCTGAATTCCAAGAATGGGTGGAATCAGTGAATCTTTGTGACTATAGTAATCTGAAATTTATTTTATCTTTTTAATGTCTTAGCTTTTTGACAACTCTGAAATCATGGAGGAATAAGTCACAGATATAAAAAACAAAATAAAGTATTCTAGCAGTTTTTTGCTTCCCATTTTCTGCCTGTGGTTTGGTTGGAAATTGCTGATCAAAACTTGTCAATGAAACAAATTTGAGATGTCTGAATTCCAAGAAGGAATCAGTGAATCTTTATGACTATAGTAATCTGAAATTTATTTTATATTTTTAATGTCTTAGCTTTTTGACAACTCTGAAATCATGGAGAAATAAGTCACAGATACTGTTGATAAAGATCTAGTCCTTTCAAATTGCCTACCTATGCCTATTAAATTACCTATTGTTGTGAACCTCAGTCAGTAATTTTGGTATCATTCTTACCTATTAAATTACTTTTAGCATACGGTTAAAAATCGTGCACGAATTCCATGTTCAAAATTGGATTACATCCCTCGCTTTTAAAAGGAATAGAAAGGTTGAGCAGCGTGCGAACAATTGTTTTTTTTTTTTTTTTTAATCAAAGCCTCATCTCCATCATTTTTTTCACTATAATTCTCAATCCTATTCTTGTTTTTGTTTTATTTCATTTTTGACATTGCATGCTTAAGGAGTGCGGTTGACGCTATACGTGCTGTTCGAGATTTTTTGTGCTATTTTCATTATGGCTTTTTTTTCAGACATCAATCATCTATGCCTTTAATCCAATTATTTGGCATTCTTCAGACTAATCTTGAGGCAAGACATTAAAGCCAGCAACGCCGTTGATAGTCAAGTCTCAAAGATTTTTAGAATACATTATTATTCCTTTTTTATTTTTTTTGAAAAAAAAAAGTGAAAAACATGATGGAAGTCCTTTAAACATCTTGGCTATCGATATCAAAAGTCTCCTTGGTTCTTCTTGTAGCCTTTCCAATTCCACATCGAAGGTGTCCCATGAAAACTGCAACGGCACTGGGATTTTATTTGTACACTGCTGACTGGACTGACTTATTCTTGACGTCGGACCACAGAGATCAGTCAGAGAGCAATGGATTGGAGGGAGCAACCAAGAAGCCAATTTAAATTTCTAAATCAAATGCCTTTTCTTGAAAAAAAATAAATATGAATAATAATATTAATATAAAAGAATAAAAAACATCTATATCACCTGCAAATCAATCTCCATATAAAGTATCATCCAATTTATTGGCAATAAAAAAAGCCAACATACTAATTCATTATGCTGTGGTAGGCTTAGGAATCCGCTTATCCTTGTAATATGCCTCGTCTGCTTTCGCTATTCGTTCTCGGAGCATGTCCCACTCTTTGTGGCACCGCTCCCTCACCTGCACCATTGCCAAACAACAAACAAACACAAGGAACTCTTGTCACATAATTGAGGCATCTGTATTATTTGTAAATTATTTCTTAAAACGTGTGCTCTAACAAAAAGGGCGTAAGCATTCATGAGATATGCCGGAGTCCCGTACCCCTTCCCATGGTTCTCTTCCGCCTTCAGCCTTGCCCTGTGGTAAGCCACCAAATAAAACAAATTTAAGCACCAAGTGCATACAATCTCCATTTTGTCCCCCCTCCCCCTCCCTCCACACACATATATATAGATCTGATCACATTCGAATGTAGCCAAATTTAAATCCGATTATCTTCTTTATTCTTGAAATCATATAGTTCATGGATTCCAAAGATGAAAAGAGTAGGAAAGATGGAGTGACTTCGAGATCCATATGAATTCAAAAAATGAAAAGATGATCGGATTATGAACTTAGCTATATTCGAATGTAGCCAAGTCTAGCTTTCTTCATACGTATAGTTGTTAATCTTACCTGATTCCCAAGTGAAGGAATCCATTGATGAATGATCCACTGAGAATCTACCACTCCTATTTTCTCATGGGCAGGCTGTCACATGAAATTAGGCAAATAGGTCAAATAGATTAAAGGCAATTGAGTACAACATATATCATATATATATATATAATTAGAAAGGTGAGATACCATGAAATTGTGACAAAAAGGGGAAAAAATGTTCATGCTTTTTATCTTTTTGCATGGTTACTAGAAGTGGATCCAACCGACCGATTTGATCAGTGAACTGGACTTATGAGTGATCTAGTTCTTTAATTGGACTAGTTGGATAATTAACTTGATCAAAATCGTCCAATAACCCGATGTGAACCAATAAAATCAGACTGACTTTTTCATTCCCTTTAAAATTACATTTTAACTTATATAATTTAAACATAAGTATTACTTTTAAAAGGTTTTTTTTTCTTATGATTTAGGTTTAAATCTCTCTTTCTATCTCTCATATCTCTAATGCATCGATAACTGTGTAGATATAAACTTTATAGATGATTTTATATCTTTGTCACACTTTTATCATATTTCTAAACTACTATTATCATTTTTTTTTAGAGATTTGAAATTAATTTTAAGTATTAGTGTAGATATTATACTCCATTGTAGTTTAAATAATCTTATTTTAAAATATTTAAATTTTAAAATTACTAAATTAGTTGAATTTTATATTAAAATTATTTTTATTTATTATTATGCAATTGGAATATTATGTAATGATAGAGTATCTACTAAGTTGAAGGAAAAGTTTCAGAGGATAGCCATAAGACCATTTATACTTTATGATACGAAGTGTTAGAAAAATACATATACATAAGATGAACGAGGCAGAAATAAGAACGTTAAGATGGATGTGTGGTTATATAAGAAAAAATTGAATAAGAAATAAAATCATTCATAAAAAGGTAGAGATAGCTCAAATCGAGGATAAATCAAGGGAATGATGACTTAGATGGTTTGGGCATGTGTAATGTACACCTAAAAATGCACCGGTGCGGAAGAGTGATTTGATACATGTGGAGAAAAAAAGAGAAAGAGGTAAAGAAAAAATTACAAGGAAGAAAGTAATAAAAAAAGACTTAGAATTTTTGCATCTTATAAAAAAATATGACTCAGAATAGAGCTGAATGAAAAAAAAGGATTCATGTAGCCGATCCCAACTAGTTTGGGATTAAGGCTTTATTGTTGTTGTTATTGTTGTATGGATCATATTTTTAAATTTTAATTATGCCTATTTGACCATTGATCCACTGGTTGGATCATTGAATTATTGATTTGTTCCTGATAACTAAATCCTTCTGAATGTGGGGTTCTTAAAGACAACCAAGTGCACTGTGCTTTCATATAGTATCAAGTGTATCATTCCTGTTGAGTGGACAGTCATAATTCATTGCCTACTAGTGGAACAGAGAAGCTGTTAAAACTATGTAGAGAAGCTGTTTAAGCTATGTACCTCCACACATTTTCCAAGAGCAAAATCGAGACCCCATCCATGGATCAAATCATTCTGCAACAATAAACAATAGCATTTAAATTATATCTAGTGACAGAGATCACTGTAGCATGGATCAATGGTGATGAACTTGCCTGAATAATATGCCACACACAACGCCATGCGTCTCGGGAGAAGACAGGTGCCATAATCTCCACAAATCTGTAGATTGGATGACAAATGAGATTAAAGTGGTTCCTAGAAAATCAGCAATGATGGTGCAGTATGGACGAGGCAAGGAACCAGGAACTCTTACGCAGCACAAGGTGGAATATGAGGATCAGGACACATGCCTGGTCTCTCCTCTATTGCTCTGGTGCCAATGGTAACCACAAATTGAATAATTCTTTAGTAGGTTCAGATTTGCATCTTCATTCAACATAAAAATATATAATTGAAAATAAAGGCCAACAAAACTGATTAATAACTCACTTGTGGACTTCAAGGTCCTCCTTCCTTGCAGTCATTGGCCAGGTTAATCCTCCTCCATTTGCATCTAAACCAGGCTGTGAAATCTCCAACCCATGTTTCTTTACTACTTTAATGTACCTGGAAATAAAAAAGATAGCAATTCCTGGTCAGCAGCAGTTCTAAAGAGTAATATGTGTGCATGAACAAGGCCAATACTTACTCTTCTGCATTAAAATGCTCTACTCCTAGGTCTTCATCCCAGATAAATATGTACTCATATGGAGCCACAATGTCAGGGTGCAAAAATCGTTTCGCATACCACCTTAAACCAGACATCAGCATCAAATGTGAACAATTAGTTTTCAGCCTATGCTGCAACAACCTTCACTAAAATAGAACATTCTTTTCTTACCATTTAGTCTGCTTCCTGGTGCTCACATGAATAGCCCGTTTTGACCATTCAAATTCATCCCACTCACTTGTTCGGCCGTCATAATGGAATAGTAAGATTGTAAAATTTTCAGAGAACTGCAATTTTATGATTCTCATAAGTCAGGCAAGAACAAACTAAAAAAAGAAGATATAATTTGAATATCAATGTTAGAATAATCTGCCAAGATCTACAAGCCCTAGCATTAACGGGTGATAACAAGTATCTAACTAAAAAGCCGAGAGTACAATCAAAGTAGGTCATAGCTAAAAAAAATGTCTAATGAACTGGTTCTGTAGCTTACTAAATGGATACGGTCTACAAACCATAGGAGGCATTTGGTGGGGGGTGATTCATCTGGAATCACCAAAGATTCAGGTAGATGCGATGGGATCAACATATCTGGTTGCACCTCGATAATCTTACATAATAATGATTTCAGATTATCTCTATCTTTAAAATCATCACCCGAGCTGTGATCTCATACCCATCCATGAGGTTGGATATATTACCCCTGGAGAGAGATTTTAACTTGAGATTTAGGGACCAAATGCCTCTCATTCATAAAAAAATACTTCATATTATCTTCATATTAATACAATATAATTTAATATTATAAGATTATATTATAAAATTATAATATAATATTATTATATCATAATAATATAATTATAATTATACTATTATTATTATAATATAAGAAATATAACATAATTATAATTATAATATTATAATATAATATGATATTATAATATAATATCATTATCATACTATAATATTAGAAAAATAACATTATAATTTAATCTAAACATTATAATAATGAATAATATAAAATAATGATAAATTATTATGGTACTTGCAAAATATATTAAGGGTAGCTATTTTTTAAGGTATAGAGAGGTTAACTAATTAGAAGTAATTTTGGTATTTTATAGTTGGTGATCTAAGATTCCAATGGTATACCAAATGTAGTGAACTTAGATCACATAGGATCTTTCATCACTGGTATATATTATACTAAGCATGGTGATTTTAGATTATCGAGAGTCAAATTACCTTGGTATAAAGATCACTGATGATCTAAGATTACCGTGGTGATCCTATTTGGGTTACCAAACATCCTTATAGACAAGTATTACATCAACATGGATCATGTCTCATTGAGTGAACCTATTGTAATATTTGTGATGCAAATTTATGGGCATCATTGCAAGTGCTAGAAATTGTTCATGACCTCCTAATTTAGCAAAATTAGCACCACTATCAATCATTCTTCTGAACAACTCCCATTCCTATTTCAGAAAATTAAAATTTAAAAGAAAATTAAAATTAAGAAGTGCCACGATGAAGTAACTGTATTAACTTGAGATTAACCATTAAGACAAAGCAACCGAACAATGAATTGCATGTAATTTCTTACTTTCTGCAACATGGTCTTATGCATTTTCTTTCCTCAAAAGAGCTAAAGCAATCACAGTATCACATGGTTAGAATTGGATGGTTGACCACTATTCTAAGAGACCTTTACATAGATGGTCCTTCGCTAACCTTTTTGACTGCTGCATCGATATTTTTTTTCTGGTCATATCCAACTGTGAACGTTACAAGGTACTTCTGCTTGATGGTTAAGTCCTGCACATTACCCAACCAAAACATTATATTAGTTAAATAACAAATAACAAGGTTAAGCATCACATATGCAAAATAGTTTGAAAACCATTTAGTTTCTAAATATCTGGGTCTGTTTCGACAATGAAGCCAAAATATAATGATCTAAATGGATGTCACATGATGATTTTCTAAATTATAGCACCAGAATTACTGTGCAAGAAAAAGATGGTAAGGTGTTAGGTAACTGCAAATTTATCAGCATAAGAGTTTTTAAATCCAATTGTGCATTTCCAACCATATGCAGGATTCTGGGAGATCAATGAGGTTCAGTTTAAATTTTACGTTAAGCTATGTAAAGTTACTTTAAAGTAGGGTTTTAGGCCTCGGCGGGATACCGAGATGGGTTGTTGTCAAGTGTTAGGACGGGACTATCCCACCATCATCCTCAGCATCACAGCTGGGGCGTCTTGAGATATCCCTTATCTTAAGTGTTGAGATGGGACGGAAAGCAGCACATCTCATTCTATGAAAAAACCGAAACGGCTCCATCCCATGAGATTTAAAATCTTGCTTTAAAGATTCATACAGAAAAATTAGCAAAAATGACATGCTAATCAGACCAATGATTTGAAGCTCAAGGATTCATTAATCAATAGCCATTAAAGAAACTATAGGGGGAAAAAAATCTTTATTGTCGTGCATTTTTTTCTATCAATTTTAAGTTGTACACAACAAAAGAAAATTAGTTTGTCTAAATATACTGACTTCACAGAGCACACCCAATCCAATGCCTATATGTTCTAATAATTTTGAAAGCAATCAAATACAGCGCAACAACATCATACCAATTTCATACACCTTTGAATTAAAAGAAAAAAGAACCATATATTTATCAAAAGTTCTAGTGATAACATGCTACTGTCATTAATTCTTGTTTAATACAGCATGAAAACATAGTAAATAGATACTGGCCATATGTATGGAAAACACGTAGAAAACAAGATATAATAGGTCCTATCATTCTAATAGTGAGCAGTAAAAACCTAGTGCGTGTTAGAGAAGCAATCAATATAATACTTCTATAAAAATATCGTATGGAAATTGTTTTAATCCTTGTACCGATAATAAAGGATGATGCTTAGCTAAGTATTATCATGATATCCTCATCCATATACACCAAAAAGTTAATGCATTCTGTGACTTACCATATGATGGAAACACCAAAAAAAAAAGGGTCTGCATTTAAGGACCAAACAAGTAGATACCTCATCAGGATTCCCCCATAATCTGCGAAGATAAAAATCTGATTCTGATACAATGATGCCTGGTGGCAATCTTTCTGCACCTCGAGGATTTGTTGGAACATAAGTCTACAGAAGAAAAACAGAAATGTTAATGTTGTGAATATAATAGAAAATTTGCACGTTTAATCTTAAAAATACTATAGGCTAAATTAATTAGTCAGTAATGAAACCTGAAACTATAGTATAAGAAAGAAGAGCAAATCTTATAAGCCAAAAAAAGGATGATAGAAAAGATGTGACTGAAGAGAGTTAGCATGGAGTTGACTAATTTGTTCTTGATCAGGTGAAGCAGATGAGTGTTAAATATCATGATATTTAGGTGAATACATTTCTGCCCTTAAAATGCTGATAAAATTCTCAAGTACTTAGCTGACACATGCTTCATGCAGTTGCACCTTACATCTGATCTCTGCTTTCTACAATAGACTTACACTGAATTTTGGCCATGTCTATTAAATATTCTTGATAATCTCCATGACATCAACTAGCTGAGGAGACTTAACTTCCATATGTCTATATGATGACATAAAAAGTCCAGGGCATCAACTAGCTGAGGAGACTTAACTTCCATATGGCTATGTGATGACAAAAAAGGTTTAGATGACACCACTTTCCAGCCTTGGATAAGTGTAGTAAACGATTGAAAGACTGTTGCTCACCAAAGTCTCTCAGCTAGAAAACTAGTAATCTAAGTTACAACCAGAGACTAGATGGAAATAAACCACTTTATCCTCAATTTTTTGCCTTTTTCATTCTCCAAAGTATCTAGTAAGGACTGCTATATATTCGGTTCCTCCCACATAACTGTAACTGTAATATATGCTCACTAAGCTTCTATCGACTAGCAGCAATGTAATATGCAAAATATTCTAATTTAAAACTAATGTTTTGTGGGCAAAACTACACACTTGTTTTATAGAATTATAGCATTCAAAAATATGTTGTTAGAACTGACCTGTAGCTTCATATCAAATAGAAATAGAAAGACACAACTGTATGATTCAGGAACATCATCATATACCATTTCATTAATTCTCAGATATTATATAAGTTGCTTGAAAATGGGGACCAACATGGATTGCACCTGTTGAAGTAGTATCCATCAAGCATGTCAAAGGTGATCTTCATGTTACAACTTTCATTTGATTTAGTTGTAATTTTGTTTTCATTCTCATTTGGGTCAACCAAAAGAATACTTCAAAGAGTTCTAACTGATGCAAATCTAGAAAAAGCATAGTGATATCACAAATCTATAAATATTTAGTATACTTAGCTTTCACATGGATATCAGGAACATTCAAATTCCCAAATAGCTCTCAACCCAAAAAAAAAGTTCAGAGATAAGCCAATGACATGAATTACGTTACCAATACTAGTAAAAGCACCATATGGGGAGGCTATTTTAGCTTGTGAGTGTGGAGAAGAAACTAGAGGCAAATTCAAAACTGCAGTAATAGCTAACATTGGTCAAAACAGAGATTGTATGTGGATTCAAATCAAGGTCATCATACAACCCTAGTGTTCCTCCTTTCATTTTACAAAGACAAAATGAACCGCCAGACTCATAATATACTGAGCTTGCACCGGGTCACATCCGGACAGGGCCGGATTGAAATGCTTATGTAGTGCCCAGCAGCCAGCTCAGCCCAGCCATGCCCCAATATAAAATCTTGGCCTTCGACTCAGACAACATCCTTAGGCTCAAGCGCTTGGTGAGGACAAGTTGACTGGGGGCAGCAGGGGGAAAGCAATGGAAATAGTTCGCTGTTCAGGCAAGGTGGTGATAGTGTCAGGTGACCAGAGGATTGGGGCAGAAAGAGAGGGAAGCGTTCAGATGACCCTGCAGGGGTGGTGGAGAGAGAAGAGAGGAGCAATGCATAGTTCCATACAGTGCCCATATCTGGTTGGTTCAATGTCTGCCATGCAAACTAAACCATTGTATGCCATACTAGTGCGTAGCAACCCATACCAGGCATAACGTTCCATACCGGTACAGAACCAAGACTTGGTACCAATGCGTACCAAGTCTTAGTACACTGAACCAACTTGCATATCGAGTGTATCGATGCTATACAAGTATGGTACTGGTATGGGATCCAGTACCGAGATGGCAAACCTTGAACTAAACCCTAATAGCTATCGGTACTCCACACCTATATCCTCGAATAGAACTAATGCCTCACATTTCTGTCTGGTTTCAGTTATGGTTACACATCATACGATGGGCTACCTTGTTATTACCTATCTTGATTTGATACATAAGGTGTACTTGAAGTGTATTCAAGTCTTGTGCATAAAATTGGAAAATGTTCACTTAAAAGTAGGAATTAAGACAGCATTAACCTTCAGGTTCTGTGGCAGAAACACAAATGCTGCATGAGAGATCTTAAACTAAACTGCAGAGTTGATATAGTATTGGTATCTGGTAGCATAGAGGTACCTTTGAAGTACCATTGAAATCCTTTGAATTGTTTCTGCTGTGATTTCTTGCGGATGTCAATGTATGGTTCAACAATTCTTGAGTTGTGAGGCCAGATTTTCTGTCTTCAATGCATGAAGTCGTTCTAGAAGGAAAGTGGAGCTGCCAAAATCAGCCAGGAAAAATTTTAGTCACTTGCATTATTTGTGTGTGTGTTGACACACAAATTTAGAAAGAGGGAGAGAGGAACAAGTTATTCTACCTTTCTGATGTCTACTGTACGAAGGGAAATTCCCATCGAAAAGCCAAACACAACTCCTACAATTATTGTTATAATGAGCCTCATAGTCTCATTTGGTTTCCTGCCATGTCCACTGCAAGCCCTAACATATTTAAGCAAAACAGCTACACCAAAAAAAGTAAATGACACATAAATATTTCAGCTCCCTCTTCATAAGAACTGATAACTTAGAAACCTGCGGCTGTTGGTTCCAAGCTTTGCCATGATTTTTCAACTTTAAAATTGCCAAGACGGACAGATACTTGCAGCTGGAAGCTGCTCCGCATTGTTCAAAAAATTCATCATTGCTAGTTCTTCAAAAATAGAACTCAGCCTTCATGATGACACAAGATCAACAAGCAGGAGGATCTGGAATATTTTAATATGAAATAAAGTTAAAAAGAAGTGTTAGTGATATAAAATTTGTTTTAGCTCAAGAATAATAAAGTTTCATTACTAGGCATCATAGGCAGCAAGTCAGTAGACACACATGTGCCAATAAAAGAACAAGACCTTGGTTTAAGAAAACATCAAAGTGTCACACCCTTCCAGTAAGATATCATGTTCAATTGAGAAGAAAAACAAAAAAAGTTTTAAAAAAAGAAATGGTGGTTCTGTTTTGTTATTGTGTTGAATAAGGCAATATTTGAGAAAGAAACCATTAAAATATTGAAAATAGGAAAGTGGCATGAAAAGATATAACGCAAAAGATGTTCATGATCACATTGAATTAGGCATCATATTCTATAGTGTTCATGTCAAACCAAACACCCTTTTTTGTACATTTTATAAGCCTAAAAGAAAAGTACACTGCTTAGCATTCACAACATGATCCGCCAGCACATAGACCTAAAAAATGAATATATAGCATCATAGAGTAAAGAACTTGTTGCTTCTAATGGTCAACCCCAGGATTTTTGCATATGTTCATCAGTGAAGCAATTGATAAAAACAAAGGGAGGAGCCAAAAATTACGGGTCTAAATTATCTTGACCATAAATTATTTTTTCAGTGGCATATTGGCTGAGAAATCCATTTGACTCTTCTTCGCTGGAATTGTTGTTGTACGTTAATTCTTAAAAAAGAAAAAAGGGACACTATCATGTCTTGGGCAATGACAGATATTCAGAACATAGGTTAGCAAAACTGATAAATGTTAGGAAAAAATGGCCTATATTTGACAGCTGCACTGCAATCTAATTACAACAAAAGCCATGCAAGAAAAAAAGGTGCACATATGGATCGCAAGTTGTCCATTTGCATATCCAATTGAAAGTATACATAACATCTTAGTTCTCCAAATAGAATGGCCTATATTTGCCGATTGGCTGTCCTAGTCCAAAAGCCATAGGGTTTGCTTAAGTCATGTGATCATAAAGTACTTACCAAGTGAAAGAAAAAATTTTATAAGACATCCATAATGTCGCTTATGTTTTACGATATGGAATGTTGGGTCGTTAAAAAATTATATGCATACAAGATGAATACAGCTGAAATGAGAATGTTAGAATTGATGTATAGTAATATAAGAAAAGAAAGAATAAGAAACAAAGTCATTTGTAAAAATATAAAGATAGTACAAATTGAGAACAAATTGAAAGAATGACAATTTAGATGGTTTGGACATGTATAACGTAAATCCAGAAATGCACTATGTGAAGGAGTAATTTCATACATGTAGAAGGAAAAAGAGGCAAAGATAGACTAAAAACTATATGGGTGAAAGTGATAAATAAAGATTTTAAATTTTTGTATCTTACAGAAAATATGATTCAAAACTGAGCAAATAAAGAAAAAGAATTTGTGTAGCTGACCTAACTAGTTTGGATTTAAGGCTTTGTTGTTGTTTTTGTTGTTATAGTAAGGTTGGTTCAAGGTGCAATCTACGAGGTTAGGCTTCAAACTAGTTATTGAGTCCTAAAGGAGATATGAGCTCTGTGTAAACTTGTGCCATTCCTTATAGATATGTCAAGTTTTCGAAGGCATTAATTTTGTCATATACAAGCTATGTATTTATGAAAGTCATATATTTTAATGAGATGGCATGATGATGAAAAAAATTTAGGTCTAAATATGTGCCACTTCAGCTATCAGAAAATATTATATTAAAGATTAATCACTCAAATTGGCTGCAAATGTTTTCTACTCTCTGATTCTTGCTGCTCACTTGTTTAGTTAAATCAATATCTATGGCTTTCTTCTCCCTAGCCATTCTCTTCTCCCTCCCTGTGGTCAAAAGCCTAATGCTTCCAATTTGGTGAGGAACACAGAGAAGGAGAGAGTAGTCAACATTCCAAACATAGATCTGAGGCTTCAAAGAGGTTTCAAAGAGGAGGATCTGTTTAAGAAATTTAAAGTGCAGGATATTGCAACAAACAATGTATCTTTAGAAGACTGCTTCAATCAAAGTCCCTATCAAAACCATGACTTTAAAATCTCTTAAACAAAAGGCTATAGTGAAAAAAATATTGCATATAGACAGCTCATTGAAAACTAGAAAATGTGATGATGTCTAATATCTTCAAACCCTTAAAATTGTCATAACAGATGTCAGTCTCTTTAAATTCCAATAGATCATGTCTGGGGCAAGTCTGGCCAAGAGTTAAGATATATCCAGATAGATTATAAAAAAAATGAGATTTACTTGTAGAAATCTGTGTGCACCAAATTCTTTGAGGTGGATCACTCATAAATCTCGAACACTTCACACTTCCTATTTGATTATTTATTTTCTAAAATCTTGATGTCATATAGTCATCATCCCTTAAACCAAAAGCTACTGGTCTATGTCGTCCTAGACCATACCTTCATAACAGGCAACTACTTTTGCCTAACCAAATCATAATGAAAAGACTAAAAATGAGTTTCAGAGATAGCATGAGTAAAACAAGCATGAAAGATATATTTGCCTACATTTAAAAAGTAATTAATTCAAAACCTGGAATAGGACAATTTCTTTTGGTCATGAATGCAATTATTTGTTAGGGAATAAAAGTCTGCAATAACAATGATTAAAACTTTGAAACTTGCAACTTTTGCCCCATGTTTTCTTTTATGGAAATATGTATCATTGTGACATGCTTGATCCCCTAACTGAAGCCACCAGACAACCATCTTTTCTTGATAGATAGTTTCAAAGAAAAAACAAGCCACTATAATTCCACATGTAGGATAATCTATGACATTTCCTTCCAAACCCCTTTATCTCCCATGAACTTTCTCATAACCATTATTTGCCTAATTGACCACTTAAGCCTACACCACTGATCTCTTTACTTTCCCTATCCATTATATTCGTTTCCAGTTCCTCATACTATAAGCTATAAAAGTTCGAGCTAATGAGACACACATTCTGATGACTTTATAGATTTCTAATAATGTGTAGGATTGCAAATTTCTACCACACAACAGAAATTTTGGTCCTCACCTGATTGCTTGTAGACTTTTGTTCATCCATCCATCAGAACCCAAAACTGTTCTTAATTCTGCATTTCAATCCTGCACATGTTGCAGGTAAGTCGATAACCACATCAATAACCTTTCCAACCATCTCATTTTATTAGCATGCCCACTTTTACTTCTCCAATTTAATCATTTATATGTTCTTCTACCAATTTCATATTCCATTTCTATCACTATCTTTTATAGAAAAATTCTATATCTGAACTCTTCAGCTTTTTGTTCTGTCATAAGCAAGTGATGTGAACTCTCATTCAGATTGCATCCAGTGACCATAAATAAATTATATTAATGTCACATGTCCAAAGTAGACAGACACTTTCCTTCTAATTTTAATGCAGCTATGTTGCATGTGTTCTAAATTTGCAAAATTTAAAGAAAAAAATCACAATTTTCTACTATTCACTTATCAAGGTCTGGTTCAGAATCCACCGTTGGAAAAGTTTGTCCATTTACAATCCATTATCAAATTTTATCAGAGCAAGATAATTGATAATATGAAGTAAACTTAACAGCTTCATCAAAAGGAAGGACCTCAAAATGAAAAGACTAATACCTAGACCTTTAAAAATATGCCAGAACCACTTCAAAGGATAAGAGAAACTAGAATACCTTACCCTCCTCACACTTTAATCATCAGCCATCTTTCCCTAGCAAACCACCATTATGATACAAAATCATATGGTCTGTTATCAGATCCTTTTCTCCCTAATAACGAGAGAGTTTATAAACTATTCCCACTCAGTCAAATCAGGAATGTTTTTAGAAAGATGGGTACAAAATATACAAGCAAATTATGTAAAAGCAACCTAATACACATAACTAGTCTAATCAACTCAAAAAAGTTAAATCATTCTAACTTGTGATTTATTTACTAAACCTCCCTAATGGATCCTAAAAAGAAAAGTAGGAACTTTACATTAGATTAACTTTTTGGTGCATCCAAATTAGGAAGAAGACAAACTCTATAACACATAGCATCGCCACACCCAAGCATGCATTATTTACCAGCTCCAAGCAAATATTCAAAGTCTTGAACTATTCTAGAACTAAAGCTAAAGCATACAGTTCATTCAACATAAAACATAATAAGTTCTGTTGTAAGTTATAAACTGGCATCTCAAAAAACAGATAAATAATCTGTTACAAAAAAGGATGCATGTTAGGATCTCTCATTTATTGTCTCTGTTAACAACTAAAACACTTAAATGGCTGACAGGAATCGATATGAAGCAGAGGAGAAACTAGACTAAGGCTTCGTTTGTCTAAGTTTTTGGAGGACCCAAAAGCACTTTTAGAGACCAAAAAGCACTTTTGAATCATTTTTTGGTGTTTGATAAAATTTTTAAAAAATATTTTTAGCTCCATCAAAAGTTGTTAAAAGCTCTACCTGAAAAAGCTTATGTTTGGAGCTTTTTTCAAAAGGCCTATTTTCCAAATATCGGAAAGTTGATTTTATTAGACTTGAAGGTCATAGATTTGAACCAGAAGAACAACAATATTTAATATTATAATATAATAATAATATAATATGACTGCAATAAAATAAAATAATATATTATATTCAAATATTATTATAATTGTATGAAAATTTTACTATAATTATAATGTATTATGTAATGTAAAATAAGATAATATAATATTATTCTAAAATACTAATATTTTTATATTATATAATGCTATAATTTTGTAATATTACTATAATAATACATCACAATATTATGATATTATATTATTAGATAATAATAATCATAATTTTAATAATATATTATAATATAATTATTAAATAATAGTAAATAATATATCATAATAATTTTATATTATAATTATTATATTAGAATATTACAATATTTTCTTGTAATATATTATAATACTATAATATGATATATTTTAATATTATTATAATATAATATTATAATATTATTAGAATAATTTATAATAATAATTTTTAATAGGTTAAATAGTTGAAAGTATTATGTAATATCTTTCACTATTTTTATTTTAAAAGTACTTTCTTAGTTGGGTTGCTAAATAGATGTTAAAGTCTCACAAATATTTTAAAATGTAATTATCAAACAACAAATAGTTTTTTTCAAAGACTCTACATTCAAAAGCTCTATTACCAAAAGCTCTACTTTCAAAAATTCTACTGCCAATAGCTCCATCAAACAGGGCCTAAAAACATCAATATAGTTGGAGGATGGAGAAAAAACTTCAACAATCTAAAAGTAAGAAATAAAAGAATATTTCTACAAGCCAAATTTTTAATCCTGCTAGAAAACCTATTACCAAAGCCATTAAGTTAGGAAAGACTCCATATGAGGGGTTGTTACAGTTGCTTGGGTGAACAAGAAAAAAGGAAATGTATGAATATAGGCCACAAACAGTCCCAATTTGCATCATCATGAGATTTCCAATCTTGCTAATGATTCCTACCTCACCCCCTGCTGAAACCTAATGAAACTTAGAAGCCACAAGGAATATTTATATACCATTTCCCTAATAATGGAGCTGCTATTATACAAGTGCACCCTCTCTAAACTAAAATAATGTTTTTATTCGCACCATACTTTGAGGGAGGTAAGCATTCATCATAAATATCCTCCCCTTGATGACTCCTAAACAATAGATATAAGGAGCAGAACTAAATAATACTCTTGTTCTCTATCAATGATGAAACATGGATATCATGGGCCAGCACAATACTCCATCATGCAACTCATATTACTTATCTTGAAATACTGCATGCACTGGGGAAAGGGGCAGATGTACATGAGCTGCAGACTGCACTCCCTCTTTATCATGATACATTCCAACGATCTAGGGCTCAATACATTCATGTAAAACAACTTGTTTACATGAAACAGTACTGCATTTATGCAAAAGACTATGGATAAGAAAAAGTTACCATAAAGCTCATGATATCAAGATGTAGTAGTCCCAATGTGAGAAGCTTTACTACATAATCATGATTCTTCATGATTCCACTAGGATAAAGCCTTTTCTCTATTCAAAACTATTTGACATTTTGTGAACAGGAAGCACAAAAGAAGGCTTGGCATAATTATGTTGTTAACCAAAGGGCACCGCCAGTAAACTTGAAAGCTACGTATTCAATTGCATACATGTCTTTTCTTCATTACATATGGCAATCACCGATTACAAACAGCCTAACCTCATGCCTTGCTTTACAAAATAATTCAAACAAGCCTTCTATCAAAAAATTGGCTCCTTGTATCCTTTTGGTAATCAACAGAAAAGCACAAGCTCTGACAGTACTTTACCAGCAACAGAATCAAGCCCCCATGAGATGCCTTTGAGCAATGTTTAGCCCAACTTCATTATGCTGTCCAACTACTGGCTCAGCCAACTTTAATTGTTCCATGAGAGACAAAATGGACCAGGTCATCTCTGCCAGCCACCCTCGAGCAGAACAATTTTTTGGCACTTTAGATCAAAGTTTTAAATCTTATGAAAGGGAGTTATTCCAGTTTCCTTAGAATGCTCCACTATCCTACCCTGGTCAAGCATTCCAATAAATATCCTCCATCTCTCTCTCCCCTTATGATTTGTTTTATTTATTTATTTATTTCTTTTTTTTTTTCTTACTAACTTTCTTTACTTCCTCCTCCTCCTCCTTTCCTTTTTTTTCTCCTTTTCTTCCTTTCTTTCCTTTCTTTTTTTATTTCTCTCATTTTTCATTCTTTCCTTCTTTCTTTCATTTCTTCTCCCTTCTTAATTTCCTTTCCTTTTTCTTCTTTCCTTCTTTCTTTCATTTCTTCTCCCTTCTTAATTTCCTTTCCTTTTTCTTCTTCATTCTTTCTTTTCTTTTTTTCTTTTTTTTTCCTTCTTTCCTTCTTTCTTTTCTTTTTTTTTTTCTTCTTTCCCTGCATAGATGGGTTTCAAAGTACTAGTCCTATCCTAATCATGTTTTCTAATATAAATGAGATGGGATAACTAGGATAACCCTTGTCCTATTAGGATTTAAAATATTAATTTATTTAAGTCCTTTATAGATAAAAGTGTTAATAGAATTTTGCAAATAAAAATGCTGATAAAAGCAAAGTTTTAAATTTCAGTGCAACATCAAATATCGAGACGGAACAATCCCACCATTGTCCTGGTTTCCCAATTGATCCTCATCCCAAGTGTTGGGGTAGGATATGACAATATTGTGTCCCATTGCATGAAAAAATCATGATGACTCTTGTCCTATGAGATTTAATATCTTTAATAGAGGTGTCGATAAGACTCAACAACACATCTTTAACTGGGCAAAAAGTCTCCTTTCTCTTCATGCATGGGAGCATAAAAATGGTGAATCTGCTATTCTCAATGGTTGCGAAAATTGCATTCAAAGACTTTACTCATCCAAAAGAACATATGAACTTTTCAAGACATATTGACACTCATTGTGTGCAAGGTTCTCGACTTTAGACATGCCTATAAGTTGTAGATCATCATTAGACACGAGTCTTTCTCAAGATTCAATCCACTTTTCCATGCCTTGTGCACTACCTCGAAACCAAGACAATCAAGCTCCAACACTTACCCAACAATTCATACCATTTTGATTTCTATGGCAATGCAAGTCATGACGATCTCACATCCAAAAAAGAAAATCAGATTCTGCAACCAAAATTCAACAATCACCCGCTTGCAACCAAGTTCACAAGAGTACGATCAACAGAAACCCACACAAAAACAATCTTTTATCCTTAAAAACACTTTCTTCAAAAGAAATCCCTTGAGGAAGTAATCAATATAATTTTAAACAATGCCCCTTCCTATAGCATGAAACAAAATCATTTCAAACCCCCAAAATAAAAAAAAAAAAAGGAGAGAGAGAAATATAAAAACAGGAATAAAGAAGTCGATTTGATATACTCTAAGAGCCTAAAACAAAATCAACATTAAGATTTCTTCTTCTTCTTTATTAAGATATATATATATATATATATATATATATATATTTGTAACACTTAGCAAGGAAATCTCATCTCATGGTTCATAAAAATAAATAGAATCACTTAAATCAAAGGGACATACCCAGAAAACGAACCTGGATGAGATCAGGAACAGTAATATCCCTCGAGATAATAGAGATAATAGCGATCAAGGACACCAAAGAAAGAAGAAAACCTCCAGTCTCCTGGGACTCCTCAAAGCCTCTCCTTCCTCTCTTCTCCTTCTCTATTAATAATGGAAGACCACACTTTTTTTAGGGGAACGAAAGGAAGAAGAAGAGGACGAGGACGTCGAGGTGGTGGCAGTGGCGGTTAAAAGCCACGCCGACTCGGAGCGACTCGGTCCAGGGAAAAGTCGCGATTGCCCCTCTCCGAGGAAACATTCCCCTGGCGAGTCTATTTTAAAAGAACTACGCTAGGCATCACCCACGGCGTTGCCTTACGTGGAAGACTGTGGATGGCCCGTCTACCTCATGCGGCACCTGTGCGACGAATTACATGCGGCCACATCAGATGTCGATTGTTTGGTGACCGGCAGTTGATTCCTATAAATTCTCTTGTAAAAGATTCTTTGCACGTGTCGCTGCGAGATCGAACATTTTAGCTCTTTTCCCACGCGGCATGGAATTTTGGTGTTATGGGATGCTCCACTGCCACGTGGCACGTTAGGATTGGTGTGGCACCGCATGGCACCAAAGTTGATGCCGTCGTCATGGGATAAAAAGGGAAACAAAATTAAGAATTTCTTGGCCTTATTTTTAGATTCTTTTTAATATTATCATAAATGCTTAATGGGCCAGGGGAGTTGAACGGGCGAAAAGAAAATAGAGGCGGTAAGTTGTCTCGCGGAGATGGATAATAGAAGTTAAAAAGATTAAGCGGACGGCTAATGCTCATTTTTATCATCCATTTTAGGTTGGTGGGCTCACGAGGCAATTTAATATTCTCTCTCTCTCTCTGTCATTTGGTTTATGGTTTTATACTACGTTAAGCTACGTTTCAAGGAGTTAAGAAGGAACATGAGAAATAGTCTCTGAGTCTCCTTTGACGGCAGCTTATAAAGGTATGCTTTCAGTGCTTGTCAAAACTTTTTTAAGGCCCACTCATATTCTACTTGGAAAATAATGGTGAAGTATTTATTGGGTAACAAATTATAATCCTCAACTCTCTATAGGAGGATATATCCTCAAGAAAAGAAGAGAAATGCAAAAGAGCCAAGATAATCTTTGAGTTTTCTATTTACAATGATACAATTGGAGAAAATAGAAAAACTATCTTAGGGCATATTTATATTTTCTAACCTTATTATTTCTCACACACGTTTGATTGAGAGGAATGTAGAAGCAATAAACTTTTTTTCCCTTATTTTTTAATATATGATTGAAAAAAAAAATTATGTGCAAGACCTACACATATTTTCTTATTCATGAGAAAATATTCTTTTGATCATTTGTACCCCTCCATCACCGATTCTATTCTTTGATGAAAAAATTTTATAAAAAAATTGATCAACATTTTCATTGATTAACATATCCATGTGCTTTTGCTTCGATCAAAAAAAATTAAATAGGTAAGTTATATTCTCAAATTATTATTTATCCATCAAATTAAGGAAAAGCTTATCTATTAGGTTAAGTTGGTTTTCTATTAATTAGGTAAAATATTTTTTTTCTTCCTTAAATATTTCTGCACAATCACGATTCTTTTTTTCATTATTACTCCTCGATTTTTTTTTCTTTCCATTTTTTGATTATCATTGATGAGATATTTTCTTATCTTTTATTCTTGATGCATTCTAGGAAGAAAATGCAAATCAAAAATAATCTTTAGATAATAATTTTGATAAAATAATAATTTTTAGAGAAAAAATTTTGAATAGCAATTCATCCAATAGGTAAGAAGTGGTGTTTGTGAAATATTTTATGATTAAAATAAAAATATTTTCTATGATATAATCGATGTTTAATAAAAAGATTTATAATATTATTATTTAATTAGTAGATAGTAACTATTAAAATTTATTTTTATTTAAAAAGTAAAATATATCTATGAATAATGTATATATCAAAAGTTTGATTAAAAATATAGTTTGACAATAGAAAATTAAACTTCAACCATAATTCACAAAGGAATAGTATATAATTAAAATGTAAAATAGGTCTGATAGTACAAAGGGTATTATAGTAAAAATAAATAGTTCTTAGCAACTTATTCGAAAAAGTTATTATGCAAAAGAACATGAGTAACCGGCACCATAGCTATTTTTTAATGAATAAAAATAAGATGTAGATAAAATATTTTTTTATTTAAGTATTGGTTGAATAACATTTATCAAGAAAAACGTAAATTCTTAAGTAACTTTGATACTCCTAAAGATAAGCATTCAGAAAATTATTTTTTTAAAAAATATTTTTTGAAAAAAAAAACCAAACAAACACTGAACAACAAATGACTAAAACCTCAGTTGCATGTCACTTATTGCACCAACCTCTAATTGCCAGGATAATCAAAGAACCAAGAAGAGAGTGGATACTTTGATTATTTTAAGGGAAAAAGTATGATTGGTTAATTACTTTTCTAATCAAAACAAGAATACATATACTTGTTTCTTAACGAGGGAGGGCCACAAGAGTACATTATGGGGTTAGGAATTTGGAAGTAGTGCCTAGGGACAGACTGAGAGGTGCTGCACTTGGCCAAGGAGTAGAACAAATGTGATGCTCTGGGCTGAAAATAATTGAGATCTAAGCCAAATGGGATGTCTAACTTGGATCCAGTCATGTCAAATTACAGCGTAGAAGGAAATTTGTATCCTGGGGAGGAACATAAAAAGAACAACGCAGTGAGCCTGTAACGAGCTCTGTCTCTTGTCTCTTTCCCAACCACATGACCTGCTACCCATCAAGCGCGGCTGGCTTGGTGGTAGAGCAAAAGCCATGGCAAGAAGAAGGTGACTGAAAGCGCTCAAAAATTTCACCTCAGAAAGAATCATTGCTAGCCTCTGGTTGTTTCTTTTTTGGCATTTAAAATTAAGATTTAAAATCCTTTAAAATAGAGCTTTCTTCTTATTTTCTTGGAATGGGACACCTCACTGTCCCATTCCGTTTCAGTACTCGAGACAAGGGATACCCTATCCTAAGTCATGCCGATGGTAATGATAAGACGATGGTAGGATGATTCTCTTTTAATACTTGAGATATTATGCCATTATATAATTATATAATAATAATAATAATAATAATAATAAAATATTTTGATCGCTCATCTTTTGCAAAGTAATATATTTTTAATTCAAATTTTGATGCCGGTGTATTTAAACTAAATGGTGGCATTTAAAAGAAAATGATGTTCTATTTTGGATCAGATGCTAAGCAAGTATTTATCAGTAGCTATGTGAGATAGCTATTGGTTTATGACTAAAGTCTATAGCTACCCCCAAATGAAGTCTTAATTCAGATGACTTAAAATTGGTTTAATCGAAATAAAACTATCAATATGACTCTTTTAAAGTATGAGTTAAAGAACACTAAGCACCCCAGCCCAAATTTGAATACCTGCAAGTAATATATCAGATATCCTAATTTATTTTTAAATGGTGTGGTGACCAGTCCAAGCCCCAATATGAAAGATGTAGGGTTGTTATTAAATTGATAGCTGGCCATATGATTATTTTAGTAATTATGAAGTGAATCCTAAATATATTCTTAAATTTAACATAGATAACCATTATTTTTTCATTTATAATTTATATATATAGTTTTCAATTAAATTTTATATGGATTAGGTTGTTGATTAATAGTCATGTTTATGTGTTACTTATTGGTTTTTATTGCATAATATATTTATGATGTAATTATAAAATCAAATTATTATAGGAGTTACTATGTTAATTCCAAATCCAAAGTGGAATTGTGATCAATTGATTGATTGAGGTGTTGAAGGAGAAGCCATGTCAAGAGGATCGGATGCACGTAGGTCAAGTGGATCATGTACCATGTTGAGAGATGATACTTAGTTAGTCTTAATAGTCCTAGCTTAATCCAATCTTCATATTTTGGGACTTTAATATAACCTGGTCTTGGATAAAATTTTTTCCAACACGACCCAAAACCGTGTTAAGCTAGTTTCAAGCTCGATTGGATTAATCTCTAGTAAGATAAAAATTTTTGTTTTGCGAGTATTTTTGTGTTTTAGGATCTCATTTGGGTTGGTTTATGCCTAAATCAATAAGACCGAAAATATGTACTATAAAATGATGCAGATGTAAATATATTTATTTATTAAAACAGGGTTTATTTAGAAGAGGGTTTAGTTATATATATATATATATATATGTTCTATTGGATGCAGATGTAAATATATTTATTTATTAAAATAGGGTTTATTTAGAATAGGGTTTAGTTAGATTTGAATCGGGTTTCAGTTCCACCACAACTTCATCCAACTTGGGGTTGCAATGGGATTTTTGATCCCAAGCCACCCCAATTTCAAGAACTCTTGGCCTAATCCCATCCCATGGGTTGGTTGCTTTTAATCTAGCTCAAATTGGGTCCAAGCCAAGTTATGAGCCGCATCCAAAAGAGCGAGGAGGAGAAACATCTACTCCTATGGGCAAGAGGAGGCAATTAAGTTTGCTGTATTGAAATATATACTGATGAAAACACATTATCTGAGAACCGATCTTAGGTACGATTGTTAGATGCAAATTATCAATTTTTCTTTTACTTTTTCACAGCCATCTAAACTTTCACATAAGTTTGATTGTGAAAAATTAAGAAAGATAGCAAAACCACATGATTTGCACCTAAGTTCTGTTCATTATCGAATTTAGCCATTGTAGCACAGAGGCTCACAGCATGATGATGACCATTCCTTCGGTTCCCTGCTAATGTTTATGAAGGTCTAATACATCAAGCCATATGAAGTGAATTACGGCAATCATACATACATAACATGGGGGAAGATGAGGGTTACAGCGTGAGATCTGACACCCTTGTAAATCACATTATTATCGTCAGTTTCAATCCAAAAAGGCAGAGATATAAATCACCTATTTCTATCACCCGCCCCATTTCTATGTGCTAGAGCACAGCGTGAAAGGTTTCTTATTTCAAATTAATGGAGGAGAAAAAACCACAAATAGTTATCTCCGTTTCCTCTCTCTTCTCTCTTCTCTTCCATTGGTGGCCTCTGCCACCTTTATTCAACTTTGTAAGGTGCCTCACATATCCTTTTCTTTTCCTTTCAGTTGATGAAAAATGCACTGTAACATCTTCAATGTGGGACTAAACTTAAGGTATCACATGCACAGTTTCGGCTTGCTCTAGATTTTTTTTTTTTTTGGGTATATTTTTGGTTCAATTGATGGGAAATTATTTTTCTAATGTTTCTGCAGTTGGCATTCTAGAGTTCTCAAATCTATTGGCATGCTATCATGTGTTGCATATAATTATCATCTGGAATCTGCTAATAATTTTGATAGAAAGTTAAAGGCTATGTGGTTGACTTAAAGGCTATTGAGCATTGTATTTTATTTGAAGCTACATAAGGTTCTTTATAAATCACTTTTAATTTGCATGAGATAGGGAATTTCCATGTGGTACAAACTAGGATGGAAGCAGGCTATAAATATGCTATAAAGGAATGCACGATGGTAAGATGTATAATAAAAAGAAATGTTAAGTTTTTTGGATATTAAATATAAAAATGGATTAGACGTGCCATTGTGTGCTTAGGTATTATGGAGTACTTACTCTGTACTCATCAACTCTTTTTACGCACTTTTCATGCAGGTGAATCAGAAAACAAAGTGTGAAAAACTATACAAAGATTAATAAGATTGCAAAAAAAGAAAAAAAAACTAATAGCTCTCCCCCAAGAATGGTTCTCAAACCAGCTACCCTTCTTCTTGAGCTGACTCCATCAAATCAGACTGCAGCGCAGGCAACCACAATTCGATGCGAGTCCCACCACTCCCAAGGGCAGCATCAGGCGTCAGGGGTGAAATGACACGCAAAACACAACCATAGCTCTCTAGGATCTCACGAGCAATGGTCAGTCCTGCAACAAAGTTCCATGTCATGTTGTCCTCAACCATACCATCTGAAAAGAGATCAGTTCCAAAAGGCGTGACAGAACGCAGCTGGGTCTGCAAGCAACCAAAGAGTGGAAACAACTTCAATATTAACAGCATAAAGGCAGTCATGAAATAATTGATATCTGTTTCACTTAATGTCTAGATTTACACTGCTAACATATTTATTGTTTAATAAGGACAAAAGAAATTTTAAGTTGTAACCAGATATATATAAACAGATCATAGATATGGTCAGAATATTATAATGAAGGAGCTTTGGCATCAGACAATATATGGCCATGGACGTTGTCTCACCACATGCATGGAACAGGCTTAGAGAACCAAATAAATGACTCCACACATTCCCATCTTTAATAAAATACACCCCTCTGGTTCACTTTGTGTTCACCTGAGGTTATAGATATAAAAAAGGAAAAAACAGGGTGAAGTCATGAAGTACTGATGCAATTCTCTAATTAGCCTGGAGGTCACAGGCATCCATGCTCTCGCGCACATGTATGCATGTTCCCTAAAAGGCATGTTCATCATCTCAAATGCAGAAATTGGTTAGCATGATAATGGTTAAAAGCAAAAAGACCACATTTAAAAATGCTCCATGAAAGAATTTCTGAAAGAAATTAAATTCCTACTGATGATATATGATGATAAGGTATGCTGTACTGGTCGGTACACTACTATACCGGTCATACTATACTATACCGATACTGGTATAAGGGGGGCATACTAGCATTTGGTACGGAGGGCATATTAGGCGTACCGACACTAATTAGAATTTTACCGATATACCCGTTGATACCAAAATGATCAACCATGGACAATACAATAACTAAAGAGAGAAGAATGAATAATTCTATCAGTACCATGTAATGCATGTCAGGTCCATCATCGTCAATGACAATTAGAGCACCACCAGCAGGTGCTCTGGCTGCATATATTTGGACTTTGCCACCAATATGGGTACGCAACAAAGACCCTTCTATAAGATTACTAAGTGCCTGCCGCAGAGCAGATTCCTCAACAGCAACTTGCAATGCACGGGACTGTTCACTGAATTCTAGCAAACGCTGCTGCTTATTGGCAAGAGGTGCCGCAGCACCAACTAAATCTGTCAATACATCAGAGATGGTGCATGGTCTGCCTGACATAAACAATGAACACAAGCAAATGTTATTGCACACCAGGTAGAACTTCAGAAGATATGTTTATAAGGCAATCTAGTAAATGATAGATGCAAGGAACTAACACATGACTAATTTAGAAACTATAGATTCCTTTTGGAATAAGACCATAAAAAAATTGATCAGTTGAAAATATCATTTAATGCTTGTTGTGCAAAAAAATGTATAGAATCACATAAACAACGGAATCCAAATAACAATAGCAGACACAGAAAGAAGCCTCCATGAAACTCGGTTGCTGTATTAATGTTTTCTTCAACTAGGTCCATCTCTCTCTCTCTCTCTCTCTCTCTCTCTTCTCCCATACAGTTCTAGAACATATCATTTAATTTTTTGCCTTTAAATTGCAACAGTCTTTGAGAATATTACCTTGATAATAACAAGCTAAAGATGTTCACTAGATGAAAGAGCTAAAGAACATAAACGGTAATTCTGGTTTCTTTAACCTATCATATATCTAAACAAGTATCTACGTATGAGTGTAAGATTGGAAAATGAACCCTTTGTTAAATGCATTAAGTATTGTCTAGCATTATTTTAATGGCATGCTTTGAAGACTAATCTATAAGACTTTTCTAACTAGACCATCAAGTTTTAACAATAAGGTACAACAAAAGTTATAAGCCTTTTGAGATTTAAGAAATACATTAGCATTATAAGGTTGAAATTTTGACCTGGTGCCAAAAACCTGCAATTTGTACTAAAGTTGGAAAATAGATTTTTTTTTTTATTCTAAAGCAATTTAAATAGTATTTTTCTTGAGTTCAAATGGATGGGTGCGGGGCTGTACTTCCTTATTTAAAGGTAGCATCTTAACTCTTAAGTAGAAAAAGAAGTGACAATAAAACAAAGAAGAGGACATTTAATTGTACTTGTTCAATCACTAGCTTGGTTGACTAGCTCATCTAATTGACCTACATATGAGATCTAAAGGAACCAAACTACTTAGGTAACCGACTTAAGAAAGTAAAGTGACTCAGTGGTCCCCACTTGTATAACTGACCTACCTTGCTTATAAATAGATGCAAGGACGACCAGCCAAGGAAGAGAAAGGAAAAGGAGGAGAGCTAGTCTAGGAAGAGAAAAGGAAGGAGGAGAAGAGACACCAAGCTAAGGATTTTAAGGGTTCTATTGATGAAGTATTGTATTTTCCATTCTTTTGAAAAAGGAATTACCTTGTACATCTAACTTTTGCATAAATTTGAAAACAAGGGCTTCAATTTTAGTTTTAGTAGTCAAGCATGTGTCTTCTTTTGAACCCAAAGTTTAGCTACTTTGTAGTTTAAATGTTCCTTGAATCTGAATTTTGAGTTGTCTTCAATGATGGAACATTTCCAAACTAGTTTTTGTTTTGAATTTTCAAAACATCAGTCAGCTTTTCAAACTTATGTCTTCTTGGAAATCTTGGACAAACAGCCTTTATATTAGTTTTATGGATCAAACCTAGTTACAATATATAAAAGATTATATTGCATTTCTTTTGGGAAGTTTATGCTCTATGCTAGTTCAACTGATATTGTTAATCTCTAATTGGAGAATTGGGAGACTAGATGAGTTTTACCTGATATTCTTGAATTCCAGCTTAAAAGTGTGCATATGAGAACCACTTACATTAGTGTCCATTCTTATTGAAGCATTTTATGGTGGAATATTTAAAATTCTATTAATCTAAAAAAACCTATTTAAACTTAATCCCAACCCAGGTGGTATATTAGTGGTCTCAAATTATTGAGGAGGAACATTTGGCTAGGAAGTACAAGTGGCCTCGTCTAAATTATAGATGAGGATATGTATAACCTTGGCCAAGTGTTATAAATGGACCCCAAGGATTATGAATATCAGGGAGGATATAAGTGGCCTAGATTGCATCAGCAATAAGGATGATGAAGTGGCCTTGAGGGTATAAGTGAACCTGTCTAAGAACTTTGACATTATATGGGACACTTGAAACAATTTCTAAATTTATGTTTTCATCTATTTACAATATTTCATCTCCTTTCATAAAAGTTTGACTTTTGTATTTCAAGTGAAATAGCATTTCATCAAACCTTTGGTTTAATTGGAATGAATATTTGATATATTTGTTATATTTTTAAATGTCAATTGTTTCTAGTGGAAGATATCATTTAATTAACCATGGTGAGTTACTTATTAAGTCATGTAGCTCACTTCTATTATTATTAAACATTTTCATAGTAATTAGGTGAAGTCAAAGTGAATTTTGAGGACAAAAGGAATTCGCTTTTGGGGTGAATTTTGGGAGTGAGTTTTGAGGATTAAAGCAAGGTTTGAGGTCCCGGCAGGATGATAGGCAACCCGGTTGTCCCGTCTCATTCCTCTGAGATTACGGGATCTGGGATGGGTACGGGACATTGAGACCTATGTGTGTGGGCTGTTTCGATTGTCCCACATTGGTTGTAGGCCTTCCAAAATTCAAATGCCTCCCTTACCTCCTTAGGTAGCTCGTTGAAGCCTTACAGTCATTCCACCAGTGCAATTGTCCGACGCTCTTCCCTCGTCTTGGATCTACAACGAGAAAAGACCAACAAACAAAAGGAAAGAAAGAAGGGAACATAGGAAGGAAAAGAAGGAAGAGGAAGAAAGAACGTGAGGAAAGAAAAGAACGCTCAGGAGGAGAATGAAGGTTCTGAATGTGTCAAGAGGTTTTTTTTTTTTTTTTAAGTAGTTATATCTAATTAGTTTAAATACCTCTTTATTTCTTTATAGTTGACCAACTAATCGTTGGTCATTATGGTTAATTGTATATATAAATATATAATATGATGTTTAAAATTTTCATTAAAAAATATTACATAAAATAAAAAAATAATATAGTATAGAAAATGTTAGCCATCCTTTATTTATAATAGATATAAAAATTTAAATAATATCTTTTATTTATTCTACTCATATCTAAAAATAATATTTTTAAACTCAAAGAAAATGATTTGATTAATTTTTTTAAAAAAAAATTAAGCAATAAGATGACAATTAAGTATATGCATATAATAAATTTTATGCTTATTTTATTATACAATATGATTGTTTTACTTCGCTACCACTCATATGGCATCTAAGTATATAATTGTATATTTCAATGATAAACCACTAAAGATAAAAGTGCCCTACGATACAACTAAATTCTGTACCATAAATTCATCAAGTTACATCATTTTTTTGTCAAGAGCTCATGCAATATTAATTATAAAAGATCATTGCTTAGTAATCAAAAAAGAATTTCCAATAACCTAGAAAGCCACAAAAAATTATAGCGTTAGTTTTAAGTAAATATATGAACAAAGCAATATAATTAAGAAAAATATCAGAATATTCAATCAAAAGGTCTCAATGCAACTAATATAAATGATTAATTTATCTTCAATATATTATTTTTAAGGTTCAAATATATTTGAAAAATAAATAAAGAAATAAAGTTTCATATATGAATTAAGAAGTAAATCAAAAATATAAAAATCGTGTCCCAAGTAGGTACTGGGATGCTCAATAGAGATGGCCACATGGACAATATGGATATGGGGCCTCCCATTCTATGGAGAAACCGAAACATTCCATCCCACGAGATTTAAAACCTTGGATAGAAGGAATCCACTTTTGGAGTAAATTTTGGGATCAAGTGATATTTGAGGTAGCACCAACCTATAATGGCTACTAATTAGCCTAAATATGTTTTGTAATTATAATAGGCCACATTCAAGATGCGATTGGATTGTAATTAGAGTTGTGGTTTGTAATAGACCTTTGCTAAGCCTTGCTTGATAATTTGATTTGCTTAAGAATGACTTAGCCTCAATGTCATTTTTGCATCTATATTAATTGACTATGGCATTCATAACTCAAGATTCAAATAAGTTTGTGTCTTAGGACATGTCATATACTAAGATCTCTAATTTTGACAGCCCATAATGTGTGGTCCAAGAAACTGGTCCCTATGGATGGAATAATGCTTGCAAGTTATGGGAAATAATAATTGAACTCAAGAAAGAAGAAGGTAAAGAAGGGCCAAAAAGTGGAATGAATGGAAAATAAGAAATTTAGATGATATTTTAATGCACCTGAAACATAAAGTGGAAAGAATGGAGCTGAATTTAGAGGATTTACTAAAGGATATCAAAGTATCAAGTAATGAAAAATATTACCTAATATTGTGTTGTAGGGGTGCAAGCCAAAGAGGTGGCATAGGCATCTCAAAATCCTTCTTTTCAGATCCTGTTGGCAGCAATGAATCAACCTTCTGTGTATGAGAGTTTCCAGTTTCTTGTACATCATAGTTGGATAGCAGAGACCTAGACGATTCTGGATGGCTGTATGTTGAGTCATGCATTTTCTTCAACGTTTTTTCATTGTACTGCACTATATTGGCCTGTACAACATGCATAGAAAAGCTATGAAACCAGAATTGCAATGGGACAGAAAGTAACAATTTTTAACTTAACTAATATCAGGAGCTTTGAATGAATCTGGATTATTTTCCAGTGTATTTCAAGAAACCATAATGTTTTAATGAAACAATGTGGACAAAAGTAAAGACAATAATAAAAAAAGCATGTAATGAAATTACATATAAATATGCAACCATTTTCTAATGAAACCATACTAAAATTTATTGAAGTGCACATAGAAAGATACTGAGAAATTTCCACAATGTCAATGTTAAGAAAATATTGCTATTTTTTCAGGAAAAATAGCAATATGAATAAGCTGTGTTAGCTATGTGAATAAAGACAATAAGTGCTGAATAAGATATCTATTCAGAAAAATATCATCAATGTATTGCTCCCTTAACCAACATAAATTTATTATTTATTCTTATCAATGGGTACATAACCATGTGGACTTGAATGTAACCATTTGGAATGGGAGGCAGGCAATTTAAAATAGTTACTATTGGGTCTTTGAGACATTTTATTCTTAGTTGCCAAGATCGGGAGCAGGAGCAGGTGCAGGGAAGCATATATTTTCAAAATACTTTTGGTAAGGAAGTAATTAGGAAGGAGGTGTGCGTTCAAGATTCCATGAAGATTCTGAAGTGGGTGCATTAACATGGACAGAAGATTCTGGCTACTAAGGTCTTATTCCTCTCCACTCTTTTGGACATGCTTTTTTCCTTTCTTCTTCCTTGTTGAAAACCCATCCTCCTCTGCCCTAAATTTATGTTTTTGTGCACAAATTGAGGGCTAATCCTTCATCAGCCAACAATTGACCACCTTAGCTGGCTCTGTACTCCTCGTAAGAACCAAACCCCCATCATTTAGTAAGGAACCACATAGTTCTTACAATCTTAATTCCTTCTCTGCTCCTGATTTATAGTTGAGGCCTTCCCTTTGTCAATGTCAAAGCTGATCCAAACTCAACCAACCACCAGCTATTGCCATCAACTCCAAGCTCCAATTGTTGTGAGAAACCCTTTCCATTCAGCTTTAGTGTCAAAAGTGATCCAGGTATGAGATCAAAATACCTTCCTCCATTCTTAATGATCATCTTGATGAAGAGCATGATGCATCATCATGTGCATAAGAATCAATTAAAGTGAGATTTTTGACTTTTGATTTCTATTTTGACTTTGTTAATTACACTTCGCTAATCTTCCCCTTTTTCTTTTGTTTCCAGTTTTCTTTGGTAAAAGTGGTCAGTTTTATTTTGTTAGAAAGCTCTGAAAGAAATTAAATGATCTTAAAGATGGATATCCTAATAGATTTAGTATGTAAAAATTTGATCTGGACTTGGATCTTATGATCCAGACTCCAAAGGATAATAAATTCACTATCTGGATCTTAGGAGCCATATGGATCCTGATCCAGGAATCCAATCCAGAAATCACTAAGCGCTATTTTGATCCAGACTGTATTATCCAGATCTTGCACCATAAGGTCCTGACAAATATAAAACTACATAACATCAAGCTGAATTGAGTTGAACATGAAGGAACCAGGCAAATCTCAAGATCAGTTGGTTTATATTTTGAGCTCAAATTTATGCATAAACTTGGCTGTTCTGCTAAACCAGCAAGCCCATATCAAGCCAAATTTTTAGCCAAAGACAAGTTGTCCATGAATGTCACCATTGTATCATGGGCTTGCTTTAGGAAGTGCTTGGTCCGCAACAATTGGAAGTCCCAGATATGTACTCTTCAAATATTATACATTGGTACATTGATACCAGATTGCACCTTTTAACAGTCTAGTTCTACCATGCAGCCAACCTAGATGGTCATGACAAGGTTTGATAGTTATGGTTGTGTCTCAACCATAAATTGTTTTCTTAAATTTTCTTCTTAAATATAAGACCTTTACCTTTTAGTGAAAACTAGCAAAACCTATTTTTGACGAGTACACCCTAGTAAATCTGGGGCCAATTCTCATTTGTTATATGGATTTCAAATTGCCAATATCAAAATTTGTACTCCTTGGTTTCATACAGTGGCATAGACCAGATTATTGGGAAACCACGCTATCAAAAATCAGAAGATAAATAATTCAGTACAATGCTAGGAAGTTACCTTGGTGAGGTAAACAGCATCTTGAAGTTGTTGTAAGGCATCTGTCATATGATCACCTTGAATGAGTATGTCATCAATGATATCAGAAGAGATCTGTCAGAAACATGGATATTAACCTCCTGCGAGGTAAAGGAACCCAGAAATGAATGTTTTATGTGATTTTAATTTTTCAAACCTCACTTCTCTTTGCATGAACAGACAACATTTTGCTCAGAGATCTGATGCTAGAAAGAGGTCCACGGATCTGTCACAATTATTAAATTAGAAAAGCAACCTAGCAAGTATTGTAACTTAAAATCTGTGTCCAGACTTACTTGCTCAACCAGATGACTCATTCTGACATTATTTTGCCAAGATGCTTGTTGGAGAAGCATTGTTCTCTGGAAGGAATGAAAGAATAGAGCAGGAAATTTAAATCCTACCTTAAACATAATCGCTAACCAAGACAGAAAATGAAATTAATATTTCAAGGACAAAGCATCAGTATACAAAAATCATAAATCAAGCCAAAGAAAGCAATAAATGAAAGTTAAATCACAAGATAAATATAGAATGCTCCCAAGATTTAAAATTGGCAATACTAATTCTGTTTGTATTTCAGTCCTAACAAAAGGCCATATCATGGTCAATATTAGCACTGCCAAATTCTCTCTCAAGCTCCTTTTAAGCGTATCGTAATGTTGCCTTCAGTTATAATAAATTCTTATTTCGAAATAATTATCAACACTATTAGGACCCTGTCCAGCCTCCATGCACATGGCCAGCCATCTTCATCACTTTATTGTATATTAGTACAACAAAAAAGCATCATTTAATATCTTAACTCTGTAACTTTAAGTATTTCAAACATTCACCTTGACATCATCACTCAATGGTTTCAATTTATGCCAAACTATATCTCAAACAGAAATACCTACACTATCTGGAAGGTCTACTGCAATCTGATCTGCCACAATGCCACATTCATGTTGGATGCTCCATTTAATCATTGACTAACCCCAGCACAAGTTCCATTTATTCTCTTGTCATCCTTGGCACATGCAATGCACATGAGAACCAGGATGGATGGGTGGGATCTTCCAATCTGTTTTTTTATAGTTATACATTTAAATTCACATACTCTACTAGAGGTAATTTTCTCTTGTGTTTCTCTTTTAATAGTTATTATTCAATAATATGAGAATAATTATAGGAGGGTGGAGACATGGAAATGTGGAAAAAAATGAACACATCACAGTCCAGAATTTTGGTTTAACAGTAAAATAGGTTTTAGGTGCAGATGTGCACTATTCTACCCATTTTCCTTTTTCATGCAATCACATGTGTGTTGCCAGCATATTCAGTTCAAATGACCAGCAGACACATCCCTGGTAATTTATCTTATATGCAGTATAAGATTCACATTCTCACATGTACACATGCATGCACATGCACGTGTGCACACACACAAACACAACATGCACACATGCTCACATACACAACACACACACACACACACACACACACATCATGGACAAATAACAGGCACACATAGATACATGCATCCACAGACCCAGATATATCAACACAGATATGGGGACACGTGTGCACTCACACACAGATATAGAGACAACAGATTAAAAAAAAAAATTCACATGAAAATAGCATGAGCTTGCATGTGTGCACGCACAAACAAATATATTCACACACATGCTTCTATTTTGAATGCGGCCACTGATAATGTAAAGAAGACTGCATTGAATAGATGCAACGATGTGAAAAACCAATGTAGCTTTGAGAGGGTGATCAATGTACTTTGGCTGCAATAAGAAATCAACTGTTAAGAGGTAGGCATACAAGTTATACAATGCTCGACCATTTTTTCTTAGTGAAATTAAAATGAAATCTCATTTTATCATTCCAATACCATTCATCCAGATAGCAATCTCAAATATAAAAGGCAGGGCTCTAAATTCTAACACATACAAGAAAGGTAAATATAAAGAGATTTTTTAATTCATGGAGTCCCAAGGAAAATTCTTAAGGTTGTCCTAAAGGAAGACAAAATACTCATTAGGTTCCCGATATGCACATGAATATACTGATACAATAACGGTAAGATTCTGGCTAAGATTAAAAAAAAAAAATAGTTATTTGAAATGTATAGATGCATTGAATGCATTCAGTTGAATTTCGTGAAATATCTCGAAACTCAACTACTCTTAACTTTTTGAATGAAATAAATCAGCATTCGAGGAAGTTGTTCACAACTAATATTCACAAGATAAATAAATCAGTTATACATCCATCATAAATAAAAGTACAATTAATATCAGTTCAATAGGATCTAATTGGAACTTAGTAAGAACTCAAGAAAATTTTAACTATTAAAACTTTCTTTAAATTTTGATTTCTTTAGTTTTATATAAGGTTCACCAAGCCGTACCAACAGCTTAAGCCAACCAATGGTTGCTTTGGTACCATACTGAACCATACCATATTAAACTGCGATGAACCGACATTGCAAAACAAAGAAAGGAGAGAAAAGATGATGGAGAGAGGAGAGGAAGGTGGCTGGCAAAAGGAAAAAGGCTTGAAAGGAGAAAAAAAAGAAAAAAATGGTGAAAAAACTTACTTGACAACCTACTTTCCTCCTCGCAACAATTGGACAGATGACGGACAGGCAACAAACGATGAGAGATGGTGATCGACGACGATCAATGTACGACCAGTGGCCGGTGACTGATGAGGGATATTGGGCAGTGGTGACGAAGGAAGGAGCTAGGGTTACAAAATTATGGAATCGAGCAAAGCGAAGCAAAAACAATTCGTTTTTATTTCGTTTAAATGGGTCGAACCCAAACCCATTACCCCAAACCCGTAATGCAACCCAATAGTGCTGAACCGAATTGAACAACCGAACTACACCAATTTTGGGTTGGTTCGGTCCAATTTGCTCCAAACCAGTTGGTTCTGCACGATTTAGCAAACCTTGGTTTTATATGATATAATTATTTAGATGTATAGATGCACACATCCAGGCCAGTAACACATTGTGCCAAGATTTGACTCTCATGTGCTCCTAATGCATGAGTCCTAGTGAAAATTCTTAAAACTTACCCATGTATTAAAAAAAATCTCCTTCTAGAAAAAGTGATGCATTTCTGTCAATGAATATGAAAACAGGCAGAACATGCCAGCTTTTATATCCCAGTTCATTTGGCTCATTTACGTTATAAATTTGCCATTAGATCTAAGCCATCCACCAGAAATCAACAAATAGTGATCCATGGAGGTGTGTATAAAGGTGCAGAGCAGTAAGCTCCAGGCATCTTTTGGATGGAATGAATTGGAGGACTTGGGAAGGTATTTCTTTGGTGAATCTGTCTTATCCACATTTTTCAGTCACATCATCAAAGAAACAGAAGAAAGAGTAGCAAGAGAACATGCATCACATTTCTTCCAATTGTCGCCACTACTTGTAGTTTCATTTTTATAAATATTAATTTTTCTTTGTCACATACCACATCACTGAAAATCTGAATCAATGAAACACTTATGCCAACTTTCAGGTGGAGACCAATATACACATCAAACATCAAAACAAACCACTAACTTCATAAGAAAACAACACTAAATTATATAATCCTTGACACAGAAGAAATCATGTTGGCATGAGTGTCTTTGATATATCTGATGATGGTTGAACAGAATGAGGTAGTAAAGATGGATAAGTGAGGCTAGGGAAATCAAAGAATTCTCAACCCCAAAAACTTACTTAGTAGTTACCAACCACTACAACATGCTAAAGTACACTTCACTGACAACAACAAAGCACTCAGAACCAAGCTTGGCCGTCTTGGTATTGGACCCCATAATGGTATCATACTAGTATAGTGTCCATACACCCAGTATGTGTGGCGGCTTAGCATGCTAAGACTCGGTATATACCAGTACTGAGTCTCAATTTGGTACCAGTATGGTACAATATGCTCAGTATGGGGCAGCACATATCGGTACAGCATATCATGCTCAAAACTCTATCTTCCCCTAAGGTTCAAACTCACAACTAGCTTGAGCAACTAGATAAGCTCCTTTCACTCAAAAATTTTAAGAAAGCAAACTATCAATTGCAATGAGGCTTCAAAATGACTGATGAAATATTTGAGTTTCTTCTATCCTTGGCTCTCCTCAAACCTTTAGGCCAAATTTATTTGTTTCCTATAGAACAGGAATGTTGTTGTGCTATCTAAATGTTAAGCAGGCTTCATTCTTAAACATTAGTGATCATTTGAGGGTTATGGCCTAAAATGAGCTAACCAATGCTTGAGAAACAATCTCCAACAAATCAGGATGGACAGAAATGCTCCTGAATAGTCAAGAATGCTTCTCCAACAAACTAAAGATTGCCAAAGAGTTTGAGAAACAATCCTTTGAATATGACTCTCCTTTTCTTCTTGTTCTTTTCTGGATGTTTTCCCATCGATTGTTTGTTTTCCCAATCATCTTGTAATGAAGACTGGTTTTATAACTTAACTTTGGCTTAAAATTATATTTGCTTCTTTGTATTTCATTATTATAATGTCATGGAAGATCCCAAGGCTAGATGGAAAACAAGGAGGGGAGGTTGAGCTAATCATTTCAAAAAGGGTTCAAAATGCAAAATATGTTCTTGCACCATGGTTTTATGTGCCTGCCCATGCCAGGCTAGTAATCAGCACCTGGCATTGGGTCAGTATCAGGTACCAGGCAAGCCACTCCTACAGTTTGATAGGTAAGTCCTTTTTATTCAGCTGTCATGTAAGCATATTATACAAGCTAAGCACTAGACCATAATGCAGACCTCCAATTGATAAATGGAGTGTGGTTTGGTTTGCAATGCCTCTTAGTGGGTTTCAACAGAAATAAAAAATGAAGATAGGATCAGAAACGTAACCTTCTAGGAATGAAAGGCATGTGGGCATAGGTAGTAGTTGTGATTTACAAATGTTGTTACCATCTGAATGTGACAAATAATGAAACTATGGTTATAAGTTACCTGATCCATGACATATGCCATAGCCAAAGATCGAGAAATCATAATAGCTCTGGATCTTTCTTCACTAGTAAACTGACTATGAACTTTCATCAAGTCTTCTTTGAAAACCTGGATTTCCCACATTTTCTTGTCAGCAGATGGTGGTAACCCATATGAACCATCTTTAGGTGAGTTCAACTGCAATTGTTCATCGGTGAGTGCATTTGCAAACATAACCATATCAACTTTTGGAAGTTCTGCAACTAGAAATCCCACAACAAATGGGTGTTTCACCATTGGCAGAACCACAGCACAACAGTCTGGTATAACTTCCACCTACAACTCACAAGCGCAAAGAAATCATCAGCAAATACAAGATTAACAACTAATGTCTTTAATTAATGGATCCAAGACCTGGGTGATCTCACTGTCTTGGTCAGACCAATGAGAGGACAAGTCAACTATGGAACTCAGGCTCCATATAAACTGGAATCCCAGTCAGTGCGGTTGGGTCCTGGCTGGATTGGGGATTAGGTCAGCTGGTACTGACTCGTACAGGCCTGGAACTTGGTTAAAAACAAAAGCTTGAGGCTCTTGTGCCTTTTTTGCATGGTTCACACATGGAGAAGAGATGAAAAGAGAAGAGAGAAACCAGAGGAAGTAAAGGAGAAGAAGAGACAATACCGATACTGGAACCATAAACCCAACCTACCCTAATCTTAAAAGTTGACACATAAAACCTAAACACTCTCTAGACAATCATTAAAATAACAAACAACAAAGCAAGGAAAACAAAAATAGTGTCCTGGTGAATCAGTGGGATGCCAATTTGCCCCAAGTGTCAAAGTCAGACTGGTACTGCTCAACCCGGTCCCTGATCAATATTATGTCTGGAACTGGCATTTTAAAACCATGATTTAATATCTATCAAAACTGGCAAACTAGATCAACATACCTGCTGTCTTGAAAGAGCAGCTTCAGCTGCATGTAAACCTGCTGGTATAGCAAATTTACCAACTAGTATCACACAATCTGAACTTTCAGATACACCAATTCCTGGATAAAAAACAACTCGGCGTAGTTCTAACTGGTCCATAACATAACTGCCAGCTGGTCTCACATACAACTGCAAAATAGACATTTGAGGATTGTTTCTCAATTTGAGAGGAAACAACTATTGGCCTGTGCAAATTATAAAAAGTTCACAGAAAAACTGTTCTACAAATGGACATTTGATTTAAATTTTTAATTAGATTTTTGTATGGCAGACAATTGAAGGGCAAGGCAAATGATATGAAAATATACAAAATTCCAATGTCGTGATGAACACCCTATATGTTGAACTTAAATTCAACTTCTCACCAATTTAACACCATTAATGAGAATTTAGACTTAAGATATTGCCAAATTATCAGGTAAGAAGTATTCCAGTATCAATCTACAAGAGTAAAGGTTGTAAAGAAAATTTTATTGAATTATAAGCCATTCTATAGCATTATGGGGATGAATGATAAAACAAAATGTTTTTAAAAATATATATTACGAGAATCTCAGACTACCGAGTCATAGGCCAAAGAAAAAGAAGTTATCTCAAGCTCAGGCAACTGATAGTGGATTTTGATAAAAGAGGAAAGACTATAAATGGTCTTTATCAACTTGGAAAGAGTATACACTAACCAAAAGTAGTAATTTGCGGGCATTTAGGATGAAATTTCAGCATAAAGACACATAGAAATTGTTTAAAGCAAGCATGAAGGAGCAGTGATAAATGTTAGTAGTAGTTATAGTGATACAGATAGACAACCTCATAAAGGCATATACTAAGGGTCTTCGCAAGCCTAAAACTGTCTATACAAACTGTTGTGAAACTTGCTGTCACTATCCAAGAAGATATATAATGGGATATGTTATATGCAGATGATAAAAGTTAATTGATGAGTAAAGAACAATTAAAGCTAATTACAAATTACAAAGATCCACAGCAGATTATCTCCAAAAATTAATTTTAAAAAAAGCATATTGATGCAATTTGAATGAGAATAAAAATGAAACTTGTCCCAAGTCCAAGTTGATGTATAAGAAATATTTTAATGTGATCAGCTTCATTCTGTAGAATGACTTCCGCAAAAAGATGAGTGAGATAGATGAAGATGAATCTAACAGAATAAGGTTGCGTAGATTTAAAAAAGAGATCTCCCCAAGGTTTTATGTGGCCAATGCACTCCATCAGACTTGAGCCTTTAGATCCACTGTTCTCTTCCTTTGCGAGTGCAAGAGATCGTCCACTCCAGAGAAAGCCACCCTTCATAAAAACTCCATGATGGACCGTTTTCTTAACTCCCCAGAACCAAATCGCAGAAGTTTGAAAATAAAATTGACCCAGACTTCCTTAGGCTTGGGTGACATGGGTTTGGTTGGATCAGCCCATCATGGGGCACCCAATTGAACCCAATGTCTAAGAAGTCATGAAACTAACTTGAAACATTCTCTGTCTTCTTCAATCATGCAAAGAACAATCACCAAGCTCCAAACTTGATGAAAAATCATCAAGGAAAGTTTTGGACGCACAGAAGTTTCATGGAAATAGTCGTGAAACTAGCTTCATAAACATTCTTCGTCTTCTTTAAACAAGCAAAGAACAAACGGCAAAGTTCTAAACTTCTTGGAAATCTCTCATGTTGAGCATCAAAATTAGATAAATACCATCAACTTAATCAGTTATCTAGAATCAAATAACATAAAGAAAGCATCAACATCACAAATAAAGAAAAATTACATGACAAGAGCCGAAAGACAAATGCAATAAATCTGTGATCGAAATCCAAAGTAGATTTCCTTTAAATTCATCAACATGCAGTTACCGATTTAATTTGGGAAACAAAGATATCATCTCCGGCAGTGCGAGGAACAACTAACCGACAAAATGGCGTCCTTCTCGACAACCATTCGGAACAAATCCAGCTGCTCGACGCAGAGCTGCAGGAAGTCGGGGCTCGGCAGGACCAGCCCATCCTCACCGCGCTTCTCCACGCGCTGCGTGAACTCTACAGGCGAGGCGGGGGAGGCCCGGCGGATGGCGGCGGCCACCGCGGCGGCTGAGGAGGGGCCCAATTCCTCCGCACTGGGATCAGGGAGGGCAACGGGTTGGAGGGGAGGTTGGCTTCTGAGGACTGGGGATGGGTGGCGGCTCTGGGTCGGCCTCGGTCGGGAGGGGAAGGAGATAGGGGGGCCAACGCAGGGCTTGCGGTCGGGGGGCTGGAGATGGCTTGCGGTGCTGGAGTTGGCACAGTAGAATAGAGGTACATGGACGGCGGCGCCGCCGCCGGTGGCCGTGGCGGTGGCGGAGAGCAGCATCAACACGGGTGGTTTCAGATTTGCCAACGGTTTACTTGGAGACATCCAACGGCCTCTTGCCCTAAACTCCCTGGCCGGTCCGAAAAATCTGCGGATTTTCAATTTTTTTTTTTTTAATGCCACATTTATCCTGAGTTTTGTCGCCGTTCACGGCGGCAGCGGTGCGGCCACAATTTTCTTCGGACGCGAGCGCTGGTGGAGGAGTGTCTGATGATCGATGGTCGAGTTGGCAGCGAAATCGCCGCCAGCTTATATTATTAAAATAAATAATATAAAAAATACAATAGTTACTATTTTTTATTATTTCTTGTTTTTGCTTATGAAGATCATTATAATAGTATTTCTACTTATACTTTTTTTAAAATAAAATATTTTTTCAAATTTTAAATATTCTCTTGAAATTCTCTTCAAAAATGATTTTATTGGGCAAGAACAAATTATTTTATCTAATAAAAATAAAGAAAAAATAATATTGTATTTTTAATTTTTATTAAAATAGTGTTTCATCAATTCAGCCTAATCTAATTTAATAAAATGGAGAAGGTTTGCCATTCTATTGTCATGTGCAAAATCTCATTCAATGCATTTAAAGCCAATAAGGTGATGACTTTCTTTCTTTTTCTTCGCTTCTTGTTCAACCCTTCTTCTTTTTCTTTCTAGCTTTTTCAAACAAATGCAAGTAATTTCCTTATCTATCTTTTTTTTTTTTTTCTCTCCTACGCGTTGCTAAAAATTAAGCTACCGCAAGCTTGTCAAAATACTATCACAAAGAAATTTTCTTTTATTTGGATTCTAATAATTTAATTTTAATAATTTGATTTTAGGAAAGAATTTTATCTATATTTTAATCTACAATATCCAATTAATTAACTACTTTTAAAATTTAAAATTTAAAATTTTTAACTAGTAGATGTATTTTATTTATTTATGACTCTTTGAATGGATGGTGCAATAAAATCATATAGAACTTTAAAATTTAAATTAAAGATTATTAAATTTAAAAGTTATAGTTTTTATTTTTTATTTTTAAAAATTTAATTATACTAATGCCCGAGTGCTTTCTTGACCATGGTGAAAGAGGTCTTTAGGATTTGAGCATTACCATGCCGAGGACTATGGATTATTTTGTGGCAATAGAGCAGGACAAGGTGTATGAAGTGGCGTAGTGGGTAAGGATGAAAATTATGAATAAATAAATACTTAAAATAAAGTACTCATATAGAAATTGAGAGGCAATTTTTTTTTTTTATATGAGTTGCAACCTTAATCGGCTGATTTGAATTACCATTTTGCAAATAGCTACAATAGTAAATTTGAAAATAGCAGAAGTATTTTTATTTAAAATTTAAGTAAAGTTTGAATTTTTTATAGTGATTGATACGTTGATAATGGATATTTTACTTTCTTTTTTTTTTAAATCATGTTATAATAGTAATTAATATTTAAAAATAGCCTATGCAATGCATTGGTACATGACTAGTATAACATAGTAAATCTGAGAAAATTTACTTTATTGTTGCCATGTATAGCCTAAATTAAATAGCATTTAATATAGTGCTTTTTTTTTTTTCATTTGAAATGATATTCTTTACAAAAACCTTTTTGCAAGTCCAATTGGTATAGTGGTATTACATCATGGTTCCATGGTGTTGATCATGATTTGACTCTTTAGATGTGCACTTTTTTCACTTTCATTTTATACCCAATATTTGGCACTTTTTTCTCCAATTTTTTTTGCTTTTATTTTATAATAAAGGTTTGGCTTTTTTTTTCCCTTTTTTTTCACTTTTTTTGCCTTCATTTTATCACGAAGGTTTGGCTCTTTTTTTTTTCTTTTTTTCACTTTTTTTCATTTTTAATTTCCAATTTTATAACTTTTCACTTTTTTATTTCTTTTTTTTATTTTTTCACTTTCATTTTATGCTCAATGTTTAGCTTTTTTTTTATTTTTTCACTTTCATTTTATAACGTTTGGCTCTTTTTTCTATTTTTTATTTTTTTACTTTCATTTTAAAATGAATGTTTGCCTTTTTTTATCATTTTTTTCACTTTTGTTTCATAATGAACATTTGGCTCTTTTTTTATTATTTTTTCACTTTCATTTTATAATTTCTCAATTTTTTTTTGCTTTTATTTTGTATTGAAACATAATTTTTCTTTTTAATTCAATTTACATTTGGCTTTTTTGTATATATAATTTTGCTTTCATTTTATAACTTTTCAATTTTTTTACTTTCATTTTATAGTAAGTCATAATTAATTTTTCTTTTTTATTTCAACTCACGTTTAGATCTTGCTTTTACCTTTTTTTCCCTTTTTTTTGTTTTCATTTTATAATGAACGTTTCACTTTTTTAGTTTTTATTTATATTTTACAACGAGCCATAGTTTATCTTTTTTTTATCTTAACTAATGTTTGGCTTTTTTTTTTCCTTTTTTATTTTTTTCTTTTACTTTATTAAAAAAAGACCTTTAGAAACAAGATTTTTCTATCACTTGATAAACAACAAAGTCGGCCTATGCTTAGAAAAAATAGAATTGACCCAACCCAGCTTAAGAATTTATATTTATATATTTATAAATATATATTTATAAATTTATTAAATATATATTAATATTTAAATAATATTTAAATGTTGAATTATATTTTTTATCTAAAAGTAAAAATAAAGTATAAAAAAATATGATGAATAAATGATAGATAGTGAAATGGTTTGAAAATCAACTCCTTTTCTTTTACATCATGTGAAATCAAAACATTAGCTAAGGAAAACATTATAGTGGGAAGCTTTTTTAGGATTATAGTAGTAATTTTAGTAATAATCATACCTCTATTACAAAGAATTTTATTTTATTTTGATTATATTTTTATTCTTTTTAAAAGACTTAAAAATATTTTATTTATTTCTTACACATCAATTAATTTTTTTGAAATTTAAAAATAATTTAATCTAATGCATATATTCTATTTATCTTATCTTTAATTTTTAATTTAAAAATAAAAAAATTATAATTTAAATTTAATAATATAATAATTAAAAAGTATCAATTTATATTTTTAATTTTACTAATCATATCAATGCCAGTGAATATTATTTAACTATGAAATCAAAATATTATCCAAGGAAACACGATAGTGAGAAGATTCCTTGGATTATAGTAGCAATTTTCATAATAATCACGCATCTATCATAAAAAATTTTATTTCATTTCGATTATGTTTTTTATTTTTTTTTAAAAACTTAAAAATATTTCATCTATTTTTTAATCTATGGTTACAAATCAATTAATTTTTTTGAAATTTAAAAATAATATAATCTAATACATATATTCTGTTTACCTTATCTTTAATTTTAAGTTTAGAAATTTTAATTTTAATATTTAAATTTAATAATATAAATAAAAAAATATAATTTTATTTTTTATTTTTTATTAATCATACTAGTGACCATGCATGATATGGACATTGCCTTATTATTTTAATGTTAACAATTTGATTTTTTAAGACACTAATGTTAATTAACGATTTCTATGGGGTCATTATAATAGGATAGTACATTATTTTAAACTATGTCATATATAATATAATAAATGGTTACAATCTAATCAAGTAATAAAATTATTGAAATTAAATTCTATACGCAATTTTATTTAAGTTAACAAATGAATTCCTAATTTTACTTGGCATACTTCTCTCATTTGCCTATTAGAAACATTAATTACATTTTAGAAGATAAGCTTTATAATATTTTGCATGGACATGTAATAAATGTTTATATCTCATGATATCATGTGGCAATATCCATTAATATAATATTCATTAGGTCCATCTTCAATGCATAAAGTTTTTAAGCCTCACTTTATAAGTTGTCTTACTTTATTGTATCTATTGAATCATGTTAACCATAGATTTGGATTTAAAAGATTGGATTTAGTTACCCCTTATTAAATAAAATATTGTTTATAATGGTACCTCTGTAATTTGAGTAAAGACCAATAATTTTGTAATTCTAAATATAAATGCAATTCATTTTGAAGGAAAAAAATAGAGAATAGCTATTGTTACAACATTCTCTCTTTCTTTCTCCATCTCTTTCCTTACCTCTCTCTTTTGCTTACCTCTCCTTAATGCACTTTCATCATTCTTCGGATATTGTTCCCAATGAACGCTATTGCTACTTCCATTGGCTTAGATCACTGATTATAAGGGCAACTCCCTTGTAGAGTGATTGAGAATAATTTCTTCTAGCTATACTATTGTCATTATTTTGGTATGCCACCATACCTTCTTCTCAACTTTCTCCTCTTATCTAGAACTCATCCATCTCTACTCTTTTCTATCAAGGCTACCTCCTTCCTGTAATCCTAAACCCTAATTATCTCTAGCCTCGACCTTCTTAACTCCTCACTCTCTTTGATCCCTTCTCCTTTTCCTTTTTCTAAATCGTGCATCGACTTTGATCTCATCTTGATCATTTTCTTTTTTAAAAAAACTCTTACCACACCCTCTGTGACTCCCTTTCTTATCCCTCCTTTTGAGATCCTCTCCACCATCTATGATCTCAAGATCCTGACCTACTTTTAATTGGATTCTCTCAAATGGCATTCATGCTAACCTAAAAGTTTGATATGTAAGGATTCTTCAATGCTCTTTTTTGTCAATGGCATCTACAAGGACTACCTAACTAGTAGATCAAATACATTGACTCCCCTTTAGATCCGATGGCCCTCCTCTTATTCAATCTACTTTAATCCAATATGATTTGCTTGAATCTTTTAATCCTCCTTTTTCTTGATTTTTTTCTTTCTTTCTCAAAAACGTATTTTCAGATCTTTTAGAAAACATTTCAATGTTTGCATACTCTATATAGAGTTTATACTATGGCAGTTCATGGTAAGAATGGGGGAACTAGTAAGGCTTCTTCTCCTTCTTACTTAACTAATCCTCAAGGGGGAATAGTCTTATGAAGATCAAGGAAGCTAAGAAGGGTAGCGATAACCAATGTCTTCAATGATAAACAATGGAAGGAGGAGAGGAGCAGAGGAGAAGACATTAAGGTCTCGACTGGTACAAGGTAACAAACACTTCACATGAAAGTCATTCTATGCTTTTGATAAGGAAATTGCAACCTTACAAGCCCAATTTGCTCAAGTTGTGGCCTTCTTTCATGAGGAGGTTAAAGCTTCTTGCAATCAATAAAGGAATGCACTTTTAGGTATTTTTTTAGCCATGGGTTTTCTATTGATTTCGTATTAAAGAAGAAGAGGCAAAGGTGGAATGTAGAAGGAGACTTTTAGATTTTATCTTTGTCTAAGAGGATTTTGTTGTTTGTCTTTCTAAAGATATCTTCTCTTCTAATGAGATAAAAATAAGAATGCTATCAAGGGGTCCATGGTTGTTAGTAGGGTTGTTGCTGGATCTTAAAGAGTGGCATCCTAATTTTTGGTTAGGTATGGATATGTTTCGATGTGCTAATATTTGGATTTGACTCTTGGACCTCTCTATTGAGCTATAGGATAAGAAAATGATATTATTGATAGTCTATACTATAGATAGTCTTTATAGTTATAAACCCTTGTTTTTCGATGATTGGATTGAGATTACACCTAAAGCTAGTTTTGCTAGGGCTTGTATTCAAATTGATGTGACCATGAGGATTTGCCTTCAGACTGATATCATAGTCAAAGGGAAGATAATTTAGTAGGAGTTTACTTATGATCATAGTCAAAGGGAAGACAATTTAGTAGGAGTTTACTTATGAAGAATTGTTATAGATGTACTATATCTATGGATTTATTAATCACCTAAAGTAGGACTGCAACTATTTACTAAAGGAAAAAGGGAGGGGATGAAACAAATTTATGGCCCATGGATAAGGCTGCTAGAGTTCTAGTTAGGGCTAAACCCTCTTTAGAAGTTGATAGTTCTTCAGAACCTCCTCTATTTGTAGTCAAGTAGATAGTGTGGAATGGATGCTGGTGAGAGGGTTTCTAAGAGAATGCTGATGGGTTTGGGGCAAAATAAAGGTAGTATAATGAGAATCCAAACTCAAAAATCCAAAATTTACCCATTAGCTACAAAAAAAGAGTGTGGAGGAAGTTAGGTCCCCTAAACCTATGGTGATAGAGTTTGTTTCCCTTGTGATTGGCTATTCAAGTGCAGCTTTAGATAGTAAGGAAAAAAGAAAGCGATCTTCTTTAAAACATGAATCTCAATCTCAGAAGAATAGGTTAGAATCACCTTATTTGATGAAAGTACTGGTATTGGAGGATACACAATTGTCCATTCACCATAAGTTGGGCAAAGCTACTATACCAAAGGGAGTTTCTATATCATTTCATAAAGAAAAGGAGTTGGTCACTATTTCTAAAGTAGAGAAACTTGTTGAAAAGATCCAAAGGGAAGGTGCATATGGAAGTAACACTTCTAGTAATGTCTCATCCTTCTATCAATTTAATTTAAAATATTCAATATAATAAAATTCCTTGTCATAGTTAAGGGGGCTTTTTTGAACAGTGTAAAGGAAAACAACTTATGGAGTAATAGTTATTAGTCTCCTAAAGAAGGGGACTCTTAGATTGCAATTTTAAAGTCTAATGTGGATGATGCAGAAGGAGATGATTTTCCTATTAAAAATGGCATTAATATTTCATGAAGATCATCTCATGGAATTGTTAGGGACTATTAAACCTTCTTTTTTTAACTATATAAAACACTTGATACAATTTTTTAATCTAGATATATGCTGTTTTCTAGAAATTAGAATCCTTAAAGATTCTTTTTCTAGAATATAGAGGTTTACCAAGCCTGTGTGGAACTTTTATGCAATACCATCTTAAGGTTTATCTCAAGGTATTATAATTATATAGAGAAAGAATGTGAGTGAGAACAATTTTGCCATTGCTAATAGGCAAGTGGTTTTTGGCCTTATCTCTCAATAATCCTATCCATCTTGGGTAATTGGTGTTGTATATGCTAGCATTTATAGCATGCAAAGAAAATTTTAATGGGAGGCTCCATCTAATGTACTCTCTATTGGGCTTCCTATGTTATTAATTGGTGATTATAATTGTATTTCGAACAGTAGTGAAAAGAAAGATGGTAAAATATTTTGCATAGATAGAGAAGTCAAAGATCTCAAACAATTTTTTTGAATCAATGATATGATTGATATAGGCTTTGAAGGCTCAAATTTTATATGATGTATAATAGATTAGATCTAGTCTAAGTGTAAGAATGGATTAATGGAGCCATTGCTACTGGTAGTTGTTTGGATATTTTTACTGAGACAAGGGTATAACATCTAATATGGTATGCATCTGATCATTGCCCAATCTTGATGTCACTAATAAAAGGGGCAAATTGTCTAACCTTTTTTGCATTGAAAAGTTTTAGTTGTCTTGTGATAGCATTCATGAAGTTGTGAGGCAGTTGTAGAGAGCTCATGGCTATCATTCTCCTGGTGTATGGCTGACACTTCTATTAAATAATACTAAGAAAGCTTTGAGAAGGTAAAATGAAGAGTATGTGGGTTACATCTTTAAAAGGGGGCTCTTTTTTATGATTAATTGTTGCAATTAGAATTGAAGGAAGCTCAAAATAAGAGATTCAATAATTAAGAGCATAATTCTTTACTTATCCTATTGCAAGCTTTTCATAAAAACCTACGTATGTAGGATTTTTTTTGGAGACAAAAGTTAAGGATTCAGTGGCTTTATAAAAGGGATTTTAATGTAAAGTTCTTTCAAAGAATTACTATTACGAGAAGAAGGAAAAATCGAACTAATCAAATTTAGAGCCTTGAATGCCTAGTTAAGGTGATGATGATGCAATTAAGAATATCATTTCCATATATTTTAAAGTCGAATAGGTAATAGAGATAAATGATGTCAGTTTTACTTTATCTTTAGTACTTCATAAGATCACTATTGGCTAGAATGAAAAACTAATTAGAGTTATGATTAAGGAGGAAATAGTTGAGGCTATTTAAGAGATAAAATCAGATAAGGCTCTTGGACTAAGTAGATTTAATATTATTATGTAATTCTAGTTTTTTATTAAGAATGGCATAATTCACGCTATTATGGATGTTCTTTTATATGCTTCTATGCCATGAATCTGGAAGAATACTTTTATAGCTCTCATTTCAAAGAAATTGAATCCATTGGACCCAAAAGATTATAAGCCTATAAGCTTATGCAACACAACTTATAAAATTATTGCTAAAATATTAATTAACCATATTAAGCCTTTGGTATCTTCTTTGGTGTTGGATAATCAAGGAACTCTTGTTCAATATAAGAAAATTTCTCATAATTTTCTACTAGCTCAAAAAATTATGCATTACTTGGAAAAAGGCTTCTTGTAGGAAAAGTTTGATAGTCCTCAAAGTGGACATAGAGAAGGCCATGATCAAGTTAAATGGAACTTTTTATTTTCTATTCTTATATATTTTGGTTTCTATGAAAGATTTATTAGTTGGATAAAAGCTTATGTTTTGAATCTAAAGTTCTCAGTCTTTGTCAATGGATCCATAATTGGTTGCTTTCATTCAAACCAGGGGCTAAGACAAGGCTATTGGTTATCCCCTTATCTTTCTATCTTATGCTCTGATATACTTTCTCAATTGCTTTAGGTGGCTATAAAAAGGGATGCCTTAAAAATGTTATAAGCCTAAATCTAAAGATCTCGGTATTTCTCATATTTTATTTGATGATGACACCTTACTTGTAATTGGAGCAACGAAGAAAAAAAATAGACTTGAACAATATTATTCATTTTTAAGCTTATTAATCTGTTGAAATCATATGTGGTTTTTAGTCTATGTACTCCATCAAGAACTAAGTTGGCTATCAAAAATATTTTCAACATGCCAATCAAGGAGGCAGTCTGGACCTAACTAGGGGTGCCCCTATTAGGCAAAAAGGCTATTTTTCATTGATTTTGATCTCTTGTTAGTAAAAATTCATTCGAAGTTGGATGGCTGGAAATAAAAAATACTTTCAACTTTGATTCGCTTAGTTTTTTAATTCTATGCCTATGTATCATATGTTTGGCTTATTCATTCTTAAGGCATGTTTGATAAAAAATGAAAAGAAATTGAAAAATTTCTTATGGGGGCATTTGGTTGGACAATAGAAATTATAACTCATTCATGGCAATGCATTTGTCTATCAAAATCTGTTAAGGGTATGATTTTTTAACTTTTATTTGTCTGATAACAGTCTATGCCATGCAAGATTGTTAATTTATTGTGCAACCTCATTCATTATGGGCTCAGGTTATCAAAGCTAAGTACAACTTCAATAGTTCATGGGAACTTTATTGACCCTCTCATGACTGCTCTTATATGTAGAAAAAGATTTGTGATACTATTGTTGCTGTCCACAAATAGTTCATTTGGTCAATTGGCTTAAATAATCAGGTAAATCTTTTTCAAGTTCCTTAGATTGTTACTCTTGCAATAGCTAAGTGGTCTACATGTATTCATATAGATATGGAGGTTGAGAATTGAAGGGTAGCTGATATTATTACTTCCAATAGAACTTGGGATGTGGCTAAAATTTCTTCCATCTTCCCCTGCTAAGATGATGGATAAGATATGTATTCCCTTATTTAAGGAATCTTGGTTTGAATCTCACTTTTTGAGGGAAGAATAGATACTCCAAAGGGCTACTTAAGAAACTATATAAACAACTATCTCCTATTCTTGAACCACTTGTAAATGGCTCTTTTTACTGAGTTTGGCATTTGAAAGCTACCATGAAAATTAAAACTTTCTAGTGGAATGCGGCTTGATATAGATTTTTTTGCAAAATCATGTTTGTTAATTGAAACATTTTTAGTTCTAATGAGGGGTTTGTTGGCTTATGCCTTCAAAGTGAGGAGGATTGCAATCATGTATTGATCTATTGTAAGATAACTAAAGAGAATTAGGAGTTGCTTAAAACTCATAAGTATGATTATTTAATCCTAACCAGTTTTTAAGAGCTCTACTGTTAGTTTTCTCGGCTTCGAGTTAATGGTATAATCAAAACTATGGTGGTTATGACTAGTTGGCTTGTTTAGAAGACTCAGAACCAAAGATTGTTAGTTTTCTTCTCCTAGTAATGTAATAAATCTCTCTATTTTCTTGAACACTTAATATTGGCAAGTCATATGCATCTTATCAATCATTTATTGGCTACTTTTAATTCTATAGTGTTTACTTGGATACCCCCTCTTCTTGGTGTAACCAAGGTAAACTTTGATGGTTCAATTAAAGATGGTGCAGGGGAGTATTGGATATATTCATAGAGATCACATGGGATGGCTTATTTATATTACTGAAAAGAAATTCTATCTTATTCAGTACTTTATGTTGAGTTGATAATTGTTTGGAAGGGTCTTTGTACTACTCTTTTTAATTTTAAAGCTAATCAGTCATTATTGGAAGATGATTCAATAATTGTTGTATCATGAATTAATAGCATTTTAGCTAATTGTAAATTGAATGAACTCTCTTCTATAAGATATATAACAAATTAAGTAGATTGTACTTGCACTCATGGTTACTCAAGTGTATAGAAAAGCCGATCAGATGGCTGATTGACTAACAATAAAATGACATGAGCAGAATCTACAAATTATGTAGAGAGTTGAAATTTCTTCTTAGTTGGCTACTTTATTATATGCTGTTCTAAGTGGCACTGCTTTTCAGGCACTATTCAAGTATTTTTTATTTCATCCTCTTGCTAATGCTATTGTTGCATGCTCTTTTGGTAATTCTATAGTTAGTTTACTTACTGATGTTGCTCTTGGGAGACTTAAAAGTTTTCTGTTATGGCTTCAATGAGATAAGCTTCTTAAACATTTGTGCTTTATTAAAAATTGTAATGATTGATTTTCATAACTTTTGTGCTTTATTTGGCTTCAATGAGATAAGCTTTAGGTTGTGGTAAATTCATATTTTTGGATCTATGTGAATTTTTATATCTTTTTTATTTCCTGTACATGCATTATTTGTCTTTACTCCTTCGTACTCGTATTTTTTTACATGGAGTTGGATTTAGCGATTGCGCTTTAATATTTAGATTAACTTGATTCTCATGACTGATTTTAACCAAGTTTTTGTTGCATTTTTTTTTATTAGATGCCATTTATCCTTGCTCATAATTGGAACCCTTTGTCCTGATTTGTCTATAGGAGACTTTACATTAATAGCGCATGAGACATGGTTGAGCAACAATAAACCATAGCTGCTTTCCATACCCAAAATAAACATATCCATGTTACCATAAATATTGTAAACAAATGCACCTTAAGTATTAAATTTAAATTCAGATCCTTGTATAGATAAGATCTTGTTTAGAAGTCATTGTAAAACAAGTGAGCACACTTTTTTCCACATACTATTAAATGATTTTTCTAATAAAATTTTAGGATATCTAATTTTTTGGAAGGCCATTGTAGCAAAAGCATTTGGGATTTCTACCTCATGCCTCAAAATAATCTATTTTGTTATTCATCAATTGGGGAGGGAATATGATGGCTAAAAAAGAAAACCAGATTAGTTATTTGTTAAGGTGTATATAATTTTACGACAAAAATTAGATGGGAGTATAGTACTTGGATACATCACACAAAAATTTAGTAACTAGGTATAAAGTCGATATTTAGAGCTGGAAATATAATTGCTTACCAGGTCCAATAGGAGGGGTTGTAATGATCAATAGTCCAGTTCAGCATCTTTTTCTAGAACCTTTATCCCTTGCAGTGTCCAATTGCTCAGTGATGCATAAAATGTGGATCATTTGCTTAATTACGGTGGAACATCAAGGTTGCCCATGCTTTTTAGCTGCTTTCTGGAGGTAATTGTCAAGACCAATATCTCAGATCCCAACCTTGCGTTGCGGTGGTGATTATCTTGGGAAGAGAATTATAAGGCAAAAATTTCTATTAGAGAGGTTTATGATCAGCTTGTAACTCAATCAATTGAGGTATAGATAGCCTGTTCTTCACTTGTCCTGTAGTTTTAGGGATTTGTTCCCTCCCCTTCCCTTGGTGGCTTTGTTTGTCAAAAGGGTGCCGGCTATGCTGCTGTGGCCTCCACTCCATTTAGATAAGTTCCAGTGGTTGAGCTCATTGCCACCTTGAAAGGCTTGAGACATGCTAGCTATAACTTCAATGCTGCTCGGATTGTATTAGAAGGGGAGGCAATTAAACAGCAATGATCTATTATATCTTGTTCACATAGATGGCAGTGGTATGAGTTTACACTAATCAGTAATCACATTAAAAAAAAAAAAAAAAAACAACAACAAGGTATAAATCTTGTCCCTCTCAATAAATTAGAATAAATTATCAGAAAATAAAACTTTCTATCTTTTAACACCAGGAATTAGAATTTTCTTGACAAAAAGCAATTGAAACACTTCCGTAAAAATTCTTATATAATAAAGAATGAACTTTTCATTCCATGTATGCGAGATCATGAATATTAATTAAATGCACCCATCATCTAAAATTTGTCGCCTTTACCTGAAAATAAAAAGAATTATTTATTTTTTAATCTATCATCGACAAGGACTACCTGGTAAATTCCTTAGTTATCGACAACAAAAATTTCAGTGGCCGCAGGTTCTTACCAACAATTTGGACGCAAATCCACAGCGAAGAACTATAGAATATACTCTTTCCACCATTAAGTAGGCCTGACCCGGCCCGAGGGCGACAAAACAACCCATCGGGCCCTTAACTCGTGGCCCATTTCAGCGCCGGAGAGCATTCGGGATTCACTCCAGGGACACAGGACAAGAGGCCTTCCTTTACCCCAATCTAGATAAGCCTCCGTTCCCCTCCGCTTCTACCCTTGGTTCCCCCTGTCCAAAACCCCACCTTCCCCAGTCTCCGCCCCCATGGCCTCCATCGCCATGATAGCATCTGGAGCTGCGGCCGCCGCCACCTCCAAGCCCCTCTTTCCCTCCTCTTCCCCTAAGCCTCCTCGGACCAACGCCTCGGCTTTATTATCTTCTTCCTGGTCTGTCTCTGGCACCAATAAGATCTCCATTGCCGTCTCCCGGAGGCCGACAACCAGCCTTCCCTCCCGCCGGCGCGGCGGCTTGCTCGTGGTCCGCGCGGCCCGCGGCAAGTTCGAGCGGAAGAAGCCCCACGTCAACATCGGCACCATCGGGCACGTCGACCACGGCAAGACCACCCTGACCGCGGCCCTCACCATGGCCCTGGCCTCCCTCGGCAACAGCGCCCCCAAGAAGTACGACGAGATCGACGCCGCCCCCGAGGAACGCGCCCGCGGCATCACCATCAACACCGCCACCGTCGAGTACGAGACCGCCGCCCGCCACTACGCCCACGTCGACTGCCCCGGCCACGCCGACTACGTCAAGAACATGATCACCGGCGCCGCCCAGATGGACGGCGCCATCCTTGTCGTCTCCGGCGCCGACGGCCCCATGCCCCAGACCAAAGAACACATCCTATTAGCCAAGCAGGTGGGCGTCCCCAACATGGTGGTCTTCCTCAATAAGCAGGACCAGGTCGACGACGAGGAGCTTCTTCAGCTCGTCGAGCTCGAGGTCCGCGAGCTCCTCTCCTCCTATGAATTTCCCGGCGATGATGTCCCCATCATCTCCGGCTCTGCCCTCCTCGCCCTTGAAACTCTTATGGCCAACCCCAGCATCAAGCGTGGGGAAAACCCCTGGGTCGACAAGATTTATGAGCTTATGGATTCTGTCGACAACTACATCCCCATCCCCCAGCGCCAGACCGATCTCCCCTTCCTCCTCGCCATCGAAGACGTCTTCTCCATCACTGGTCGTGGGACAGTCGCCACGGGCCGTGTCGAGCGTGGCACCATCAAAGTAGGTGAGACCGTCGACATTGTTGGCCTCAGGGACACCCGCAACACCACTGTCACTGGCGTCGAGATGTTCCAGAAGACTCTTGATGAGGCCATGGCCGGCGACAACGTGGGGCTGCTCCTCAGGGGTATCCAGAAGGCTGACATCCAGCGCGGGATGGTGCTAGCCAAGCCCGGCACCATTACGCCGCACACCAAGTTCATCGCCATTGTGTATGTGCTCAAGAAGGAGGAGGGTGGCCGGCACTCGCCGTTCTTCCCTGGGTACAGGCCACAATTTTACATGCGGACTACTGATGTTACCGGGAAGGTCACGTCCATCATGAATGATAAGGATGAGGAGTCGAAGATGGTCATGCCCGGAGACCGTGTCAAGATGGTTGTGGAACTTATCGTGCCTATTGCTTGCGAGCAGGGTATGCGGTTCGCCATCAGGGAGGGTGGCAAGACTGTTGGGGCCGGGGTCATTCAGTCCATTATTGAGTAAATGGATACCACCATCTCTTATTCTTTTGCTCATCTTTAGTCTATTGCTACCTTTCCTGTTAGCTAGATGACAAGGGCTGCTGGACTCAATTGTACTGCTGTTCGATTAGTAAGTTTGCTGTTTTAAAATCAAAGATATGTCAAGTGGTGACTCTCAATGGATACTACCACAGACCCAGAATTGTCATATATTTTTGGTTTTGCTTTTCTTTCTGTAGTATAGTTCTGTCCTTGTGGCTAGAAATTTGAAGCAACAGAACCATGTGATTTCATTTTAGTCATTGTTTTGCATAATCGATTTTCATCAGAGGTAGTTCCTAGATAATAGCAGTGTTGCTTTTGTGAGATGCGCTAGGTTAGTTTATGAGAATCATGCTTTGATATGAAGGTACTATTAATGCTTCAATCTCAAGGTAGTTTCTTGTATAAGCAGTACATATTCAATTCCTTTTCTTTAGCTTATTGCCTGTTAGGCTTGATTATAAATTATTATTATTATGACTGCTGAGTTATCTACTATGGCAGCTATTGATCGTGTCAAGTTATGTTGTTATGTATGTGACTAGATTGTACTTGACAAACTAAGAAATTCTGAAACTCTGTTGCTTGGAATCACTAATGTCAGCAATGTTGGTTTCTACATGCATTACAAATGGTTTTGGTTATATCACTTTCCTGATTGTCGTGCTTCAGTATGAATGCAAGTAAAATAACAATTCTTTATAATGTTCATCTAATCTAGAGATGTTCAGCCTTGAAAATATCTTTTTGCTCACTTCATTGCTTAGTAAATATTTTATGAATCCTAACTTGTTGAATGCTGTAGAGTTAATAACTGAAACTTAGTAGTACTCAAGAAAATATGCTTGACATTCTGCTTTTCCAGTTGTATTTATGCAATTTTTTGTATTAGTGAACTGCAAATTCTTATATATGTCTACATGCTGTTTTATGATAAGAAGATTGTTGTCATCTTGTTCATTAAGATTCTTCTGTTTTTCCCCTCTTCAGTGCACTGTTCCAAGCATGGAAGTCTTTCTGAGTATTGTCAAAGAATTTTGTTTACGTTAAAGAAAGAAAACAAAGACAAAGAACGAATGGCTGAATTACAAAATTCCTTGAAGATTATTAGTCCGTTATTTTACTTAGTATTGATGCTTCTTGCTTTTTCAATGGTGTGTTCTATTCCTTAAATTTTTTTTGGGGAGGCAAAAGGGGTGCCCAGAGAATTCTTCCATTTTACCGTGGCCTACTGTTTAGCCAGCCAATTTCAGCTTGTAACACCATTTTAAGATCATAGAAAGCTTCCAACTTTGTGTAACTGATCTTTTGATACTAGTGTGCTGGCCTGAAGTTAGAAACCTGCTATTAACTTATGTATTCCATGATGTAATATTTTGTATTGTGGGGGCTTGACCGCAATTCTTGTTTCAAGGCCTTAGATTTTACTTCACAGTCATGTTTCATATTTTCACTCTTGGACCCTATTGATCAGTTGGATTTCTTGTTGGTTTTAATTTCTTCTAGATGCCTTAAGATATTTTTATAGTTTTGTATTTATCGCCTATATTATTGCCTAGCATTGAGACAGGTCATGAGGGTAGTGCTGGGGATGGGGTGTAGCATTTCCGTGAGAATTCTTGTCTCAATGCTTAATGATTTCCATCTCAAATATTTTAGGTTCTGTTACACTGTTGCTTAGTTGGATTTGTTGTGGATTTCAACTTCTTCCAGGTTTCTTAAAACATTTATGTAGCCATGTACTTATTGCCTATGTTATTGCCCTTGTGGTAGACAGTGGGGTAAGTGTTCAGGTGGGAGTTTAGTGGCTTCTTTAGTATTCCTCTATTTATTAGCTCTTTCACAACTATTCATCATATAACACCATCATGAGATCATAGAAAATTTCTATCTTCATATAAAGGATCTGCAGGTGTTCTTGTCTGTGATTTTCACTTACATTTAGTTAGAAACCTACTACTGGTTTATTTATTACATGATGCATTATTCTTTATGGTGGTAAACAGCTGCAGATTGATGAGGGACTGACCAGAATTCCTTGTATCTCAAAAGGTTAGCTTGGCAGTGAGGTGCTCAAATATTTTTGATCTCATGTCACGATCCACCAGTAGTGTTTTACTGTTGGTTTCATCTTATAATTATCATTTTAAATATTTTGACAGCTTCTGATTAATTGCCCATGCAGAAATCATTTTATTAATGTTAGACTTTTGTCTTCCATTGTCCTAATGTCTCTGTTGTCAGTTGTCACACTTTTTGATATAAGATGTTCAAGAATAATGCAGAACGAAACTTCTGAGCATTCATAATATCTAAAAATTGGGCCTTTTGATTTCAATCTGTCAAGACTCATTGAATATCCTGTTCTATTGAATATTCCTCTAGGATCTTTTTTACTTAGAGCTGTGCAAATAGTCCTGATGAAAGATATTAGGTAAAAGAACTAACTGGTTTCCCTTGCTGATGTGCACTTTACATTTGAAAGGTAGATTGTATCAGAGAGTTGTTTGTCCAGATTATGAATTACAAGAATGAATGGGTTGCTTAAATGGATTTTGTTTTTGCTACATATGAGACAGGAAATTATTGAATAAAGGGTGGCATTTTGTGAAAATTTTCATGCAACTTGGAGGCCTCTTTGGAAGCACTTTTCTTCTTTTCCTTTATGCTTTCTTTTAGAAGATATTGTTTTTGTTAGTCAGTGATTCAGCCAACAATCAAAGACAAATAAGAAAACGAGGGCATGTTTGGTTTTGGAGAATAGTCCTGTTTTCCATTTTCATTTTCATATAAAACAGAAAACTATTGCAAAAACATTTTTAGTGATCGAAAACTCTTGCAAAATATATATATATTAAATATAACTCCAAAGTAGAAGACAACTAAAAGCAATTTAAAGGTGTTTTCTCGTTTTCCATCAAAATAAAGAAGAGAGTAGAAAAAAAAGTTAGGGAACATAAAAAAAATGGAGTTAATAGTACCCCCTTTTATTTTATTTTATTTTTAGCCTATCCTTTTAAGACGCATCGCTTATAATGAAAATAGAAAACAACAACAACAAAAAAAAGGTTCTCACTTACCAAGCGCATTTTCTAGAAATTAGAGAATAGACAATGTTTTCTGAAACAAAAATAGAAAACGTTTTCGAAAATCAATTGCAACCCTATTTTCTGTGCATTATTTCTCTGGTATCCTGATTGATCCCAGCTGAAGTGATCCAAATCTATATTTGATATTGGTCTTTGTGACTGTTTCTTTTTCTGTTGGAAAAAATATTGACCTGTGCCAATAGAATAGCACAATTATGGAACCTCTTCTACCTAGAATCAGCATCCTTATGTAGGATCATAAATTCACGTGAGCAACTGGTTTTATTTGCAAGCTTCAGAAGAGCATGTTAAATTACTTAGTTGCAGAACCAAATTTTAGGGCAATACAACCTTATTGGATGCATGATGTGAACCGAGTTAGTTTGCCCCATGTCAATAGATAGGAGCATGGCTTAATAACTTGATGTTCCTTTTATGCAGTTCCCCTCTTATTGGAACAGAGAAATGAAATTGATAGGCATCCATTGGCAGCATATTTACATCATTACATGTCAGTTTGAATTTATTCATGCAACAATTTTGGGGTGTTATACATTGGTTTGATGGTTGAATTTTGCCGAGACTAGAACAGAGCCTAGTTGGGCTATCTCGATTTGGGATTCAAGTCAAAATACTGATGTCCCATGCAGCTTTTATAGATGCAGAAAAAAATATTATCTTGCAACTTTGAGAGAGTTTATTTTATTGGTAATAGGAAAAAAGAGGAATGTAAAATGGTCGAGTTGCTGGTGTTAGGAAACATAAATTTAGGACAGCATGCCTGTGAACTTTACAGGGAGAGGTTGAGGTCCTTCATATTAATAGGTTTGCCCTAGTGTTCAACTTTATGTATTGCACTTTTTATGGATGTTGTTGTTGCTGTGAGTTGCAACGTGCTGATCATGTTGTTTGGAATGTTTGGCAATTGTAATGGTGCCCTTATGAAAGACAATCTCAGAAAAGACAAGAATCTTCACTCTTCAGTCACTGTGTGACAACTTCAAAGAATAAGGTTAAAATGAATATGCCAGAGTAATGGTTAGGTAAATGAGTAGTTATGGTGTGCAGAAAAGTAATATGATTGTGTAGTTGTGCTCTTTGAAGATGGAGGCATTCGTGAAGTACAAGTTTCATGTTTGTGTGGGAGGGTCATAAACTGGGAGAATGTATGTGACTCATACTAAATATCATCTTTATGTTAAGAAACTCTTAATATATTTTTAATTGTATTTCCAGCTGTTCTAATTCTTACAAAGATTTAGGTATGAGGAGTCGAGTCAAACAAGTGATATATGATAGATATATGTTTTCTCCTGTTTGTTTTGCAATTTTTTTTTAAAATTTATTTCTTGGCCAGTCTATGTAAAGCCTTAAGGAGTGAATTTTTGGAGTTTAATTGCTTCTGGTAGGTTTTGAGTATTTAAGCTAGACTATCTATTTGACCTTAAAATTTTATTTCATCTCAGTAAGTGGTGGGACTTAAAACTACTAATGATGCTTGTATTATGTTTAGAAGATTTAGATTTAGAAGAGTAATAATGTTGTTAAAGGCAGTTGCCTAGGTGGCTACCTAGGTGCCAAATTGGGCCAAAAACCTAGGCCAAATCTACTTCTTTATGGGTTTCTTTTTCCCTTTTTTCCTCCTATTTGAACCCATATAGAAACCTGAGGAATGTAGTGGAGATTGTTGCCAGCCTAGCAGCAGCTGTATACTGGTCATGGCTATTATTGGATCAGCCAATAGGGATAAGTGGCAGCAATGATGGCAATTTCTAGTTGTGGTGCCAAACATATGTATATTTCTATTATCATCATCTATGAAGTAAGGTATGTGTGGTGGTATAGGTATTTCTAACCAAGGTTTTAAATCTCGTAGGACAAAGGTATTCTAGTTTTTCTACGGAATGAGAAGTTCTGCGTTCAGTCCCGTCTCGATCCCTAATCTGGTTAGGCATCCCAATACTTGCTTGGGATGCTTTTTTTTCTTAAAAAAAATTATTTGTAAGGCTTTAATGTTTTATTCGATTTTTAAACATATTTGAACTTCAAAAACTATATCTTTATAATAAATTAGATTTATTTAAAATCGACACTATAATGTATTATGACTGAAATAAGATGGGATGGAATGGCTAGGATTGGTCTTGAAATTTTTCTAGGATGAAACGTCTTGATTGTCTTGACCCCAGTCCTTCTAAGACTTGAATCCCTGTTTCTAACCTCCCTAGGCAGCTGCCTTGGTACTTGCCTTGGCTATAAAGGGATCATCATAATCAGCTATGACATCAGAGATGTATTATGGTATAGGTACTTCTGACCTTCTTAGATGGTTGTCTTAGGCACTCACCTAGGCCATAAAGGTATCATCATCATCAGCTATGAAGTTAGAGATGTATGATGGTATAGGTATTTCTAACCTCCCTAGGCATTTCCATGGGCCATCAAGGGTGTTCGCTGCCTAACCTAGGCAATTTAAGAAACTTGAAGGATAAGGTAACTTTTCATAAGTGAAAAAAAAAGGATTGGGCTAGAGATTTGTTCAACAAAAGTGAGTTGATGTAATTAACATTTTGAATGCAGCATTTAGATCTTGATACAAAATTTTGGATTTTTTGATAAAATTTTAGATTTTAATATATGTTAACCATTGCTGTAAGTGACATATGATGGTATAAATATTTCTAATTGTTTAGTTGTTCCAATTATTAATCATAGAGTTTTCTTTTGAACAATGTCTCGAGGAATCAAGTGGTTTCTTCAGGCTCCAAAAAGACAATTTTATCAATTTCTTTTTTTAAATAACAAGCCACATCATTGCTAGTGATTTTTTAAAATCGGAGTATTTTATAGGTTTCAGAAGGATGGGGAATCGATTTTCAAGAGGGCATCAAATAATTTGATAATCCATGATACCTTAAAATGGTATTAATTGTAATTTTTTATCAGGTCTAAAGCTTTTGAATTAGAGTTCTTGTTTTACTAAAAGCCTTAAAAATGTATGTTACATATAATTATCTCTTTCCTTTTTGATCTTTGCCTCTATGAAAATCTATAATCCTTGCACGGCTTTCTTATGTGCTTATATATATATATATATAGATTTGTTTACATTTGAATGTAGCTAAGTTTAGAATCCAATTATCATCCTCACCCTTGGATCAATACGGATTTCGAAGCCATCCTATCTTTTTTTACTTTTTCTATCTTTGGGATTTATGAACTGTGTGGATCTAATGGTAGGGGAAGCGACTGGATTCAAATTTAGCTACATTCAAATATAGCCAAATTCAGGATCGAATATAGCTAAGTCTGGATCCGATCACCTTCTCTACCCTTGGATATATAAGAATCTCGAAGCCATTTCACTTTTTTCATCTTTTTTATTTTATTTTTATCTTTAGGATCTATGAATTGTATGAATCTAAAGGTGAGGGAGGTGACCGGATTTAGGCTTGGCTATATTTAAATATAGCCCAGTCTACCCCTTATCTCTCTCTCTCTCTCTCTCTCTCTCTCTATATATATATATATATATATATATATATATATATATATATAAGTTGAAGGATTCATTAAAAGAGAATTTACCTGATGATGATTATTGATAAAAAAAGAAAAACAGATAAATAGATTAAGGATCATTAACTTCCACCTAAGCATATATTCAACGAATCCTTCGGTTTTCTATCTTTGCTTTTGTAATTTCAAGAAGTATATGATATGTTGGATTTTTGTTTTATTTTTTGCTAGAATGGATGCACTCTTATTGGTTAAAATCTCAATCTCTGTAGACAAGTAATTTTTGAGTGCAAGGAAATTCCATACATCTTAAATTCTTTCTACACTTGAATACATATTGGTTGGCATGCAAGATTTTGCATGTGCTGCCACTTACGTATTCATGCATTCGTTCAATTCTGACGAACTGGAGCACATGCAATTGATCTGTGGAGTACATGGTAAAATATCTGTGCGTACATTGTTCGCTTTTGTTTTGAAAATCAAGAATCGTGCATGTAAGGGAGAGAATTTGACATTCAGTGCAGATGGATGCTGATAGCTATACTCTAATATGTGCTTGTATTAGGATGTTATGAGTCTCCAGTGATGCTTTTAAACTAATGATAGGTGGTCTCAATATAGCAATATTTTGCAGATCATTGCAAGGCACAAGCTTTAGGATGGTTTTTATTCATTTTATGTGGATGTTTAAAGCTATATGAAGCTCCGCTACCTTTTCCACCGAGCTGGGAAGAGCAAAAGATGAACATTTTTGGGTAAACTTAGGGATTCTCTGATGTCTCTGTTAAAGGGGACGGTTAACTGATTAACTAAATACTGGACTACTAACATATCTTCCCAGATATGTAAAAGTGAATGTGTGCTCAAATTGTTGGATTATTAGTCTTCATGAGGTGGTAACATTGTTGGCTTTCAGCCACGTCTAGGGTAGATGAAGAAGGAAGGATATTAGAAATTTATAAGTGAGCATTCTCTTGGATCCATGGAGACTTTAAGCTGACCAAAACTTCTTTTATTTGGCTATGACCACACTCTATTGATAAGTTACGCAAGCTGGTTGGGACTCGAATTAGTAAATTTATTGGTGCAAGCACGCTGAGCTCAGGTTTGGCTCGTCATCATATGAAAGGGATGCTTGACCTGAGTTTTAGAGCTGATGTTCAAGCTGGCTTGTTTGTGTCAACCAAACTGAGCTGGAATAAGTTTATTATCAAGCCAAGGTAAGTTAGAATATTCTCTTCCAGCACAAAATGTTACATTTATGGGTTAGGCCCTTTACGAAGTTCAATCTCTGCTCTTGTAAAATGAGGTCAGTAAGCCTGTAATTGGGCCAATCTGTGCCGTCTTTCCTTGCATGCAATGAGATGTTAGAAGCTGGAACTGATAAGGCATGCTCTCCTCATATTTTCCATGCGTCTACTGGAAATGCGTGCTGATTAGAGTTAATTGCTTAAGCATTGAGCCTGAAGGTTGAAAAGGTGGAGCTCTGATGATATTATTCTTTGGTAAAGTAGCATATATTTATGTCAATGAAACTGTAACAGATTTGATGGTTTCAATTTCTACATCTCTTATTGTTGCTTGATGGATGCTTTGACAAATCAACTATATTTAATCTGAGATGCCATCCAAACTTCTTTGTTAGAACAGAATGCAAATTGTCGGTTTACTATAAAATATTTCTATTTTGACTTTGAGGTTTTGAGTTGTTTAATAAATTGATTGAATTTAGTTTGGCAATTCTTTTTCATATATCAAATCATCACCCCTGAACCTGTGCTGCGGAATGTCTACTCTTTAGTTTGTTGTATGAAACTGGCTAAGCTATCAATGTCTTCATCCTCTAATTATTTAATCATTGTACATAAAATAAAAATATTTTATTGGAGGAGAATCAATCTGTTCGGTGTCTTGTCATCCCAAATGACAATTATATCTCTTTTTTTCAATCAATGGACCAATGCGCTCATCCTAAAATCCTAGCCTCTTTCGATTGAAGACAAGAAACCTTAGTCTTGTGTTGAAAGTTAGCTCGAATGCTAATGAACGAAAAGGATGGTAGTTTGGATGGTAGAGTTTTTTGGGCCAGTCAGTGGATGGGCTCTTATAAGAAAGAGAAGTGGGAAAGATTTGGAGCATTGTTTTGGGACCCTCCAGTACTGAAGTTGGCCTAGACTCCAATGCTAAAGCCGGCCCAGATAACTACTTGAAAATATTGGATATTAAACTTATTCAGCTCAATCGACCACTTGATTAGCTGTCTTGAAGTCTTTGGTTTACGAAGAGTTTGCCTCAAAGGTTGATCGGTTAACATCATCATCATATGAGCTTAAAAATAGGGCCTTAACTTTTGGACTGAGATAACTACGATGTAAACAACTTTATCAACCTATTAGTACCTTAGACTAGGATCAAGTTGCTCACTACTTCAGACGCAACCAAGTAAAGGAAAAGCTCTTCTCCTTAAGATTAGAAAGCAAAGTGAAGAGCTAAAGTACCTTTTTAAGTCTTTGAAGGATCTTTTCTCGATCCATTGGAAGTCATTGATTTTGTGTAGAGCTTTAAAGAAGGATAGACACCTCACAACTACTCTAGAGATAAATTGGCTCACGACTACTATTCAACTTGTAAGATGTTGGATCTCCTTCATTGATCTAGGGGTTGTCATGTTCAAAATGGCTTATATTTTCTTCGGATTGGCCTCTATTCCTAGTTGGCTCATTATAAAGCTAAGGAATTTTCTCTAGGTCACATTATAGGCACAGTTGCTTTTGTTGAGCTTCATCCAATAATGCTTCAGTAGTTGGAAGGCTTCTTCTAAGTTGGCTATATGCTGATCAGTTTTGATGCTTTGATACTTTTAACTTGCATGTTGTCCATATAGTCCTCTATGCTTTTGCCAAGCAAATCTTTGAAAATCTGGTTGACCAATCTCTGATAGGTTGAATTGATGTTCTTCAACCCAAATGGCATAACTTCGTAGTAGTAGAGCCCTCTTTCTATGAAGAAGATAATCTTCTCTTCATTTGGCGAATGCATCTTTATCTAATTATAATTAGATAAGGCATATATGGAGCTATGTAGCTCATGTTCGAGAGTTGCATCAAGGAGTTAATCTATCTTGAGTGATAGAAAGTTATCTTCCAGGCAGGCTTTATTGAGGCCGATAAAGTTAATGCACATTCATCACTTTCTGCTGGCTTTCTTCACTATTACGTTGGCAAGCTAGTTAAGGTAATGGGTTTTCTTAATGAATTTGGCTTTCAACAATTTATCTACTTCTTCATTAATAGTTCACTGCTGAACAATAGCGAAGTTCCTCTTCTTCTATCAGATTGATTTGTAACTTAGGTCCATATTGAGCCAATGGATAATAATATTAGGATCAATGCCCGACATATTAAAGACAGTAATGGAGCGGGGCGGGGTTAGGACCTCAATCTCTATCCTCGTCCCCATGAAAATAATTTCTATTCCTACCCCATCCCTATAAAAGAGGATTTTATTTTATCCCCATTCCCACCTTATGTGGAATAATAAATCTCCTTCCCTGCCCCATCCACCCCAAATGACCTATTTAAATTTTTAGTAAAAATTATAAAATTAAAATGTACTTAATTTTTTCTCATTAAGTATATTAATAAATTTAACATTTATCTCTTAAATTTATACTTATCCTTAAAAAAAAATAAAAGTTTAAATTAAACTAAAAACTAAATATCATCTAAATATAAGGTAATATAGTATTTAGATACATAACCAATAGGGTAAGGATAAGGTACGATGGGGATATGCTTGATCCTTTGCCCACCCTATCCACTAGTGGAGACAAAAATAATTTCTATCCCTGTTCCCTTTCCTATAAAAGGTTGGGATTCTTTATCCTAAATGGGCTGGGGTGGGATGAGTCCTTGCTTTAAGGGTTAAAATTGCCATCTATATAGCATATCTACAGCCAACCATGTAAATACATTAGAGTTCTTCCATAGGAACTCCACAATTTAGTCCTCCACCTCTCTCAATAGAATGGAGCCAACCTGAATTATTTTGGCATGATTATCTCCCAGTGAGATGGTGTTCAAGTCCTCCATGAGCTCTAGTCGTTATTCCTTGAGATTGTCCCTAAGGTTCAAGCTTTCTATTGGTAGCATCTTAGCTGATATAGTGTTTCTCTTTAGAGTTGCCCATAATACTATTGGGTCATGACTTGGTCTTTTCTAAGTTCTTTAATGTCGTAGTCGGTGGGAAACTTCATTAGAAGATGATAGGTTAACATAATAGCCTTCAAAGCATTTAAACTTAGCCGACTTAGGATTTCGTTATAGGCCAACGGTATCTTGATGACCAAAAAATTCACCATGATGGTCTTGCAACGGGGCTCTCCTCCTATAATGATTGGCAAGCCCTTTACTCCTTTAGGTCGGTTAGGTTCTCTTGTGCAGCTGATTAATGGAGCTTCTATTGGTTTCAATTGATTAGCACTAATGCCCATTCCTTGGAAGACATCTTATAAGACGATTTCTACTGAGCTGTCATTGCCTGCTAGGATTATCTTTACCTGGTAGTTAGTGATTATTATCGATACGACTAAAGCATCATAACGAGTAGTTCGCACCTCCTTTAGATCTTCTCTTGAGAAGGTGATGCTTGACTCAGCCTCGATCTTTACCTTTTTGGTGGACAGTTCCTCAACTTGCACTTATCATGCATCGGCTTTTTAAGCTAAAAAAGTTTCTTACTTACTATTGGCTTTCCATGGATCATGATGATAGCATTGGCTATAGGTTAGTTATTAAATATTTCTTTTAGGCTAGACTCCTCTTAGCTGCCCTACTCGGTTTACTAGCAGCTTTAGACGTAATAATTGAGGTATCCTCTTTACATGAGGTCCTTGATATTGTTCTTTAGGTATGGGCATTCTTTAGTGCCATGCCCATGATCCTTATGGATTGAATAAAGTTCTTCTAGGCAGATCAGCTCTTTAGTAGAGTGGATGTCCTTCTCTTGCTCAGTGAGAAGAATCCTTTTGAGTAATCTTTAAGCAATTTGCTCTCTCTTTTGAGTTGTTCAACTTATAACTTTAAATATATTTTTAAGAGTTGAAATAAAGGAAAGTTTGGAAGATAGCGTATGAGTTTGAAGAAGCAAAGTAATGGATGAACTTGCTTGAACTTAAAAAGAATAATAATTTACTTTTATGTTTTATTCTAATATTCTATTCTTAGTGTGTTACTAAACATCTTGAATTTGCTTCTGTGTAGTTTGGTTGTGGTGACTATTTATGACACATTTGCTTTTTTGTTTAATGTGTTTATTGATATTATAAAAACTTGAAATTCCAATTTGATTGAATTGAGTTAAAAAAAATTTTATAGAAAATTATGCAATTAGAATTTTTGATTGAATCTATATCTATGATGTCTGTATTGAGTTAGCTTTCTAACATATCTTGAATCACTCAAATCAGAGTTCAATTGAAAAAGTTAAAAAGTAATTTTATGAACATATATGAGTGCTGACAAACTTTTATAAAATTATGAAAATATCATTTATAATGATAAGGATGATTTTTGATGTTTTTATCCAAATTTTTATATTGTAAAACTATATTAGATGGGTCAGAAGATTATTAAGAGCTAGAAATCTATTTTTGAATATTTATTAGATATTTATCTACTTGGTTTTCTTAAAGAAATTGATATTAGTAGAATTGAGAAATCTATTGGTTTCAGGAGATTAGTAAGTAGGATCTTTTGCCTTTAGAAATTTTTTCTATGAATAGAGTTCAATTGATATTCTTTAATATCAAATCAATATTTCAGAAGGTGAAGATTGAACAATCCAGAAGGTTGATAGAGTCCTTGAGCATTAAAATTTGAGGATTAGTTCCCATCAATTTTAATTAAAATATGTAAGTAACCTTATTATAATTAAAGTATATTTACAATTGTTTATAACTCATAAAAAGAATTTTAATTTTTCATAAATATTTTATATGCTTATTTACATACAAATCTAGATTAAATAAGTTTATTGAAATTGTGTTATATATTGAATATATATATATGGATTCATCATATCTATTGAATTATGATCTTATGATTTGAAAGCACATGGCATTTAATATATGTGATAAATGTTAAGTATATTTAATAAAATATTTATGACATAAAAAGATGATTTATAAATTTATAAATTTCATTTGCATACTAGTTTTTATGAAAATCTAAATCAAGTGCTTGTTTTATGTCACAATATGTCACTGTATAAAATATTTCTATATGAAAAAAAATGTAATATATACATGTAAAAGTTATAAACCAACAATTTACTATGTAAGGTGTACCTAGCTTATTGAAGTTTGTATGAAGATTACTGTTAGTTCTGGAACCTCAAAGTGTAAGAGAATAACTCTATAAGAGTTAAATATGGTACTGAAAGGATTTACTCTGCAGAGGTTAAATGCGATAATATTATTTACTAGACTTTACCACATGAATTATATGAGTTTTATCATAGTTAAACGTGAATCAATGTTGTGTTAAAGCAAACTAAATATCAACTTGATATAAATATATTAAATATAATGTGAAAGCAAACTGATACTATTTCATATTTATTATTACTGCTGAGATTTGATGTATTGGTTTATATATATTGATAAGTTAAAAATTATTTGAAAGTTATTGTACATAAGTGTTTTTTATGCACACAAGTAAAGATTTTATTGGTTATACTTAATCTCTTCAATTATAGTTTTAATTGCTTATTGAGTATTAACTCATAAAATATTTATATTTCTTTTAGAGACCGAGGTATAGGATGGGATTTACGTAGAAATTGGTCCAAATCGCTATGTAGAAATTAAGTCATTATACTTTCTATTCTAGAATATTTAGTATTTGATTTTAGCATTTTATGTGGTTCTTAGTTATTGATATTGTTTTTGAGTTTGATTCTTTTGATTTAATGGATAATTAGTTTGTTATTATTAGTTAAATATAATGAGTTATGTAAAAGATGCTTTGCATGTCGTGCGGTTTAATTTAGCAGATTGTTATATCCTATATCCATCCTTAAGTTTGAGGCATGACATAAGTATTATCTAGATTTTTTGGATTAAAATTTAATTATATTTTATTAATATTAAAGTTATATGATTTTTGCATGGATAATAGGATGAGTACGGATATGGATAATAGAGTGGATACGAAATCCCCATGATACAACTATGCATGTGAAATTTTATATCGGTATAATATGAATATAAATATAAAGGTACCTTTAACCGCCCTCGTCCTAGCAATCAATTGACGAAGATATAACTTGGGCGCATGATGCGCATGATACTTCTACTCTTTATAAACTATACGTGTTGTTCGCATGATGATGGATGGCATGCAACCTTCTGATAATCATAATCTAACGAAACGAATGATGCGCTGAGCTTCTCTCCACTGGACATAAATGATGCGTGGAAATCTAAACAACATCTTTTCTGGTAGAATTTTCGACACCAATCAACTCATGCACGTATTTTCCCATGGTATCAATTTTTTTAAGGAAACAATCAATTTGGGGACCTCTTTCCTTGCTTGACTGCATTTGTCATTTTATATGACCATATGATCCAAATTGCGTGGTATTCTATTCACCTGGACATCAGCAGGCCCTCATATGCTTTCCAAGTTCGAACACGCAACAGCGATGGCTCCACCGTTGCAGGCGAGAATATCGTTTTGTATCAAACTATGGAACAAGAAAACAGAGCCTGGATTCCACTAATCATATTGCTTTGCTTTCCTTATCATTTTTATTCTCTCATTAAAACCTAGAACCCAGGCGTCAATCTCCAGCCCAAGCCTATTTCCACGGCCACCATATATATATATATATATATATATATATATATATATATGAAACACTACATTTATTTTCAGACATTCACGTATCCATTATTTAGCGTTTTTTTTTTTTTTTTTTTGTTTTTCAGTTGGCCTTTTAAGAATGACGCATTCGTGGGTACCTGAGCTTCTAACGTTGCTCATGCCTGAGATAAGAAAATAAATACGTTAACATTTATACTCTAGATAATGGACACTCCAGAGTAGGAATAGCAATGGTTTGGGATGAAGGTGAGGAGCCATTCTTTACCCTCATTTTCATCACTATTTTAGCTTTTTATCTCCATCCCCATCAATGAAGACAAGGACTTTCCTATCTTCATCATCTACATAGATCTTTTATTTCATTCTCACCAAAATCCTCAGCTTCACTAACCATTTATATATATATATAGATATATATTATTATGATTCTTACTCACTATATTTTAAAAATTAAATTAAAGTATTGTGTTTCATAAAACAAATGAAATGGATTCAACTAAATTTATCATAATTGTAAATTTTATGAGCTAATTCATAAGTAATATATTATAATTTCAAAGAGCATAATAATATAAGTTTACGATTGTGAATCACTTTACAAAAAATAAATATATCTCTCCATAAGTCTCAATAAATAGAAAGAAGATGAGTGCATATAGTCTTAAGGTATTTTAGGATTATATGTAGGACTATATTTAGAATATTAAAAATAATATAATAATATTTAAGTAATACAAAATATATGGAGACCTATGGGGCAAGGATCGAAGACCCCATAGAGTGGGGAGCACCCTCATCCTTGCCTTATCCTTATTTATGGGGATAAATTTTTTCATCTTCGTTCCTATGAGGAGAAAAATTCTTCTATCTTTATTCCATTCGGAATGAATCCGTCTGGGGATAAGAGAAATGAAAAAAATTGCTATCCCTACTCCGGAGGAACTCATTATCAAAGTGAAATTATCATTTTGCACTTAGAAGCAAATACGGTCTCTAAGATGATTCGAACGACATGTTTCATTAGTACGTCCATAAAATATTAAAACTTCAAAAAAATAAAGGTGAAAATGTTTTTGCTCATTAAACTTTTAGTTGCTAAAGTTTAGTCCCCTATATTTTAAAAATGTTATATTTTTCGTGCTCCGTTATCTTGTATTAGTTAAAATTTATGGAATAACTAATATGACAGTAAGAGAAAGTTTTCACTTATTCACATCAAAGTGATACATCAGTTATTTCATCAATTTTAAGTGGCCTCTTATAATAGAACATTGAGAATGAAACATTCTTAAAATATAAGAGATTAAATTTTAATAACTGAAAGTTTGAGAATCAAAATAAATATTGAGTAAAAGCTTGAAGAGCCAAAATATATTTTAACTAAAAATAAAGGGTTAAGTTCATATGCTCCTCTGAGCTATAGAGATATTTGCATTTTTTTTTAAATTAAAAAAAATTATAGTCAATCTTTTAATTTTAATTTTATTTATAATTAACTCCTGCTCTTTAAATCTATAGTTAAAAAGAAAAAAGAAAAAATGGTACTGTTTAATTCTATAGTTAAAAAAAAGAAGAAGAAATGATTATATGACTATCACATCACAACTAAAGATATAGCTTGACATGCATTGATGCTGAAAGAAGATTGTGCCCTTGAACTCAATTAATCTTCTTTAAAAGCCTTTTGGTTCTCCTTTTCTTTCTTTTTTTTTTTTTTCTTCCTCCTTTTGTTTGCCTCTCTCGGTCAAAATCTTTCCATCCAAAGTTGTAGAACATATGCATTAGAACAAGCAAGGATTTCTTTCCTTTGCAACGCATTGTCCTGCTTGTCACCTGATTTGCCCAAGCCAAATGTTTAGTCTATTACGTCCAATTCAAGCGACTCTCAACGGACAGCAAGCTTCGAACCATTCACGAGAAAGTGCCACCCTTGCCCCTTTTTATACTCTCTCTCTCTCGTGCGTTCGCCTTTATAATTAAAGAACACTTTTCATAATCCCCCAACATTGTATCTCTTCTCTGTGACCACCCTCTCTCTCTCTCTCCCTCTCTCTCTCTCGCACACACACACCCACATGTTCTAAATTGCTCATCTCCACCTCTGGTCTCCCCTGCAAGCAAGATGAGGCCGTGGAGAGGGAGAGAGAGAGAGAGAGAGACGAATGGTTGTGTGGCTTTGAACTCTCTCTGCATCGCTTTCCTTCTATCTTTTGGTGCTTTCCGCTTCGGCCTTCTATCTTTCCTTTCTTCTCTTCTCTTCACTGTTGTTAGCCCATTGCTTTCTGGGAAACTTGGGTGAAGCACTGTTGGGAGTTAAAGCCCGCGTTCAATGGCATGAAGAGGATGCTGCGGAGATGGCGGCGGGCTGACCCAAACCCCTGCGATTAGACCAGCGTCACTCGGCCATTTTCCTAACCTCAGAGTCCGGTCCATGTCTGCAATCCCACCAACTCTTTCCTTTCTTCCCCCTTTTTTCACTCATTTTCTCTTCGTCTCTTATTTCATTTCTACTCCGTTATAGAAATCTACTTTATACGCAACTCGGAAGGCATCATCTCTCCAAGCATCCACAAAAGTTCTAGAGGCTCCAAAGGCTGTAAGACTTTAAACCTTTCTAAGTTTCTCCTCTTCTATATCTTGCGCATTATTGGATCTTTGAAGGAAAAGATGGTTAGAATGCTTAATGTGTTAACTTTTGTGTGAAAAATGAGCTAAAGACCTCAACTTTCTCCTGGTTTTGTTTATGAGGTTTTTGCAGAGCTCTCCGTGTTTTGTCAAAACCTTCATTAATCGACAGTCAATTATCCAGAGAGGTAGGTGAATTTATTACTTTCCATTACTAACTTCTGTTTTACATTTCTAGATCTTTAGAACATGGGCAAGATGAACAACCCTTGGAACTGAATGCATGGATGAAAATTGCCCTGAGCTCTGCTGGAGGATTGGCATACTTATCACCATTATACATAAAATCCAACAATATTCTTATTGATAGAAGCCTCATGTGTCAGATTTTGGTCTTACAACAGTTATAGCTGGCACTTTTGACTAGAACCAAATTTATTAGTCAATATTTTTTTGTAACTTTATCTTAGATGTCAAGTTCTCTATATAAACTAATTAGCATATCCAACATATTTTTGAACCTATTAATGCTTAGAAAAGGGTGCTTATAACAATCATCTTCAAGGAGAAATGGCCGAAAACTTTGGAGAAATGAGATAAAAAACTAAACAAAATAAGGCAAACCCTCAACTGCCACTAAAAGTAAATCAGTCATTTTGAAAATTAACGCTTGATGTGGTCACGTGACAGATGATTTCTCTATTTTTTTTTTTTTTTTTAACCTTAGATTTAAATAATAGAATCAATTGCCACATTGAAATCAAAATTGAGACATTGATTATAAATTTTTCAGTTAAAAAAAAAAATACAAACATCCATAATTAAGGGCCAAGTGAACTAAATTCTAACGTAAACCGTCAAAAAAAAAAAAAAAAAAAAAAAAAGTCCGGCCAGACCGGACAGGTCGATAAGTCGTCGCCCGCCCCATCCTTTTTTTCTCACTCTTCTTTTCTTATTAAATTTCTTTTTTTCTCTCTCGATGGTCTCCAAATTTCTAATCCTCGATCGCTGTTTGTGTGGTTGGGATTTGTAATAGGGTCGTCTCCAAGGATTTAGTGATAATTTCGAGAAGAATTTGGTCGGGCCTCGGGAAGAATCAGGGTTTGACTTGGGAGTTCCGAAGGAATGGCGGCGGATTCCTGCTCGTCCGAGCAGGAGCAGGAGGAGCCGGACGCCGAGTTCGTGGAGGTCGACCCCACGGGTCGCTACGGCCGGGTAAGTCTGATTCAATCCCAAGCTCGTCCAATCCCTCCCTTCCAGATTTATTCTTTTTCTTAAAATCGTCGCGAATTTGGGAGTACTTTAGGCCACGTAGATTTTTACGACACGTCTTGTTTAATTTTGACAAACAATTGATGCATTTTTATGGATTTGTTTGTGAATCGATGCAATATGCTGCTTATCATTTCGACATTGTGGTCTCCGTCTTTATCTTTGAACAAATTGTAGTCTAATTATAGCTGTTCTTGCTCTCTCGCAGTATCGACAAATATTGGGAACGGGTGCTTTCAAGACAGTGTATCCTTTTTAATGCTATAATTTGTTCAATATAGTCTATAATTTCACTATCGCTGCACTGGTTTGGTTTTTGTGATGAATTTTTCTACTGATTGGCATCCTTAATTGGAGTTTTGATTTATTAGCTATAAAGCATTTGATGAATTGGAAGGAATAGAAGTTGCTTGGAATCAGGTGAAGTTGGCTGATGTACTGCGGAACTCTGAAGTCCTCGAGCGGCACCATTCTGAAGTCCACTTGCTCCAGACCCTGAAGCACAAGAATATAATCAAGTTTTATAATTCATGGGTTGACACCAAGCATGACAATGTTAACTTCATCACTGAGGTCTTCACCTCTGGGACATTACGCCAGTCAGTATTTTTGCACCTCTGATCCTTTGCTCTCTTGTGATTTTGTTTGGCAGTGATTTCTTGTTGATCTATTTATTTGTTTATTAGGTATCGCAAGAAACATAAGCATGCTGATATAAGAGCATTGAAGAATTGGTCCAGACAGATATTAAGCGGCCTTCTCTACCTCCACAGTCATGACCCGCCAATTATTCACAGGGACTTGAAATGTGATAATATATTTGTGAATGGAAACCAAGGTGAGGTGAAGATTGGTGACCTTGGATTGGCAGCCATTCTTCGCCAAGCTCAGTTGGCTCACAGTGTTATTGGTGACTATTGCTTCCTCTGGTCTAGTTTGTTTACGATCCTGGAGGCTTTAATGGATTTCTCATCTTTCCTTTTTTTTGTTTACCCTTCTTCGATTGTAGGTACACCAGAGTTCATGGCTCCAGAGCTATATGAGGAAGAATACAATGAGCTGGTTGACATTTATGCATTCGGCATGTGCTTACTGGAGCTGGTAACATTTGAGTACCCATATTCGGAATGTACCAATGCAGCACAAATATACAAGAAAGTGACATCGGTTAGCTTTCTAAATCTAACACACCTAGTTGATAGCTTGACTGGTTTGAGTGCATCATGTTTGTCATCTTTAATCATTCTTTTGGATTGAGGTATTAAGGCCTTGTCTCATGCTTGCAACCAAAAACAAAAACTGTCATAGTCTTTTGTCCTCCTTCTTGATGGTTGTTATTTATACTTGATTCTTGTGATCATGATTCTAAGTTTTCTTGTTTATTCTTTTTCTTTTTGAAAATATAGATTTAATGGAGATAAGTTAGTTTTAGGTGGAATCTTTCTAAATATAGTAAGGGGGGCCTTAAGTTTTTCTCAAATGTCGATCTTAATGGATTACACACTTATCCATATGCTGACCCATTGCTAGCTATGGCATAAGTCAAGGAGATCCAATGTCGCTTCATTTCAATCAAAGTAATTGTCCCTGAGCATGCTGACTACAGTTAGGTTGCTATTGGAAGATGGATTTCATTGGAGGCTTTGTAATCTTGGAGTATAATATTAGTGCATATGTGTGAGCTCTTTTCTGAGGAGGAATTGATTTAATGTTCATAATCTATGTCAATTTGGAAAGCTATGTTATGAGGGGGCTCTTCAGTTGTCTGTGAGGATTTTAAGATAATCATAAAATCTGATTTTCGGCCACAGGTTCTATGAGAAATGAGGAGGACTTGTTTTTCTCAAAACTAAATTTTCAGGTTTTATGGCCTACTAGATTTGACAAAAGAGATTTTATGAAAATAAACCAAGCAAGCAGTTTCTTGAAACTCATCCATTTCAGGTTTTGTATGAACACATTTTATTTAAAATTAACATCTTAGCAATTTTGAAAACTGGTTGAGTTAGTTGCATGCGTTCGTTAGAAGAGGTAAGGCAATTAGTCAAGGGGTCAACTGTGGTGGTTGTCTTTGTGTGGCGTCTGTAGCATGAGAGAATATTCATATGTTCAAGGAGGAAAATACTTTAAAGTACGTGGCTTTGGTTTTGAGGAAGAGAGATCCACATCAATAGCTAGAAAGTTGTGGATTCCACTACCAAAGATTTAGCGAGAAATGTGTAGTTTAATCTTTCTCACCCTCCCCATCACCACCACCACTCTTGTGCGTGTGACTACGAGCATGTGTGCGCGTGCACGCACATGCAAACATGGCAATTCATTTGCAACAACTTTCTGCATACTCTTGTGTCTTAGTATTCATAATATAAGCAACTCATAACCTTTTATAACAAAGACACTCTTTCCTCTCCTTTTTCTTTTACTAGCCTTTTTTTCATGCAATCTCTCAAAGACTGTTATCAAATTAACATAATTATTTTTTGGATACAAATTGCAACCAAAGCCTCTGGTTGACGTACACAGAAACATTTACATTTCACACTATTTTGAATTTTACCGCAGTTTCATATCTGTACTTTCCCAATTTTAGTGCAGCTAAGAGTTCTTAAAATAACTTGCGGACCTATTTTGTTGATCAACATATACATACAAAAATGTAAATGTTCTCAAATCCTTCATGTGCTGGTGGTTTTGGCTTTCATCATGTCATTGAGTTGAAAATATCTTTTCATGAACTCATCCAGCTTGCATTTTAAACCCATTTGATTAGGCTGTTTTCAAATCAGCCCCATCTTCCACGATCCTTATTTTCTAAGTCCGAGAACTCTTAAATATATTTTATCTTTTGATGATATAGAAGGTCCATGGGAGAGTTGGTAGATTCTAATGAGACCTTTATCTATTTTAACTCTAGTAGAACCAAATCATTTTCAGCCTGTTGTTCATCTCCATAGCATATTTTCCCTCTTAACGAAGAAACTTTCTTGAATGTTGTAGCTATGTGCAAAGTTTTGTTTATTCCTATGAAATACCTTTCTATTTACATTATGCCATTTCCAAATTAGAGCTTGATGTTTGTGGAGTGAGGAAGATTCAGCTGTAGTGATTGATTGGATTCAGCATGTCAGAGGTACATCTATTATCCCTATGCTGAATTACATTATCTTTCTGTTGTCTTAGCTTGTCTTACCAGATTAGTCATGCGTTAAGAGGTTAACTGAGTCAGTGAGTTGTTTGCTGTCTTGAAATTTCAACTGTGGGAGTAGCACTTGTGGGATAATGATGTTCTGAGTGATGTTCGCAATTCTCTGAAGGCTAACACTGTTGGTTGTTGCTATTCTAGTGGAGTGTGGAGGGCTGATGCCCATTTTGTTTACCCAAAAAAAGAAAGAAAAGTTCAGGATGGTGGGCTCGATTTCATCATATGATTGATTTATAATTATTGGATTATTCCATACCTTGATTTCCTATGAATTATCTCTGATGGAAGCTTCTTAATGTCAGGTTCTAGTTACATATGATTTCATGCTAGTAGCTTATTCAAGCTTAGCTCTCCAAGATGTGCTATTGAGTTCATTATACGATGGTTGCTCATTTAGGAAGCACAGATTCTTCAAATTGCATGTCATATCTGTTTAGCTATGTATTGGGTATCGATACTATCTAGATATTTCTCAGATATCTGTCCAATACTTGTGTAAAGTAATCCTATTTTTCAAAATTGAAAAAGAACTGATATTTTTTTGGTACACTCAAGATACTTCCTCAATACCTCCAAATATGAGAGGGAGAGTTTTTTATTTCATTTTTCAATGTTAACCCTTTAATGGTGAATGGTCATCAATTTTATAGTTTATGATGTTGATACTAAAATGTCGTTATTGATCATGGTCTATGGATTTGAAAGATAGCTAAATGATGCGCTCATAAAAAGATTGATGTTATCATATAAAGTATAGGCTGTATTTTATTAATGACCTGCTACACATATGTTGGCATATCCTAACCATATTGTATCCTACCATTTAAGTGTCCGTTATCCATAGCTGCTCATTATAGATTGGTATTTTCCTGTTTGTTTGTTATCCAGTCTTTTATTGTTTGTTATGTAGGGAGTCAAGCCTGCATCATTGGCAAAGGTGAAGGACCCCACAATTAAGCAATTTATAGAAAAATGCATCGCCAGTGCTTCTGAGAGATTGCCCGCAAGAGAGTTATTAAGGGATCCTTTTCTGCTACCAGATGTTGAGAATGAAAGCATAAACTATCATCTGCAGCCAGTTCCGAGTCATGCAGGTAAAGGAAATGAGAACCAACTACATTTACAAAGGGCCTAGTTTAAGATAGATGTTCTGAGATTTGGTTCTTGCCTTTTCTTTTTATAAAATGCAGATAATGTTAACTGTTCTAGTGCAAGTACCAGTGATGCATGTTTACAAGAAAAATCGCCAATTGCTGGCCGAGATTTCACAGTGGAAGGTCAGCGCAAAGATGTTAAGACAATATTTCTAAAGCTACGAATTGCAGATTCAACAGGTTTTTCAAATCACTGATTTAGGTCCTCCTTAGTTGTTCATATATTACTCAGAATATCCTAAATTGTTCTGTCGCTAATTTCTTTCTTCAGGTCAAGCTCGCAACATCCACTTCCCATTTGATATCAATGTAGACACATCAACTAGCGTTGCTACTGAAATGGTTGCTGAGTTAGACCTTACAGATCAAGATGTTACAACCATTGCTGCAATGATAGATGCAGAAATATCGGCCCATGTTCCGGAATGGATGCCAGGAGAAGCTGTCAACAGTCATGTCAATGAGTTTGTTTCAGATAGCCTTGACACTGAAGCTGAAGATGTACTTTCTCATTTGCCCAATGAATCAGATAATCCCTCTGGTGCTCTAGTGCTAGAATGGCTACCTTCTGGTCGGAAGTACTGGTCTAGTTCTCCCAGGCGAACCAGTGAGGAGTCTCAGCCATGGCCTACTCCGTCAGATGCATCTGCTGAGTTGAATTCGCATGCAAATGATGATGTACCTATTGAGGTTTGTGAATGGAAAAATGGTGGCTTAAATAATGATGACCAGAGCGAACATCACTCTGATGGCAGCACTTCAACTAACCAGCAGAGTGATTCCCCCCATTCTAATGGCAGTGGTATAGATAATGTGGAAATTGATTCCTCATCAGCATCTCCAGATTTACAAAACCCATCCCCAGCTGATATGGTTAATCCAGACCATGAAGTAGCTTCTTCACGTCAGTTGGGTTACAATCAACATGGAGCCACTGACGAGCAGTGTGTGGGTGATGATGAACAGTTTTCTAATACATTATTGGAAGATGAATCTGAGGATGTGAAATCTCTTGTGCAGAAATTAGAGCATTTGATGTTCCAACAGCAAAAAGAAATCGATGAACTGAAAAAGAAGCATGAGAGGGCTATAGACGATATGTTAAAGGGGCTGCCACCTCAGATTCGTAGGAGGACATTAGCTAGATGCTGCTTGAAAATTAATGATGATAGGGTCCACAGTTAGGTGAAGTTATGCAGGATATTCCTGTGGCTGTTGTTCCTTCTAACCACCAGAGCTACTGCCATCCTGCATTGGCAACTCTACTGTGGGATGTTGTATTGGGATAGCCTTGCATCGCACCAAGCACTAAGTTTAATGAAAAGATGGCCACTAATTCTGCAGGTGGATGAGTTAAGCTTCAGAGGCAAGACAAATATGCTGATCCTGCATTCTAGTTTATTTTTTTGATGTGGGTTTTCTGCAATCCTGTGAGAAATTATATAAGTCAAGTTCTTAGAAAGGCCCTGCTGTTAAAAAAATTTGGTGAAGTATCCTCTTGGTTGGAGTCATGTCACCATGACATGGTTCTTGCATATCCTGATGAACTCCTGAAGATTGTGCTGCTGAAGATAGATGCTGTTCAAGAGAGAAAATTTGTATCGACTGTGGCTTAATAGCAAGAAGGAGAAAAATGTTTCTCGAAAGGAGGTCTGAGTAACCTTGTGATCATTGTTCAATGAAACCCATAAATTATTGGAATTCATATTGTATATATTTGTAGAAACTGTATTTTACAGAGAGTAGCATCTTGACATTGCTCAGGTTTTCCATGTAATTTCTAGTGTTGCATGAATGTATTACAGTGTTGCACATATGCAAATTGATTTTATTTTATCTTTTGGGTGATCTTATTTTATCATGATCAATATGCTAGGTGCTTTGATTTGTTTTCAAAACAATTCATATGAAGGTAAGAAAACAACTTGGATTCTCCCCATTAATCAGTGTGTTTGCCTTAAACCTGTGTTGCCAGTCCTCTCACTTGTGTCTGATTTTGGGTTCAATTTCTTTCTTCTTTTTTACCTTGTTTTATTCTCTCTCTTGGGGGTTTTGGTTCTTTGCCATCTGAGGTGTAATGGAAGGTTTAGCTCTGTGGCGTGTAACATGCAATGGTCAAAGGTCAGAGGATCCTTTGCAACTGGTTTCCCAATAAAGAACTTCAGGACATTTATCCTAAATTGAGAGCATGGGACCTGTAAGGAGAACTTCAATCCCAGTTACTGATAGCGGGTTGGGTTGGGATAGGTCATATCCATGCCGAAGTCTTAAGTATTTCCATTGCATCCAAGTCCAAATACAATAAAACATCTATACCCATATTCAATATTACACCCGAGAAATGTTGGGTTTTGAATAAAGGTGGGGATTTTTTTTTCCCAGAAAAGATTGTTTAATGCACCCAAATGCAATTCATGAATGGCTGAATGGCGAAACATGAAAAAGAATTAATGATAACAAAAAAATATAAAAAAATGCATGATGCGAGTTGGGCGCATGATTCCAATAAGTTAAATTGATAAGAAAAGAATCAACAACTTATTTCAGGCTTAACAACTCTCCTCACACATATGCCTTGGCTCACGAAATTTGATGATCTTCAGTGAAATGATGACTCACACATATGCGTTGGGTCACGAAGTTTGAGGATCTTCACTGAAATACTGAAATGATGGCTAGAATGAGTGAGCCTGAAAGTTTTAACTGTTAGAAATTGAGCCAGATCAGAGGTTGAGTTTAACTCGTTCCCAATGGCCACGGTGATGGCGAAGTAAAGACATCAATTTAAAGCGAAAATATACTTTTCTAAATCTTAACTATAATTTAATCTCTAATATTTTTAAAATAACATATTTTTATTATTTTATTATATAAAATTAATTAAACTTTATAAAATAATTAATATATCATTTTATTCAAAAATATAAATTTTTACGTTAGTATGATATATTAATTATTTTATTAATTTTAACTGATATATATATATATATATATATATATATATATATATAAAATAAAATATGAAGGGCGTCAACATCCTTAAACAGAGCCCTACCAAGGGAGGCTTGAAGATCAAAATGAGATTTGAGCGAAAGTTTGAGAATCAAGCATATTTTAGCCTAAAAGAAGATAAGGGGATGGATCCATCGAGGGATATCATTATTCAAATTATTTCAGCGACGACTGACAGCTAATGATATAGTAGTGTCGTACAAGAAAGCTTAGAAAAGCAGCGAGGGAACGAAAAAAAGAATGAAACTTTTTTTATTAATATTAAATGTTTAGAGGATAGGATCGATGGACTTCCCATACACAACCCTTTCAGAATTACCACACAGTTTTCCAATACAAAAATAAAAAAAAAAAGAAAAAGAGGAAAAGATCAGTTTGTTGCAGCCAACTGTACTTCTTTTTAAAGATTTTTTCAGGAGTTCTGTTTGAGTTTTCTTCTTAACCGTTCCTACCCAAAAAGTATCCATAAATGAATAAATTAACTTCGAAAGCTGGAAGACCATCAAGATCGAAGTATATACTAAGCATGTCAGACATACTCTTCATGAAAAAATAAAAATAAAAAAAAAATAAAACAAAACAAAACAAAAATAGTTAAAATATTAAACATCGGCTTTATTTGACGTGGAATTCAACCAAATCAGAACTTGATCTCAACATATTTAACTTCGGCCCAATCCAACTAAACGGATTTGATTAATGAATCAGGTTTGAAACTATAAGTATTTTAAATTGGAGTTTGAGTAGATCCTAACATGTATCACTTGATCAAACATGAATTAATGGACTTGATTAGCCCTTGAAAATAACTCCAGAAGGAGGGTGTAACATGTAAGGTTACGACCAATCCTGCCATATCCATTCAAATCAGATCTAATTTGAATTTCACTAGCAATAATCATGAAATATAATGAAAAATCTAATTATGGGCATCATGTACAATATATATATATATATATATATATATTAAAAAAGAAGAAACCAACTTTAGAGGAGAGAGAGAGAGAGAGAGGTACTGGAACATGAGACATTCTAGGTTAAGTGCAATATTGTCTCCCTACTTACAAGTTTTTGGGAAGCGCACTTCCAAAGTGCAGCATTACAACTTTGTACAAGTTTTCATCAAGTATACTTGCCAAGTTCAATGAAATCCTGGCTACATCCTAAAATCCTTCAGGTGTTGCATGGCCACATGGACGCTCGTAGCCTTACAACTCTTTCACTTGGCTTAAATTTAGAAAGGTCAAGGTTACGAAGAAAATTGTTTTAGAAAGAAAAATTATTTTAGAAAGAAAGAAGAAATTATTACAAGAAATTCACTTGGGAACTAACAACGCTGAGCTTTTAGCATACTAATCTATTTAGAGTGCATTTAATATACTTAATTAGAAGTAGAATAGAATTTTTTTAATCCTTTTTCACATTTATATTCTATGAAGATAGAACAAAATTTTATCCCATAAAATGACTAATTTCATTGAAGAAGGGATTACTTATTCCATTAGAAAAATGTTTTTATTTTATTTCTATCTGGCTACTATTTTATTTTCTTTTTTTTATCTTTATTCTTAGCAATGGCTACTATTTTTTCTAAGGATATATCTATCCTATCTAATTTATTATACCGTCCTCCACCAAATAGGAGATAAGATAATTTTTATCATATCCTATTATTTATCCAATTCTATCTTTTTTTTTGTCCAATCTTGTCTTGTATACCAAACATGGCCTTATAGTGTAAACTTGGGCCCTATTCATGAAGCACCCATCTAGGCCACTTAATGGGATCTAAAGGCTTGTCTCCTAATATGCTTATTAAAGGTCTTTTTCAAGATTAGGTAGGGTTGAAAGTAGGCCAAAGCTAGCCCCAAGTCCTATTGAACTTGGTTGGCTTTAGGTTGGGTCATGTGCTAGGTTTAAAAATGTTAAGGTTTATTTTGAGAATGAAATTAGAGCTCAAAAAAATTTTAGGCCATACTCACATAAATTCTTAGCCTAGCCTAACCCTCCATCCAACTGCACTAAGCTCTATTTTTTATCAACTCCTTCCTTTTCTACTATACAAAAGAAACAAAAAAAAAAAAAAAAAAAAAATCCAACCTATCTTACATCATATAAGAAAGAAAGTTCTTTGATATAATCAAAATCATTGACTCTTTTGCATCCCTATCCACAATTGTCATGGGACCTGGAAAAAAAAACTATTCATTCAACTCAATCATTTTTAATGCAAGAAAAATAAACCCTGAACCTCATCCTAAACCCTAGAGGAAGGTAAGAAGGAATAGACTAAAGTCATCCTTGTTGAGGATCTTAGACCTTTAGCAGAAGTACTTTCAAAGGACTTCTCCAAAAGCGTTGATGACCTAGTTGGCCACCTCGACGAACCATAACATTTCAACCTTTGCTATAGCATCCATAGTCCCCATCCTTTTTGCCATTATCGAACCCCTCTCAAATCATAGAATAGTTGGCCATCTCCATGAATTCTGACATCTCAAGCTCTGCCACAACATCTATGGTCACTATCTCCTTTGCCACTATCGAAGTCCTCAAATTGTAAAGTCATCGTTGCTTCATCAAACTTTTGATTGAATGGCTTAAATCCTCAAACCTTAATCAAATTCTCTAGTTTTCCTTTAATGCTTTAATCCTTCGATTCTCTCTACCTCTCTCCACCTCTTCATCCAATTTCATCCCTAGTGGAGAACCATTATATCATTGTTGGTCAACAATCCAAGAAGGGCTAATGAGATCCTCTTCTCTTCAATCGAAAATGATGCTAGTGAGTTATAGGTATGGTGCCTCTTTATTTTCTCTTCACTCCTTATTATTCTTACTTCATGGCTATTCCCTATTATTCTTACTTTATGGCTCTCTATCCATCTCCTTCTCTAGTGGATAAAGTGAGGTTTGGTTGGAATTTAATTAAACCCACCATAAGTTTGGAGGAGTTGCAATGATGGTAAGGTGTAAGTAATGGTGGTGAGGGACGAAGGAAGTCAAGGAGGTAAAGGGCAAGGAAGGATGGAGCATGAGGATAAAGAGGACCAGTGCAACAACAATGAGAGTGGAGGTGGCAAGCATAGTTAGGATCGAATAGTAGTAATGATTGCACCTACAATGGAGAGATATTAGTTGATGGTAGTGAGCCCCACTCTTTCTCTGTCCCATATTTAGTAAATACACCTCTTTTGGATACAAGGGCCTATCAAGCTAAATATCATGTGAATTAGGATAATTAGAATTAATCCATTCTTTCAACCTAAATGGGCTAATTTGGGACTAATTAGGTTTCAGGTGTTGAGCCTTATGTTGGGATCAATATTTTGAAAATCTTGAGGCCTTAAGTTGACATGAAGTCTTTGAAAAAAAAAAAAAATTTTGAGTCAAGTTGGGCAAGGGCATAGCCCAACTCAATTTCAATCTTAATGGTAGGAGACTATAGCTAGGAAATAGCCATTGCTAATTGCTAATAACCAATTCAATATAACAACTCATTAAATTGAAATAGGCTGTTAATAATACAAATGAATCATTGGACTCATTATGGATTACTCTAACCATTTCGAGTAAGCATGGTTAGGGTTTTAGTGCAAGATCTATCACATTCAAGATTGGATGATGAAACACTATTATCAAAAGTCATAACTTTCTTGTTGGACATTCATTTTTGGTGTGCTACATGCTAAAATAAAGCTCTTGACCAGTACTAGAAGGCATGATAATTCCAAAAGAATTTATCATATGCATCAATTAGGGATCTACGATGATGTTTGGGCCTTGAAATAGTTTAAGTAAAGTTTTCTTCTCAATAAAATTAAGATTTTGACTAGACATAACTCACAATCTAAAAAGAATGGGACCAATTAACTACATAGAAAGTTAACATATAAATTGAGATATACCTTTTGTAAAATTTTGACTTTCATAATTATTTATACTAATTATGACTCTTTTAAGAAAATTGCATTCTCTATTAATTAAAAGAAAATCTATATATACATGTGTTTACTTACAATGCAGGTGCTTGCTTATATGGCAAGGGCCTCAAATTATTACTTTCTAGCTAGTACTTCTTAGATGAGCATATGGATTGTTACATTTTACTAAGTCTATTTTAAAATTTTAGGCTAAACTATAGTTTTGACGCTCAAACTTAGGGGATGTGTCACTTTGGTCCCTAAACTTTAAAAAGTTACAAAAGTGACCTTATACTTCCTTTTTTATTTCTTTTTTATCCCTACCGTTAAATAAGGAAGATACCGTTTAATTTTATCTTACGTGGCAGCATACGTGGCCAAGCTGACATGGTATACGAAATTAAATTAAAACCCGTTAACCCATTAACCGAAAAATCCGTTAGTAAAGGCAATTTCTCTCCGCCTTCTCCCTTCCTACCCGTAAACCTCTCCCTCTCGCCGCTTACCGGCCCCCGTGTCCCACCACTGCCTCCTGCCGACATCTCTCGACGTCTTGCCGCCAGCTCCCGCATCCTTTCAGCCCGACCGCGTTCCGTCGCCGCCTCCCATATCCAGTAACCTCTAACCTCCCAGATGAAACAAGCTCTAGAAATGGAAATGGAGACTAACGCCTCACCTCCCCACTCTGTCTATCGGCAAATTTTCCACACAAAACTGCAAGGAAACTGCAGCTTTGCTTCACAAAGCCTTGAACGTGAAACATTGCAACAGCATAACAATGCCAAGAGGGGAATCAGCGAAGCCATCTACTTCATCCCCTCTACCAAAAAAACAACATCTACCAATAAGTACCACCACCAAAGACAAATAAATCCATGATCTCGAATTCTTCTCCCCCAAATCAAATCAAATCTGCCAAAACAACAACCAGAAAGATCAAACCTTCCCACAATCACCCAAAGAACAACCCCAATCAGGGGAAGCACGAAGAATCGATAGCTTTTCCAAAGCCCTCGAGCCAGAAAAAGAGGGAGATTGGAGGGAGGGAGTAGAGTAACGAAAGAAACCCTGGCAGCACAGAATTACCGACCTGGCCTCTTATTAAAGATCACACCGCGGACATAAAACAAAGAAACAAAACAATAATAACAACACACTGATCATTGAAAAAGGGAGACAAATATTTGCATCCGTCTACATCCATCATCCAAAGAGCATACCCAAATCTGAGCCCAAACGCGATAAAAATCCCACTTTGTATCAGGTTCATCTAGGATGCGAGAGGCGGTGGCGGGACGTGAGAGGCGGTGGCAGGATGGGATCGGGCCAGCGGGACGCAGGAGGCGGTGGTGGGACGCGGTTGAGCCGGCGAGACGGCGGGACGTGGCGACGAGTGGAAGAGACAGTGGAGGAAAATTGCAACGGGTTAATGGGTTAACAGGTTTTAATTTGATTTTGCCATGAGAATGTCAGGATAGAATCAAACGATGTTTTTTTTATTTAACAGTAAAAACTAAAAAAAAACAAAAAAAAGAAAGTATATGAATATTTTTGTAACTTTTTAAAATTTAAGGATCAAAATGATACATCCCCTAAGTTCGAGAGTCAAAACTATAGTTTAGCCAAAATTTTATTTTTGTCTTGAGTTCCACAACATGTATTTTAAATTCAAAAAAGGTGATGTGCCATAAAATATGAAATCAAGGATATAGTATCACAGATTTTTCCTAAAGAAGCTATTCAAAAAGATTTGAGATGAGATGAATCAAGGAAAGGAGCCTATAAAGCAAGCAAAGTATGCGAAAGAAATTTTGAAGAATCAACAATGGAAAGTATTGAATTGCAAATGTGATCATAGAATGAAACAATCCAACTACATGGAGAGATTTAGTTAGAGATTTGATTGTATATTGTAGAGATTTGTTTCAATATCTTTCTTCTTTTATGGTAGTTATAAAGTAAATCTTAGCCCTACATCCTTATAAAGGATAAGATTGACATTTGTTATATTTCTTGATCGAACTGGTTATAGGATTTAAATTATTAAATTTGTAATAGGATTAGGAAAGAAAGAACTGACTTGGAGTTATTCTCTCTTTCTCTCTCTCTCTCACAAACACACACTTGCCTTGACTATTAAGTTCCTCTCTCAAGCGTAATATGTATTTCCACTTCTCTTCTACATTGTAGAAACTTACTTGTCACCAGACAACCTTTGAGATCCAATGCTACATCTTTATTCTAATATATTATTTGATACATGATGGAGATGCATGCATCTTAAAGTTTATGATGTGTCATAGTGTTTTAATAGTGTTTACTCTGAGAAAGAAGTTGAAATAGTGTCACCCTAATTTTTGCTCTTTTCATTACCCTCTTGATTAACATAGAATCTAGTTCCTTTGAGATAGGATCCTTAGTGGACTGGTTTTTCATTGGACTCTCATTATATAGGATTGACCTTTGTTTTTTCTGTTTACAATGAATGACATACTTGCACCTCTTATAGTATATGAAGTACCAACCATATCTTTCTTTAAATCTAAGTCCTTCAACCAAAACTCATGAATGATTAAAAAGTTAAAAACTAAAGAATATTGAAGCAAGACCCTTAGTTGTATATTACTTTCATTTTTGGTTTTCTATGAGAGAAATCCACGGCATATCCTTTGCGTCATTGTCCTTGTTTTTCTTAAACTATTATAATACCTCTCAATTCTAATGAAGGCTAAACAAACCCAACTTCATATACTCTTGGCTGTCCATTTTGGCTAATCATGCTGAAAAGCTCCATTATTGTGTGATTGAAATTGTGAGAACCCATATAAATATATGTTTACTCATATATCAATTGTGTACCAAGAAAATTTTTATACATATACTCCTGCATTGACTATGCACTAAGAAGATTTTATATATTTATATAGGATCATATAATCCAATAATAGCCTTTTGGTTAATATTTTTGATAGAGGTTCTAGGTTATCACAAATAATATTAGATTGGATCAGGTTCATAGTTTATGTAAATTAGGAGACATAACAGCACAGAACCTTTTAGAGCAAATCACAATCCATATGTAGTGATTATGGTTGGATCTTTGTGATTCAAACCTTGGTTTAGCAAAGACATGAGAACTTAAATAAGGAATTATGTGAGGACTTATGCATGTATATGCTTAAATCTATATTGGATATATGTTGGAGAGGTCTTATATACATATACAAGATTAAGGAAACTATATAATAATCTCTTGGCTAGCATTTTGGTGAGGTGCTTAGTTGTAATAGAAATGATGATCCAATTGTTCTAAGGTAGAAAATTTGAATAGCTGAAAAACCTCATCTAATATAGGTGCTAGTTGGTTCAATTGAAATGGGTCTAGTTATATACCTAGGTTCGAGGATTTGTGGCAAGTTAAGCCCTAGTGAGGCTCTTTGCTTCGTGTCAAAATAAATTACTTGTTCCACCACTTGTGTAAGCCCCATTAACTCTTTTGAGTTTCATTTTTAGGAAGATCACGAGGCAAGAATCTATTAGCTAGCATTATACTGCATGTGCCAATATGCATAGCCACTCAAGCTTTTCTCTTCATGTACATTACAACTAAAATAAACGATTGTTTGAATGATAAGATATTCCGGGCGAACAGGTTTCCTCTCTCTCTTCTTTTTTTCACTTTAATATACTTTAAAGTAGAGGTGGTAGAACTTGACCCAATTCGCGAACTCGATTCGAACCCAATTGAAAAATTAGGGTTAGGGTTTCACTTTTTTTTGATCCAAACCTGAAGTGACCTGAAAATGATATTTAGGTAAGATATATTTTTAATTTTATCTATTTTAAATTTAAGAATTTTATGTAGATGATATTATATAATTTTATGAATTATCAATTAGATTATTTACCAAGCCAATATATTAATATTTTATATTCTTTGATAAATAATATATTTGATGCTTATGTGACTCAATCAATAATAGGATTAGAAGTATACTTTTCTAAGTTAAGTATTATTGAATGATCAATATCATCTTCAAACACCATTGAGAATAAGATAAAAGAGTAGAATTAAGCATAACTTTTCTCTTTTTTATATATAAAATTAAGCACATTTCCAACATTTACTTATTTTATTTTATAATCTTATTAATAATTTAATATTAATATTTATTAAATTTTAAAAGTATACTTTTATATACTATTGCTTAATTATATTATTTTTATATTTTATAAATTTATAACAATTATTTTTATTATTATCTAATTATGTTATAATTTTGTTTCTATCTATTCTAGCATTTAGAGTAACAAATGGGTAAAAGAAAAAAAGAAAAGATTGAATTAATTATCGATAAATTACTTAAAAAGAATAAGAAAGAAGTGTATACTAAATTTTTAACAAAAAAAACTAAATTAATCCGAAATGACCCATGGGTTGACCCGAATCTGATCATTTAGGGTTAGGGTTTAGCTTCAATGATTCAAATCCAAAAGTGATTCAAATATGAAAATGATCCAAATCTAAATTGACCTAAGACAAAATGACCTGACCTGATCCGATTGCCACCTCTACTTTAAAGGTACCCAATGCCTATAGGTATAAGCTTTGATAGAAATGGATGAGTTAATTAAAGTGTGCAATCTTCACGTGAAGAATAGAGTTTAATTCATTGGGGTGTTTGATAAATGACATTTGGAAATATGGAACTAGAACTTATCCAAGCCTCATCCTCATCTATTATCTTTCCTTAAAGATCTCCTCAAGCAACCATCGGAGATGAGCTGAATCAAGGGAGTTAGAGCGATGAAAAGAGAGAAGCATAATGAAGGAGTCATCATCTTCAATTTCTTTTCCATTAATCATTTGACCACCAAGTCCAAACTAGTAAGCCTTATTCTTCCTTCCATGCTCTTTTTCTACGACTTCTTATTACCTATGATTTCAATAGTGAGCCATCGATGGCCATTAAGATTAAAGCTTTTATGAAGGAATTGTGCTATGCTATGTTCTAAGAGGGATTAAAGCCAAATGTAGCCAAGATCCGAGCCTCCTTCCTTAGATCCAGCAACCCATCCATACTAGCAAGTCTTCTTCCATCTTTTCTCATCATTTTCCTCTCTGGCTTACCAATGATTGCTTTGATGAATCACCATTGGCCACCGAAACCTAGCCTCGATCCAACTCCCTGTTTTGCCAACCTACCCTATTTTAGGCTGACATTTTGACCATGGGTAAGGTTGATTGAGTCATCGTAGTGGCTTCTACCAAAGCTTGGTGCCGACAAAGGCTGGTGGTGAGGATGGAACCAACTAACCCGACCCAGCCGTTTCCAACCTCAACTCAGCTGCCCTATTATGCCTATTTAATCTTGTTTAGGACCTAGATTTTGGAAACATCTGTGATCATTCTAGGTTCCATCTGATCGGTGAAGCCCGCTAGTCAACCACCTGAGGGTAGGACTAACAACAGGGATGCTGTTCAAAGTGTCGAACTCTATCAAGATGACCCTATTTGATTGTTCTATTAACCGATGGAGAAGGAGAGAACTCTCCTTAGGTTTTGTTTGGTTTAATTCCTAATTATAATATATATATATATATATATTATCCCCTTATATGAATTTCTTAGTATATTTTAATTAGATCTATTCCTTAGCTACTCTCTCTTCTTGGTTCACTAGAACCCTTATTAATCAGACCTAGTTTCGGTTGCACCATAGTAAGTTTAGGGCTAATGACTTTTGAAGACAACCTTGACTTTTAAATTATCTAATCTTAGTATTACATTTGATTTGTTCAACATAGGTGGACCATGGATCCAAGTCCTGATTAGGTCTAGCCATTGTTCAGCAAGTTCAGGTAAGTAATTCTGATCATGGTTAGAATACTTCCTAAAAATTATTAAGATTTGAATTCAGGTTTTTCTTTATAAATGTTTAAATTTAGTTACATTTAAATTCTAGATTGGATAATTTTATGTCATATGTTGAATAATTATATATTTAGGATTTATTATAAATGCTAGGTCTTGCAAAAATTATTTGAAGTGTTATCATGTTTAAAATATGATTTAATATTTATTTATACAAGACATGTGTTAGAATTTTATCAAGCTAAATTATTAGCTTCGTAAATTTTTGTTTACGTGTCGTTATCAACAACTAGATCAAGTAAGCATATATTTTTGTCATATTAATTGTGTGCCTATTAATATTTTTAATGAATTATGAATTCGTATTATGGTTTATGTTTAAGTTTATTTGCATGTAAAAATTATGTATTAAGTTAAGTTATATGAAATCTAAGTAAAATTGCAATATGTATATATATATGAAACAAGATATGACCTGTTCAAGCATAATTTATAAACCTTCAGTCATTTATGATTTGTGATAAATTGTTCCTGCCTTTCAAAGCTTATACAAAGGCTTATGATTGACACTAGGACCCAACTCCATAGGATAAGTATGCGGCGATCTGTTCTGCTATAGAGTTTATATATCATCATGGTTATGACTCTAGGGTATTATCAAAGTTTTGGAATGAAAGCTTTAAGTTTTAAATTTGATATTGTTATTAAAATGACATGCATCATCTTCTATTGAAACTATTTATGAAAATGATATTAAAATATTATATTGCATATATGTTTTAAATTAAGTTAAGTTGCTTACTTGATCCCTCTAAGAATGATTAGGAATTACTTATTGAGCATTAGCTCATTAAAATTCTGTTGTTTTTAAGAAAATTCAAGAAATAAGTGAGACTTGGGGTGGCAGCTGGCCCAAGAGTTAGCAGACTTTTGTTTAGTTAACAATTCCAAGAAACAACTATTGTTGGATCCAGGGCAACCCAAGAGGGAGGGTGAATTGAGTTTATCAAAAACTTAAATCTCAATAGTTAAGTGCTTAAAAATAAGTGCATAATTTAAAAACAAAGCACAAGTATAACAATTTAAACATAAGAGCCAAATACTAGTTGCAAGGGATTCAATATAAGAGCATATGATACTAATTATAAGAATGTAAATGAGCAAATCAATAAATGAGGCACCAAAATTTTTATAGTGATTCAACACCCCTTTTCTACGTCCATTATGCAAGACTCCTTGAGATTTCCACTATACCAATCCTCTTAACTGGGTGAGGATCAAACTTTTACATACTCTTTTTATTAGACTTAGGAGGAACCCTTACAATTATTTTCTCGGACTAAGGATGAACCCAGTTTCTCCTTTTTATAGTCTATGCTTAAAAGAAAGCTCACTCTCTCAAGAATAAGGAAAACACAATATACAATACTCTTCAAGACTATGGATATGCCAATAAAGCTCTAAACATGGGAGAGGAAGAAATATGTATACTAAGTTCAAAACTCTTTTTTTCTAAGATTTTCTAATAATTTTTAATTCTATTTTTCATATCTAAATCAGCCCACAAGTCTTCATATAGGAATATAAAAATATGGTTGCTGGGGCTCAAGAGTAGCTTCAATGGTCAAATAAAAATATGACTGTTGGGCTATTAGAGCCCCAACGGTCGACCACTGGCTTAGGGCCGGTCAACCATTCATTTTGCAGCAGTTGACCGATAGGCCGGACAGAGAGTGGTCATTTTGGTTTTTTTGTGGTTTGGCCAACTCCGGTCAATCATTTTGAGATCCGATGGATCCTCTACTCTTGATTTTGGATTTTTATGATTATTTTATTTTAATTATTGATTCAAAACCTAATCTAATTTATTTTTAAGAGTTTAAAGCCTTGTGCTTTATTTCCTACCAAGTTTTACAATTTGAAACCTTCCTTCAAACTTTTTGTATCAATCACTTTTTAAATTTGATAATATCTTTTTCCAACTTCCAATTCTCATTTGACTTGAACTTTTATTGTAATAGGTATATAATAGATAAGATGAACATTATTTTTAGGCTTTTGTACCTGTCTATTATCACAAGCTCAAGTATTACATTAGCTTTTTAATCAATATTTTTATTATCATCAAAACATGTATTATTTAATCTTTAGGTTCAATAACTAGTGTTTCTGATACTAGAATTTTTTGTATCGACACTATAGTTTTTGTTATTGATATTGTTTTAGAACTTGACTAGTCGATTTAATAAATATTTAATTTGCTCTTGTTAGTTGAATATATTGCTTCGAATAAGATATTTTGCTTACTTTGAATTTATTTTTCAAATGTGCGACGATTATTATCTCGGGTTTAGAACACGGCAAGGAGATGCTCGTTAAAGCATAGTCCACGGTCTTCTTCTCTCTTATTAGAAAGGAGATTCTCGTTAGAGCATAGTCCATGGTCTTCTTCTCTCTTAGAAAGAAAAATAAAAAAAAGGCACGGTCCACGAAGGAGCGCACGACAAGCCCTCATAATTCGTTTGATCTTCACGAGACTTCAAAGTTGGAAGTTTTGCCATTTCTAATGGGCATATTACCCGTCCACCAATATTTCAGCCATAATGCTACAAACGCGCAAATCTTTGCTATAGAATGGCTTCCTTCTTATATATTAATTGGACCACGAAAGCTGGTCCAGTCAATTCATCGAGCCGTAACATTTGGGCAGGCGTTACGCTCCGATCCAAAATGAAGTAGCAATAATTTAGTCATGCATTCATCCACCTGAACTTTCCTTTTAAAAAAAAGGAAAAAAAAATAAAATAAAATCATGCATTCATCCAATTGTAAAACTTGCCAAACCACCTGACTAGCGATTTTTGTAATTCACCAATCCAATCTCGATGAACCATATTAAGCATGGACTGGAGTAAGATGAAGAGACTTTAAGATTTGGATAAATCTTTAGAAAGATTGCAATCAAAATGTTCCCTTCAGTTTCTTAAGAAAGTTTATCATTAAAATAGCTTAATTACTTACAATTGAATGATTAATGAGAATAAAGCACCCCATTAGTTAGGATCTCTGCAAGCTTTGGCAACTCAAAGTAACATGTCCATGCATATATAATCCTTTTCAGAAAGGAAAATTAAAGACTTTTCTTTGATGCATTTCTGAAACCCATGTGAGAAGATTCACTGACATGTTATATGACAACGTTGACAGGTCCAACACAAATCAAGCTACAGCACAGCCTCTTCCCTCTCACTGTTCATGTCCTTCTAAGCTGCCAAACAAAGCTAGTTAGCTTTCTGATATATTGTCTCTTTCAACTCCTCATATCAGATAGGACCATTACTCTGTTCCCATCTTTCCTTCATCTTTTTCTGTAGCTCCTGCCCAGATTCCTCAGACTTTATCCTGCCACTGGACCTTAGATCCCTCTACTTTTCAACAACTATTCGAAAGACCTGTCAACGAGTCCCAGCAGCGCGCTCCAAAAACTTCAAAAACCCATGCCATTAATTTCTTTTTAAAAAAAAAAAACTAATGTTCACATGCCTCTCTTCACAGTCTTTCCCTCACATTGCCTTGTCCCCGCTCTGCAACGCTATGATGCAGCTGACTGCGTACGTTAAAATCTCAGGCTTCAAAATCGATGGTAAAAGTACAACAGATGAGAAGTTAATCACTTAAATTACGGAGCTCCACTCCCTTTTACCGTGCACGAGAGTTATGTCTTTGTTTTATAATTAGAGAAAGAAGTAAACATGGAAGCCTATATACGTAAAACTAGATAAACCACCTTGGTCAAGGGAAAGCCCAAAGGTCCAAGACCTTCCATCCCTCTCACATACCACTCACTAACTCTGCCTTTCTCCTCTGTCCCCAGCTTGGAAAACATGATTGAAGCTTATATATTTCCTCCCCGTATTATTATATCGTTGATGAAGTGTGGCCATAGTCTATATCTCTCTCTCTTCTCTATTGGCTCTCCTTCCCTCTCCCCCAGTTTGGCTTTCTTCGGCCATTTTCTTACTCTAAGAAGATGCACGACCCATTCCCCATCCCTTCTTGTTTCACCGCCGGCGAACCGCCGGCTGATGATCCCACATGTGTTGCCGCAACCAAGTCAGGCCAGAGCATCGTGACATCGGTATATCGGACCAATGTGGCCGGCCACTGCCGCTTGATCGCTGTGACTTGGTGCAGAGATGTCCTCGTTCATGGAGTTTCTCTCTCCGTGGTGGAAGGATCAGACAGTCTTGGTGAGACTAACATCAACAGCAACGGCAAGCAAGACTGCTGCAAGGTGGCGCTGCGGCCATGGTACTTCTGGCGCAGGCACGGCTCGAAGCGCTTCCATGTGGAGGGGAAGCCCGTCGATGTGTTCTGGGATCTTAGGAGGGCAAAATTCTGCGGAGACCCCGAGCCTCAATCCAACTACTACGTCGCAGTGGTCTCCGACGAAAAGGTGGTCCTCCTCCTCGGCGATCTTAACCGAGAGGCGTACCAGAGGACGAGGTCCCCGCCAGCTGCAATAGATGCCACCTTGGTGTCTAGAAAAGAGCATGTCTTTGGTAAGAAGAGCTTTGTGACAAGAGCCAGGCTCAGTGAGAAGGGGGAACTCCATGAGATACTGATCGAGTGCAAGGGCTGTGGTACTGGCAGCAGCATCGGAGGTAACAGGGATCCAGAGATGGTGATAAAGATCGATGCGCATGTGGCCATCCATGTGAGGCATCTCCAATGGAAGTTTAGGGGCAACCAGTCTATCACTGTAAACAAAGCTAAAGTGGAAGTGTATTGGGATGTTCATGACTGGCTCTTCTGCCCTGGTCCGAGGCAAGCATTGTTCATGTTCAAGCCTTCGTCACTGCAGCACTCTTCTACGTCGTCGTCCTCTCCATTGAGTCCTTTGGATGGGAAGAATGCTAGTGTAGAACAGTCGTCGACTGGATGTTGCTTGTTTCTTTATGCGTGGAAGCTGGAATAATGGATTTCTTATACTAGTCTAATACGATGTTGTTATTGCAATTTAGAAGGAATGGATGAAAAGTTGCCTCGATTAAACCTGGCATGCAATTTACTGTAATTTTTGTTCGATGTGAAAGTTCTTGTCCTTAAAGGGAAGAGTGAGAGGGAGTGGAATTGGGTGCCATGTTGTCTCTTTGAAAAAATTGTGTCAGCTTGAAGGTGGTAAGAGTTTTTTTATCCACAGAAGGTGGTAGCGTGAGCATCGAACAGTGAAGCGAGGGGGCCAAGCACATGGGAAGCCGGGGGTGGGTTTCAGTATGAAATTGTAAGCTAGCTACAGCTTGTCTTTGAACAAAAGGACATGATAAAAGATGCCAAACTGGATTCACATTAGCATGCACACCAATAATTCCTCTATGCAAGCATATCCAGCTTTTTTTCTTTTTTTTTAATAATAATTTTGGGATAAGTATCATCTCCAGCTTCCATGGATGTATATCCCAGCCTCCATTGCTCACCCAGTCTACATAAGAGATTATCCTCCCATTGCAAACTAAAAGAACCAACTTTTTTTGCTGGAACGGAATCATATTTCTACCAATTTATGTCGTATAACTAAAAGAAACGAAAACAAAAGAAGTTAGGAGAAGGATTTCACCAACAAAAGATTTTTATTATTATTAGTAGTAATAGTAGTAGTAGGACCAAAGATACGCAAATATCTTTCTAAGTACAAAAGGTGACAAGCTGATTATTTTCCCATACCTAATCTCCCTTGTTGTAAAATACAAGACATGTCATTCAATCTAATAATCATTTGCTGCCATCCTATCCTTGGACACCTGGTCTCACATATTTTCCCCCTTGATCAAGCTACAAAGGGAGCTATGAGAAAGAGAGAGAGAGAGAGAGAGAGAGAGAGAGAGAGAGAGAGAGATTATCTTATGAGGGAGGAGTAATCCTATCTTTCACCCTTGCATTGGTGCTTGTGTTCTTTGTCTGTTAGGATTGAGCTGCTGACGCTGGCCATGGCACAGCAACCTCTATGCAAAGCATTAAGTTGCCTTCCAATTTCTTATTTCTAGTGCGGTGCACATGGGCCATTGGCGTCCAAGGGCTTGCATGCAAGAATCCAAAACCACCATCGAGGACTGAGACTGAGGGAGACCACTCGAAGTTGGATGGTCAGATTGGGCATGGGCCCACCACATGGGGCTGCAATCAGAGAGAGCTGGTGGTCAGGGTGGATCCAGGACCCAGGTGGCTGGCACGAGTCATCTGGATTCGGTATAACTGCCGTAATCCACGGGTGGTGGACTTTGGACCGCTGGCTGCTGCCAGGAATCCATGTGGTCTTGGGTGGCATGGGAGCCAAGTTCAGACTGGGTTGATGATTCCAACTTATGGAATCAAGTGCCAATTTAAAAGGGTTACTTTATTGCTGGAACATGCTGTTTCTAACATTGGATTCGTGTAATTAAAGAATAAAAGGGCTTGTTGACCATAGTATATTGACAATACGACCCCTTCAGGGAGATTCTCAATTGAGTTAATGTCAATTGCAAGGAACACCTAGGGGGGGGCAAGATTTTGGCCTTTTGACTTGTATCAAACAGCCTTTAATTGTAAGTTAGATTAATCAATTTGTCTAGGGAAAAGAAAATTATCTATTCTGATGATGTGAAGAGACTATCAAGTACTACAGGATACTTATGAGCAGACTTATGAATTATGATCACCTAGGTGGCTAAACATGGCTTGATAGTTCCCAAAATTGTAATTTGGAGTTAGTTCTGTCTATGGAGTTTGTTCTAGCTGGTCTACAAATAATCATTTGCGATTGCAAAAGAAATAGTCGGATGATTTCCACTTCCACTTACTCTTTTAAATTTTCTAGATTTTTTTCATTTTTTTTGGGTTGAAAATAAGCTCTCCTGCTCAACATGTCAAACTAATCTTTAAATTTATCTTTTAGTCTCTCATTATAACGTTAGAGGAATGTTTGATAGCTTCCATTTATCCTCTCCTTTCTCATCGGCATCCTTTCCCCTCTATCTCTCTTTCTTTCATTTCTCCTTGTCATCCTCCTTTCCTTACTCCCTCAACCACTCCTCATCTCTATTCAAATAAAGGATATAAGGCCCTATCATGGAACTCCAAGCAACTCAAATTGCCAAGAAAAGTTGTAATGATTGAATTTTAAATTAACAATAAAAGATTTAAAAATTTTAAAAGATTCTATGTAATACTTTTTTTCACCTTGAAACAAAGTATCATTTGCTTAAGAGCTTCTTCAATGAAGCTGCTCCCAAAACCCTTCGACCGTCTTTATGTTCCAGTTGAAACCACGGCCACTGCCCATGCGTCTCCAACCTTCACCTCAATGGCCTCAACTACCTTGCAACAACCCATAACAACTGAAGAAATCCTACCCTCCACAGCCTACGAGTAGACCCCAGCTCCTCCATCCGAGCCTCACCTCCATCCCTCCTCCTTCCTCTCCCTCTCTTCTCCTCCCTCTTATTTCTCTCTTCTCTTCTTTCAAGCCAAACCACTGTGGTGCCCTGAACTGCTGCCGTAGAGGTTGGAACTCTACTGATCCGTAGTCGCACCTTACTCTGTCATCCTAGTTCTTAGATGGACTTTGTTCGATCAAAGTGCCACCGTTAAGCTGCGATTCCATGGGAAGTCATTGGACGCCACTATAACTACCATTGTTTTTTTCCCTTCCAATGCTGAGGTAAGTTGGCTTCTGCACCCCTATTTTGCTTCAAAAGCTGAGCCCTAATCGAACTTGTTCTTCTCATCCTACAGCCAAGCGCTGCCTTCCCTCCTCTCCTCTTAGTCGCCGACGACCTATAGTACCTATAAATCCTTATTAAAAGCGATGCTTATTCAGTCAGCCTTACTGCTGAGCCGATGCAAAACCTTGCTACCAAGACCCCTTTTTTGAGAGCTACCTATCGCTGCTGGCTGATAACATTGTTAGTCTATGCCACCACTTCGGCCATTTCGTGCTTCAACCAACCATCACTGCTCTTATCAGAAGCCTTTCCAAATGAAAGATTGCGATGATATCAGGAAGAAAACAACTCAGGTCGTCTTGACTAAACCACCTAGCCGAAGCCAATTTGATTAGATTAGGCCAAGCCAATTTGAAACCCTACCGAGCCTATTTTAGATTTAGTTGAACCCAATTAAGTTGATCTAACTTGACTTAGATCTAAGTTGAACTTATTTCGACTGAGCTTAATCTAATTAAGTCAAGCCTAATTGAGATCAATTCAAGCCCAATTTGGGCTAGACCAATCCGATGAGACCAAACCCGAACCCAATTAACCTGATCCAAACCTATATTGAGCTAATTTGAGTCAAATCAAGCCTAATTAAGACCTAGATCGAGTCAATTAACCCAAATTAAATTAGATCCAACACCTAATTGAGCCCTAGTTAAAGGAGTTCTTGACCTAACCCAATCCTAATTGAACTAATTAGGACCTAATTGAGTCATTGGAGGAGCCCTAGCCTAACTAAGCCTTTATTAAGCAGCCTAACCTAATTGAGCTCTAATTGAAGGTCTTAGCCTAATTAGTCCCTAATTGAGTTGATCTAAGCCTAGACCTAACCCTAATTGATTAGAATTTAACCCAGCTGATTGAATTGGATCCTAATTTGATTCTAATTGATCTAAATAAGCTAAGATGGGTTTAGATCTAATCTTAATTATTTATATCCAAATCTGATTAGTTCTAAATTAAGTTCCAAAATAATCTTAATTGTATGAGGGAACTAAATAAAGGATTAATGGAATGATAATGATGAATTTGGGATTAATCATTATAGGTGATCATCCAGTTGTAAGTGAGCCGAAGCTTTAGAGCACAAATTGTTGCATTGATATTAGTACCAAAGGATTTTGGTAGAGTATCTTTGGATTTGTAGATTTGCAAGTAGATATAAGAACTTTACTCATATTTTTGTGAATGTGTAAAAACCTTAGTCATACTTTTGTGGATCTTTAAGAATCTTATTTAGTCTTTATAGTTGTGTAAGAACCTGATTTATACTTTTATAGATATGTAAGATCTTTATACATACTTTTATAAGATATGGATGGTTTTTCTATATATATTTTTAACAATATGCATTATAATTTTATACTTATCATTTTATCAACGTGTTTTGATTATGTGTGGATATGAATTATGTTTAAACTATGACAATATGATTTTGGATTATATATAAATATAGAATTATGTTTAAGCAAATGGTATTTTTAGGACCAAACTCCTTAATCATAGTTGTGAATTTTTTATAAACCAAGATAATTAATTCTCTATAACAATGCGCTAATTAAATAATTGAGTTTTTTAGTGATAGTCCATGCTAGCTAACCAACAACCAAAGAATACTTAAAACATCATCATCATCATCATCATCATCATCAAGAGTGCTATATCATGAGCTCACAATACTCATAAACATGTTTTCTTTTTTCTTTTTCTTTTTTTTTTCTTTTTTTTTTTTTTACAAAAAAAAAAGAGAGAGCAAGTGGATGACTCAAAATCAAACTCTAATTATTTGGGCTAGGTTTTTGGAGATGTACACATCTCTAGTTTGATGCCAATATATTTGCACTCAGATTTACGCTTCATGCTGCTCATCCGTTGCATGCCATTCTTAGTGGGGTGGGTGGATCCGAATATTTACCATCTACTATCTGATCAAACACCCATTTGTTAGCAGCTTGTGTGTAGTGAACTCCGTCCCAAATAATTCTCCTTGAGGGGTTCTTGCATGACTTTCCAACCAAAACCTCAGTATTATTCACCAAAATCTTGGATCCACAGTCAAAGCGTGCATTGTAGTTGTACTTGCCACCATGCCCACAGCAAGCAACAAGTGGAAGCTCAAACCCTGCCAAAGTTTTAGCAATTCATCAATGCATCATAAACTGAAAACTACTGCAAACTAGCCTTCAAATAATATTGTTCATGAGATGAAAAATTTGGTCTCACCATGCTTCTTAGCATGGCTAATGAGCTCGAGCTTGAGAGAATAGACATCCACATAGGTGAGCATGGCAAGGGGAAGGTCCTTCCTGAGTTCAGCCACTGTTTCCTTGAGCTTCATGTTAAATAGCTGAGCCACCTCATTGAAGGGAGCTCCGCAGCCAAACTTGTCCACCTGAGCTGCTGTGAGGAGGACACGGTCTAAAACGTATGGCAGACAGCCAAAGGGACCGGTGTTATGGATCCAAAAGAACCTTCCACCCTGCCCATATATACTCTGCACAAAACTCGTATATCCTAAGTCTGGGTGATGAAAACATTAGTTTTGTTGAGCTTTCCTTTACCTTGATATTATTGGTGAATTCACTGAGCACATCTGGGATATATGCCCTGACTTCCTCAGTTGTCATGTTTGTGAAATAGCCCAAAGTGAGATCATTTTGGCCTATGTCGAAGGTATAAAGTGCCCGAGAGAAATAACTTTCTTCGGGTAATTGACCTTTGAATGCTGCACCTATGGCACCCAAGTTATCAAAGTTAAGTAAAAGTGGGTTCTATAGCGTTTCCTTCTAAAATACATTCACTCTTGAGCCAAGGAAACTCGCCTTGTTTTCGAACAGATTGAGACCGAGACTTGAACTGAGTGAACTGACTAATTTGCACGTTCAAGGAGAATGGACTGAAGCCAGTCTGGAATAAAGATGTGTTTTGATTTCTGATTGTTGATCCAGCAGTTGCAAAATTGGCTCCATGGGAGAAATTCGAACCGACCGAATTGAGATATGCATTGAGGTAAGGAAGGCCAAGGTGCTTGGCTGAAGACCAACACAAAAGACAACAATCAGAATTTCTTTAGATGATAATGTAAAATCTTATCCTTTTGAAATTATGATATAATTTAGAATTTTTATTCTTGAAAATCTTCCCACCCAAGAGTGAAATTCTTCAAGCACGCAAATCTTTCAACCATGTCATGAAAATAATACAAGATACCTAAACTCTAGATTAATTCCTAAATGTTTTGTTTGCTATTTTATAAATAGAAAAAATGAAAGTAATACCAAATACTACCTTTAAATCAGTTTCGAAAACTTACTAATTAATAATTAGCTTGAATTTGTATTGATCGAGCTAGTTAGAAAATCTCAACTGATATGGAGATGTCATGTGAGCTTGCTATATACTGATTTATATCAAGTTATGTTTAGTTGTAAGGAGAATTTTGTAAAGATAAATTTAAAAAATTTATTGATGTATTGTAAATTATTTTATAATTTTTTTCATTGAATTTTTTAGCTAAATATAACTTTGATTCATATAGAGTAACTTTACCATCGTGCCACAATTTGCTCTCATAATATCCATGTTACAACTTACAAATGAAGCAACTTTATCATTTCGTCAAGATTCATCCTTATCATATACATCATTTATTGCTCAAAATATATAAAAAATTTTTGTTGGTTAGTTTTTTGAATAACTTGATGTTTAAATTTTTTAATGAATCAAACTGTAACGATTAGCCTCCAAAGACTAACCACTTAATATTTTATCCTTCTATATACACTTATCTTCTCATAGAAGACACTTATCTTATTACTGAACACAATTGAAAAAGAATAAAAATTAAAAAAATTGGTAGTTGGGATCTATGTTAACCGGATACTCAACAGAGTAAGGGTAGAGCTATGTGTATTAGTATGAGGGCTAATATGTGCATTGGTGGAGGGTTTGGCCCTCCTAAAATTTTAGAAGTCCATTTAATAGTAGTAAGGGATATTTAAAAAGTTTTTATTTTCTTAAAATTAGCCTTTCAAGAAAAGTTTAAGCATTATATTATATAATAAAAATGATATGATAAGTTTAGGCTTACACTACTTATAAAAAAAAATAGTTTTATGTCCAACCAAAATTTATACTATATAAATTTATTATTTGATTTAATATAGCTTTTTATGATTGATTGCCTTTTATTTGTATAAATTTTTAGTAATTTGTTAATATAAAATATAATTTAAATAAAAAATAATTTTATTATTATTATTATTATTATTATTGGCTCTCAGCCTAACCCAGCCTCCAACTTGAAAAGTTTTAGCTCGGCCACTAACAGAGATGGATATTAAAGTCCGGTGGTCGCCGGATGTTAAATTCATCTAGATTTTTTCTCAATAAATATTTTCGTATGCACGTCCAAAAGGGCCCTTATGATGGCACCGAGGATGCTTGCATGCAAAACAAAATCATGACTTCCAGCAGCACAACACGCACGCACGCCCCTAAAGAAAAAGAAAAAAAAAAAAAAAGGAAAAGCTTTATAAGCGCCCCTCCTTTGGGATGGGGATGGGTTGCTAATGCAAAAAGTATTAGAAACAAGACTTAGTGCAACAGAAGAAGCAAAAGGAAACATATCTACGCCCATCAGATGGTTAGCATATCTACGCTCAAAAAGAGGGTCTTCAAGCATCTGAAATCCAACAGCACAGGAAACAGTAAAAGAAACTGAAGGAAAAATTAAGAAGGGAAAGCAACTCTTACTAGTTTAATTCCTTTTGAAGTGTTGGTTACTTCAAGACAGGGAACCTCTTGGAAGTACACAGTTTTTTCGATTCTAATGGCGCGTAATATGATAACAATGAAGGTTCATTCGTGGCAAATATATAGGACTAGATCACATACCTACGAAGTCGATGATCAGCCGTCCGTCGGAGTATCGCCCTGCAGGCTTACCAAAGAAGGTCTCCCCGTTGGGCGGCGGGGCAGGAGCGAAGGCGGCAGACAGCCCTCCGGTGTCGGAGTTGGAGTCGCCGAAGTTGAAGATAGCCGGAAAATCACAACGATCAGACGAGGCAGAGGTCCATAGCAGTAGAGAGCCGAGTATCAGGATGATGAAAGGAAACATATGATGAGAAGCCATCGGTGCAGTGAGAGGAAGATGAGGAGGGTTTAAAGTTGAGTAGAAGCCGTTGTTTTATCCAAGAGTCCTGATAAATATTTGCATGGCCTCGTCTCTATCCGTTTTGTCGGTTAAAAGGGTCCTACTGCGTCGGCCATTGTCGATTCCTCTCTCTCTCTCTCTACGTTAGCAGTCCTTATCTTCCCTTTTATCAAGGCTTTTAAAACTATCGATCTCGGCTACGCCGGCTGGCGGCCGATGTGGAGATGCTCGAGAACTCGACTTGTCTCGGCCGAGAGGGAAACTGGGAAGAAATCGGGAAGATCGGCATGTCTCGAGATTTCGCAAAAGTTCAGTCGATATTATTTAAGATATCAAAATATCAAACGCATGTCAAACTAGAAATTCATTTACCAGGCCTAGGGCCAATATCAAGAGAAAATTACAAAGCTTGAGACCAAATAGGCAGTAAAAGAACCTGGAACTAACTCCACCTGACTGGATAAATTGGGTTTGTAAGGCTTGGCTAAGTCGTTACAACAAAGAACGCGTTGCGAAAGAGAGAGTCACACCTCCAACCACTGCCGGGGCCGGGCTCGTCGTACGGCCATATACTTTTGAACCTCATTCTTTTGAAGATATTAAAATTAGTTAAGAATTTATATTTTTCTTAGTATATATTACTTAAGTAACATTTAAATAAAAAATAATTTATTTATATATTTTTTTGTATATTAAAAAATGATTTTACTATTTATTACTCATATTCTTTTACATTATAACTTTCTTAAATATATTGTTTAAATATCCATCTTTATATAATACTCTTTATAATATCAAACATACTTTGCATAATAATTATATACTTTCTCTCTATAGTTCAAGCTCAATTTTTCTTACCAAACTATATTTTTAATTATACTTTCAATATATACATTAATTATATATATTTTTTATTTTTTAAAATAAAAATAATTTTTTATAGTTATTATTTCTAATTAAATAATAGCATATATCTTTTTATAAAATATATTATATAATTTTTTATAAACATTATATTTTTACTTTTTCTTTTTGAAATGCATTAAGAATAAAAGGACAGATAAAAAGAAGAATCAAGGAATATTAATAGAAGGAGGAATTGTAATCATGTAGGGATATTTGAGAGAGATAAAAATATATTTTATCTAATTTATGGATAATCAATTTAGATATCTTTTGAATGGTTAAGTGTTACCCTAATTTAAAAGGTAACTTAGGAATGTAATTTACTCTTTTAACTTTTTTGATCAAATAAAAAAATATGAGTAAATTGATTAATGAAAAAGTTGATCAACTTTCTAATAAAATTTTCACACTAAAGAGCTAAGCCTTAGGATAAGCATGCAACAACTAAAAACCCATCACATATAAATGACATAGACTAATAGAATATATACTGATTAAAATCAAAAAGAATTTGTCCATTAACCTTCTCGAATGATGTATCAGAATTATTCAATCTAATCTCTCTTCTACGTCTCACTCCTCCAAATCAAGGCTCACTGATGATGTCCTCAGGCTTTGTAGAAAATATAGTAAATAAGATATAAGCTTCTAACTTAACAAGAATCCATACATATAAGGATATGAATATGCAATAAATAATCAATTAATAATGAAATAATGCATATATTAAAACAACTTCGATATCATCCTATAAAACACCATGCTACAAAACTATATATCAGTCATAAAGAAGATTTTAAAGATAACTTTATCTTCATTATTTATGATACTGGACCAACAATGAACATGCTTCCACTTATGATCGACACCCATATTAGTAGCCCGAAAGTTGCTTGCTATCGTTTAGCCGATAGCCAAGTATCACCACATCGATGTCACATACTAGGTTCACCTTATTAGTGCATGCCAATGTCACATTCTAGCTTTACCTAACCAATACCACATGTACACCAATATATTATGAGCTAAGTCTGGGTGTCACTTCAAACTGAGGCTGGCTATCATCACACTAGCATCACGTATTATAAGTTGAATCTAGTTATCACCTTAAGCCAAGATAGGCTATCATCACACCAGTGCTACTTATCATAAGCCGAATCTAGTTGTCGCCTTATGCCGAGATAGGCTGTCATCATCAACATTCTTATGGTTAGTCTGCCCATCTTTTAAATTAACTTCATTCAATCCTTTAATGTTTTATGTTCAAAATATATTTGAAATCTGCATTATTGACAAAACCAAAACCATACTATCATCGTTTAAAATATTTCATATTCATACGTAGCCAAAATCATACTATCATAGTTTAAAAAAACTCATATCCATACATAGCCACAACTATGCTATCATAGCTTAAAATAATTCATATTCATACGTAATCAAAACTATATTAATGGAATGATAAATATAAAAATATAATGCATGCTCACATATCATATAAAAGTATATGCAAAAGATTCTTACAACAATTCACTAATCAACCAACATAATATGCCTACTAACCGCCAAAGACCTTAACATGATTGAAAATCTTGATATTAATATTTAATATAATTAAGAAATTAGTTACCTTTGAAAGATAATTTTTGGCTTAATCCTTCACCATTTTAATTGACTTTATCTCTAATCCTAATTTCTAAATAATCACTAATTCTAGTTGGATTGAGGTGTAGGGTTTATTTTTTCATGGAAATTGATGCATGGGATCCTTTGCTAGCCTTTTTGCTCGTCCAAAAACTGATGGTCTCTGCTATAATATTTAAACAAGCCTAATGATTAATAACATTATTGTTGTCATTAACTTACTATTTATTTATTTTAATTATTTAAATGGGGAAAGATAGATGCATCAAGCTCTGAACTTGAGCAAAATCAAAGTAATATTATTTTATTTTATTATTTTATTAATAGATTATTAGTTATTAATTAATAAAATAATTAATAAAGAAGTAACTAATTACCTATTTTAATCTTTAAAAGGGCTTAATGCCTTGTTTTGGTCTTAGGATTTGGTGTGAATGGTAGAGAAGGGTCGAGGGGTATTTATAAGGATTGAAGAGCCTCTAAACATCCTAAATAACCTTAAAACTAGCTGTTTATGTCTGTTGGGAAGGATAAATAAGTTTTTTTAAGCAACAAACAAAAATACTTTGAAAACTAATTATTTTTGACTGTTAAAGATAGCAAAAAGTTTTTTTTTTAAAGAAAATAGATTAAAATACCCTTCTACCCCTAAAATAACCATTAATAGCTGTTAGAAGGCATTTTGATAAAATGCCATGGTGGGCCAAACTTGGCTTGTAGCATGCTGTGTCGGTCTAACATGCTGTAGGTTGGGTAATGCTAATTTTCATGCTTGGTCCTTGCCAACCCATAGGCCGTGCTAGTTTAATCGGTGTCAAGTTGTCCTGCCAGTACAACCCCTTGACCGATAGGGGTCTGATACAGTCCAGAGGTGTACTGTGCCAGCTAAACATAGTTGCTATAGTAGCTATGTCATGTCTAGCACAGCTTGCTTCATGCCTGACTGGTGCCATCGATCACTCGGTCGGTTCAACCCAATTGACAATTTTAGCTCAAGTCAATTTTAAGAAAATTAGGAGACAAGAGCTTCCAAATGAACTGGATTGCTATTAAATTAAACTTTTTTAAAATTTGTTCTTTCAAAACTTTATATTTTGCTCGCTCCGATATTTATATATCCATTAAATGAATTTGAACGGCCAATTCTGTTATCATCTAAAAAAAAATATAAAAATGAAAGGAAAAAAAAAAAAGGAAAGAGCATCCATTGGACCGATTTAGGGGATTTGGAGGTTGTTTTACGGGGTAATCCACTAGCACAACATTGCTATGGAACTACAATCAAAGAATTCCATTGCAGTTAAACATCTGTGTAGAATCATCGGCAAGATGCATGATACGAATTAATTAAATTTGATTAGATCTTGATTTGGAATACATTTTGATTCACGATGTTGGAGGATTCTCATGAGCTTGCGATGAATGGCCCCCCCTTATATAAAAAGAAACCATTGAAAAGCGCATTTATACGCCACCCCAAATATATGGTATGAAGGGATGACGTGCTGACAGGAGGATTAACCAAACCATGGGCGATGAATCCGTTGAAGTCAACCAACCTTTCTATTGAGTAGCAAATTTTTTAACCATTCGTCATCTTTGCTCTCAAGAACGTTTTTAAATACTTTAAATTATCTATGCCATTATTTTTGGTATATATTGCAGGTGTCCACAGGACCGTTGATGTAGTTGCATCAAGTCAGCTCTTTCAAGCTTCAATCTCTCATCTACCAATAATTATTTCAGTGGCAACGTCGTCGTAGACTTGCGGCCGGACTCCCCCAAACCAGGTAGGTCGAGCCGGTGTCCCTTAACTATAATCCCGTGGGCGCATATCGAAACGGAACCAAGTTTGCGCGCATACGACAGGCGGTGTGGCGAAGAATAAATTAGAGAGGAAGGTTAGGGAAGGCCTGGAAAAGATAATGACGGGCCAACAACCCCGAAGAGGGTAGGCGAGAAGCGCAAACCAGCGAGCCAACCACCAACCAACCACCCCACAGTCTTTGCATCCATCCACACCGTCCATTAAAATCGGACACCTGAGATTTATTAAATTCGCCTTTTTTTTTTTTTCCAAAAGTGTTTACTAAAATAATATTAGCAAGGTGACGGTGTGGTGACGAAGAAAAGCCACTCGGTGGATCTGCTGTTCCCTCACAAACAGCGAAAAATTCAGCTCATCACGGCCGTTGATCCATTGATCTGAAATAGAAATACACGTCGCACAAAGTGGACTGGCGTAGTTTAATGGGGTGGGCCGCAGGATCTCGGCGGGTAGGTATCTGTTTGAAATCGTTCTTACAGATCCCAGGTAAGCATCAGATGTGGTCCTCAACCAACGTGGCAGTATTTGGTTGGCTTGATTTGGTAGTTGGTCTATTCGTAGAGTGCCACGTTGGAAATGGATACAGTTGGTAAACTTTGCGCTGTTTCAAATTTCCTTCATGCTATGATCTCCCTCCTCCTTCTTTCCCCTTTTCTATTAAAAAAATTGAAATATTTCTGTATAAATATTAGAGGCTTGTGCTCACCTACCGAGCCTCTACCCACCTCGCTGCTCTCTCGCTATTTCGTTGGATCCAAGAAGAGAGCAGGAGAACAAGAGAGTGTTAGAGAGAGATGGGGAGCTATGCGAAGGTGTACAAGTTGGCCGAAGTCTCGAAGCACAATACCAACAAGGATTGTTGGATCATCGTCGGCGGCAAGGTATTCTTGGATTTGATTATCGATCTGTGGTAAAAAAAAATCCCAGCTTTTGATGATTTCTTGAGGTCCAATTTTGCACATATTTGTTTGATTTCTCCGTTTTGGGATTGGTTTTTATAAAGAACAGGGCAAAGGGATATTTATCTTTGTATAGATCGATTCTGTGATACTTTTAGTGGAAAAAGGTGATTCTTTGTTGATTGGCGCTGAACAAAAAATTCGAGTAGAAATATTTGGATATACTTGGATTTTTGTATAAAACCCTTAGATATCTATGAGTACATGGGAAATATTTTGTTTCACACTTAAGTTTATGCATAAAAAGGTCAAGTAATCCAACTATATTCTAATTATTTGAATAAATTTTCAGTTCGATAGTTATTCATAAGTTGAGAAGTTTTATTAATTCAGATGAGCATGTAGTGGACTTCATTCGGTGCTGAAGATCACAAGACAATCTTAAAGATTATAATTTCATAAAATAATTTTCTGTAGGAATTTATGCAATCTTGTTAATGGTCTTTTAATTGGTAATCTTAACATGGTAAAAGAGGGGGGAGAGATAGAGCATACCTACTGATGATTGTGCTTTGTCTAGTTAACCCTCATATCTTGGTAATTTGATGGGGCTTCATTTCAGTTGTCCTTCTTAGGGAAGACCCTGTTAAAAATTATACTTAGTATCGGGTAAGTTCTAAGTGGCTTTGCCTGGTTAATCATCTCTTCATGGATATTGCCAGGTTGTTTTTATGATGGCTCAGTTTGCTTCTGTTCTATAATCCATCCAAATGCTCCTTGTCTTTACAGCTTTTTTGTGATCTTCACGGTTGTGTTCTCTTATCTTTCCTGCTATCCAAGCTGAATTTTGTAGCTATCTTCACGGTTGTGTTCTCTTAATTCCAAATTTACAATCCACTAACCCCCATTTATTCTATTATATATAATAGTATCTGTCCTTACTTGTCTCTTCATCGACACTTATAAGGTCTTAATAGCATTTACGCATAAATGAATATATCTAAGTTATTTTTTAATATGGAGAAAGCACATTATTGACCATGCACTACTTCACTTTGAAAGGGGAGGTCTATTATTGAATAACCTTGGGAGAGAATATGCTAGAAAAATAACTCTTAATAACAATTTTATGCAACTTAATCCATAAAACATGACACAAATTTTAGATTCAATAAAGAAAAATGTCATGCAAAAATATCAAATCCTAGGGAAAAAAAAAATGCTCCATCCACACACACAAACCTACATCAAACTACGACATGCAAAAGAGAGCAGCGATAAAGTCAGGGAGTTGTTTAAATATTTGATGATAGATCTAAGATGGTGGCTTAGTTTAGCCTCTTAAAGAAATGAAACCTTGTGGATGGAGTTTCTTCAATTGATCATTTAACTTACAAAAAAACAATGAGCAATTATAGGCACTTTGATATTTTATGTTGATGAGTCCATAGAAACTGAAATCTTCACAATGAGACCAGACCATGTCCCTATGAAGCAAAATTTGCTTAGTACTTCAAATTTTTGAATATTGCAATTGTCAATGGAAGAATTTCCGGAGTAAAAACTAATATATTTTGAACTGCTTGGTATGATTCTAATCTAATATCCATCAACAAATGTTCTTGACTAGATAAATATTTTCCTACCATAGGTTGAGCAAAAACTTAACAATTAGTGTTATCGTGTAAAAGTACTTTGAACATTCATAAACCATAACTGGATACTTTATATAGAAAATGAGGCTTAATTGGATAGTTTAAAAGTATGCTATTAGTACTTTTAAGCATCTATAAACCTTTAAATAATTATCAAAAACAAAAAATCTAAAAAATTGCATACCGAGTGCTCAATATGGTACCGTACCGTAACAGTGAACCTGGTATGGTACCCATGCCAAAACTACAGATCTTGTTCTCATTAATGGATGGTTCTGCTTATTTCATTCATTACAATGTTTTGCAGCTTTCTGAAAACTCCAGACACCCTGTCCCTTTTAGAAGTTATTATTAACTGCACATTAGTTTCTTATATTTGAGGAGGGCAAAGGTGGCTGAGGAAAAATGTTATTAGCTTCAGGTTCATTTAGGTTTAGATGTGCTCTTATATGATCTATATTGATTCCATCTATTAAACAAGCCATATTTCTTGATCCAAGCCTGATCCAAAATTCAATTGATTGGTTCGGATTGAACAAGGTTATTTTCACTGAGTAGGTTCGAATTCTTCCATTTGATTGCAGACCAAAAACAGGTCAACCTGTTCCACTTGCAGCCTTAGGAGAAATAGGTCAAAGTTATCCACTCCACTAGGTTTGCTTTCTAAATTTCATCCCAAGTCTTTATAGTTGTTTAAGGCCTACAATGCAATTGTGCAGTTTTTTTTTATTTATTTATTTTCTAGATTGAGTTTTAAAATGAAACTTTTGGGTCTGGACAGGCCTATAGCTAGAAGGTGCAATCTTTCTCCTGTTAATATACCTAGAGACGAGATTGAATTTTCTACATATCATGCAAATAATTGTGTTTTCAGATACCTATATAAGTTACCAATATGCTTTCATTAATGGTGCTTGACCATGGAACCTCTAGTTCTACCTTTGTTCAGCAAGTTCACAAGTTTAACATTTTATTTATTATTGCAGCCTTTTTCTTATGCCTGCCTTCTTTGGACTGAGGTGCATCAATTGTAGCTTACCAAGTTGTGAAATTTGGTTTATAGTGATTGCATGCACTTCAATGGTAAAAATGCCATGGGGAAAAATGTGTATTAATTCAATGAAATCTTAGGTTTGCATTAGGAATTGTAGCAACCAACATTAGAGGACATGTCTTGAAATCCAAATGTATTGAAAAGAATCCTCCTTTGACCTAACTCCCACTTTCCATGTTTTCTAAATACTGAGAACCCAAATAACTCTTCACACTAGGCACTTTTGTTAACCAAGACAAACTCTGCCGCTATAGTTTTTCATTCAATGGAAGGTATCTTAAGGGGCTACCAAGAAATTTTAATAATAAGTTTTTTTTTGGGAAAAAAATTCATTATTTATTAGGTTTCTTGCATTAAGAATGACAACATTATGAAGGGTCATATCTTAAATACCTGACAGCATATTGCTACCATTTTCATTTGTCATTTCCATATTTTCCATCCAAATTTAAAACATAAATTTGTCTTTGAGGCTGGACTCTTTGCGTTTTCTACATAGAACATTGCTGCCAATTCAATTCTCACAAGCTATGTTGATATCTTGAGATAGGTAAGAAGAAATATCCTTAAAGCACACTGGAATATTGTCAAATCACTCCTCTTATTGGATAAATTACATTAGTAGAAAATCTGCAACACTAAATCCCTAAAGTAATGTTATTGGAATTAGAAATTGTACTGTTGAATCAGCTCAGCACCATGCACCTCTGCGGTTGATTTACTCTGTCATCTGCTCATCATGCTTATACATTTCTTAAACCTTTTCCTTTCAGTGGATTGTGGATTTTGGATGATGAATTACTAACTGGTATCCAGAGGGTTTGCTGAAGACAATTGAAAACCATTTTTTTTTTTTTTTGAACTAGGATGGGTGGAAGTCCGGTTGAGAATCAAAGTTAGGATGTGGCCAAGCCCTGGTCTCTTGTACCTAGACAAGAGATTTTACCAACTCATCCGGTTGACCCCATCATTGTAATAATTTTATTGGAAATTTTTCTGTTACATGCAGTTTTGATCAATCATTTAATATTGAGGATCCATAAAGCTGGGCCAAATAGTTGAGACAAGGCTTGGTGATTATGATTATGGTTATGGATTAGTAACACTGCTGGTGGTCGCTGACTCCACAAGGAATTTATAACTTACAGCTGTTTGTGTTGATTCTGTTGATTCTCTTCCTTGCTGTCACAGTTAGTTGCACCAAAATTTGACATCTTGTTTATATGGCTGCTCCTTGAGTTTCATATGTATGATTGCACAGGTTTATGATGTAACAAAATTCTTGGAAGATCACCCAGGGGGAGACGAGGTTTTGTTGTCATCAACTGGTAAACCTGTTCAGACTTGCCAATGCTCAAATATTTGTGAAATTTTTGACAATGTGGATATTTACCCGTGATACGATTCTGGGATCTGTAGGAAAGGATGCCACAGATGATTTTGAGGATGTGGGGCACAGTGCTACTGCAACGGCAATGATGAAGGAGTACCATATTGGGGAGATAGATGCATCAACCATTCCAACCAGAGTCAAATATACCCCTCCCAAGCAACCTCACTATGAACAGGATAAGACCTCTGACTTCATCATTAAGCTTCTCCAGTTTATGGTTCCATTGGCTATCTTGGGGTCTGCTGTTGCCATCAGAATCTACACAAAATCAGAATAGACATGTTGCCAAGTTAAATAAACTAGTGAGAAGTCAGTATTTGCAATGTCTTACATCTCTGAAACTAGAGTATGTCTGTTAACTCTCTGCTTGTATCTCATTTCTGGGGTTATTCATTTTCATCTGTTACTCCTGTGATGCTGGAACATAATTCTCTTCTCCATGCCTTGGGATTTCTTGGAATGTTTTCAGTGACTGCCTTTTTTTAATGTCATCTTCTTTAACAGTATGTTTCTTATAACTAACCCTAACTATAGAAAAGAGCTGTAGCCTGCATGACCGAAAAATATGACTCATACTGGTATCTGATGGTGCTATATAAACTTGACTCAAGCTTAATTAACTTGAGAGAAACTCAATATTATATTCTATTTACACAAAGAATGTGCAGCTCAGAATATTCATATAGCAGGAGCAACTTCATGCCACAATTCTTGGCTTCCAAGCACTCCAAGCAGCCATACAACCAGTGGGATGGGTTGTCTCTCCCATTATCAGCAAGGGGGTCAATAAAGTTTTCTCCTCCGTTGGGACCGGCTTCATTGGCAACATGGAAGCACTGAAGACTGTTACCCTTCCATGGATTCAAGTCCTGGTTGAAGGTGGTGAGAGGAAGCAGATGAAGAGCACCGCATTCGAGCAATGGCTGAGGGACCTGAAGAATGCTGCTTTGCCGCTGAAGACATTGATAAGCTCTACGAGTTTGGATGCAGATGGTTGAAAAAAGTGTGTAGAAGATAGAGGCAAAGGCAAATTTAAGTGAACTCACAAAAGCCTGCCCACTCACCCCACATCCGAACCAGCCCGAATCAGATTGAATGGGGTGGTTCACACCGGTTTGAACTGGTTGGCAGGTGAACTAAACTGAAACTAATTTTTGAATCAGTTTTAGGCCAGTTTGATTTGGCTCGATTCGGTAAGTTCGGTTCAGTTCTGCCTACAATAAAGAAATACCTTCTCAAAACCAGTTTGATCGAGTATTGCACAGACATTTTCTGACATAAAGTCCACATGGAGTGCAATAATGTATTGGCATCCAGCTTCTGCCATTACAAATGAATCAGAATGTGGATGTGAGGCCACTGCTTCTGAGCAGCAGTTAAAATGCCTTGGACCTTTAGATCCAGATGGAAGAGCGCAACAACACCAATTTTCTTCTCCCCCAGCACATTGACAAGTTTTTTAATCTTCAACTCATCAGGAGGTAAAAACATTGCCTGCAATTCCACTACAATGGAATGAGGGACACGAGTGAAGCTTTTGTTTATGTTGGAGCTAGATGGTAATAAATAGAATCAGCGTTTAGCAGGAAGCTAATATCTATCGAAGTTTTATTAATCTTCCAGTCTTACCCTTTATATCAGGTGTATGGATCCCTTTTGTGCTAAGACATAAAGATTATTGGAGTGTCCACAAGAACTTCGTGCTAAATGCAAACAGCAGAACAGCTATCGTAACAAACAGCATATAACCCACGCTGCCAGTGTATAGACAGCAAACAGAGTTGAATAAAGTGAAAAAAAAGTAATCCAACAAAATAAGGCAACAATTTTTCAGCATTTCCATTTAACATGATGTAACGTCTCAAGCTTCCTTACAACTCAATTAACTTCGTTAGTGGATCAAAATTACATGGCCCAAAAATTCAAGTGAAAGTTAATGGGTAACAAGTAAACTTGCTCAAGTCCATCTGTTAGCCCAATTAACTCGCTAGTGGATCGAAACCACATGGCCCAAAAACTTGAGTGAAAGTTAATGAGTTGTAAGTTGACTTGAGTTATAAGCGCATATCCAATGTGGGACTAAATTTGAGGTATCACAATCTTCCCTCCTTAAAATGCGAGGTTCTCGTCGCACGCACAAGCTAGTCAGAATCTATTCCCAAGCCGGATCGTTGATGCTGTAAGAATGGCTCTAGTCGGATCGTTGGTACTGTAAGAATGTCTCCACACCATGAAGAGTTATATTGGCTCTGATACTATTTGTAATGCCCTAAGCCTACCTACTAGCCCAATTAACTCGTTAGCGAACCTAAACTACGTGGCTCAAAAACTCAAGTGGAAGTTAATGGGTAGAAGTGGACTTAAGTTATAAGCATATAACATATTTCTTTTCTATCCAATATGCGACTAAATTTGGGGTATCATATATGATACCATATAAAACCCATCATGTACCATGTGATAAAAGCCACGGCTGTATCTTGGTTGATAATGACATCTATTTCCATCAAAGGCAATCTACGAACATGTGCAAACGGAAAAAGGTTTCAGAAAAATGAAGTGCAGAGATCACAGTCATCATTAATGGACAAGGTCTCTTTGTTATGATGAAGCAAAATTACACTTATTCTCTCAAGTTTGATACCAAAGTGCCTGTGAAGGTTGGCTCAGCAACTTTAAGATAAGAACCAAGAAAAGTTAAGCTCCACGCATTCAATGTTCATACTTCCTATTTGGTGCATAAGATTCTAATAAAAAACATAATACATTTTGCAATGATGTTCATTTTTAACTCAATATTTGTCTTTTTTTCATTTTCTAGAGTTTGTATACATTTATTTTTTAATATATTTTCACAGTTTCTTGAAGGCTTCAAACTGCTTAAACTATATACAATACACCAACAGGTCCCAGATGACAATATATAACCTAAATGGCTAAATCCAATATACTTTTTGTTGAACTTGTTTGTTCCTTTTCTTTTTGAATCCTTTCTAAGTTCCATAGATTTTCTTTAATTTCTGAACTGCTAAAAACTACTAAAATTAAAATTATTTTGGCCACTCAAAGCAGAAGCTGGAACTGTTTTTTGAATTTTGCCCTTTGCAAATGCGAAACTATCTCCAGCACAAACCACATTATTTTACTCAAGCTTTTAGGCTCTTTAAACAACAAAACAAAACTTGTTTGTTCCTTTTCTTTTTGAATCCTTTCTAAGTTCCATAGATTTTCTTTAATTTCTGAACTGCTAAAAACTACTAAAATTAAAATTATTTTGGCCACTCAAAGCTGAAGCTGGAACTGTTTTTTGAATTTTGCCCTTTGCAAATGCGAAACTATCTCCAGCACAAACCACATTATTTTACTCAAGCTTTTAGGCTCTTTAAACAACAAAACAAACCATCATATACATAATTAGGAGTCGTTAAAATACACATCATGAAGTATCATTATTTAAATTCACAAATTAAGGAATAGATGTTCTCGAATGCTAAAAAATAAACATCATTCTTTTAATATTAATGCATATTTGGTGCATAAGATTCTAACTAAAATAAGGTATTATATTTTAACTCTTTTAACATATTATTATTTTTTATATTTCTAGAGTTTCTAAAGAGCCAGCTTCTTTAATAGTTCCTAACTGTTTCTAAATGCTCCCAAAGTACTTTAACAATACATAATACAAACCAAGGTCTCAAATAATACACATATATCCCATAAATAGTATCAAATGTATTTTTATCTTTTTCCTGAGTTCTATATTTTTTTTATTGTTTAAACCTCCAAAACTTTTAAAATCAAAATTCACCTGACCTTGACAAAGCTGGAATGGAAACAAGTTCTCAGACCTCTCCCTTAGCAACTACACAACTAGCTCCAAAATGAACAACATAATTTGTCCTCAAACTGATGAGGTAATCAAACTAGAAAGGAAGAGGATTGATTAAATCGATATTTTTATAGCTTATGATCTATCTATCATTGTCAAATAATAAATAGAAGATAGAATGATACAAACAGTATGCTTCAATTAAGGTTACAAATACAAAATTCTGCATCAAATATAACATAGACACCTTAAAAATCCAATAAGAAACACTTGACAGAAATAATCTCAAGGACATGGATTGGCTCTCAAAAGTGCAGGATATTTTTCCTTCATCAAACCAAAATGAGATAATTATGTCAAAAATCAGCATTACATATACTAGGAAGTACAGGTGTGATAAATATATGCAGGGTTGTCAAACGAAGCTGCTCAGTTCTGCCAAGGCATTTAGGCAATGCAACTGCCAGGGCGCATGGTGCATTTTAGAGTTCCAATTTCAAGCAAGACGGCTTCCTGAGAACCTAGGTAGATGCCTAGCTGCCCAGGGGCCACCCATCTCAAGAACACTTTGTTCTTTGGTTTATCAAAGTTATTATATTTTTACCTTGTTCTCTCTTCAAGTAAATAAATATTACATGAAGTGAAAAGGTGGAGTGCATTTATTATTATAACTTGGGAGTGCAACTCCTAACCACTTAAAATGATACTATTTTAGGATCACAACCATCCGCATATCTCTGATAATCTAACAAATAACAACCATCAGTCCAATTCTTGAACTCTTTCTGGCCAATCCATTAATCCTTCTCCATCTTGTGATGGGAGAAATTTGGGGCAGAGAAAAGAGAGGAGAGGGGAGGGAAGAGACAATGGATGATGGAAGAGGACAGCAGCCAGGTATGATTTCCTTTTTTATGTTTTCCTTTCTAGCAGTCTTTCCATATTTTCTTTACCCCTCCAATCATTTTCTTTAACATTTCTTCTGGTCCTCTTACTCTGCTTCTTTCCTCTTGCTCTGCTTCTTTCCTCCAGAGATGCAACAAATATAGGCAGCAGCCAACTTGTGGGTCACCTATCACTTTCGGTTCTTCCCTCCCTCTTTCTTTTTCATCCCCTCATTTTCCATCTATATAATTCAATATATGGAAACATGTGAAGAGTGTTAATTCTCAGCACCTTTTTATTTTAGGCACCTGTCTGGCTGCCTAGGCATTCTGCCTTAGTCTCTAAGGGGCCATCCCTTGGACTACCTTGGAGATTTGACAGCCTTGAATATAGGTAACAAGTCTCATTAAATAAATTTTGAAGCTGCCATGAACTTGGCACAAATTTGGTGAACTAAGATCGAAAGAATATTGTTCCATACAATTAACTATTTTTACATGATTTTATAATTCATAACTAGCAAGGAAACATAAAATATATGGGGTTTGCTATGGTATTCCATTATTTTTAAAATCATCTTAACCGTCTATTAAAGCAAGGTTATTTATCATCTTTTGACAAGTAAATTGGTTGCTCAGATCATCTCGTTATATATTTTTTTCCCAATAAACCCCCTTTGTTCTACACGTCCTCTCTTCTAACTTCTTTCAAGCTAAGCCCAGCTTTCTCCGTTCGTACTCGGATAGTGGATCTCTCATTACACCTCGCCTCAATTAGTGGATCTCTCGTTGATCCACTCTTACAAAGCTTTGTCAATGATGAAGTGGCGCTGCTCTTGAAGAAGGAGGAGCAGCATCCACAATAGTATTCGGCTAAGATAACGACCAATGCCATATTTCCTCCCTTATATTCTTCACGACCACAAATCCTTTTGCATTCACTTAATTACGCACACTAGCCATGCATGTTATTGGTCCAACTAATTTTTCATTCACTAAATCTAATCCATTAAAAATAAAACAAATGGTCAAAAAAAAGAAAAGTCCATGGAGTACCATAGCAAAGGCCAAAGTATGCAAAGGAAACTGATGAAGAAAAAAGATTGATTGCTTACATTGTATAATATGGGCAAAAATTGAAGCTATACAATTAGCACATCTCTGGGTACATATATTTAAAATGAGACGGACAAAATATACAAGATTCATATATTTATAATATAAATGTGATGATTGACATTTAAGAAGCTTCCAAGTCGTCAAATAATCAAAATATGGGTGACCACGTGGGTTTGAGCAACATGGTCATAGCTTAAGTTGTAAAGGCCTAAGCTATCTAAGTTTGATTGAGTGATAGAAATCCCTGCAAGAGTTTTTATCATGATTTACTTTGTGTTGCCTCTACATTTCCAAACTCTCATCATAAAACCAAATTGTGATAACTATGCATGGACATCAACCACATTTCTAATTTGTGATCCCATTCTCTTCAAAAAGGTGCACAAGACAACAATTTTCATCAAAGAAAAAGAATGAAAGGGAACCACACATAACATAGATCCCTCAAGGTATAAAGCAGTAAAGTAATAATAGCCCGTTTGATTTAGAAAATAAAGAAAAGAAATACTCTACAAAGAGAGAAAAATGTACCTTCAAAAGCATGATGGATGCATATATACATATGTGTGTATGTGTGTGTGCATGCATTGTGCGTATGGATATATGTATACATATATGTATGCGTAGATATAGATATATGTACATACATGTATCCATATTATATACATACACATACATACATACATACATACATACATAGACATATATAAATATATATATCCATACGTGTGTATATATATATATGCGTACAGACATATGTATATGTATATTCAATAGATGCTAGAATAATTGTCTAAGAAATTTGAAATTTTAAGATCAACATGAAAACCTTAAAATTATCAAAACATTTTGCTTAATCCTTGGGTTCTGTATCTTATCGTACATCCTATGTCAAATATGAAAAATTTGATATGCCTCAAATTGATTAGGCTTTGGACCTCAAAAATGTTATCAAATGGTTGAAATACCTTTAAAATTCACAATGTCCTGAAACAACTTTCAAATTTGCAATGTCCTGAAAAAACCAGTAACATATCTTTCATGTAAAGGGCAGCCAAGAAGGTGTTAAATGGTTTCACTAACATAAGACAGTAGGGCCCTCTTTCGAGGCTTCTTGGAAGTGCTTTGGGATTAAATCTCAATATAGAAAGATCATGCATGGAAAAAAAAATAATTATTGCCTAGAATGTACAGAAAAACTTCCAAAAGGCAATAACCCAACATCTAGGTGTAGAATTTAATGAACTTCAGTTCATTAGAATGATGTCCTCACAATTTATGATATTATTTTGGGGTCCTTAACTAAGCATTAATACTTTAAAAAATTACTAGAGCTTTCAAATATAATTAGACAAAATATGAAAATATTAAAGTATCATCTTTGTAAGCTTGTTAGTTAAATGTGATGTATTTAAATCAGGAACCATTTGAGCAAATCTAATTTCATACCACAAATATTTAGGGTTTTTTTTATAACAAAATATTTAGGTTTTGAATCACTTGAAATCTCTACGAATTACCAAGGAAAAGGTTCTTGGCACTTATTACTGTTAGACAAAAACATGATTTTATTCTGCTAGAATCAGTTGATATTCACTTGTGTGCATTTAACATTCACATGCTAAGTAGAGTTTTAAGACCACCAATCTTTTCAAACGCCAGAAAGTTGTCCAAACAACATTGGCTGTCTCCAAGACCCCCTTCCAAAAGGTTAAACAAGAGATCAAATTTTCCAATACCTTTATGCCACCAGTCATACTTTGCCCGTCTCCTTCCAAGACAAAACTTATATCTGTCATTTTTCAAATACATATATGACAGAAATGCTTCATAACTACATACTACACAGATCATTTCATACATCGACAAGTGTAAAATTTCAGGTGCATTAATATTCAAAAAGCATGCCCATATTCAACAAATGCATCAAGTTCCAAATGATCCATTTGTTTTAAATGACTCAACTTCCTAAAGAGCAGTGAAGGACTCAAAAGGATACAATGAAAATCCAATAACTTCAAAGGATTGAGTTGGAGGGTACTCTTTCAGACTAATGATAGAAATTCTACCCTCCAAGCAACTAATTTCTTCTCAGACTTCAATTGGCATTTATCCTTGCGTCTCAGACATCTGAAGAATCAAGTGTTTCATCGAACATGCTATCTGTTACTTGGTAAGTTGCAACACGGCAAGTAATTTCCCTGTATTCCATATATAAGCCCAGCATAAAGGGTTCCCCCAGTTAATTTTAAGGCAACAAAACTCCAAACATCTACAAGTAATATTACCTACCAACTTTTTGAGAGTCAAAAGTGTCCAACCCCTCAAATCTCCAAAATTAGTTTACTTGATTTAGTTTAAAACAAGCTTGTGGATAGAGAATCATGTAACATTGGACTGAAAACTGTGAACTGTTTATTATTCAATGATTTTCTAAAATTACAAACACTTGAAATTAAGTGAAGCATCCACATAGCATCAGCCATAAGGAAACTTAAAGTGATGTTACCAGTCTCCTTCAGCTTCACATTATACTGTTACAACATGTTCATGCTGCACATGATTAACTTCGCATCACCATCCAGTTTGAAAAGTAAACCTCTAAGCAGACTACCATCATCAGCCCTCCTAATCACCAACTTAGAATATACAGGAACAGAGTTACCTAGTCTCAGACCTTGTGCACAACCAGGATTTACATTTCAGCATTGATATTGGTTTGCACAGGTATCAGGCGCTCACAAGTTACATATAAACCAGTATCTTTCCACTTACTATCTTGGCTGATACAAACCAAGAAATTCCAATAGATCAGAAATACAAAATTGAAATGTTGGCCAATATTTCCTAATCAATCTTTTATAATTTCAAATTACTTTTTACTAATAATTATTTTAATTTAATATCTTACTGTATCTGCTCATCTTGGTTTACTATATTTACTGAGATTCTGATATGTTAGTTCCAAAAATATCAGCTGGGCTCTCAGACGTCTCAGTCCTATTCTATGTTTTCCAACTTTCTTCATCATGAAATAAACCAAAATATCTTGCTCCACCAACAAAGTCAGATGACAAAGATTTATCAGCTTATATAGGCACTTCTTGAGATGCAGAGCAAGAAATAAAATTTGTATATCATATTTAAAAGTTTGTCATGACCATGCCAGCTGGGCAATCAGGTATTAGTACAGACAGAGATGAAATTGTTAAACAATATAGAAAGAGTATGAAAAGATACAGTAGCAACTCTGGCTCATAAAAGACAGCCTTTTAATAGAGCTAAATTTAGAGATGACACAGTTGGAACAGTTTGACTGAAGAATGGCTCATTCAAACAGAACCATTAAGTAACAAAAACATGTTTGAACATTTAGGTAATCCAAACAAAACCATCTATTTGAAACAAACTGAAATGAGCATCAAATCAACACACCATTGCAAATCAACAAGTCAACAACCACACAACAAGTACATAAGCTCTGAATTTTATTTTTCATCCAAGACTTGCAGATTTTACATGCAAATGAGAAAAGAATACAAAGGATCAGAAAAACCAAAAAGAAGAAAAAAAGTCATCAGGATCTATGTGGCCCTCCAGCTTATAAAGATCCTCTGATGACATTTTGGGTCCTTTCCTGGTTCTCCTGATATCCCTTGGGCCTATTACATTACATATGTTTCCTTAATATCCACTTACGCCCACATTCTGTCAGGTGGCATTGGTCATAATTTATCTTAATATCCACTGACAAAGCTCCTTCCCCCAACCTCCCAAATTTGAAGTCATGGATGAAGAGCGAATAGAAAGGATACAAGAGAATCAGAGGTGGCCGACAGCCACAAGAGAACCTCACATCATCTGACCAAGATTACAGCACAATTCCCTAACAGCATACAAACAGACAATTAGTAGCTCCATGACAAATCGAAGAAAATGAAGAAGCATAGATAAAAAAAACAAAGGAAAAAGAATAAGACAAACTGCAAAACCCTCAAGCACCATTTAGGAAAAATAACAGACAGCCAAGACCTAGTCTATAGAGTCACCCTTCTTTAAATGCACTAGTTTGAATAAAAATAAGAATAGGTATTAATTAGAAGGGCAATAAGAAGAGCATATTTAAAGAAAACAACATGCAGAATAATAATAACTCTTTGAACCAACAGATATTCAACTGTAAGTATTATATCAATCATCCCACATTACTATATTATTCAAACTATTTAGTAGTGTTACCTAGACACTTGGAACTGTCCAAGTGTCCTCAAGTGTCGGACATGACAGCTTCCAAAATTCTAGATACAAGGACATGGCATATATGTAATATATAAAATATATATTTGTATATTATATGCATAAACACATCTTTGTGTTTTAATTGAAATAGCAATGAGTTTGCAAGTTGCTTAATTTATATGCTACATTCATTTAAAGTCATTAAAATGCGTGAGATACTTAAATTGATAATTAATTATGGCATGTTGCTATTTGAAAAATAAACATATTTTACTTAAAGTTTTATATAATTGTAATAGATTTTTATTAAAAACATAGTGACACTTTGGTTAAAGACTCTATAATATCGATAACTTTATATCAAAAACATAAGAATGTTACGTTTCAAGTGCCCACGAGACCTTAAGGATACTTCATTTAAAATGTCCAGCACTTAAACCACAAGTCCCCTTCATGGCACTCCCCAAAAAAAAAAAGTGAGGTGCCAGAAACTTCTTGCTGCTGTCTGCTGTCCAGCACTTAAACCACAAGTCCCCTTCATGGCACTCCCCAAAAAAAAAAAGTGAGGTGCCAGAAACTTCTTGCTGCTGTCAGCAGAACATTTCAAAGTTGAGTGTCCAATCGTATCATGCCATGTCATACTGTCTCAAAGCATCCAGAAATGTCGACACTTCTGGACAGCTTATAAATGAAGCATCCAGATAGCATAGTTATTTAGGCATAATTATACTATGAGCATCCAATACAACATTAATATGTTACCTATTTGCAGGCAGGAGTAAAGGGATACTTAGTTGCTTTGCAATCCCATACGCCAAATCCAGAATTGGTTTAAATAAGAATAAATCACAACATGATCCAAGTAATGTGCAGAAATTTGGGAAAACAAACTACGATTCCTTCTAATGTAATGTTTCTTAAACCCCTTCTAGATATTTACTTCCATCTACTATGTGAGTCTATTTTTATTTCTTCTCCCATCTAATTTACCCTACAAAGTTTACTGTCCTTGTAAATCTAAGGATTATAAGCCATGTTTTATTTTAAGAGTAATATTTACACCAAAAAAAAAGAGAAAATGCAAAAATCCAAATATTTTGAACCAAGCAAACAAAACTATCCAGCCAGTCATAAGTAACTCGGTTAGAATAGAACAATAATGCTACGGGTAAACCCACACTGGGGAGGAGTGGAGAGGAGAGGGTATATTCTTTGATACATTAGCATGTAAACTTAATCAATTCTTGCAGCTTCTCTTAAAAAAATTTCTTTTCCTTGAAAAGTATGGAATGTTTATATTGTACAAATATTTAGTAGATAGAAAAGTATACGTATAAAAGATGATTATAACTGAAATAAGAATGTTGAGATAAATATATGATAATATAAAAAAAGATTGAATAAAAATAAAGTTATTCATAAAAGATTAGAGATCACCGATCGAAGATAAATTTAAAAAAAATAACTTAAATAGTTTGAATATGTGCAACATAAATTTAAAGATATATCTATGCAAATAAGTGATTTGATATAAAGAAAAAAGAGATATAGATAAATTAAAAATTATATGGATCAAAAAATTTAAAATCTTTGCATTTAAAAAAAGAAGTATAGCTCAAAATCAAATTGAATGAAGAAAAAAAAATTATATAGCTAATCCGAATAAATTTAGAATTAAGACTTTTTTATTATTATTATTATTATTATTATTATTATTGTAAAAAGGATCATCTAGTGTCCCTGTTCCATATACATATATTAACATGACCATATATTGCTCTTAACTCAGAAAGCTCAAATTAGGCCTTTGCTATTGCATTAAATATCCACAAACAAATTAACTTGTAAAACAGAAGAGATGAGAGGAAACATAAATAACTTACATTGAATTGAGACAACAAAACAGACACAAAAGTCCGATTTGACTTTTTCTCCAAGACTTTTTCTCCAAAGAAATGAAGTAAGACACTTTTAACAGTTACGAGAGTTCATGATCGCTCACCTGACCTTCGGCATAGCTCCCCTTCACCTGAATCCCGCCCACATCAATAACCAACGATGGGAACGGCTAGATGGACGGCCTCCCCTCCCCCAGGGCGATCAACGCCTTGGTCCTCTTCTGCATACTGATCAACACAATGTGCCACGTGTTCACCCTCGAGTTGGCCCTTCCCGGCAGCCCGACCACGTTCAAGTCCCCGAAATCCTCCGGCCTCACCTCCAGCACCTCCTCCGGCAGTGCACTGTCGAGCACCGAAATGAGGCAGGAGCAGAACCCCTTGGCGATCTCCGAGTCGGAATCAGCGGCGAACCGCATGCGGCCGAAATCATCCAACGCGGCGGTGACCCAGACCTGGGCGGTGCAGCCCATGACGCGGTTGGAGGACACCCGGGCCGTCTCGGGGAAGGGCCGGAGGTCGGAGGCGTAGGCGAGGAGGCGCTTCACGCGGTCGATCGGCTCGGGAAGAGACCGGAACTCATCGACGAGGCGGCAGAGGCGGAGGCGGGGGAAGTCGTTGGCGGGGACCTCCTGGGCGGCGACGGCGGAGCAAGCGACAAGGGAGCCGGGGTTGGGGGGAGGGATGGGGGTGGGGTTGGGGGTCTGGAGGCAGCGCACGGAAAGGGAGAGCGGCCTTCGCCACGGCCGGCACCTAGTCAAGCGGAACGGAGAAGAGGAATTAGGGGTAGAGATCGGTTTGAGAAGCCTTGTCGCGAGAGCGGCGCAATCCATCCTCTCTGTCCTTTTTTTTTCCTCTTTCTCTCTTCCTCGCTCGCTCTCTCTCTTATTGCGTTCTGCGATCGGCTGGGGAGAGAAAATGGCGGGGTTTGCTAGCGCCAAGGTGTTTATACTTTCTTACAGGGAAGGAGTGGGATCCGTGGGGAACACGGAGGGCCACGTATATAATTTTTTTTTTTAAGGAACGAAAAGGCTGGGCCTTTTTTTTTTGGTTCTCTTAAAGAAAAAACCCCCTCAAAAGAGGATCCGGCTGCTGGAAGGAAACCGAACCGAAGCTTCCATGCAAGCCAGAATGATGGAGAAGGAAGGCTCACGCGTTCCGCATCTTTGCATGGGCAATTAAATACGAAAGATTTTGAGTGCAGCAGAAGCCTTTAGAATTTTATAAAGGAATTTTCCGCGAGGTTGTGGGAGTGGATGCTAACTTTGTTCCTAGTGCAAATATTTTATCTACCAAGCCAAGATGATGTTTTATTTGCCTTGGATGCTATCTTAAATTAGGACTCCAAAGGCCCAGAAAATATTAAAAATGATTATTTTACTCATCACTGCTGATGCTAGGAAATATATGTATTGGACCGGACTACTCAAAATGCATGATGCAGAGATCTTTCCAAGAACTTAATGGATCGACCAAAAATGGTATAGTCGGTCCAATCACATGCTCCAACCCATTTTGTCGAGAGAGCCACGTTACAGAAGATTATTTGTCAAATTTTGATTATAATAATTTTTAAAAATTTAATTATATATATATATATATTCTTGCCTCCATCCTTATAATAAATGTATGTTAGGCTTTTGCCTTTGTATATTAAATTTTGAATGATAAAATCATACTGTTGTTTTCGTGAATAAGAACATGTTAAGCCGACACTTAGAGGCAGAAATGTTCTAAAATATGTTGAATAGAATGTAAATTAATGTTAAAATGGTTTCATTCGTATCATTTGGGATACTAATTCATTCTAACATCTGATCTTTTGTTAGAATTTAAAAGTATAATATATTTATTTATTAACTATAAACTTATCAATCAAGACTAAAATTCATCGTATTTATTTTCTTGAATATAATATTTTTGGTATGCATCATTTCTTAGTTTTTAAAATAGATCTTCATAACCATTTAAGTGCACCACAGCAGCCATATAGATTTGGATCTTATAATAATTTTGTTTTATAAGTTAATAATTTTGTTTCATAAATTAATAATCATCAACTCAAATCAACCTAACGTTAGTCATTCTACCGGGTCCAACGCCTACGCCAGCTAGCCTATCTTCTACAGCACCAAACCCTTCGCTTGCCGCGCTAAGCCTTCGATTCCATCACTAATTAACATTGCCCAAACTCTACTAGTTGGCGATCCCTATCAAACTCATTGAAAATTTGGGATGCTCAAAGACAAAGCCTGCCATTCTACCAAGTACCTAACACCACTATCTTTGTTTATCTCTATTTCTTTGCTGGAACCAACTAGTTGTTTCCAAGTAGTCAAATCACTAAAATGGCAGCGTGGATCAATAGAAGGTGTAGAAATGGGTGTACTTTGTCAAATAATGTAATTAAATAATGAGCAATAGTTATTAAGGAAAAGCTAGGTTGGCTCCTCTTTAAAAGCCAATGGCCCCAGATGAATACATGGTAGAAAGGGATATTCATGCCCATACTAAAGCTTGATCTATGAAGAAACTCAACAGTTTTCCTAGGCATTGGGGAAGAGAATCTCTAAATGATGGCGTAAAGAGAAAGACAACAACAAGTTTGTTGATGGTCCTATCGACTCTTTGGTAGATGCTATAAAGATGTAAGCTTGGAGGCCAAAGTTGAATTAAGTTTTGAAGGAAGTGATTGAGAATCTATTGAAGTATTTTAATAGGGTCATCAAATTATAGCATTCTAAATTAGTAGAGGCTAGAGGTGAATAAAGATTTGCTTTGATTGGTAAAATCTTAGGAAAGAGGCTTGGATTGAAGTTTTTAACATGATCTTTGAAGGAGAAATGGAGATTGGTTGGAGACTTTAAAGTTTTTCTTATTAGGGCTAATTAATTGTCTTTCACTTCAATCCAAAGTAACATAATTCAAAACACCACCAAAGGACCCTAGATGGTTGGGGGGTAGAACCTTGCAATGGAACCTTGGAGGCTTAACTTTAAAGCATTACAAAATCTTATAAACATGGTAGCCATTTTGGATGAGGATTGAAGAACCTTTCATGGAATTATGGATAAAAGAAAAGATTCTAAAAATTGCATTTGTAGCAGGCAAACTTTATGGTTAAATAATTGGACAGATACCTTGAAGCATTAAAATTTTGCTAGAGTTTGCATATTAGTTAACCTAGATGGGCCTCTCATCCCTAGTGTAGATTTATTGGATGAGGATGAGAAAGAACTGATTGGGCAGACTTTTACATATGAGGGCATTCTACTGTACTATTTTGCCTATGATGAGCAGGGCATGGGATGATAGACTGTTCATTTAGAAGTAAGGCAAGGAAGGTTATATCAATAAATCACGATCTGACTTACTCTGTGGTACATACAAATTAGAAGTATAAGCATCAAAAGGATGGAGGAGACTGGATCTACAGTTCATAAATGACTGTTCATAGTTAGAGGAGAGGCCTGTACAGAAGGTTTACTAATGATGAATAGGTCACCACGGAGTTAACTGCTCACTTACTAGTCTAACTTAATATGTTGATTTATCAAAACCCATTGATAAATTTGAAATACCATTTGCTAAAAGAACAGCTTCCGAATGTGAGGATGGAATTAACATTCGAGAGGGTGTCATGGGTAAGCCAAAAACAATACATAATAGAGAGAATAATAGGGAAATGGATGATCATCCAAGTTTGGCTAGTAATAATAGCATATCTCGTGGCTTAAGATGCTCTTTGTTATTTACTATGCAAGAAGATGGCGAAATTATAGTTAACCAAATAACTGAAATAGAGGTAGAATTGTAAGTAGTTGCTACTAATTTTGAATTAGATACCCCTCCAAGCCTTATCATCTTCAAAGTTTCGGATTGCCTAAGTAAGGTTTCTAACAATAAGGTTGACCAAATAGGAAAAAGAGGTCGCAAGTTATCAATGGGCTTAGGGTTAATTAACTCAAGTTTTGAAACCAAATTACATGCAGGTCCGAGCCGTAACAAGTTAGCTCCCCACACTAAGCCCAAAGCCAATCAAGCTAAGACAAGGTCTCATTTCACCTTGGCCTCCCTAGCCTTCGGATTTCGAGGGGGCAACCCAAAGAAACATATGATATTGATGAATAAAGGGACGACACTTGGATTGGTGGTTACCGAAGGCTGGTTGTTCAATAAAGCTAGTCTCAACCTTTAGGTGAAAGGGAGTTAAGCGCTCATCATTAGTCGTGTTAATAACTTAGGCCTTTCCTTATGGTTGTCTTGAAGGGTTGAGAATAGAGGAAAGTATCACGGGTATCACTAGGTCAGCACTAGCGCGTGGAGCGCGCGACAATGGGGGACTACAGTTATGCCACTTCTATAGCTCAAATCAAAAGCAAACATATTTTTGAGAAAAAGCCCTCTCTTTTTCCCTCCATTGCAGCCTCTCTGTGAAAACCCCAAACCTTGCGAATCTAGTACTCACAACAACAATGAAAACTAGGAATCAAAGGAAAGCTCTTATCAACTGTGGCTTCTTTCAGTTGGAGAAGATAGATACTCCAGCTATTGAAAAGGGAGATAACAAGTTGGTGAGCTCTGATACCAAGTCATCGATTGCCGAGATGGCTTCTACTCTTTCTTTTTGTTCAAATGGTGGAGATAAGGGCCAGCTAGCTTCCATAGAGATGAAACAAAGGAAAGATTTCTCTTTATCTTCATTGGCTCTAAGTGGTCTTTCATCAGAGGTGGAAAAAGGTGTTAATCCATCCTTATCCTAGATACATGATGCCCCCCCATATGCTATCATATCTAATTTATCTCCTAAGCTAGATGGATACTTTGGCCCATCTCTGCAACCTTCATCAAATGTTGCATTGCATTGGCAAAATCTTAAAGTTCCCTTTCAGGAAGATAAGAGCACTTCTTGATTTTCTTATTAAATGAATATCATAATATAGAATTACCAAAGAGTTGGGAAACCAGCTCTCATGGCCAATCACAAGTGTTTACTTTCTTTGCATAGGGTTCATATTTGTGTTCTTTTAAAAACATGTTTATCTAATAGTACTATCATATAATACCATGGAAGGCTAGGTCCATCTTGGTGTCTCAAAGTTATTAAGTCCCAAGAATTGTCTAGTGGTTTGATTGCTTTTTGGCTTAAGGATGTGATCCAGGTTAATTTTGTACATGCTTCAAATTAATGTATGTATGGAGTTTTTTCTTTCTTTTTTATAAGTCTCTAGATTTTAGCAGTAGTTTATGCTAATACATATGGAGATATTAGAAGATTCTTGTAAACTGAGCTACACCATACCTTTAGTTTGGGGTTGCCAATGACTATTGCAGTAAACTTCGATTATATCCTATCAAAAGAGAAGAAGAGAGATGACCAACCTTTCTTAAATAATTGGGAAAGTGAGGATTTTAAGATTTTCTTCAATCAACATCACTAGTAAATCTGGGCTACACTAGATCTAGGTTCACTTAGTGTAACAATAAATTTGCGAGTACCTGTATATGAGAAAGGTTAGACAGATTGGTTGCTTCTGACTCCTAAATTAGATTCTTCCTTGAAGCCACTATTAAACGTCATCCAAAGATTGATTCAGATCATTGCTCCTTGTTAATCTCACTTGGAAGAGAGAGACAAGGCCCCAAACCTTTTTGTTTTACAAATTTTTGGTATGAATATGAGGAGTCTTGGGATATTGTTAGAGAAGCTTGGTGCTGAAATGTAACCGGCTCTCCAACGTTTAGGGTGACAAAAAAGTTAGGAAATACAAAATATACATTGAAAAACTAGAAAATTACCTCACTAGGGAATATTTTTAGAAGAAGTGGTATCCTTAAGAAAGAAATTGAGGATCTCCAAAAAAATGAAAGATGAAAATGGTGGTTTATCTTCTCAAGGTTTGCAGCTTCTTACATCTAAACTCTCTGAGCATAATAGCCTCCTAAGACAATGAGATGTTTTTTGGAGACAAAAATCTTCATCATAGTGGCACAAAGAAGGGGACAAGAATACTAGATTTTTTTCATAAAAGTACAATCATAAGGAGGAAAAATTGATGTGCTCATCTTTTAGCAACAAATGGTTCCATGCATGAGTCTAATGAATCTAAAAATTTCTTTTGTAGTAGATGGTCTCAAGATTTTCTAAGAGAGACCTTTCAACCATCAGTTACATGTAGATTGTTAAATGAGAAGGATAGAAGTTTGCTGAAAAGGGAGATTACTGATGAGGAAATCCTTAATACATCAAAATCCAAGGGATCCGACAAAACTTCTAATCTTGATGGGCTTACTCTTGGCTTCTTCATAACATTATTGGAGAATAATTAGTTTAGAAGTTTATGGTGCTATTAAAAGTTTCTTTATTAATAGAGAGATGCCAAAGCTATGGAAAGCTACTTTTATGACCCTAATCCCTAAAAAGAATAATCTTACATGGCCATCTTATTATAGACCTATCAGTTTATATGATACTATATATAAGTTAGTTACAAAAATCCTCACACTTAGAAATAAAGAAGTCATTTATAAGCTTATTTTAGAAGAACAAGCTGTCTTTCTCTTTGAACGTGGGATTACCAATAATATGGTTATTGCTTAGGAGGTTCTACGTACCCTTCATAAAGCTTCCACTAGCAAACCATGGATGTTAATTGAGTTGGATTTGGAGAGAGTGCATGATTGTGTTGATTGGAGTTTTCTGCTAGAGTTTTCTACTAGAGTTTAAAATATTTTAGTAAAATGATTGACTAGATCAAAGGGAGTATTTAGTCTCCATAGTTCTCTGTCCTTGTCAATAGCTCTCCTTCAGATTTCTTTCCATTTAAGATGGGTCTAAGGCAAGGTTGCCCTTTATCACCCTATCTTTTTGTCCTTTATGTAGCGATACTCTTCTACTCCTTATCAAACAAAATTCAATTATGGAAACTTTAGGGGTCCTTTTAACTCGTTTATTGATTATTATTTGTTGATGTCTAAAGCTATCCCTAAAGATTATTAGATCTTCAAGAAGATAATAAGGAGTTATTGTGCACAATCTAAGTAGAAAGTAAATTTGGAGAAATCCATAGTCCTTTTCAATGTAAAGATTTAGTCTAATGTAGCAAAACATTTGATATCTATGTTAAGGATACAATGAGAGCAATATCTAGGTAATTGCCTTAGACTACCATTTAGACAACAATGGCTTAAATTGAAGATTTATAGTTTATGAAAGATAAAATAAACTCCAAACTGGACTCTTGGAAGTAGAATTTTTTGTCTTTTGCAGGGAGATGCACTCTGGTTAAAATTATCCCTTGCTCCATGCCGATTCATCTTATCACTAATTCTATTATACCAAACTCATTCTTAATTTGGTTTGATCAAATTATCAGATCCTTTCTTTGGGGTCATAGTTATTGAAGTAAGGTAATTTACATCATTCTTTGGCACATCCTAAGCAATTTGGTGGCATTAGCATTCCAAATTCCATAATGTGGTAGCCTTTTGTCCTCAATAAGGAGGCAAATAAGATTGTGTTATAATCATCCTCCTTACTATTATATTTTCTTCAAGCAAAGTACAAATTTGAAGGAAGTTGGGATTTATATGTACCCATTCGATAATCATTCCTTCTTTAAAAGGTCATGTGCAAAACTTTCAAGTTAATGTCAAATGGTTTGATTTGATCTATTAGAAATGGTAGGCGAATTAGATGACCCATGGTTTTACAGCAAACCCTTAAATGGACTACTGCTACCGTTTGATGCCGGTTATTTAGAACCTCATGCCTCTCTTAATTTCCTTTTGAATGGGAATAGCTGCTGGAATATAGACTCAATATGATCTCTTTTTCCTCCTTTTTATTCTTACATGATATCTCAAATTCCTGCAATAACTAGTGATCAATAAGATATTTTGATGTGGGGATGAGGCTATCATATCTTAATTATAAAAATATTATAAAAATTTTATTTACATAAATATTTATTGTCAATATTTATTCTATTTAAAATATTAATATTTTATTATTAATATTTATATAAATATTATTTATTTATTAATAAATAAATATTACATAAAAATAATACTTATTAAAAATAATATCATAATAATATATTTATTAAATATATTATTAATAATAATATAATGCTATATAAATATTATTAAATTTAAATATTTATGTAATTAAAATAATATTTAATTTATAATTTATGTAACTAAATATTATTTTTGTATTTTATAATGATAAATATTTATGAATATTTTATGATTAATTTATATATTTTTATAACATAAATTTATTTTTAATTAGTAAAATATTTATAATGAAAATATAAATTTAATTAGAAACATTTCTAATATTATTTATAAATATTTTATTTTATTATTAAATAAATTTTTTTAAATATAAATATAAATATTTAATAAATATAGTATTAAATATATAAAAGAATTATTATTTTATAAAATATTATTAATATGTACAATAATATTAATATTGAAATACTAAATATTGATGAGTATTATTGAAATAAATAGTGAATATTTATTGCATAAATATTTAATATTTACATAAAATATTTTAATATTTATGTAAAATTATATAAATTTATATAAATACTATAATATAATATTTATAGAAAATTTTACAATTCTTAGATAAAATTTTATTTTTAAGAGTAAGTATCCAAACAGAAAATTTATAAAATTTTAGAATTATGAAATGTTGCATTTCAAAATTCTAAAAATTTTTAAAATATCTCATCTAAATGCAACCATAAGAAAAATAATAGGATTATTTTTTTATTTTTAATTATAAATTTGGCTAATCATGCTTCTTATACCAAACATTACTCTTCTTTTTCAATGGATGAACAATTGTGTGATGTAACAGCTATTATTAGAACATTGTTCCTTTCTAATAGCAACTATATGAAGGTAAAGAATCAATCATTATTTATTTTCACTGTCTGTTGAATAAATTAAAAAAAATTTATTCAATCAATGGTTAAATATTTTAAAATTTAGTTAATGATGATATGATCAAATAATAGTATTATTTTCTTTTTATCGATTGTTATACCCTAAATAATCTTTATAATATAGACCGTTGGTGGGTGGCCATTGCAGCTATTTAAATGTTAGGTGCTTGGATCGTTAGATCTTTTTTTATCCCATAACCAGGCTTGGCCAATCCAATCGTTAGATTTTTTTCCTTCTAATTCAGGCTCTAATTCAAGTTAATATTATATATATATATATATATCGTGGTGGGCTAAGTTCCACCGGAGATTTTTTTAAAATTTTTCCAAGGGTTGGATTTAATTTTTTTGTCGAGACTCGTTGCACAAAATTTTGATTTTTACTGTCTTAAGTTCAAAAACAGTCGGGTCAGGTGGGACCGGTGGGCGGTCCGTGATCAGCTCTATGCGGGCTTTTGACGATATAACGGCGTCGTTGAAATCATGAGAAGAAAGCTCCCCTTGCCGAATTATGGCTTCTGTTGTGACGGCAAATTAACGGGATCCGTGATCTGGGAAAATATGGTGCCATTTATGCCTGGCCTGTGCCGCCCGCCGACTCGCGCTCTTCGAAGCTGAAATCCACCCACCCGTCTTTTCCTCTCGATTCCTTCTCGCCTTGAAACCCCTGGACTCCGTCCTCGGCCGATCGCCGGTGCTCTGATCTTCAACTTCCGGCACTCCCTCCGACCGTTCTTCATCCGGCGAGGGCATATCGGATCCTCGGATCTCCGGCGGATCGTTCTCATCTCCGGTTAGCTTCTATTCCCCTTCCTTGTCCTTTTCCTCCGCCCGCCTACAAAGAGGAAAAATTATCGTGTCTAGAAAGTGTGGAGATTCCTCACACTGGTGATTTAAAACACGTTAGGTCAGATTAGTAAGCTTGATCTAGAAGGGATATCAAATCCACAATCAAAATTATTAGTTATCTGCAATCAGAATTATTAGTTATCTTTGGATATTCTTCCCAAATAATTAGTTTGGCAAAAGAAATGTGTTGAATATAGATTAATAACGAAAATGAAGTGGAATAAGTATGACAAACGATGTCTAGCATGATTATCAAATGTAATCTGTTGGGATAAGAAAGCATATGAATGCGGATGATTACATATTTTGTGGAAATTTTCGCACCTTGACAGAAAAAGAAATGTAAACATGCAATCAATCGTGTCAAAATTGAATTAGATCGGGGATAAAACACTTTGAATCAGAGTTTTAAGTATATTGTTGGATATTTAAAAAGATGTATATTTTAGAAGAAATTATATCATATATTATCGTCTAAAAATCTTATTTTAAAAAAATGCTGCATTGATTTGATGAAAAATATCTGTTGGCTATAAAGGCAGGCAGCCTAACATCTAGTGATCAAATAAATGAAGGGCATAGGCAAGATTACCTTGCAAAAATAGGCAATTATGATGATCCCAGCCTCTCAATGAGTTCAAGATACATAATCTTAAGAACTGAATGGATTTGAGATACAAAATCTGTTAAGGATATAACAAAGTTTAAACATGCTCATGGTAAAGTTTGAAAGAATAGTCTTTCATGAAAATGAACTGGGATAACTAGACCTTGAAGAATTTTTGAAGATATGAAGCACGGCAATCTTAATCTTTGAGGAACTATTGTAATGGAAAGCTTATAGCAAAGCTAGTCGTGGTGATAGAATAGTCAAATTTGGAATTTAGGTGGCGTTTGATTCATACTAATATAATATTATCAGAAATTTTACACTTGATACTTGAATTCTTGGGAATGAAAGATTACTGCTTTTGGTTCATAATAACAAAATACAACAACCAGTTTACTATGTTTTAGAATTTTATTGAATTTTGTTATAATTCTTATCTTTGAAGTGGCCCTCTCTTTTTTTTGCTGAAATATGAAATGTTCGGACAAAAATAAAATTCTTTTAGAAATATTATATATCCAAATATTACAAATATTTAATTTAATTTATATATAATATAATATATTATAATATTATTAAATAACCTATTATATAATATATATATATATTAATATAAAATATTATATTAAATATTAAATATTTAAATATTGTCTAGTGCTAATTAAATATATAATTAGATTAAGTATTATTAAATATTTATATGAAAGTCAGGAGCATAATTTAAGGTTATCAGACTTTGCTAATATCAAATACACACATTTCAGATGGGAATCGGATTACTATGATTTATAAAAATTTTAGGTTACTGAAAATGAAACATTACTACTTGGATTATCATGTTTAATTATCAAACATAATAATCTGTATGGTAATCTCAGATTATCAAGATAGATTACTATAAACCAAAGGGTCCCTTATTTTGCAAGTCCTTGAATTGGTGAGAAGTTTGAGGTGCTTAGAGTTCTATAAAAGAAAGGTGCTTTGATAGTGTTATGAAGGAGAACAAAGTGAGATAACAAAGGATATGCAACTAATGATATCATCATTTTAGCACGCAAGGTACAGTTCGTCATATGAGGGTTTAGATTATTAGATGGTAAATTACATAATACTTATAAAAAACAATTGATTATAGATATGCATCAAACAAACATGAGACATGCAATTAATTTAGGTGTGATACAATTTCCCTTTTTTCCCCAAATAGAAAAGAGAGTAGGGCGTCTTGGAGCATTCCCACAAAGAGAGAGGCATGAAGTAAAAAAGAAAAGGAAAAAAAATGAATAAAGTCATCATGGTTTCAATAAACTTTTGTAACTGGACAATTGTCATGGTCTGATTCAACCATAGGTTATTGTAACAAAATATCAATTGTTTTTCTCAAAAAGAAAAAAATATAACAGTTGATAAGAAATTCGAAAAACATAACCTCCAAATTATTTTACCGATACATTGCAACAGTAACTAGCCTGAAAGGGTGATGTGATTCATGCTTTATACATTAGTATAATCAGTATGCATTTAAATAACGATAAATTATATAAACAGTGACATAGTCAAATAATGTGATGAATAAGCCTTTATGTCAGCATCAATGATAATATGGTGATTATAACAGAGGGGCACTAAAATGAGAAAATAGCTCTACAACAGCCACTGCCTGAAACTATACTATTTGTGGGTAAGTATTTTATTTTATATTTAATCGATCTATTTGCATTGATATTTTTATAAATATTAGTTCTAAAAAATGCAAATGATTGTTGAGCTGATCTGAATCTTGGAATAAATTTAGGTAAACAACAGTGAGATGTATCACTATGGTCCAGCTGCTATGTTGATCTTCTGCTAGTTTTCATTTGGGACTCACTCTTTATCATCAATTATTCAATACATTCTGCATGTAAAGATATCCATGTTGACATATATCGCTAGGCCAAATGGGCTTTTCTACAAGAATGGATTCTTAATTTTTTTTGCATATGTCAAATTTTTAAGGCCTTCCCAAGTAGATGCAATCAGAGAGTAAAATGCTACTTTATAATAAAATATTAAAATATAAAGCTATAGGGCTTTTTGTATATATAATTCTCAAATCATCTTGTTTTTGCAATATAATCTTCCCATTAGATTTTTGACTAGTGGTGGAATAAGTAACTGTGTTTAACAGAAAAAAATAGTGTTACCCTTTTGCATTAATAATTAAAAAAAATACTGTAAAGAGTTATGCTTTTTGTATAAATTTTTTAGGCATGTTAATGTGAAAATATAATATTGTCCTTTTACACTTAATATGGTTATTTATCGACACTGCCAACCAAAAACTAATGGGAGGGGTATTGTTGCAAAAACAAGATGATTTGAGGTGTATGCAAATATGGCTTATTGCCATGACTAGAAACTGAAATGAATTAATATAATGCTATTACAAGTTAATGTTCAGAAAAAAAAAAAAAAAATGGAACTTTTTTTAAAAATTGTTATCTTATAATAGCCATTAGCAGCCACCAATGACATACAATGATTTGTAATAACAAAAATTAACTAAGTGAAGGAATTCACTTTTCATTTGAATGCCTCCCTTAACTTCGGTGCTCCTGTGAGTGTTTGTTGTAATTTGCCTTAGGGCTTCTTATAGAGGGGTGTGCACGAAGTTCACATGCCAGAGAATGGAATGCTGACATGTGTATAAAGGACTTGCACAAGTGCTGTCCAAGTCTGGCGCAAGGGAGTTTGCTGTCCATGATATATAGAAGTCTTCTTTTCTGAAAGTTCTTAACCTATCCTTGAAGAAAACTTAATTCCACTGGACAATAAGTTATAGTCGAGCCCAGTTTTCAATTATTTTAAGACCAATCAAACTGAAATGCACTGACAAACAGTAAACCCTATATCCAGCCAATAATATCTCCTGACAACTCAATAATCTGTATTAATACTTTTTATTATTTATTTGTTTGTTAGGGTTGATTAACTTCGAAAGGATTTGATACTCAAAGGACATGGAAAAAGACAAGGGCAAGGAGAACAAATACAGCATCATTATCCCCACATACAATGAGCGGCTTAACATCGCCCTTATAATCTACCTTGTCTTCAAGCATCTCAAGTGAACCCTTCACTCTTACACTAATAGTTATTAGCGTACAATCTCCATTTCGTTGCTTCATATATTATTAATTTCCCAAACCAATCATGTTACTTGGTTACCACAGTGGAAGTAATGAATAATTATTATTGTCATATTTTTAATAGATTTATTCTATATTTAGTATAATTGGTGTGATACAACAACAACTACAATAATAAGAACAACAACAACAACAAAGCCTTAATTTTAAACTATTTGAAATTGGCTATATGAATCCTTTTTCGCCTTCTGCTTAGTTTCGAGTCATATGATAGGTGCGATAAGTTTGCTCATTATCAAGTGCTTGGTTGTCGGTGATGGATGAAGTTTTAATATCTTTTCATTTATCCTTCATTGAGTGGTTTATCTCTTTTCATATTTGCCACAATATTGCTGAATTTTCCTATTTTGGTCATGGCTTTGAGTTGTACAATGGAACTGAACTTGGACTATTTGGTATCATGTCGTTTTATGAGTATGGCATCAAATTCACACGAGCTTTGATTTCCTTTTCGCCATGAACTTTACATGCACAATGCTTAAATCTTTATTAATTTGGGCAAATTATGTAGAAGTGGTAATATCATCTTGCCTTTATGTTTAGACTCCTTTATCCTCCCACAGTGTATCTCTGTGCTTTTGAACTTGTGAGTTAGATGGAAAACCGTTAAGGGGTGGGGTGGTTGGATGGATAATCAATATGGGGAAGGTGGATGATGTGTTATGCATGTAGAATATGTGATGCATTCAGAGAGTTGATCCACCATCAAATCTAGTAAACAACTAAACATGGAAGAAACTGCTTTGATTTTCTCTTGTATTTAACAGATTTCAGCTACAACTTTCTTCTTTTTGGACAATGTTTGGTTTGTTTCATTTGTTTTCCCTTCTAAGAGTACATCAGCTATGACAAAATACATCAAGTACATAGTTATCTCCACTTTTCTTGAGACTTGGTCTGTGGGAATATGGTAGAGGCATCCTTTGGCCAGAGATGGAAATGTTTTATTGGAGTTCGACCTTGTTTAAATTCAGTAAGAGTGTTGATAGCTTGTTTTGAGGAAGTCAAGTGATGCTGGGGAGTCCAACTTTGGTGGCTGTTGTGGCAAAAAATAATAAGTGGTGCTTTTGTGGAACCCTTTATGGGCTTAGGGGATAAAGGTGATGATGAGAGTAAAAGTTTGGGATAAGAGCTGAATTCATTATCAGTCATGTATTGTTATGTTTGATTCGGTTGTGTTCAAGGATTAAAGTCTCCATGGTGCCAGCATGTCTTGTTATTATCGTATTGTTCAGTTGAGATAATGGTATTGTAGTTAGTTGTCTGGGATGCCTTGACTGTCCCAGTTTGTACTGGTTAGGACGAGCCGGGATAGCTTTATATCAACGCTTGGTATGGCTTGTCATCCCAAGTATGTATTTTTTATTCTTTTTTATTCTTGTTGTTAATTAGTGTTTCAATCCATCCCAGTTCATCCCAACCCCTCGTAGTCCCATACCAACTCAGGACTAGATGAGGATGGGCTGCCATCGGGTTCAAACCATTGATTGTACCAAATTTTGAATAGTGGATCCAATAATTTAGTTTAGTGAGGTTTTTGACCAATGGAACATTAAGTAATTGGAGAGTAGTTTTATTGGAACTAGGAGACCCTTAGGCTACTAGTAGCTGCCTCTGCATTCTGCCCTAATGCCTTCATGAAAAATCATTTATGAGACAACGTGAAACTATTGATTTAAGTGTTGGTTGGCCAGGCACAATATGCACAATACATATCACACCATGCCTTGTGTAACGCCGCAAGCCCACCTGCTGGCCCAATTAACTCCGTTAACGGGCCGAAACCATGTGGCCCAAAAACTCGAGTGGAATTTAATGGGTAGCAAGTGGACTTGAGTTATAAGCACATAACACTTTCTTTCCCATTCATTGTGAGATTAAATTTGGGATATCACACTCTCTTCTCATTATAATGCGACGTCCTCGTTGCACGCTACAAGTAGCCAGAATTTACCTCCGAGCCGAGTCATTGATGCTGCAAGGGTGGCTCCACGCCATGGCGGGACTTTACCACTATCTCATGGGTAGCCCTTTCCTCATGGCTATCAATTTTCACACACTCGGATCGGCTTTGATACTATTTGTAACGCCTCAAGCCCGCCTGCTGGTCCAATTAACTTTGTTAGCGGATCGAAACCACGTGATCCAAAAACTCAAGCGGAAGTTAATGGGTGACAAGTGGACTTAAGTTATAAGCACATAACACTTTCTTTCCCATCCAATGTGGGACTAAATTTGAGGTATCACACCTTGCCACCACATAGCTCTAGCATGATACCAGCTATGTGGCAGTGCTTGGCATGCTATTGTGCTGGTGCATGCCAAGCATGAGAAGCTTTGGCATGTATTAGTGCTAGACGACATGGTATGAGCCTTGCTAGTACCAAGCTGACCTGCTACCAGCATTCGCTACTTAAATTCTTGCATGAAACCTATGATGATTGTATCTCAGGCATGTTTAATGGTGCTCCTTTTTTAAAATGTTTCTCTCGCTAAAGGAGAAGCCAGAAGCTAAATTTCTATCTTCTCTTAAAAGCACTTTTTAAACTCCTTGTAAAAGCACTTCTCAGATTTTGTTACCAACTAGTTATATTTTCTAAGAAATGCCTTTTTCTTTCTTAAAAATTATTTCTTTAAGCAATTTAACATGTCCTAACTATTGTTTGTTGAAGTGTGATGCAAATATGGTGCATTAAAAAATTATTGTATGTTATATTTATAGAGCTTGACTTGACTATACTTGAGTGGACTATCTACTCATTCGATCAGGTCTGCATTAGATTATGGACAGTGTTGTCAAAAGTGCACCTTAGGCAGGCGCAAGGCACTAAGGGTTAAGCACTTCTTATACCCTAAAATGTGCCTAAGGCATAAGGCGCTAGGTGCCAAGGATGAGGCGCTAGGAGCTAGGCTCTAGTCAAGTGTTAGGCACTTCTTGTGTCCTAAGTAAGACGCCTTCATCTAGATATACATGAGGCAAAAAAGATACTTGCTTTTGATTTGATTTAAAGTGCAAGAAAAGCATACCTTTTTTAATAAACTATATTTGTAATATTTTTTTAGTCTATCATATTTATTAAATTGTATTAACTTTTTAATGCACCATCTTATACACAACTATTTTTCTTATCCTACAAAAAAGCTAAAAATTAGAAGACAAGGATGAAACACTGAAAATTATGCCATCATCTAGGAAAAAGGAGGGAAAATTATATTATCATCAAAGAAAGAAGAGGCTTTCCATTAAACTAGCAAGTTTAATATATTACTATTATGATTTTTTTAGTTTTCTTTTTTTATGTAGTATAAATCTTGCTTATATAAATTATTTTATCATTTATTTCAAAATATATGCCTCACTTTGCTCAGGTGCGCACCTGCACTTTGTGCCTTGCACATAACCTCTAAGAACCCTTTACACTTAAGTCCGCTTAGTGCTTTTAACAACACTAATCATGGATGTTTCACATTAATAATTCAAGCTATTGAATGTGATCTATTATCTCTAAAATACTTAAACATAAAAAATATGATTTGGAGTCTCCCGCTAACTCATACATCAAGTGGTCCAAAAATTGAAGAGTCTAAATAATATGAAATAATACCTTTTTTTTTTGACCTCTTAATGTATAGACTAGAGGTTTGCAAATTACATAATTTATGGTGTCTAAGTATTCTAAAGATGGTAGATCATATTCAAAAGCTCAAATCATCGATATGAGACCTCCATCGTTCAAATTTAGTCCTGATCGGATTTGAGTGAAGATTTTTTCTGGAGTGCAGCCAAGTCAAGCTCATATTTATAAATTGATGCCTTTGGGATATACATGCATAATATTTCTGGATGTACAAATGATTTTGCGATGATTTGTTATAGTTGTATATATTAGGCTATTGCCTCCTTTAGTGGTTTGGGTGCATTCTAAGAAGATTCTAGTGTCTGGTCCTTGACTCGCATGGTATCCACTATTGTTATTGGATATCATTTTCTTGGATACTCACCATTAATTTTAGAATTTCCTTTGCCCATTTACTTGGTATGTCCAGCATTTTCAGAAGGTCATTGCTTGAATATCTTGTTTCCATCCATGTGTTCATAGAATTTTAGAGATTCTTGCTGAATAACTACTTAAAGTTTTCTCACTTATTATTCTTGGCAATTTTCCTGTCTCATTGACCATTTTCTGAGCTACTCGCTCTAACTAAATTTCAATTACCACTGTCATATGAATTATTTCCTCATCTTTTTCTTCAAGACACTTGTTAAGCCCCTCTGAAATCATATTAATGTTAACAATTTGGATGTAAATACTCTTTTTATGGCCATGGGTAGTAATATTGCTTTGCTTTTATATTACTCAACTTAGATTTAAAAAAAAAAAAAAAAAAAAAAAAAAAAATTCTTATGCGTCTTTCATCTGTGTTTGTGTCACTCCAAATGGGCTTTTGAGCCATAATTGATTCTTAGGCATTTTCTGCCACTGATTTAACTTTCTGTTTTGGTGTACGTTTTTACTATCCTTAGGCTAAAGATTTCAGCAGATTTCTTCTATTCTCACAGTTCCATTAAACATGCTAAATTTAGAATATAATATTTTCCTGCTGGATAGGACTCAACAAAAAAATATACAAAATCACAATTAGAAGATTGTGATTAAAGTTTTGGCATAAGTCATACTAATTATGTACTTTACGACTGATGAATGTTACAGAAATTTGTATGTATATGTGTATTGGGGTATGTGATGAGTTTGCAGGATCCAAAAGACACGAGTCTAGGTTCTCTAAATCTATGCAATTCAAAAAGCTTTTCATGAGACCTTAAGCACTGCTAAGCCAAGTTCAGAGAACTTAAGAAACCAATAGTTTCTTTTTGGGAAGAGGGAACCATTTCAATCTATTAAAGCTTAGGAATTCCAGAGATTGTTTTGCAGGAAGGCTGGAGACACCTATTTAAGCTTTCTCAAAATCTACTTTTTCAGACACTTTAATTTCCATTTATGGTCTATAGAAGGAGATCATTCCCTTCATTTACACAGAGAAATAGTGGCTGAGCACCTCTGGTTTTTCTTCTTGGAATTCTTGGAGCAAGATTTGTAGTTTCAACTTAATTTATTGCGCTTCTTCAGCTTTACTCTGGTGCAATTTGCTAAGCACTTCTCAGTGCTGGGGTTCATAGTTAGATTGTTTATTAAGATGTTTACATAGGTTGCTCTTCTTGCTGTATATTAAAAGTGATTCTGCCGAACTGATTCAACTGAAGGAATGGAATTTATGAAGCTAACTAGGTTTCCTTGCATTAATATTCTTGATTCTTGATTCTTCTCGTGTGCCCTGTTTGACTATTTGTTTGGTGTTCTCTTTTCTTGTACAAACCTTTAAGGCATCTTTCATCATTTGCTAGTGCAATTATGATAAGCGGGCTTCCAATTTATTATGATATTATGATTGTTAAACCTAGTTATTTGAAATAATATAAACATATTGATAAGTAATTTTTCACTTAGTGCTTGGATAAAATCTTGTTAAGGGTTGGGTTTAATGTTTGACTCTACAAAAATTGAATATGTATCTAGTTAAACCATTTCCTGAGCATTTTTTTAGATGAATTGTGATGATAAGAAGTGAAAAATAGGTGAGAATGGTTGACACTATTTTCTTGAATGACAGTTTCGCGAAGTGCTCATCTAAGATCAGATATATGTCAAGAAATTCACAAAGTATTCAAGAAGATTTGAGATTAGTGACCTAGATGGTTCAAGATCTGCAAATGGGGCTCTTGTAAATGTGATAATTATGGTTTGTGATGATCTGGTTGAAAGATTGAAAAATTTCATGATCCAATCTAGTAATGAAATTTGATAATTGTTTTGTGGTTATTTTTCATTTTTAATCTATTGGGTTCATCCTGACAAACCAATTTTGCGAACAATGTGAGGCCACCTATCTCTATGGTCTAAAGGTCTAGTTATATTTAGATCTGGTAATACCCTATGTGCTAATTCTATGGTGTAGAAAGACTTGAGTAGTGGAGTTAATTGACATGTTTATGCCATGAGATTTGTGCAGCTAATAAAATCATTTAAGTAAACATGTATATGGTCTAGGATTATGATTTTTAATTATTCAGAATTAATTATTTACTACTTTTCCTTTTTTTAATCCAATTACATTTTGAAATTGGGCCGTTTGATTTGAGATTATTACAAAGGCTTTTCAGGTCCTTTGATGGGATGCATCTTTTAAATGTATTATAAGCACCAATAAATTGGTACCAAGTTGATCATCACCTCACAGTACTTTGGCAGGATGAGGGACGTGAGTGCCTTTCTTATTCTGTACGTGGTCATGATTTTTTGGGTTAAATAATTGGTTTCATCAAAGATCATGTTTTTTAGGATTTGATTCATTACAGTCTATAAATTATGGTAGCTGTATGTGCCTTTCTAAGGAGAATGATGTTTTCATACAATTTCATTTGTTAATTCTATGCATCAGTTTTTGCCTTTTAATCCTCTTGGACTCCATGTTTAGATCATCTTTACCATTTACATATTGGTTGTGTATTTGATCAAACACCCATCCTCTATTTAAGAATGTTACAGGAAACATGATGCTGATACAATATAATAGAGTTGGATATTGGATTATTTTAGTCAAATTAAATTTCTTTAGGCATGGATTTATGGTTAGGTTTTGCCTCCATAGTTTTTTCTAGATTAATAGGTTCAGGATTGAATTAAAAGCCAATTTCCAGATTTATTTACAGTTCTAGTATTAATAGGCTCGAGAACTTTTTAGGCCATTATAACTTATCAAGTAAACTTTTGGGGCATCTTAACCAGGTGAATCTTTTGCAAGTGTTAAACAACAATAATGCGGTATACTTTGGCCAAGTTAACATTCCTTGATCAATTCTGCATTGAATCTGGAAGATTTCCTTTTTAGATTGTTTTGTTTGTAACATATTTTTGTAAGACAAACTGTATCAGATCCAATTTTTCATATTACTTTTTTGAGATAATCTTTGTAAACCAAATAAAAGCAAGAGTTATGCGTTTTTGAGTGTTAGTATTGTTGGAATGAAAATAGTTATTCCAAGAGTGATGTATTGTTTTCATAACAAGGTTCCATTGGCTTGATTGTTAAGGCTCCAATTATCATCTCCAATTTGCAACTTATCTGGTTACCCATGTCATTACCTTGTGTATAAAGACAGGAGATCTGACACCTTAAACTATCGTCATGCTCTGACTTACTCTTATTTGGAGGGCAATTTCTCCTTGATCATGTTCCATCACTTCACAACTGTCATCATATTTATGTTTTTGAAACTAATATTGCCATTCTGTCCTTTGCGTGTTTGATCTAGGGATGTTGATTTTGAAGTCATTGTTGTGGATGATGGAAGTCCTGATGGAACCCAAGACATCGTTAAACAATTGCAGCAAGTATATGGGGAAGATCGCATTGTAAGTATCGAGGTTGTTTCTTTATGCTCAAAAGATTTAACGTGTTTACTATATATTGAACTTTTTTGCTGGTTTTAATTCCTCCTCCCATACTTAGACATTTCATTTCTTTGATTATGCCAGCTATTAAGGGCAAGACCAAGGAAGCTTGGTTTAGGTAGGTGTCTAGAATCTTTGACAAGGAAATAAAAAATTGGCCCCTGATATGGAATACTGTTCAGGAACTGCTTATTATCATGGTCTGAAGCATGCGACTGGGAAGTTTGTTGTAATTATGGATGCTGATCTTTCCCACCATGTATGAGATTTTTTCCCCCCTTTTTTTCAAATATCTAGCATATCTGGCATATTAAGTTTTCTTCTTTTTTTTTTAATTTCCTTTAATAATGTTATATTCTTGTTTGCAGCCCAAATACCTACCAAGCTTCATCAGGTAAGATTTCCAACAAAGCACCTAATGATCATTTCTGCAAATATCCACATATTTCTCCATCAGAGTGTTCCTCCAGTTCTGTAGAGAATATTGTTATTGGAAAGGAAGGGCCTGGTCCTTTTTGTGGTCCCCTTATTTTGAGATATAAGTTTCTCATAGGCTTGTGTCTGAGATGTGTGGATTCTTTATCCATCTGCCTAGCATATCAAATATAAAAGATTCTCCCATTAATGTGTGCCTTGTTTAAGCAAGAATCACTCATAATGTTAATTTTTTTGATTTTATCATAACCTATATAGAACTTGTAAAATAATTTTCTCATTTTTAGAAGAAGCTGAAATGGTCATTCCATTTACATACAATATAACAATAGTTTATTGTTGCATAGAAAGAATACGTTTTTGATGCTGTAACCAGGTGAGCTAGCTTGGTAATTAATGCAGCCATCATCTTACCCTCTTGTACCATTAGGAAGCAAAAGGAAACTGGTGCCAATATCATTACTGGTACCCGTTATGTTAGAAATGGTGGTGTACATGGATGGAACCTTATGCGCAAGCTGACAAGTAGGGGAGCAAATGTACTTGCACAGACACTTTTATGGCCAGGCGTATCAGATTTGACTGGATCCTTTAGGTACCTCTTGTCAGTTGGGAAAATTGTGCAAGCCTTTGTTTTGAATCCCTGACTTATGTTATTTCTATTAAACAGGCTATATGAGCGATCTGTTCTTGAAGATGTGATAAACTCATGTGTTAGTAAAGGTTATGTCTTTCAGATGGAGATGATTGTGAGAGCTTCAAGGAAAGGATATCACATTGAAGAGGTAAGGATTATAGCCTTTTTGTTGTTGCAGTAGACTTCTGTTGCTCTTGGCCATGTTTTGGCTGATGCAACTCCAATATACTTTTGAGCTCCCTGTGCTTGAGAACAGTCATGCCATTGTTTTCAGCATAACTTAGTTGCTGACATCTGTCTATTGCTGATTTCATGTAGCAATTAGTCAGGAGCTGAGATTGTTATTCTTTTTTTTTTTTGGTTCAATGAGATTATTATTCTTCAATATCTAATACATCTTAAGATGTTGAAAATGATGTGATATGCTTTTCCAATGCTGTAAATTCTGCAATTTATTAACAGCAGAAACACCTCTAGTTCTAAGATCTTGACATAATTTTGATTTTGTACTGGTTGTAGGTTCCCATAACCTTTGTTGACAGAGTTTATGGAAGTTCAAAACTTGGAGGATCTGAAATAGTTGAATATCTTAAAGGCCTTGTGTACCTATTGTTCACAACATAAGGGGGAAAATTGTTGTAAGATACTCTTCTTTATACTCTTCTTTGATTTTGACATTTATGTTTCATCTAAATCTTATTTGCAAAGCTGTCCTTGTGTAAAAAAAAAAAAAAAGCCAAGGCCTCTGATACAATTTTTTTGGTGGAAATTGTCACACGTTGAACTTTTCCCTTGGGATTTTTCGCACTCATCTTTAAGTTGACAATCATTAATTAATGAGTTTCTGTTTTTCTGACAATTGTTATTCATTAGTTAGTTCTATAGCTTTGGCTGTTTGAGTGAAGTTCAATACAACATTATGGTTGGTGTTAGATGAGGGATGCTTTTGTTAATTGCAAATTGTAGGTGGTACTTGTATTTTCATTTTGTGCATTAGCTCTTCAAAGCCAAGTTTTTCTCATGTGAGATGCACTGAGTGTTTCTATTTGCTTGTAAACAGGAAAATAATAAAATGTTCAAAAGATCATCCAGGCAATTAATAGCCACTCATATATTGGGGTGCATGAAGTTGGTAAATTTTTCTTGTGCTATAATATTGTCAGGTAGATGAATCTTTAGTGCTATTATGAAATGGGCAATTTACTTTGAATGATAGATCTCATCTTTTGGTTGTTCATGAAGTCCGTTCTTTCAGTCTGCTTATCATAGAACAGCAACGAGGGAGCTTATACTTTATTATCTCATGGTTATAAAGGATCTTGTGCTTTCAGTTTATCTTCTATTGAAATTTAGATTTAGACTGTGTCCATTGGTTCATAATATTTGATGCGATTTAGGTCAGTGTTTTGTCCGGTGATGCTTCTCAAGACACAAAAGGTTTACAGTGAGCCAACACTGGTTCATTTGTGAATGCTGATAAATCTCAGGCAAGTCTGTTTTAGGCGTTTTATAGATTTCTACCAAACCTATGTTTGTAAGCAGTTGTGCTGATAAATTCTGTTTAAATCGGGAGGTTGGTAATTATTTAATTCCAGTGAAACCAGTGACGGTTCATGTTGAATCCCTGTCCCATGATCTGTCCTACGGTTTGAATTCTGAGTTAAGACAGCCCCACAGCAAGCTTAGGTAGAGAAAATTTCGCAAGCCAACCGATGAGTGAGAACCATAGCATCTGTAGGAATATTCTATTCGTAAGATGTGCATAAAATATCTACTGGGAATAATAATTTCAAATTAAAGAGCTGTATAGATGTGGGAACGTAAAGACCTACGGATGTGAGAACGTAAAGACCTACTATTGTATAGTCTGTCTGATCTGATGTGCGCTTCTCCTACATTCTTGTGGTCAGTTTTTCTTAATGTATATTACCACCTTAGCTCTCTTACAAAACCGTAACAAACGCAAGCGAGGACATTTACGGTCTGGACTTTTTTCTTTTTCTTGTTTTTAGGAAAACATTTATGGTCTGACTTAGGCATAAGATTTTGATCTTGAGATCACAGCCATCCATCCTGACTGGCATGCGCTGGAGCCGCTTGCAACTTGTTAGGAAGTACTTTGCAGACGACAATTTCCTTTATGTCCGTCGGTACCCGTCTGAATTAATTTAAGATGGGGTATGCAGGATAAAAAATAGTTACAGATATAGGTACAAAAACATAGTTACACTTATATAAGTATGAGAATACATAGCAATATTTATTACAGATATATGATGGGTATAAAGATAAAGAGACTATCTTATTCCATCTATTCTATACTCATTTTACTTATTAGTAAATTTAGTTAATTATTTTTATTGATTAATATAATCATAAATTTTTAATAAAAATTTTTATAAACAGTTAGAAACTATAATTTTTTTAAATCTGATCTATTTGTTCAATCTGAAATTAAAGGTTAAAAAAAAATCATAATTACTTTAATTTGATATTGAAATTAAAATTTGAAGAAAAAAAAAAAATGAAACGAATGAAATGGGAAACATAAAATGAATGGAATGGAGTTCATAATAGATGATGAGTATGAATAATGGAATGGGTATAGATATTATATAATTTCTATAGGTATGGATATAGCTACAAAATTTGATAACCATAGTGGATATAGGGTGGGATGGATTTATGCATAAATTTTTTTAACAGATATAAGTATGAAGATATCTTTTTTTTTTTTTTTTTCGTATCCACTGTGCTCCACTACTATGCATTTGGCATATGTCTTCAGTTAGAAACGTAGATACATGGTTCACCAAGGCAAAGCCTCACACTATTAAAACCTAACTTCTTTATGTTTTTATAAATGTATTTCAACTATATTTTTAATAAACAGTTCTGAAATATAAATTCCTTCCTCATAAAAGTGGGATGTTGTCCTTTCGGAAGCCTTTCCGCCTTGATGTGTGGCCGAGGTGACCCCACCGAAGTTCAAATCTTATACCTACTCCAAAGTGGAAAGAGAAGCAGCAAGCTACACCAAAGGTAGTTAGCCATAAAAACTCTCATCAATAATTTTGTTGAATTTAACTTTGCTATTGCAACACGAACTCTCAAGTCCGTTTGCGTGATAGAACACTATTTGATTTTTGCTAATAAAATGATATTAAGATGCTTGGATGATGGCTGGATGACTGCAGCTATAATAAAAAGACGTATTGCACCTGATTTTGGGTGATGTTTTATGGTATGTTCAATGGATAATTGGAGACGGTCGGGAGCCGGAGCAGTTCTTGAACCACCTTTTCATTCCACCAAGCAAATTGAAGTAGTCGAATCAGGATGGCACATAAAATTCATCGACTTCAATTCCATAGAAAAGTCTAATATGGGATTCTAGGTGCCAAAGGTGCCATTGTCAGCATAATGTTCGTCTGCTAGAGTTTGTTTATATAAATATTTAGTGTGTACAGTTTGCTTCGGTATTAAAGCACAAAGGAATTCTCCTAGCACGTGGTCAAAGGCGTTGAAACACGCCACTTCCAATAGGACGTGAGACGAAGCGATCCAAATTTCCAAATGGCGAAAATCGCATCATCAGGTAGAAATATAAGAAAAAGAATTTGCGATTGTATGACTTTAGCTGTGAGTTGTAGTTGGGCAACTAAACCAAATTCTTTCAATGATATGTCAAATTTGTCATGTGAAATTCATATTGTTTGTTAAAACAGAAATGTTTCTTTACTTATCACTAAAGGTGTCAAATGGGTCGGTATGGCTTGGCTCGGCCCATGGGCCAGCGTGCCTTGCCAGCATGACTCGGTTTCCATAGCGGGTCATGCCCGTCTGACCCGCCACACCAAAGGATTGGCCCAGGATGGGCCGTGCCATACGTGTTGACTTGCGTTCTGATCCACATACCAATCCATATAATTTTTTAATATTACTTTAAAAATAAATTATATACATATCTTTTTATGGATGGACAATTTTTATTTATTATTACTTTTTTATGAATTTAAAATTTATTTTAGGGAAATCAAATAAATAAATTAGATGTACTAATCTTTTTTTGGGCTCAGCACGATATATCATGGTCATTGTCTCGTTTGTTCTCCAGGACTATAACGGGTCGCATTATCTTTCATCTTTAGTCTTCTACTACTCTACTTATTATCATTTAGAGGAGACTCTTCATCATCATTCTTTTAACCTTATATCCTCTCTTCTGCGTCATACCAATTCTTAAGGCATATCAGTATCTTCACTATATTGAGCTTCAATCGGCTTCTTTCGTTGAGTACCTATCCTCTACACTAAAAGTAAACTCCGACGTTTCTGTGGATATCAAATGGGTTAGTAAATCACGAGCCATAATAGAGAGTATAGGATAATTATTTTTTTGTGCTCTTCATCAGACAAAAAATCAAAATTATATATTTCTTACCGAGCTAGAAAGTCTATAAAATTATTGCTTAAATAAATATTTAATTTAGTAGATGAAGATTATAAAGTAATGGTTCTTTGTTTTTTTAATAAAGACCAAACACCTTATACCTAGGGTTAGTTTTAAGTAGAGAACCTTTTATTTTTATTATATTTTTGATCATATAATATAAACATTTCATTTAATAATTTTTTTTTCTTTGAATATATTTATACTTACTTTATAATTCAAATTTTTAAAAATTACTTATAATATTATATATGAACCATCTAATTTAACTATAAAATTCATAACTAAAGCTAAACAATAAAAATATAAAATTTCTTCTCAATATTTATTAAATTTTATTTTCATTAGTAAATTATATTTTCAAAACTTTCACTTTCTCTATATTTTAAAAAATAGTAAGTAATATTATATATTTATTGCAAAACAAGAGGAGAGATAGGATAATAAGTATCGAATAAAATATTAATAGCTTCAAATATTGTAAAAATTACACAATAATACCAAAATGATAATCTAATAAAGGTTCACCAAGAAAGTAATTATTATAAAATATAATAATAATATTTTTATATTAAAAATATAATTGTAGCATTAAATATGTAGAATTTTATCTATATTTTACATCTAATAAAAATTATTTACATTTAATCCATGGGCAATACATAAAGATTTAAATTCTTGTTTTCTATCTCTTGAAGATTGTATATATTTAATAGTTTCTTTAACTCTACCTATATATAATTCAATAACTTTTAAACTATCTTGTATAATTAAATTTATAATATAACATGCACATCTAATATGAAATAATTTTTCATTTAAGATGGGATGCAAATGTGGTTCAAGTAATTCAACAGCAATATTATTATTTGATGCATTATCTGAACTAATTAAAAAAAATTTATTATGTGCATGATACTCACTGTTTGCATGATATGAGCATGGATGGTGATAGTACGTGGATGTTTAATTAATTTAAAACTAATTTTTTTCTTTTGTATTACTCAATTGCAATCAATAAAATGTGTAGTGACACAAATATAAGATAATTCAATAACATATATTCAAATATTAGATAAAAGTCCTATTCTACTATGAAATTTTTTAAATTATAAAATTATATTTTCTTTATAATTATGAAATTGTTTAAAACAATTAGATTTAGTAGCATTAGGGGAAAATTTTTTATATGCAGGATTTAAGGCATTTTTCATATATGTTTTAAATCTTGAACTTTCGACAAACGTAAAATGTTAGAACCTCTTCCCGACACATACCTCCTTATAGAAATTTGAGTAGAGTTCTGCTAGTCTTATGGTATGGACCATAAAGCACAAGTGAACTCTATTAAATTTCCATAAGTTACATGCTCAACATACATAATCCTGTCTATAACATTTAATCTGCTCAGTTTAATCACATATGTCATCAAGCAATAACATCTAATTTACTTGATCCTGCTCGGTTTAAAAACATATTGTGCATACACATCACTGTTCATTTCCAGGCTAAGTCTAATATTTACATCATACAGTTACAACTTCACATATATAAACATACATACATCACCATCTCAGTCACCACTCTTAGTATACAAGAGTAACTTACAATCCCCTTTTCATCCACCAACACCCTTCCTCAACACTAGCAACACATATACAAAATTGCTATAGAAACCAAGATGCTAAGCCCACCTGTCAAGTCTTTGAGTACTCTAGACTCAGCTGCTAGCTCGAAGATTTCTATCTCTGATCTAAAATAAAAATGTGAACAATAGAGGGGTCAGACCTAAGTTCCAGTGACTGAATAACCATCTAACAATGGGGAGAAGCTGAGAACTACCTTATAAACTCATAAGCATACCAACACAACATATCGCGATCGATACATAAATCTTTATAAATAAGATAAGTTAACTTATAAGTTAGCTTATACTTTCAATATTATAACTTAAATAAAGAAATACCATATTTACAAAATTCTATGATGATGGGCTAGGTGTGCTGCCACTAAGGTACATCCCTACAGTTGTCCTCCTATAGGTGTACTCTCAGTGGGTGAGTGTACTGAGCGCCGAGTATCCCCGCACCACATGACACCCCTCACATGTGCGGTTCACCTCAGGTGTGAACTTGCCCCTTTTTCCTGGGCCTCCTGGTTGCTCCTCCCTTGGGCTAATATCTTTGAGCCACCTTGGCTCGTATAGTATCCTAGCTCTTTATTAAGCTGTGATTCTTTGCCCCAGCCCAATTGCTTAACTTTACCTTGTTTTGAGGTACAGTTTCGCTTGTACTCCCCCTGGCATCGGGATCATAGTACGATCGAATCGCAAGGAGGTACCGGTTAGAAGTAGTGTGTGCCATGCTCATGCTATGGCACAGTCTACAGGGTGATCAGTCTCATAGATGGCCTGATACTTTTATGCTGTATGTTATAGAAATACTTCAGAATGTAGTTTATAATCCAACTATCATGTACCATGCTTTCTTTAAAATAATGCTATTCATATATGCCCATGCATCACTTTGAAACATATACTGGAAGGACCAAAATCTATGCTTTAAACTTTAACTCATGCTTTGTCTTTAGAACATGCTTTGTCTTTAGAACATGCTTTTAAACTCATGCTTAAACTTTAAATACATACTTTGCTTTGATACCTTTTTACTTGAAACCCGTTGTTCCACTTGAAACATTTATTTCATAAAATTTATGCTTTCTTTTCAAAACACCTTCTCTTAATACATATACTTTACTCTTAAAAGCATTCTTAACTATGAATACATGTTTTAAAATCACTATGAAACTTGATTCTCATTTCCCATACATAGGCTATCAAAATATTTCATGAAACATAGCATTTATTTGGATTGGTAACTAAATTACATCATACATTACATAAAGCCCTTCCAAAGTTAGATGAGGAACCCACTCACCTTCTACTATTTCCTCTTCTCCACTGTTGCTACTCCTCTTGAAAAGGCTCCCTTATTTGATTTCCTTAACCTATATTATCACATATGCAATCATCAAGGTTACATACACTTACTGTTTACATGAATTAAGCATGCATACATTTTTAAGTTAAAATTAACAACTCCCTAACTATCCTCTTATCACCCAATCCAACCACTGTATAAATTTATCACTTAATTCATGAATTCACAACCCATGCATATAGCCATATCATCTCTTTTAGCTAGCTACACAACACTCATACACTAAGTTTTCAACATTTCTTTCACCAAAAGCCTAGATTTCCATGATATTCATAGCATGAAACCACATTACCTTAAGTTTCTTTTCCTCTCTTCCACATGATTCTAACATTAATCTTAAGCTTAGGAAAGTAAAAATTTATCTTAAAGAAAAGATGGGGTCTTTCCCTTTTCTCCGAAGCTTGCCAAACACCAAGAAAATCTTCCTTCCCTCCTTTTCTTCTTCTTCTTTCTTTCTTCTTCTTTTTCTTCTTTCTTCTTCTCCACGGTTGAAATTTCTCTCTTCTCTTCTTCCACCGCCCTCTCTCTCTCTTTTTCTTAGTTTCATATGGGTGGTAAGAGAGAAAATTGAGTGGGTTTTTAATGCCTTGAAAAAATCCCCAAATTGCCCTCAAACAAATCCCTAAAATGCCCTCTTAAAGTCCACATGACACATTCTCCACCATGCTCTTTTGCCCTTGGTTAAATCCTCATTTTACCCTTGAAAAACTATCAAATAACTTTCGGAGTCCTTTTTTTTACCCTCAATAAATTTTCAAATGACTTTGGTATCCTTTCCCTTTATACCCCTCATCAATTGCTCGAATGACATTGAAAAATTTCAAAAGTGCCCTTCCTTCATGATAAATTTTATGCTTTAAGATTAGGATACATGCTTCGTGATTCGGGATGTTACATAAAAACCATTTCACTATCTACAATAAATTTTATAATTTCTTCCTATTTAATTATTGAGAATAAAAAAATCTTCCTAACTCACTTCCTTAACTAATTTTGATTTGAGATTGGGTGGCATCAATTGCTGCACTCTTATGTTTCTTCTAGTATCCAGCCAGATGATCGGTTTCCTTAGAAGTGTCGTAGCTATGGTCTTTTTTGCAGACTTTTAGGCTGCACAAAGCCTCTTTTCGATAATATCCTCAATGTTGAAGTACACTCAAACTCCAAAAATTCCGGGTTTAGCTATGGATCTAGTGGCCATTGATGTAGCATCGATAGCAACAACAGACTCAGGGACACTGGGTTTGATATATGATTGATGTACTTGATATTCCATCATGTGGGCATCGAACTCGAACTCTTAGCTATGGGGTTAATGAGAACTATCATCAATTGGAGAGGATAGAGAGTAAGAGTAATGTCTAGAGAGATTAAGATAGCTAATTAGAAACTATGGAGGAATTAAGATAGCTTAGGAGAATTAGAAATGCTTGTAAGAAGATAAGAAGGACTTAGGTGATCTTAAGAAAGCTTTAGAGAGCTTATGGTTTGCTGTGAGAAAAAGGAATGAGATGTATAATAGAGGTTAAAGGGCTTTCAAATAATCCAAATAACCTTGAAAACTAGACGTTTATAGCTATTAAAAATGACAAATAGATCTTCTTGATCAAAAGAGCATAATATCCTTGAAAACTAATCGTTCATAACAGTTATAAGGGCATTTTAGGAAGTAGACAAAAAATCTTTCCAAATTAGCCATTTTTGGTTGATATGCGAAGCATTTTTTTTTAATTTTTCTCTTTTCCATCATGCCAGACGTGGTAGATGCATGCTCAACAGGCTGTGCCTAGCGTACTACCTCGACGGATCATTATGCAGACCATCATGAGAGGCCCAAGCTGACCTATAATAGGTCAGGTTAGACTGAGTAGAACTATCCGTTTGACACCTCTACTTACCAATAAGTGAGGCCTTATGAAGAGAATCTTAAGTGGTTCTTGTAAGGGCTGGGAGCTTTCTTGATGTGAGAGTTTGATATATTTTTGGGTGCTAGTAATACATGGCAATTCCCTCCATGTTATGTGTTGTTACGAGTCTTTGTGTTGGATCTTTGGCGAAAGAAAGTTTGGAAAGGCGCAGCCCAGATTTGCAGTAGAATTGGGCAGCAAGACAAGGCGATTCTTAGCATCAAGAAAGAGATTCTTGAAGGTAAGAATATTTTCTTGAAAGGCACAACTTGGGTTGTTCAAGAGTTACTCGGAAAGGTGCAGTGCAGATTTGCAGCAGAATTGGGCAGCAAGACAAGACGATTCTTAGCATCAAGAAAGAAGTTCTTGAAGGTAAGAATATCTTTTTGAAAGGCACAGCTTGAATTGTTCAAAAGTTACTCGAAAAGACTGGCTGAAGTGATGCATGACTTCAGCGTCGCACATCTGAAGAGAAATAATTTTGAAAGCAAAAATTTATACTTTTTATTGCGATTTTTCAGAGGTGTGACGGTGAGAAATAAACGTGCTATCTCATCGAAGAAAAGCAACAAGGCTAGTCCACGTGAAGAGCACCCACGCCTCTGTAAAGTACATTTTTCATTGAAAGTACCAAGAAGATTACAGGGTACATCTCTATCAGGCCCCACGCCTGTGTAAAGTACATTTTTCATTTAAAGTACCAAGAAGATTACAGGATATATCTCGCCTGTGTAAATACATTTTTCATTTAAAGTACCAAGAAGATTACAGGATATATCTCAACGGTAACTCCGTTCGGTGCCAATACCTTTTGGTTCTGGCACCTTAACGTTGAGTTGAGTTTAAGGTATCATAAACTGGTTGCGATTGAGAAAATGAAAAGAATTATTATACCCTTCCATTTCATGAACACTTAAAACCATCCTTTTAGGGGTTCGAACAAAGAATTACTGGCATTGCAAAGTAATGCCAGAAACTGAGTTAACCTCACCTCGAAACTAGCATTGAGCATGAGTTAACCTCACCTCGAAACTAGCATGGCCCATGCTCGACTTGCAAGTTTCCATTACTTCATTTTTTCCATAGAAGCAGCCCCTAAGCAACACACGCCCCAAGGTACGGGATCCCTCTCCAAATATCCCTAATCCCCCCATCCCTGAACAAGGCATAATTTGAACAACATATTCGTTGGTCCCCAAATGGTATACCCTAATTGACTGTAGATACCATACAAAGTAATCAAAACTGGATCTTTTAGAAGGCAATTTTCTTGTTCATCAATATTATCTTCAAATTCTGATCAAAAACTTCTTAATAAATCTAAATGATAGAAGATAGGGGAAAGAATGTAAGAGCTTTCACTGTTCTGGATGCATCCAGTCATACTATGCCATTCTCTTCACCTGACCCAGAAAACCATTCCTGATTATTTGCCATTTTAATTTCCATCCTCAAATGAAACTTTGATATCTCAAATAAAAATCAAAGGATTCAGGCATTGAGGTGGTAATAAGAACAAGTTGTTAACATTGCAAAGCCTATATACATAGTTTTACAGGTACCAGTTATCCAAGAACATAATGGTTGCAAGGCCAGACTAATGGTTGCAAATCACAACTCGCTGACCCATTTGCAGGCAGGCTTCAGGAACATACAGTTGCTTGTAGCATTTGTAAAAATAACTTTGGGCAGGCTAACCATTACCGGTCTCTCTGCCTTGTTCTTGGGCACACATCAGAAACCAGAGCACTACCACAATGCGAACATCCTCCAAATTAACACGGCTAGGACCTCTGATGACAAATCCTGGTGAAGAACGGATGCCTGAGAGCTTCGCGAGCTGCTAACCTCTCTGCAGGGTTGTACCTAAGAAGGCCTTGCAAGAGATCAATAAGATCCCCTGCTGAATGGTCCACATGCTTCATCACCAGGTTCTGCAAAAGACAGATGCCTAATGAAAACCAAATCTAAAGAAAATATGGATCTCTTGACAAATGCAAGTACGGTTATACAGACTGGAGTCAAGAGATGACTAAAGTTGATGGGCACAAGAAATAAACACTAAAGGCAGCAGCTGCTGCCAAAAAGAAAACATCTCCATGCAACCCACAGGGGTTGATCTTTGGGAGGAAAAAGTGTTTTATAACTAAATCATCAATATTTCTTTGAGTTTCCTGAATACTTTCACTATATTTCCAGCATTCTAAGGCCCACAGTCTCGAGTCTCTCACATTTCTTTTCATTTGCTTCCAGAAATAGGTTATGAGAAGTTTGCCAGCTACCTTCTGTTAAGTGCTTGTCAATCATTAGTAAATGGTTAAGACCCTCTATAGGTACAGAATTTCAGCTATAGCTCAAGTAACATCTAAGTCAAGACTTGGTTGAACAAGATATTACTTAGAGGACAAAGGTTCCCTCTTTATAATTAGTATATAGAATAATATGTCCATATTTACTCACTGTACCTGAAGCCGAGAAAGTCTCCAAACAGCTTGTATGCTCTCCCTTGAGGTTGCACCCTCAGGCCAGTTCAAGCGACCTCTTCTAACATATTTTTCTGCATGCCGGCTGAAAGAAATCCAGGAAACAGGGGGAAGGGATTCAACATAGTGGACAACACAAGGATTCATGATGCTGCAATAAGTTTCAAAATAGAAAAAAATAATAATAACGACGAAAATATACTTTTGGTTCTCAAACTTTCGCTCAAAATTCATTTGGTCCTCAGATATTCAGTTGTTATGGTTTAATTCCTATGTTATAAGAATGTTGCATTCTCAACGCTTTGTTACATGGATCAGTTAAAATTAGAATAACCGATGTATCACCCTATCAACCAATCCACATGTTTGCGTTAGGGTGACACATCAGCTATCCCATCAATTTTAACTGACCTCATGTAATGGGACGTTAAAAATGCAATATTCTTAAAACATGAGGGATTAAACCTAACAACCGAATGTTTTGAGGACCATATTAAGTGAGTTTGAGGACTAAAAGTATATTTTAGCCAATAATAATGATGATGATGATGATGGTGCTTACTCAGCTCTTCTCAGCATGTGCTGAGGCAAAGGTCCTAATACTCTCTCCATCATGGCCAAGTGTTCCAAGTTCTCATGGGTCTGAAATAGCGTTTCCCCCTGCAACAATGTTTCCAGAGTTTAAAACTACAGCACTGCATGCATCCAAGTTACTTCAGAGAATAATATAAACATTAATGCAATGAACATACTGAGCAAAGTTCAACAAGAATACAACCAACACTCCATATATCACAAGGATAGCTCCATCCAAGTCCTGAAGGCAATGCAACAAACAGTTGCCAGCCAAAAGAAAATCATAACAAAAAGCCAAAAGCATAAACTACAAAGAAATTGATAACAAAAAATAGAGTAACTTACCCAAAATAACCTCAGGAGCCCGGTAATGTCTAGTGGATACAATGTAAGTATGGTCTTGGTGATCATAAGTTGTGCTTCCAAAATCTATTACCTTGATAGCACTTGATTTGGGCAGCAACCTGTATAAGGAACCATCCTTTGGAGTGTGGATTGAAACCTGTTGAAAGAATTAAAAAATTAGTTACTATCATCAATTCCAATGATATTAAGTACTAAAGGTAAAAGAACAGTCCACCTCATGAGTAAATAAAGAGCATAGTGTCACATAGTACAAGTATAAGCAATAAGAACTCAAAGTACTAAATTCAAACTAGATCAAAAAGATATAAAAGACAATACTTTGTAGTCAGGTACTTTAATGTACTCTGGAGAAACAAGAAGAATATTCTCAGGCTTTAAATCAGTGTGAATGAGGCGCAAATCATGAATAACTGCAGAGAGGCAAATTGGAAAAAGAAAATGAATACACAATAGAAAATTTAAGAAATATTGATTGCACATAAGTCAGAAATAAAGTTCGCTGGAGATGAGTCCCACTATAGCAGGTATTATAACATGGCAAATCCAACTCATTATTGCAATATTAAGATCTTAAGCATCCAGATCCCCATAGAACAGTGAGAAGAATATCAAGCAGATTAATAAATTATTTGAGTATCGTCTACACACATGCTACACATTCCAACAGTTGTCTGGCAAGATCACGAACTAGATCGATGGGAAATGAGCGAAAACCATTTTTCCGTAGAAAATCGTATAAGCTTGGCCCAAGCTTCTCGAATACCTGTTAAAATCATTTAGATTTGCTGATATGATTTTACCCCCAAATTGGGGAAATCATCATAAATCAATCATATACTTACAATACAGATATGGCTACGGTAGTCAAACCAGTTCCTGATTTGCACACAACTGCAAAAAACCACCAGCTTACACACGTGTACCTTAAGCCTAGTAGAATGCCAACTAAACGAAAGTGCAGAAAGTAAGCAACATAACTAAATGAAAGGACTTACCGACTCCCATTCTTATCACATTTTCCAAGTTGTTGAAGCATGTCAATCTCTATCATAGCAGCCTCTCGATACTTCTTAATGCCACGGACAATTTTAATTGCTACCATTTCTTTCCTTTCCCTGTCCCAACATTCCAAAACCTGGCCAAATGTACCTAATATAGGTGATAAAAAGAGATCAAATGATTGAACTGCAAGATGAAACCTGTCTAGTCCTTATATACTATTGGAAGATTCTGAGAAGACTGTCAATAAATGGACCCCCCTCCAGAAAAAAAAAAAAAAGAAAAAGAAAAAGAAAAAGAAAAAGAAACATACAGAAACTGAAAATCCATAAGCTTAAAGCTCATTAGTAATTGAAAAATGCTGAATGAGATCATCACAGTGCGCACTTACCTTCACCCATTTTACTGTGAATCTTATCTGCAAACAAAGCACAAAAAATGACACTGTCAGAATGCAAATGCATCAAAAATGTAAGCAAAATAATCACGACTTAACTGCTTCTCCATCCTAGTGAAACCATACAATAAATAAAAATTGAAAATTAAGAAGAAAGAAGATAACACTAGCATACAAAAACTAAAGTTCTGATTCAATGGAGTGCTGCTTAACTTCTCAGAATTTAATAGAAAATGCCATAATCTTCATTTTCAACATTAAAGCAACTAATGGTTAAAATTGGATCGTTTTGGTTGCAAAGGTCATAAGCCAAACATAAATTACAAACATAAAAGATTAATGACAGCACTAATGCCACCAAAATCACAAAAGTAGCATTACAATTGTCTAATCAAAAAGCTTTCTTATATACAAAGTCCTCAAGTCAGTGAAGGCACTGCTCATATTGGTATTGGCCACTCACAGGTATAATATAAAGTAATACCTCAGCCAAATCAGACATATATCCTGAGATATCTGCTGATATGATTTATTAATAATGGACAACTTTTCCCATCTTTTTTTTTTTTAACTAGCTCAAATGTTTTGGATGTGAATATCAAAATTGATGCCTTATTTTGTAAATAACGGATGAGATCTAAAAATAGATCAGTTTTTTCAATTTTTCAACACTTTTCCACCTCAACCGAGAAAAACTTAGATCTCAGTTTTTAGTAGCTTTGCTTTTAGAAAAATTAAAATCTCTTTGATGTACCACGGACATTATTAACCTAGATTAGATACTAGTGTAAATTTACACATATTATCTGTTAGAAGAAAAGACTGTACAGCTTACTTACTGCATTTAGAGGATGTGAATAAGAAAATTAAAATGTCTAAATATCGATTATTACACAAAGCAAAAAATAAAACTTTTAAAAACAGCTAATAAAAAATTTAACAGAAAAATATAGTAACTAATTTCATCTAGAAAGCATAAAATGAAATCGCTTTTCATCAATTGCAAGAAAAAGAATTTTGCCAGTTGTGAATATAGCATAAAATAGAAATTTTGCAGTGGTGATCAAGTGAAATTACAGCGAGAAGTCAAATGCTCTCCAACAGCAAACATGTAATGCCCATCTTTATCATCTTCTCTCCAAGGGGGGGAAGCATATGGAGCCACACCCTTCGCATACTGAGAAGAACTAGTATGGTCTGAAGGAGCTCCTAAAGATGCCAAGCTTGTCACTTCTCCAACTCCTTGCCCACATAACATTCCTATCTGAGCCTACACACAACCATCCATTTATTTCTCCCACTCAACAAACAAAACCAATATTACCACTCTAGCCTTCAAACTTGTTTCCCAAAAGAGCCCAGTTCAGCAATTGCCAAAACATCATTAATAAACTACACAAAACATGTAGTCATGTGGTCTAAAATATGGAGCATGAGATCAATTAATTTCAAGCAGGAAAGAATAAGACTAGATTGTTAGAAGTTTGCCTTTTTGGTTTATCATCCAATAGTGAATCAGATCTCAGGCTGAACAGAGTTATTTATGCAAGCATAAAGGCCACAGGCCTGATCATGATCCTCCTGGATCAACAAACTACATGACTATTTCCCAATAAGAGAGAAAGATTACAGGATAATTCATTTCCCTTTAATCTAACCGAAAACCACAATATTCATATTTTTAACTAGATCCATGATGTAATATCTCATCATAATTATAAGCACGGTAAATATCAACTAAAATCAGGACATAATCCTGGAAATACAAATGCTAATGAAATTGAATATTCTTAAAGTGATAAACGAATTAAAAATTTCAGAGCCTACAGCTACAATAATCCCTTGGACTATAACCTAAAAGGCACAAAAGTACATCAAAATTTTCTCCGGAAAAGATCGTCTACAACATCGAATTAAAAGATCCGTCAAAAACTATATCGATACGATTAATCCAAACCTACCAATCAGATCTAAAACATAGAGCTCGTCAATTCATCAAAACCAAAAAAAAAAAAAAAAATCGGACGAATCTTAAAGGCAACATGCAGAAAAAATCTCGGACAATTTGCCTTAATTAACGAATCCAAAGCCTAGATCTAAGACCAAGCAAAATTAAACAAAAAGCAAACAGTCATGAGAAAAACCAAGATCACCAACAGAAATATATCTCAGATCCTCACCAGATCCATCAGAAAAATCAGCAGATCTACAAAACTTCACCCGGAAAAAAAAAAAAATCGAAGAATAAATAAGGGAAAAAGGGGAGGGCGCAAGACCTTAGGGGTTTCGGGGCCGACGTCCCAACCCAACCTCGGCCTCTTCCTGGGGCGCCGATCCATGTGCAAGCGCGGTAGCTCCGTCAAACACTCCATCTCCATGATCGATTCGAAGAAGCTGAAAGATCTCGTGCAGAGCAAACCCTAACGCTAACCCTAGTGGAGGACGGGAAAGCGATCCGGAACCGGCCCTTATCCTTTTTCGTAACGCTAAAGTTCTTCCCGACCGTCGAGTTAAAAGCCCACTTTTGAACCCAACCTTCTATCGGTGAACAATCGAGAGGTGAGGTGGCGTTTTCCGATTCGAGTTCCGTTCTTGGGGCCGTTTGATGTGAGAAATTTGCGCTCGATATCACTTGGGCTGGACGGGTTAGGCCCACCGTAGCCGCGGGCAGGCGCAAGGGATCAACAGGAAGGCCCAAAATCGAGACGTTTCGGTCGGAGACTGGAATTTTATGGCGCGTTCGGACTGGATGCTGGTATATATTCCATCGGATATTCGGGTTGGCTCTGGTTTTTTATTCCGTGGGATATGAAACCTGATATTTCGAGTAATAAATCATGATGGTCAAAAGATTCCGCGTAATTTGAATGCTAAAAAAAAGAAAAAAACTAATCATCTTTATACAATGGATGGTGCAACAAGCTTAGAAAAGTTGAGCCACCGGTTTTTGACTGCTTTATATAAATCTGGATAGATTTCAGAAGCAAGGTCGAAATAAATTCTTTATTTTCGGCCTAAATTTCACATAAAATTTATGAAATAATAGTGAGTCATAGGTGGACACACTAAGCTTGAAACGACTTGTTTTGAGTGTGTATGGACCTCCAAGGCAACTAGTCAAAACAAATTTTTAAAATTTTTGCTCAGGTTGTATCTTTAATTTTTTTTAAAAAAAATGATGTGATAATAGACAAAATTGGTACAGATGTCAGGATAGAACTTCATTAAAAATTTTAGTTTCTTCATAATTATTCTCATAGATCATTTACTATTTTAATATATATATATATATATATATATATATATATATATATATATATATTAAAAGAGGGTTCTCTCTAAATTTAGAGCCTTTGACTTCACTAACATAATTAGAGGTGTTTTAGTGAATTTTATTATTTAATTAATCAAAGTAGAAAGAGGATTAAAAATTTTATTTTTTAATATTTATTATTTAATTATTATTTTATGAGGGGTCTGAATTGATTGGATCGTAAGAGTTGTCTTCTTTTCTCTCCCGTCAAATTAGTAGCGATTAAAAACTAACCATTATAAATCTAAAACAAATAAATGATTATTATAATATATATTTTTGTAAATTCTTTAGTACAAACTAGTCACTAAATTAATTATTTCAACATTTTCTTCCAAACATTTCTCTAATATTTTGTTGATATTAGATATAAAATCTTTGCTATCACTAATTTGTAAATCAATCAAAATATTTATCTAAATTGTGAGGGGAACCTCACATTAAAGTTAGTTGACAAATTTAAGAAAAAGCCATTTGGTAGATATTAGTGGGATCACTAAATATTTTATAACTAAAATACCTCTCCACGCATTATTAAGCATTAGGTTCCTTTCTTTTCTTTTTTAGCCTTTCTCGCTTCTAAAATTTGATTTCCAATGAGAGTGAAGTCCATCCCATTCTCTCTCTTTTCTTGGTCTCCTTTTTACCCCTTTATCTCTCTTCTTTCCCTCTTGTCAAGGCTCCTCTTCGAAGTGTTGGAGTGGATAAACAAAGGTATTTGTTTTACTCTCATCTATCGATAATGTAGGTTCCTTCTCTATCCATCTTTACCTCATATATCATCTTATTTCTCTTTTTCTAGTTGTGGATCAATCTAGAAAAAGGAACTTGGAGATAAAAAAGGAATGATGGGCTCAAATGCAAATTTCTAACTAGATTATAGTTTTTATAACATTTTTTTTTCCTTTTGAAAAGTAATTGTATATGATGATGCATAATATACTATGGAAAAGAAAGTTTAGGGTTAAGATGTTTCATAGCCAAATTTCTCCAAGTTTGAAATAAGATTAAAGTAGCATCTAACATGATCCCTACGATTAAAATATGGCATGAAATTAAAGAAGAGGGCAAAGAAGAAAACAATTTGGCTATTCAAAATTTTCATGACATGTTTGATAAAATGGTTTGACCATCCCTATTCTTAATTAATTCTTATGAAGAGGTTCTAAAGCATTACTTTCTTTACACATGTGAGATCAAACCAGTTGCTTACATCATATATATCTTACATCATATATATAATTCCATACAAGCTACTTCCATCACTCAAATTGAATGCCTTAATTAAAAGAACCATTGCACTAATTGTTCAAACATTACGTAACATCTTATTGACAAAAATAAATTGTCTCACATTGGCATAAACACCAAGGGTCCATAACTAAAAATTAAAGTCAACTGCAAGCCACTTCATCACCTTGCCTTACGAGACTACACAAGGAAATATATTTTTTAAAAAATATAGTACAACAAGTTTACTTTTCTTATAAATGATGTGCTATGAAAGAAAGGCCTTTGCATCCAATAGCTCTCCACATCAAAGGCTATGGCATCCCCAAATGTACCTAAATGCATCTTAAAATAGACATTCTTCTGAAGAAGCCATCTAGTTTTATTATTGAAAGGTTTAGAAATCAACCTTACCCCAACATGAGGTTCAGTGTTTTATTTATAATATATATATATATATATATATATACATATATTAAAGAAACAACCTCCCATAATCAATATGATTCTTTACATGATCTATCGGATATTATATAGAACTTATGGGATTTGATTATTAAATATATTATAAATATTAAAGGATCTCTATGATCTGCATCATATTTCTAAAGGATCTTCATAATCTGCATATTTCTACCATGCCCCCTCAAATAGTTAGTGAGATCTCCACAAAAGCTTGTGCTGAAAAGTAAAAAGGCTTGAAGATGGAATGCCCTTTGCGGAAAAAATCATCAATTTGTGATATAGAGTGTATAAAGAAAACCTTGAGAAATTTTGAAAAATAAGATCACGAATAAAATGATAGGAAGTCTCAATATATTTTGTTCAAGCATAAAAGATGGGATTAGCAACAAGTTAGGTAGCCCCTAAATTACGAGAATACAAAGAGCTTGGAGATATAAACAAGAAACCAATCTCACGTAGGGGATAAGAAATCTAAAGTATGCCTTGAGCAACCACAGATAGCACCATATATTTTGCTTTCGTACTTGAGTGAGCAACCGATGCTTATTTTTTTGTGCCACATGAAATAAGATTAGAACTAAGAATGATACAATGACCCATTATGGAATGCTTGGTATCCAGATAGCTAGCCTAATTAGCATCAGCATAACACACCAATCTAGGAAAGTGCAAGGCATAAAATGAACACCGTATCGAATAATTCCCTTAAGATATTGAAGAATCCTTTTGACAGCCTAAAAATAGATATCTCTAGGTGCATGCATAAATTGACAAACTTGTTTGACTACATAAGTGTTGTTTTGATGAGTGAAGGTAAGATACTGAAGTGTACCAACTATGTTATGATATTGTGAAGGATTTGAAAGTAAAGTCCCATCATAAAGAGATAATTTCTTGTTAGGAGCTATTATAGTAGAGACCAGTTTACAATTATTCATGTTCACTTAAGAGAGAAAAGAAGAGATATATTTTGATTGAGTCAAAAGCAAATATTATGATGTGTGAAAACCTCTATCCTAGGAAAATAATGAATATTTCCAAAATCTTTTATAAAGAATCATAAAGAGAGTTTTAAAATCAAGGAGTGAAGCAAATCAAAAGAAGAGAAAGTTAGGATAATGTCATCCACAAAGTAAAAGAAGCACTATGCTAAATGAACATCCCAAGGCAATATAAGCACAGGCAAAACTTTGAAACCAAGCTCATGGAGCCTAATGTAGGCCATAAATTGATTTATGCAGCTTACATACATGGTTAGGATGAGTATGGTCAACAAATTCTAGTGGTTGAGCCATAAAAACTTCTTCATAGAGCTTGCTATGTAAAAAAAGCATTTTTGACATCTAATTACCTTATAGGCCACTTATAAGAAATAGCTATGGAAAAAATAATTCTTATAGGAGTAGCTTTGATAACAAGAGTAAAAGTATAGTCAAAATTAATACCTTTCTACTACGTTCGTACCTAACTTTACTTTATATCATTCTATAGATCCATCAGTACATTCCTTTATTTTATAGATCCATCGATAGCCAACTACATCATAGATGGCTCATATGGCACCAAAGTTTAGGTATTATTTTGTAAAAGAGAAATATATTCATCTTGCATGGCAAAAACCTATTTGCTATCTTTACTTGCTTCTTTAAAAGATGTAGTTTCATATTGAGAGGACGAAACTGCCAAGGCTTTATGTTAAACCTAAGGGTTCAATAATACATATTTTGATGATAACAAACAAAAAAATTTGATTAATAGACCAATACAATATTTGAGTTTGTGACAATAAGATAGGTATGATGGTTGGAATAAACTTAGACATGAGCAAAATTTCATCCGGTATGTACTCAATTTGTAAGGAATTTAAATAGAATGCAAGAAGTCTAATTCAGAGGAGAACAAGGTTAAATCAATTATCATTCATGCAAGAAGGTCCAAAAGAAAGCTTTCAATTTGTGAACTCTATTTTTTCTGAGGACACATTATAAAACTTGAGAGGAGGATAAGTGCACAAGGCTTAAAGATAATTTAGATTAAGTTTTGGATAAAAATTAATGAAAATTAATTAAAAAACTAAAAACCAGAGATGTGCAGTCAACGAGACTGAGAACAGTTGACTATTGTAGGCTAAGGCGGTCAACCGATCCTAGCCTTAGCGATCGATTGCAGGGCTCTGACAATCCCAACAGTTATATTTTTATTTGACCATTGGAGATACCTTTAAGTTCCAATAGCCATATTTTTCTTTGCTTATAGGATGAAGGGTTTGTGACTAATGTGCACATGAAAAAATGAGTTGAAAATCATTGGTAGAATTCATTAAATGAGATTTATCAGTAGCTTCATTAGTATTGCCTAGTAATGCTTGCGCACTGTGGAAGCGACTCGTTTAGTAACACCTTATATTTTGTGGCAAGAAAAGCCTAATGACATATTGCGTATTGAGGGAGCGATTTGTCTGGTAACGCATTATGTACTGTAACATTGATTGATAGTGTTGTTGCAATTGCACTGAGTATATGATAATAAGTGGCTGTGGTCACATTGATGGTTGGCAGTTATTCTAATATATGGATTTGAATGGTTTTTCAGATAGTTGTGTAAATATTATGTTCTCTTCTATATAAGTATTTTTTATATATATTATTTTATTTTAATGATATATTCATGATAGTATGGATAGAAGTCTTATTGATCTTTTAGCTCATTATCCCCTTTTTACTATTTTTCAGAGGACAAAAATGAAGCCTACCTCCTATATCAGAATGTTGGGAATGATCTTCAAGAGTGAGGATTGATTTAGATTTTTATTCGGTAATACTTTAGACATTTTATATTGATTAAATGATAATGACATGTAAAGGATGATAACATGATATAATAAATGATATTTGAATTTTAGCTTTTGTAATTATATTTTATGTTTCGCATATGTTGAAGTTAAATAGGCTTTGTGTGTTTTTAAGGTTTACTTTAAAAGTATATAGATATATCATGATATTTTTTAATCAAATTTTGGATTACAAGCCGTGGCAGAATGCTTGTTAGTTTATTGCTCGACAACGTAACAATTGCGCTCCTTTATAATTAGAAATGATCTAAACACCTTTGAATAATTACAATACATTATTCTCACCTATTATTGTTACATCACATGGCTAACACACCTAAACATCATACACATAAAGAGGGGTCTAAAGCAGCTGCTCATATTGCGCGCACATGTTGTCAACCCAGCTGCTTAAATCATACTGCTTTGTATCACACAGCTCCAGACAAGCTTCTTGCATTACACCGACTGAATGCCCCAACGTGATAAAACCATTGTACTAGTTGTTCAAACTTTACATCACATCACATGGACAAACAAAATAATTGGTGTCATGTTGACATAAGCATCGTAACCAGAAATTAAGGTCACCTGCAAGCCACTTCATCCCCTTGCCTCATGAGACTGAAAAAAAAAAAAAAAAAAAAAAAAAATCATATATAAATTTTTCAGGTAAAGACATACCTTAAAAGAATCTCGATATTATAAAGCCATGAGATTATCGATTATCGATGTTCTCGTGTTCTCATTTGGGCGATATTATAAAGCTATGTTGGCAGAATTGTACACTCTAAGAAATTGATTCAGCATTGTAAACACCAATAGCCCTCCACATCGAAAGCTACAGCATCCTAAAATAGAAGCCGGCCAATTTTGTGATAGAGGCCTGTTTTGTTTTCATTTTTTTGGCAGAAGCCTGTTAATTTGGTGAGATTGGCGGTGTCTGGTTCCCAAAAGATTCTATGCGCGCATTCCGGCACATGATATTCCCCAACAGTTCTACAAATCTCTATTTGCTAACACCATGCCCCGCCTTATCCACACTCTGGTCCCCAAAAATTGCCCTCCCATATCTTATAATTCACAGCCAAATTTTTCAATGATGGATGCTCGCAGTAATGTGAGGACAATGAGGATTTGTCCTCGTCCCATCTTATCTTCAAGTCCACCGCACTGCAGAAGTCCATCCCATCTTATTTTTCCTCTCCTCTCCTCTCAACTCATTGCAGCAGCTCGTCATGGCACTCCTGCAATGGATATCCACGGTCGTGGTTTTGGCATCGACAATACTGGTTCTCATCTTAGTTAGAAGTCAGATGCCAAAGAAAAGACGCACGAATCTTCCTCCCGGCCCTCCGCCGCTCCCCCTCGTCGGCAACCTCCACCAGCTCGGCCGCATGCCCCACCTCTCCCTCCAACGCCTCGCCCAAAAATATGGACCCATCTTCCACCTTACCCTCGGAGAGATCCCCACCGTCATCGTTTCCTCGGCGAAAGCCGCCAAAGAAGTCCTCCGCACCCACGATCTCCCCCTCTCGAGCCGCCCCCAGCTCTACGCAGCGAAGAAGCTCTTTTATGGTTGCACGGACATCGTCTTCTCCCCCTACGGCCCTTACTGGCGGCATGTGCGCAAGATCTGCATCCTCGAGCTCCTTAGTGCCAAGCGTGTCGAGTCCTACAGCCCCATGAGAGCAGTGGAGGTCGACCTACTCGTGAGACGAATCGCCGCTGCGTCGTCGTCGAATCCGGGGAGAACTGTGAATTTGAGCAAGCTTTTGGGGCTGTACGCGAACGGAGTGGTGTGCCGGGCGGCGTTCGGGAGTGATTTCGTGGAGGGGGGGGAGTACGACCGGCATGGGTTTCAGAAGATGCTGGAGGAGTACCAGGCGCTGCTGGGGGGGTTCGATGTGGGGGACTTTTACCCGTCGTTGGAGTGGGTAAATGCGCTGACGGGGATAAAGGGGAGACTGGAGAGGACTTTCGAACGATTTGATCGCTTCTTTGATGAGATAATAGAGGAGCATATGAAAAGGAGGAAGAGGAGGGAGGGAGGAGAGGAGGAGCAGAAGGATCTAGTGGATGTATTGCTTGACATCAAGAAAGATGGGAGTCTGGAGATCCCTCTCACCATGGATAACGTTAAGGCCCTTATCTTGGTCAGTATGAACCCTTTCACCAGCTTATTTCTCAATTTTCTTTTCCCAGTTTCACTTTTTAAAGCTTTCCTCTGTTAAGTGATCAGGCTCAATCCAAAATGTTCTGGTTTGCATGGATGAACATGTCTATACGTAGCAATTCATACAATACCTCACATAAGATGAGTTTAGATGGAATAATCGAGAGACTAGCATCAGCAATCCAAATCATTGATTGTGATTTATGGTTTCCAAATTACTTATCATTAAAAGATTTATGTAATTTAGAGATCCTTGATCTATGCATCTAGTGATCAAATAAAAGTATCAATTGTTTATATTATTTAAGCTATCCATTTTTTCTACTAGGTATATAGTTGCATATCCTAAGAGTTTCTAAATCATACAACTGTTAGTCATAAGTAATTTATAATAGTAGATTATATCTGACAATTAAGATCATTAGTGCTGAACCCTTCATCATTTGATCTGGACCAATTTTATTTTAACTATTGTATAAGCATTCATATATTAGCCCAATTATACATACATACATAAATATATATATATATATGAATATACACACATAAATATATGTAGAGTTGAGGGTAGGAAATTCTCTTTCCCACTAAACCAAAATTTTTGAGGGCAATTGTAAAATTAAGTGGCAGCTTCTTGAACAAAAGTCCTAACTTGGCTACTATATGTAAACATACATACATATACATACATAGAGTGAGTTTGTCTTGCATAAATTTAAATGGATTTTTATTCGGATCCAACCAGATCTAAATTGAATAAAACTAAATCTTACATTAATAATCTAAGCATTGAATATGAAATACTATCTTTAAAAACATAAAAGCCATCCAATTTAGAAAATTCTAGCCCATGCACTAAGTAGCCAGAAAAATATGTATTGTTTTATATTATTTAAACTATTCAATTTTTTGACTACTTAATGTATGAATAAAGATTTTCAAATCACATAATTTTTTATATTTATATAGTTTAGAGATTATAAATCACTTCCAAAGATTTAGACCATTGAAGGATCTTTATTATTTAATTTGAATTTGAATAAATTTAAGTAGAGACCCCATTGAAATGTAGCCGATTCAAGCATGCACTCTTTCTCTATAGATAGACAGGTAGATAAATAGAAAATAGTATGATTTTTCAGATCAATATGACTTCGATATATATATATATATATGAAACCCAACGCTCATTTCTTGTCATCCACATGATCACCATCACCAATTACACCTTTTCACAGGTTGGTAAGGGTTCGTGTAGATCTCGTAGCCATCACTGTGGGAGGTTGACCTTAGTCCTAACCTAGTTGTCACCATAATTTATAAAATCAATTATACCATTAGGCAAGGAGTGTAGCATGCACACTGTAAAATTATAAAGCACATAAGAAATTAGTAGCCAGTTAAGTGCCTCTAATTTCTTAAAATATATATATATATATATCTGCAGTCATGCCTCAACATATCAAAAGGT